>JALHLI010000017.1:4000219-5200219 GCA_023349425.1 Anthopleura sola | reverse complement strand
AATGTTGGGAATCCAATTTGTATTTTTACAAATTTAACATTTCACAAGAAATTGATAAAATTTCATTCAGAACCATCCTAAAAAATCTTCAAGATTGTTGGAATATTTAAAAAATTAGAAAATCTGAGTAGATGTAAATTATTAGATGTCGTTAACATAAGGTAAAATGCCAGGCATACAATTTTTGTTCTTTAAGAAAATGGAAATGTGTTGAGTCAAGGATAGTGTAGATTCTGAAGCAGTTGAAGTGAGTGAAAACTCCTCTAAACTTAGCCTGGGTCTTGGGTTTGATTCATTCACTCAGTGTTACTTGTGAATAGAGTTTCATAGATCTTTCTCTTGATTCAAGGATCTTTCTCTGGGGTTTACAAAAACGAAAAAGAAAAAATATGGGAAAACCTTTGTCTAAAGGGTAAAAAATCTCCTTTTTTTATTAATAATTATCTCTGTGTAGTCATGTATCATTCATATATATATCATTCATTCATATAAATATCATTGAAAAAAAGTAATAAAACTGAAAAACCTTTGTCTTAAGCGGAAAAAAAATACCATATACAAAAAGTAAAAAAAATGGGTGTCTACTCTTTTATCTACCAAGATAAAAGAGGATGAAGGCAAACTGAAAAACTGCATTGTCCGGTAACAAGATAAAAGGGAAATCACCTTTATTGTCTTTTATCTCAAGCTATCTGCTGGTAATAAAAGGTTTCTGATCAACACTTTACAAAAACATTTTTCTCGAGAATTGTTCTTGAGTTTAAATTATTTGACTTTTAAGAGCTGTTAACCTCTCATGAATCATTCATGATTAATTAAATGTTCAATTTTCTTTCATCCTTTCACTCCCCTGTGGGTGTTTGTAATTTCAACAGCTGTTTATAGAGAAAACAATTTCCTAAAAACAATTAAAACCTCATTTCACTATAAAATAAGCAATGATATAACTGTCTGGTAGAGTTCTTAGCGATAATTAATCACGATGTGATATGACAGAATATTAATCATTTTGGTTAGACACTGATGATTATTTTGTCTTGTGGTTTATTTTATTTCTTCCTGATATTCATATTTTTCTGCATTTTTATTTCCTTGATGAGTAAACAATTTAGAAAAACATGATATTAAGAAATTTCCTGGATTGTTCATTAATTTTATTTTTATTTTATATTCACTTTTTCTTCTTTTCTATTTAATATTCTCTGCTATTTCTTTTTGTTTTATTCCATTTTCCTTTTCTCTCGTCCTTTCTTTCTTTTTATTATTCATTTCCATTCATTTCCACTTTTTGTTCCTGTTTCTTATCTTTTCCTCTTATTTCTGTTTCTTTTCTTGAATCTTTTGCTTTTTGGTTCTGTTCTAATATATTCATTCATTTCTCTCAATAAATGACTGACTGGCTGACTCATTCATTCATTTATTTCAAATGTTGGGTTATTTGTTCAATATACCTCTTCAGCTTCATCACTTGTTATGCTCATGTAATGCCACTCTTGGGAGTTGATTCTTTCATGTGTAAATAATATTATAAAAAAAGAACATTTTACAAGGGAATGTCATGTGGTCTAAAATGGGCAACTTTCATATGAAGCTAAAGAGATCTATTGTTCACTTATTTAATACTTTTTTTTCACTTTTCTTTTCTATTTCTATTTTTTCTATTTCCTTTCTATAATAACATACATAATTTGAAGAAAAATTCAAACTGTTCTTTTTCTTTTACAAATTAATCCGAAGTGAAATTAGGCTAAAATAATCCACTAATTTTCTTTTATTATCTTGTTCTTATGAATATGAATTTAGTCCAATGTTTAATAAAGTTGCAGGTTACTACACATTTTATATTTTAAAAGCGCTAGTCAAAATTTCTCCTCAAAAACAAAAATATGTCCTATAAGAACCATGCACTGAACATTAGCCTCAAGCTAGAAGTCTTAAAATTTTCAGTTAGTCATTTTAATTTGTAAGCTAAAAGCATTGTATATTAAATCTCACAGCAAGATACGAACTAAGCACAATTTATCATTACACAATATTTAACATTAGCAAGAATTTTCACTTCTTTGTTCTATTTATGAATCCAATGTGTGTGTTTTGCTTTAAACTTTTAATTATAAATTTGTAGATAGTAGTTTTAGGGATATTTAGAATGCATGGGATTCTAGTGGTAGATCCAGAATCATAGACAGGTCTTTATACCAATATGGCAGCCATTAAATTATTGGGTAGCAAGAGGGCAAACACTGAAAGATTTAAAAAGCATAGAGTGGTGGGGTTACTTTCTCAAATAATTTTACACTTTGGCGTTTCACATATCGGTCCAACTACCAGCAAATTCAATTGGTTTTTTAGATGTGTTTCTCATTGGATAACATTAAATTATATAAAAAGACAACGCCCCATGCCCTGACATCTGTTCATACTATAAATTTTCCAATAATTGCCCCCTCGGCATCCCAAAATGTCTTAAAACAATAGAGTTCAAGATGGCCGCCGTATGGGTAAAAAGATCTATTTCAAAGGGATGGCTTTGACCTAGAAATAGGCATCACATATTATATGGCATCCTAACCAACTCAAGACGTCTGGGGTCAATCAAACTATACCTGTTGTATGATTAGTAACTAACAGTCGAAGTAAAACAAAAGATAACAAAAGAATTAGTATTTACTACTATATTATTATGCATAATATTTACTATAGACTCCTTGCAGCACGTTGGAATGTAGCTCAATTTGGAGGACAAAACAATAGGTTTCCAATTCTCAGGAGATTGAAATTCTTTTGTCCTGTCCTCCAAATTGAGCTGCTTTGATGTCACGTGAAAGGGGTCTTTTTTAACGGGCAATTAGTAAAATCACTCTAATAACTAGTGTGTATTTTTTTGTTTCGTTTTGAAATAAACAAAATCAATCAATTGCAATTGTATTCCATGTGTTTTATTTGTTACTTATTCATATTTTAATTTACAAACCTTTTATTTACCATTATACAAAACTATATGTTCATTTATTTAATATAGAGATATGATAAAAATGCTTGGGCGTGACTCAAAGAGTTTTATTCCCAAGGAAATGATGCATGGCCTGAAATAGGAAAACATTCGTCCCAGCCAAAGGAACCATTCATAATTTATGAATTGGGGGCTATGTGGATTCTGGGGGAGCAATTTTGGCAATCAAGATTTGTGGGGGGGGGGGGGGGGGGGTATCAAATAAGGGGTATTTACGTTTATATCTATTAGTATTCTACAGTTGGGGGGGGGGGGTCAAAAATAAATTTTAGGATTGTAAGATAGAGCCACCAGAAAGGTGTTACTTTAAACTTAGAATCCACATAGCCCCTCACTCATAAATTAACTGTCCCAATGTTCTAAAATGGAGTAAAACATTTTTCATTGAAGATGGAAAAAATTAATAATTTATAAATCTTGAATGATTATTGATTTCTCAACTATTACTTGAGCCAATTGACCTTCTTGGTTTGGGCGTAATGTTTTCCCATTTCAGAAGACGTGTCTTCTCAATTGCAACCGTTAAACAAAGAAATTATACTCAAGGCAATGATAAGTAGTTTGAAATGGGGAAACATTATGCCCAAGCTGAAATGATCTATTCATGTCATTATTATATTATCCATTATCCACGTATGATTTACATCTTTCATTACTTTAATATTCACAAAACTATTTATGAAAATTCTGTCGTAAAGAGTTTTTAACTCACAAATATTTACACACAATAACCATTATCCTTTTATAATATAATTATAAATAATGTGGTGGCTATATAGCACCTATCCCACCCGTTTATTGATACTTTGGAAATTTGAACCCTTCAGATCAATATTATATTTCCCTTGGGTGAAAAGTTTTCCCATTTCCAGACCACATGTCATTCTTTTGAGAATAAGATTCTTTGTTTGAGTTGTATTCATATTTGTGTGTCTTCTGATGCACAACCATAGAATAAAGAAATGATACTCTAAGGAATGAAATGGTCTAAAATGGGAAAACATTACATCCAAGCTACTGCATTTTAGGCTTTTATCAACAAATTTTGATTTTCTAAGTTAGTGTTCGTTGGATTCGATTGATGGAAGGCAAAACCCAGACATTGTGGCTGTGTTAGTTATGTAATTATAAGAATAGCCTCAAAACAAAGAGCTGTTCCACCCACCAAGAGTCTGAGCCACAAAGTCTGATTTCCTACATCTACACCCCATGGGTTGTTGACTTGTATCCATTTTAATAGACTGCAAGTCAAATTTTTAATAGCAAGGGTTTCTGGAGAAACAATCAATCCAGTTATTGGTAAACCTAGTAATCAGTCAGTTGGGGATATACAGGTATTTCAATAATGGTTGTCGCAGCCAGAAGCAGCAAGCAACAAACCAAGACCACATGCAAACAATGCTATAATAATAGCTAAAGATTTGAGACAATGCTTAGAGAATCAAAACAGTTGCAGCCTACTATTACGTAGTCTCTAGTGCAGCTGTTCTCAGTGTGGGTCTCAATGACTAAAATAATGGCATCTATATGATGAATAAGGAGTAAAATACAGATTTTCTTTGCATCTTGTGTTGTTGCTTTCAGCTGTGACAACCTTTTTTGAAATAGGTGTATATTTGTAATTATTATACATTTTACTCACTATCTCGCTTCTGATTGACCAAGAGCCCTCAGCCAATCCCTTATACTCATCCAATAATTGTTTAATATCTGATCATTATCTTCCCATTATGTCAAGGTGATGTACGAGACTGAAAATACCTATCTAGTATTATATATAATAATTATAACAATACTGTATTATTCATTAATAAGTCCACATGCCTTTCAATAGTGTTGCAATCGATGCCATTTTGCAATTGCTTTGCGTGGATTGTTCATCATTTCTGTCCAGTGCTGGAGTGAACTTCCAGTGGTTCGATACCCAAGAAGAACTTGGCCAATTAGTTCATTTTGTGTTATGCGATCATAGTCCATAACAGAAAATACAAATGATATATCACGTATCTTGTCGAGCGGTACACTAAATATGAACGATTCATTCCAGACGGGATCCCTTGTACGTTTTTTGATTGACGTTTTTTTCTTGTCTATTTTTTTTTCTTTGTGTATCGTGTGGATCTTCACATAAGGGTCTAGGAGTACAATAATAATACTTTAATATAACGAAATATTAAATCACTCATTACCATACTTAAGATACAGACTATAAATTGGAGGGGCTAATCATCCTTACTTGCAGCTGAATTGCGAAGGACGCAGCTCTACGTGGTCAAGTCGAAGGCATATGAAGGCGCCTTCGGCAGCCGCCATACGACTCATGTCTGACCACGGAGCACAGCTCAGATTGAATTAGGGTTGGTTTTTACGGAGGGAGGAAAACCGGAGAACCCAGAGAAAAACCCTCGAAGCAAGGGAGAGAACCAACAAACTCAACTCACTTAAGGTGCCGAGTCCGGGGATCGAACCCGGGACCATAGTGGTGAGAGGCGAGAACTTACGCACTACACCACCCTTGCTTCCCTTGTATGTAAAATGAAAAATATACATCACTTCTTTATAGTGGGATACACATTCAACAAATGAATACTGGTTTCCAATTTGGCCCATTGTCACTCACACACACTACCACTACATTATATATTCTATGCATACAACTCAACTCACATGTTGACTTTTTACGGAGGGAGGAAAACCAAAGAACCTGGAGAAAAAAACCCTCGTGGCACAGGAGAGAACAACACATCAAACAAACTCAACTCACATATGATCCAACTGAGCCAGAGCTCAAACCCGGACCACAGCGGTGAGAGGCGAGCAGTAAACCACTACGCCACCCATAGTGCAAGAAAATGATCCCAAGCCACTATTCCCCCTTCTCCCCTTATCCCTACCTGGTAAAGCATCTACTTAGTGTATAATCTGTGACCTTTACCCTACTCCTTCCTCCCACTTTTAGATATTAAGAATTTCAGGCATCTTCCCCCACTCTTATTGATGGCAACAAGAGATAATGAGTAAGGAAGGCTTTCATCAGTCATCCCAAATAATAAGTAAATAATCACTAATAATAATATATAAGTACCTGATGATCCAGTTAGGTCCATAGCTTTAAGCTTATTTCCTTTCATAACCACTACTACAATGCGGTTTGCTGTTGGCTGGTACATCAGAGATACGAGTAAATCACCCAGTGGGACCTTATGGTAATAATAAAATCATTAATAAAGTATATAACCAGCGCCCAACCTCTATTTAGCTACCAGTTGATTAAGTCTCAAAGAATTTTTGCACTAATTTATACCTTACACTATCACTTGACGGAACGATGACAGGAGGTACAAGAGAGTCTTATTTCCCCTGGGAAACAGAATTCTTTGTCATATGTAAATTAAACCAGCTTAGACCTGATTCAATTGTTTCTTCCTCCTGTCATGGCCACCATCATTTGATGGTTCAAAGGTTCTTTTATGCAGACATTTATCACAAGTCTGAAAGAGCGGTTTTGCACAAATTTATACCTCTATTAAGCAGTGAGAAAAAAGTCAGTAGTATACACTCTAAATATGTCCCACAAAGCAATATATATATATAAAAAAACTATGTTTTATGAAGCTTCTGACCACTAGTTCTTTCAGACAGACCCTTATTAAAAGTGACTTTTATTAGAATTTTTTAAAGAAAAGGAAGTTCTGTGGGATGGAGATTGAAGGTCGTTTTTTGTTGTCTGAGATCTAAGGAATTTTTTTCCCCTTAATAAATTATTCTCTCTGGAGGCCTAGAATTTTCTCCTTCTCTCAGGAGGGTGGGTGTGGGAGGTTAAAGATCTTTAGGATATTAGTTTGCATGTGGGTGTTAAGGTGTGTATTTTAATATATTCAAGTGGTGGTAATATTTTTTTTTTTGTAAAAACACTTAGACAGTCTGTTCTTGCATAACAATCATTAAATATTGTCAGTTATGTTATTACTGTATGAGCAAATAAAAAATTATATTAAAATAGTTTTCAAAAATAAAGGCAGAATTTTAGATCTGTCTGCTCATGTATTCCTAATATTTGATGAATTATTAATAATGATAAATATATATATTTTTTGTAAAAACACTTAGACATTCTGTTCTGCTTGCATAACAATCATTAAATATTGTCGGTTATGTTATTACTGTATGAACAAATAAAAAATTATATTGAAATAATTTTCAAAAATAATCACACAGGCAGAACATTAGATATGTCTGCTCATGTATTCCTAATATTTGATGAATTATTAATAATGATAAATATATATATTTTTTGTAAAAACACTTAGACAGTCTGTTCTGCTTGCATAACATAATCATTAAATATTGTCAGCTATGTTATTACTGTATGAACAAATAAAAAATTATATTAAAATAATTCTCAAAAATAATCACACAGGCAGAACATTAGATCTGTCTGCTCATGTATTCCTAATATTTGATGAATTATTAATAATGATAAATAATTTTTTTTTTGTAAAAACACTTAGACAGTCTGTTCTGCTTGCATAACATAATCATTAAATATTGTCAGCTATGTTATTACTGTATGAATAAATAAAAAATTATTATATTAAAATAATTCTCAAAAATAATCACACAGGCAGAACATTAGATCTGTCTGCTCATGTATTCCTAATATTTGATGAATTATTAATAATGATAAATATGATTTATAATTCATGATTAATTAATGATTAATAAACTTCAAAAATAATGTACAGCAGAGTTTTAGTTTCATCACCTCATTATATATACCAAATATATTGATGATTAGTAGCTAATAATGAAGACTAATAATTCATGATTAATTAATGATTAATAAGCTTCAAAAATAATGCACAACAGAACTTATTTCCGTCAGCACATATATACCAAATATATTGATAATTAATTGATAATAATAAAGAAGACTAATAATTCATGATTAATTAATAATTTATACACTTACCCTGGATTTCTTGCAGGGCTGTAAATTCCTAGCCAAATTCATAGTAATTGTTCCTAACTCCAATTCTCCTAGCGGCACTTCTACCTCACCGATGGGGTCATTTCTTGAAAATCGATCATAATCCAACACTTGCATATAGAGTGTTCTCCCCATAAGCTTATTATGTGGAAATCCCTCAAAGGTGAACACTTCATTCCATACTGGGTTGAGATTTTTTCTCTTAATTCTTGTCTCAAGTTTATGTTTCTTGTCAGGGAGGAGTAAAACCTTCACGAATGGATCACTGGTGCCAGTGAAGTCTTTAGCTGGCAGACCAACTGCTTTTTGAATCCTCAATACCAAAACCGTATCTTCAGAGTTATAACGTAGCGAGAAGAATATGCATCCCAGTTGTTCTTTGGAGTTTTCTGAGGGGGGAGGGGGTTCTGGGGGGAGTTCAATCTCAGATATGTTGGGCTGTGGTGCCTTAATCTCAAAGCTATGCATCGGTGGTGTTTTGAATTTAAGAGATTTTCGCCTTAACGCAGGAGAATCGAGATCTGGACTTGAATCATAGGGTAGAGTATCGTGCTGTGCTAGAGGTTGATATTTCCTTATAGTAGAGCGGTATTTGGTACTATTTTGAAGAGGCGTAGAGCTTGAAAGACTTTCAGAGCTTGTGCTTAATTCCTCGGCTTTCTCTTCGTTGCCTTTCCAACATTTATAACACCAAGAACACAGGACGACAACTGTACACAGAGAGACGAAGCTTGCCACTATAGGAGCTACATTTCCTCCATATTCTAAAAAAAAATTAATTTGCATTTAAAAACAGGGTTTCAAATTTAAATCACTCATCAGTGTTCAAAGACGCGGAAAAAATAAGGTTGAGTAAGTTATGGTCGTAACAAACCGAAATCCGCCCACAATAAGCAAACATGGGCTTTAATTTTGAAGATTCGATGTTATTAAGAGTATTTCTAATTAAAGTGAACAGCAGAGAACCCATTTCAATGTTAGTTTGTAGATTTCCAAAAGAACCGCCAAAAGCCAAAAAGTTCGATTGATATCTATACGATCGGTTTACGTACGAAGCACTTCGAAGGCTTCCCAAATGTTTATCTCTAAGTTATTTTCAATTATTGTACAAAGTTATGAACTAAAACTTCTAAATTTTAAACCTTGTATATATCCTGAATATTTGTTTAGGATTAGGAAAACAAGAGTTAATGAAACGTGGTCATGTAAAACTCATGTGCAATGTGAGCAAGTACAGTCTTTGCCGTAGATTGATTTCCGTTTAACTAAGCTAAAAAAAATGAACAAATCCACGCTACAGTTTAGCGCTAAAACATTCTTTTTGTGTGCAAGTAAATTAATAATGATCGTGAATCTCTTGTGATCACGATAAGACCTGAACTACGATCGTTTTAAAAGTCTTAACTAAGTTCTTGATCCTGTTTAGAATTGAGTTTGTCTTACCGTTATGGTAGAGAAAATCTTGGTCCAATGCGCTGAAAATCATGTCTCCTTCCTTCCTCCAAAAGCTTCTAAACTGATGTATCTTTAACAGATAACCATCGTGGTGTGTTGAACATTTCTTATTAATTGACTCTCAACCAACGAACTGATCACGGTTCGTAGATTTCGGTTTTAAAAAAAATCTGCATACTGATTTGAACCCCCAGGTCGTCATGGTGACGACTTTGATTGACGTCGTATGGAATGTTATTTTGTTACCCTCCTCTCGACACAAGGTCATTGTAATTTTGAACACCAGGATATCCGTTGATATGGGAGTTACGAGAGACAATTCATGTCATATGAAAATTTAAGTGGTTTTCTAAAGACCTTAAGGGTGGCCCTGCAGAGATGCAGCTGTTACTTAACATGAATTTCAGGGGCAATATGCTGAGACGAACCTCTTATATTTCACCTTCAGTTGATCAAAAAGAGCATAGACTACACTTAGTTATGATGTTAAAAGATCTAAAGACCCGTCATTAAATGTCTGCTCGCTAAGCTATGGTTTGAAAGCAATAACAAACGAAATAAGAAAATTTTCAAATCCTAAAATAAAGTAATGAGGCTAACATAATACCTTTTTGCTTTTTTTCCGCTTTCAAAGTTTTGGTTCAATAGTTTTACCGGTGTTTGATATTATTGTTAAAAAACAGCTATAAATAATGATTATATAGACACTAAATTTATAAGTACGACTCTTTTCTTGAAGAATATCCACTAAATAACTTGTTTATAAATATTTGTATATCGGTTGTATTCTAAAGACGTCAAGTGTTTTTGATATAAGTTTTTTTTGTCGATTGGTTTCCTCTTTATATTCTGATATTTATAGACACAGTTTGAACATTTGAATTCCCCTATTTCATTATGACGTCACGGCTTGTTTATGAAGGGACAGAATCGTCTAGAACAATAGAAATTTGAACAAAATTTCCTCTGCTAAGGAAACTTTAATATCGAATAGTCTGGTTTCCAAATATGAGGCCTATCGATGTTTAGTAAGCAATATTTATTGCATTTGATGGCTGTTGACATTTTCTTCGTTCTATAAAACACATTTTATATCAATTTTCTTTGTGTTGTTGGTGTTGTATCCCCCTCTCACGACCATGATCCTTAGCGTTTAAACAATAAATTGTTTTGATGTGACATCATAGTGAAATAGGACAATTCTCTATTGAGGCAAGTGCTGTAAGTTACAGCATCCTATAGTTTGAAAATACCGAGTTTTGGCCAAGTATCTTTTGTTCTGTTTTTAATTTATTCTTGGTAAAAGAAAAGCGTGATGTAATAGGGATTAGTTACACATTTTTTCTTTTTTTACTTTTCCAATTTTTCTTCTCGTTTTTGTTTTATTGTGTTACGTTCTCGACGGAAGTCTACTGATTATGATGAGTGATGATTGGGAATGATAGCAAATCATGCAAAAAAAATTTTCCTCTTTGTAAACGCTTCTTTCTTGTGACCCATGAAGCATTTCGATTTGGCTCATTTGCATCCGAGATTTGAGGGACATTTTGCATAAACACGATAGTTTTCATGTGCAGTGAAGCATAATAAGCAATGTGCATCAAAGTTTACAAAGCACTCTGGGAAAGCGAGCCCTCAAAAATGAAACAGGGAAACCAAAGGAAATACCAGAAAAAAATTACTGTTATTTTCGTCTGCTGAAATACTTAAATTTCCATAGAAAAATGTCGGAGGAAAAATTGTCAGAAGAATGTTTAGAGAAGCCAAAAATGTATTAGGACTCAGTTTCCCAACATGCTTTGTGCTAGAAATTAAAGCTCGTGCACGTTGGCTATTAGTTGATTGATTGATGAACTTACTTATGGAAGATGGACGCTCCTGAGAACGAAAAGCTCAGTGTAGAAAGATCTTCCCCCTCCCCACACTGGCCTGAATTAGGGATTTTTTTCTACTTATTTCAAAACAGATGGTCTAATAATCCCACACATTGGAGACATTGTATGTTCAGTTATACGAGCCAGCCTTCTCATCTGCGGTTGCTCAGTCTGCTATCGCATTTGCTGTTTTTTACCCGATCGCGAGCAGTTGCGAATAAGTCGTCTGATCTAGTGACATCCCTCAAGATGTGAGATATGGCATGAGCTAGATAATATGATAAATGGCTATAATTCTGTCAGGCATTCCGTCCATGATCTTAATTAATCTCTTAATTATATTTTCGTTTGGCAGACTTTATGCTTTCTCGGGGGAAAGATATTGATTTTTGGTTCAAAAAACAAAAAAGAAAACGAGAAAGAAAAAAAAAGAAGGAAGGAATGAAAGAAAGAAAGTAAGAAAGAGGAAGAAAGAAAGAGGAAGAAAGAAAGAAGAAACAAAGAAGAAACAAAGAGGAAAAGAAAGAAAGAAGAAAGAGAGAGCGAGAAAGAAAGAAAAAAAGAGAAAGAGAAAAACCCTCGACGCACAGGAGAGAACCAACTAGAAACTCTACTCACATACACACTGAGCTTGGCGGGACTCGAACTCGGGTCTCCGCGCATGCTCACTTAGAATTTCTTTTTCCCTATGCAATTGGTATATTCAAGAGTTTTAAAATTCTAGGGATATGGTATTTATTAACCACTTACTATGACCAGCCAAGACCCAGCTTCCTGGATCAGCAGAGCAGATATTTTGCCTAACTGTATCGAAGATAATTTATACCACCCATATACCACCCTTGCCGTGTGGGATGCGTTTTGAACAAGAGTCCCGGATGTCCATTGCGCTATTAACTTAAAACCAAACAAAAATTATCTGATTACTTTATGTGCCATACCTTACATACCTTAAGATTTCGATATATTATATTTATTTATCGTTTCTATGGTAACTTCGATTCAGCTGAAACATACATCATTGTAAATGTTTACCCTAGTCCAACATCTGGTATAAATATCTGCTCGTTCCTGCAATGGTAGAACTAATTATTTGCAAACTTCAATTAAATCGGAAGTCAAAAAACAAACACGAGCCACCTTAAAAAATATTCTTAAAACATTTTCTTGTAACAAGAAGGTGAGTTATTAAGTGTGTCGTCATAGCAACAATCTATTTTCTCACAAGCTGCTTTTGTCATACCAGGCTCCCCGCATTGAACTCTTTTCCACGGTAGAATAGCGTTGCAAGGACCTGGAGACGATAAACAAAAACCTACTCGATGCAGTCGTATCACAAAAAAGTGCGCACATAGTAGGAAGGTCTGGAAGCAAAAAGGCTAGACCCAAGACTACACAAGCTGTAAAAGGTTGCATGCACATCAAAGGAAAGGTTGCGCACACCGAAAAAGGTCCACATAGGAAGTGCGCACTATAAAGGTCTGTGCAAAGCGTGAAGGAGGCCCGCATGCGCAGTACAAGAAACCTTTAGGCACGCTTTTCACTGAAGTTGTAGCATAGTACATAGGTTCGCACAGTGAATGAAGAAGCACCCGCGCGCAGTTCAAGAAAACTTTGGGCTGTCAGTTAGGTTGTAACACAGTACAGATGTGAAGTTCGTACCTTTAGGATAAAAACAGGCCTCTAGTGCTCCAGCCACTTCGTTGTTATAGCAACAGTTCAAGCTTTTGCACTTCTCCTCGGTCATTATAGGTTCGGTTCCACATTTAAGGCGCAAGAAGGGATCGATTGCAAAGCACTCTGGGATATCTGTGGTAAACAAATAACATTCATGTAGGCCTCTTTAGCTTGGTCGAATTGCTGTCCTATTTCAGACAACATATCACTCTCTTGAGAATAAGATTCTTTGTTTGTGTTGTATCCATATTCATGTGTCTTGTCATGCGAAACTATTACATAAAGAAATGATACTCTAGGGAATGACACGTGGTCTAAAAAGGGAAAACATTACGCCCAAACTAGATCAGCCTGACTTTTAAAAACTGTACTAAATGGATCCACGAATTTGGAAAACGTCATTTTTCTTTCGCGCTAATTTTTTTGACAATTAAACAAATAACAGTTAACGATTATTTATTCATTTTTAGATAACCATATTTGTTTAATTGTGAAAAAAAATTAGCGTGGAAGAAACACATGGACTATCATAGATGAAACCGAGTTACAACTGAACGAAATGCTCAGACAGTTTACATCTTCATTAGTATTAAGGCCCGTTTACACTAGCAAATTTATCGCGCAACTTGAGCGGCGATTTCAATGGCGATTTTATCGCGACCCAAATCGCAGCGAGTTGCACTAAATTTCGATCATGTTTGAATTGGCGGCGACATAGCTGCGATCTATCGCCGTGAAATCGCCATAAAATCGCTGCTCAAGTCGCGCGACTAAGTTGCTAGTGTAAACGGGCCTTTAAGCTGACCTGGTCTTTGAAAGCAGATAGGAATTCCAGGTGTAGATTCTTCGTAACAACATCCTCTCGACAAACATTCCTGTTTGGAGATTCTCATGTAACCGCACTGGCGTCTGTCAGTGGAAGGTAACGAAGAACATTTTGGCACAGTATTGATTTGTTCTACATCTGCAGCTGAAACATCGACATCTTGCGCTAGATGAGAGATATTTTATTAATAGACCTTTCTCATGTTCATGAAATACCGCTGTGTCACTTGGTTTACAGACTTAATTAATCAGGTTAGCTTCAGTTCAGTGTCAGAATATTCACAAATAAAAACGGTAAAGTAACGAATGCACAACTTTAACAATACAAACACTTTGAAATTCCTGTGGCTATCCCTGAGCACCAACTTACCAAAGTAAAACAGGACCAAGAAAGCCAGTACATTATACAAATGCATCTTGTCGCCTGGGAAAGGAAGAAATAAAAGATAGGAAAGAAGGAAGAAAGAAAGAAATCTTATTCATATCTCCTCATTGTTTTAACGTGTGCGCAAAAATCAACGTCAATATACCTCTTCAATAAAACGGGTTAATTTTGTTTGCTAGTTTTCAATCCAGTCTTGGAAACTAAAGCCTTTTCTCAACATCTTCCCGGCTTTTGGTGCAAGCTAAATATTAAGGCTGGCTTACCCATCGTTAGCCGATAGATAAACTTATTATTTGAATCTACTGTTTTCGGTCTTTGAACGTGATTTCAGAGTTCTTCAATCAGGGAAAATTGCTCGATACTTTAACAATACCACAGCTTGTGAACTGTGTATTGTGATTTTACGCATTAGATTACTAAATATATAAGTAGCTTACTAACCTGGTTTTTTTTGCCTTGTGAAGGACCGTGAATTTGTGTCTTCTTTGGATAGTCCCGTTTTCTGTGGATGATATCTGAGCTAAATCTTGCAAGGTACACTTGACACTTATGGAAATCAGTTGCTAAGCATTTTGTTAATTCATTTGTAAAAATTTGTCATTAATTTATTTATTCAACCAATAAAATAAAGGAATATGATCCAATAACGTAAGTAAATGTTAGCAGATATATTAACATGTTGGATGCAAAGATTTGATTGCGCTAAAATCCATTAAAATAAGATACCGTGCGTTGCTATGGAGACCGCGCATGGGCAGAAATGGAAGTCAGGACCAACTGGCAAAAACAAGAAAGAAAAATAATTCACCACTTTCACATTCCCATAATATTTTGCGTTTTTTTGGGGAGGAGGGAGGCAGCAGTAGCAAAAATTATTTGAAAATTCAAAACTTTTCTTGCAGGTGTTGAGTATCATTGCTATTATCATTGAAAAATCCAGTATCAGTTTAATCAGAGTTAATTCCACACGCATGGGAGAATGAAATGTTTGGTGTTACAGACAATGTATGGAATTACCAAGAAATATCATGACTTTTACTCGTAAACATGTTCAAATTTTTTTCCTTCTGGTTTTTATAAATTCTGATATAATCTATCATAGATGCATAAGTGTTTTTAGATGTTTTTTCTTCAATTCAAGGCTTATTAATCTTCATTGTGAAGGCAGTAAACGTTGGCTTCTGTGAAACGCGCGTGCATTTATTACATTCGACTTTTATATTGTTCTACATCTCTTTACTTGACTTTTCTCTTTATACTGTATACGATTTTAAACCTTTGTTGCGATTCCTAGCGATTCCAAGCGATTCACAACGGTTCACAAACCATGAATGAATGAATAAATAGGCTAAATATTGGTTCCAGATTTGAAGCAAGGCTAGAAGTTAAAGAGGCCCAGTCTCTCATGGTTCTCGCGCAGTCTACTATGGCCGCGAAATTCATGGTAATATTAACGACTTTGTCTCATTGTTGCCCCCAAAACGCAAAGCATTATTGGGATGTGAAAGTGGTGAATAGATGGAATGATACTGCATGAGATGGAATGGAATGGAATGAACTGACGGACGGATGGATGGATGGATGCGGTGTGTTGTGATGGATGGATTGACGAATGGATAGACTGGACGAAAATGAATGGTAGATTGATAAATGGAATGGGATGAATGAAATGAGAATAAATGGATTCATTAACGAATGAATGGTTGGCGTATGGATGAATGGATGAGAAGATGGATGGCATTTTCCCTTCTCATACTCTTATATACTCTTACAATCAATGTTATTTTAATAATTTAATAATTTAAAAATATCTATTAAATGTACAAGATTGGGTTCCCTGTGGTCTTAGTTGTTGACCTTCAGCTGAGTCAAAATGGCGGAAAAAGAAGTCGTGGACGACGAAGTCAACCAGAACCAATCTTGGCAAGTCACAATGACTGATAGCTTTTCACAAACAGGACTCGACGAGGGCATAGAACACCAGCCATTAGTGATTGACGCGAGAAAAGACGACGCTGAAAACGATCCTTACCATGATGCTTATAGGAATGGAAACTTTGGCATCAAACGAGGAAAAATCAACTTCACTCGTGCCAAACGATGGAGCGTCGCTCACTTCGTCTCTGCTCTGGTCATGACCTGTTTCACGCTTACCTGTGTTATTCTTCTTGGGAATAATCACAGGTTCTGGATGAGTAGGGACCTCAGAGACTGGTTCATCGCCATTACTATCCTATGTTGTATTATTGGTCTGACCATGTCTTCTTGTAGCTGTTACCTGTTGAATTCACTTACTAAAATACGAAGACCTCTGTTCTTTCTCATCCTTGTTCGTCTACTGGCTGTTCTCGAGCTAGTCTTTCTTTTGACTGGGATTGGCTTGACAATAGCGGTTGGATCTGAAGCACAAGAAAGAAATCCCTGGAGAAGTGTTAGGTACAACTGGACGACAGACGACCCACGAGATGTAGCAGACGACTTCAAGTCCTTTGTAGTGTTCTGTTGTTTCCTCGTAATCTCCATGGTGGTGGAAGTGATCATAGCAGGCGCCTGGTTGTTCCACTGGTGGAAGTGCTGTGATGGTTGTGACGCTCTGAAGTCTTTCTGCATCTTTGAGCCCGGGGAGCCACTAGCTTCAGGTGTCTCCGACCCTCCAACGGGCGTTATCCAAGAGTGTGCCTACGTGTGCTGGTCAATTTACAAGGTTGATTGGAACTTTATTATTTAGCAGTATAAAGGTACCTAGTTGACATTACTGCATGATCATAATACATGTGTTTCTAGGCCTAAAAAAAGGATAAAAAGTTAATATAATGTAATGTAATATAACTGGTATATATAACTGGCGGGATATTCTCTTGCTCTCCCTTACCCTAAGGAAACATGGTTCAACCGTGTTGCATAAACTCACAAACTAAAAATCTTACATCTTAGTTTATGTTAATATTTGAAGATAACACAACATCATGACAATATTTAAGACTGCTCTGAGGGAGCATTCATATTTTAGGAGGGGGGTGGGGCGGAGGAATTAGAGGAATCAAATAGAAAAAAAATGCTAGCCCCCATGGTAAGGAATTGAATATTTCGATAACCCCCCCCCCCCACTTCCAAACATAAAAATTTTCTAGCCCCCCCCCCCCCCCCCCCCCCCAGAAAACGACTAAAAAAAAACACTGTATTTTTATTCATGACCCCCCTGGTTCAACGTTAAAAAAAATGTGACCCCCCCTTTTTATCTAGTATTTTTTTAATGACCCCCCCCCCCCTTATTCCTCCGGCCCCCCTCTTAAAAAATGAATGCTCCCTGAGCTATACTGAGAAATGAAGATATTGTAATTATAATGTATAGAGATTTGAACTCACTCAAAAAAACCCCATACATTTTTTCCTATTTTGCACTATTTCCAATCACGTTAGAACCAACACCAAAACAGAGAGAAAATGTATGGATATATCGTAGCTGTTTTTTCGCCCTATTGCTCTAAGATATCAAACTATTACAATTTAACATGCAGTTTCTTATAATGCCACCAAAATCCCAAAGTTTTAAAGAAATGATTTTTTGATGTCACTGATCACTTCGGTACTCTATTGAGAGCGCTGTTTATGTTTCAACGACATCCACTCTTCCAAAACTCTAGTTTTTTGCTTCCATCAATCGAAAATCAATCGTGACACGTCTGAACGCTCTTAAGATTTTATGATCCTTTTCCGGGTCATTAATGACTCATTTTAGAAGGCAACATTCATAATGCTGTTTAGTGTACTACGCAATAAACGTTGAACGGTATGAACCCAAAAAGAGGTAGTCTCTCCTGTGCATCCGTTTCCGATTCAGGACGATCGTGATACTACCCAGGCCCGTAACCAGGGGGGAGCACAGGGTGCACGTGCACCCCCCCCCCCCCCCATCAGGCCAAAAGGTCCGCTTTTTATCAACATTTATTTGTTAAAGTTAATAAAGTTCATTGTTATTATTATTATTGCTTGAAAATGAAATAAAAATACAAATTTAATGTAAATCAAAAAATTAAACCACTATCATTTCCCAGTTTTCTCCGTTTGTTTCTTTTTTCCAATAATGTGTTGCGTTACCTGTGGTACACTACACTTAGGTCCATTTTTACTTGATGTGCACCCCCCCGGTAAATGTTCTGGTTACGGCCCTGCTACCGGCCGGGGACAACAAACTTGAGGGGTTGTGAAATCTCGGAATTTCCAAGATAGATCAGTATAGATTAAAATTTGAAAAAGTGAGTTAGAAAACAAAAATTAAAAGCACGTTTTACTTAAGATACGTTTGAGAACTATAATTAATAAGTGCATGTCATAAAAGAAGATTTGAAAACATAGAATATAGATATTTTTTATGATTACAGTCAAACTAAGAAAACCGTGAACACCTAAAATATGTCTGGAATGTTTATTTAGGCCGTTGCTTGTAAAAAAGATATTTCCCACCACCATGAAGAGAGCTTGTACTGAATCCTTCTCTCTCGTATCCGTCTGTCTCGAATAGAAATCTCTAATTTCACGAGAATAAAATCAAAATATGAAGTTTGAAACTTTTAAACGGGAAAAAACTTTGCGTGCCCGCGCTGTGTTCAAACACATAAACATTCCAGACATATTTTAGGTGTTCAAGGTTTTCTTAGTTTGACTGTAACAAATTCAAAGCCAAATAAAGAGACTTATAATTCGTTCACGTGTGATATTTTCCACTTCAGAGCACGTGTCATTTCCTTGAGTGTTATTTCTTTTTTTTACCGGTAACTGGACTAAAAACATTACACTCATATTAGACAACACTTTCTACACATTGTGATTAGCACTTTGCAAAGGGAATTCCCCTTTGATTGATTTGATATTGATTAATGTTTTTTACCGGTAACTGGACTAAAAACATTACACTCATATTAGACAACACTTTCTACACATTGTGATTAGCACTTTGCAAAGGGAATTCCCCTTTGATTGATTTTATATTGATTAATGTTGTAGCCTGATGAGACTTGTCCTAGGCGGAACTGTGTGAGTATTCCCCAAACAGCGGGTAGCCACTCGACGGAATCATGGTGGCCTATCACACACGGATTATTGTTTGGGTAGGATAATAAGCACTCCGGAAAGTTCTGTTTGGGTTATGTCTCATTAGAAGTGTATAAAAATGGTAGGGAATAGAATTGTAATTGGGTAGATGAAGCTAGAGGGTGAATAAAATAAAAACCTGGAAGAAGGAACCTTCGCCGCCTTGATTCGACTCAGGCTAACCTAGTCCTAACATTCATTTCGATGGTCTTTGCTGGATGGATGGATTGACAAATGGATGGATGTATGAGGTCTATGAGCGGATATTTGCTATATTCACTTCCCATACTTTATATCCCATTGGGTTCCCTGTGGTCTAAGTTGTTGACCTTCAACTCAGTTAAAATGGCAGAGAAAGAAGAAGTGGACGACGACTCCAACCAGAACCAATCTGTGCAAGTCACAATCAATGATAGCTTCTCACAAACAAGACTCGACGCAGGTACAGAGTGTCAGCCATTAGTGATTGGCGGGAGATATGACGACGTTGAAGACGATCCTTACCATGATGCTTATAGGGATGGAAACTTTGGCATCAAACGAGGAAAAATCAACTTCACTCGTGCAAAACGATGGAGTGTCGCTCACTTCTTCTCTGCTCTGATCATGACCTATTTTACGATTTCCTGTGTGTTTCTTCTGTGGAATGATGCAGATTACAGTTACTGGATCAGCCGCGACCTCGGAGACTGGTTCATCGCCATTACTCTCCTATGTTGTGTTATTGGTCTGACCATGTTTCCTTGTAGCTGTTACCTGTTGAATTCACTTACAAAAATACGAAGACCTCTGTTCTTTCTGCTCCTTGTTCGTCTACTAGCAGTTCTCGAGCTAGTCTTTCTTTTGACTGGGATTGGCTTGACAATAGCGTTTGGATCTGAAGCACAAGAAAGAAATCCATGGAGGGAATTGAGACATAGGTACGACTGGACGACAGACGATCCACGAGATGTCGCAGACAACTTCAAGTCCTTTGTAGTGATGTGTAGTTTCCTTGTTATCTCCATGGTGGTGGAAGTGATCATGGCAGGCGCCTGGTTGTTCCACTGGTGGAAGTGCTGTGATTGTTGTGACGCTCTGAAGTCTTTCTGCATCTTTGAGCCCGGGAAGCCAGTAGCTTCAGGTGTCTCCGACCCTCCCACAAGCATTATTCACGAGTGTGTCTATGTGTGCTGGTCAATTTACAAGGTTGATTGGAACTTTATTATTTAGCAGTATAAAGGTACCTAGTTGACATTACTGCATGATCATAATACATGTGTTTCTAGGCCTAAAAAAAGGATATGCTAGCCCCCTTGGTAAGGAATTGAATATTTCGATAACCCACCCACTTCCAAACATAAACATTACAATTTTACATGCAGTTTCTTATAATGCCACCAAAATCCCAGTCTTTAAGAAATAATTTTTTGATGTGTCACTGATCACTTCGGTACTCTATATTGAGAGCGCTGTTTATGTTTCAACGACATCCACTCTTCCAAAACTCTAGTTTTTTGCTTCCATCAATCGAAAACACGTCTGAACGCTCTTAAGATTTTATGATCCTTTTCCGGGTCATTAATGAAATCATTTTAGAAGGCAACATTCATAATGCTGTTTAATGTACTACGCAATAAACGTTGAAAGTGAGTTAGAAAACAAAAAGTAAAAGCACGTTTTACTTAAGATAAGTTTGAGAACTATAATTAATAAGTGCATGTCATAAAAGAAGATTTGAAAACATAGAATATAGATATTTTTTTATGATCAACAAATTCAAAGCCAAATAAAGAGACTTATAATTCGTTCACGTCTGATATTTTCCACTTCAGAGCACGTGTCATCTCTTGAGTGTTATTTTACCGGTAACGGGTGGATGCAACTCAAATTACAAAGAATCTTTTTTCCAAGACTAGATTGAAACTAAATTGAACACCCTTTTCGATGGTCTTTGTTGGATAGATGGATGGGTGGGTGGATGGATGGATGAAATGAGATCAGTGGATGGATGGGTGGGTGGGTGGATGAAATGAGATCAGTGGATGGATTGATGGATGGATGGATGGGTGGGTGGGTGGGTGGATGGATGAAATGAGATCAGTGGATGGATGGATGGATGGGTGGGTGGATGGATGAAATGAGATCAGTGGATGGATGGGTGGGTGGGTGGGTGGATGAAATGAGATCAGTGGATGGATGGATGGATGGATGGATGGATGGATGGATGGATGGATGGATGGATGGATGGATGGATGGATGGATGGATGGATGGATGGATGGATGGATGGATGGATGGATGGATGGATGGGTGGGTGGGTGGATGGATGAAATGAGATCAGTGGATGGATGGATGGATGGATTGAATGAGATGGATGGATGGATGGCATTTTCACTTAATATCTATCTTGTATCGATTGGGTTCCCTGTGGTCTTAGTTGTTGACATTAATCTGAAGATGGCGGAAGAGGAGGAAGTGAACGAGTCGAACCAGAACTTCTCACGAACAATACTCGACGCAGAAATAGAGTGCGAGCCATTATTAGTGATTGGCGGTAGAAAAGACGACATTGAAGACGTTCCTTGTCACGATGCTTATAGGAGTGGAAACTTTGGGATGGAAATTAAACGACGATGGAGCGTCGCTTACCTCTTCTCTGCTTTGATCATGTCCTCTTTCACGCTTACCTGTGTTGAACTTCTGGACTATAATTGGAACAGCCGCGCCCTCAGATACTGGTTCACTGCCATTACTTTTCTTTGTTGTATTATTGGTCTGACCGTTTCTGCTAGTAGCTGTTACTTGTTGAATTCAATTACTAAAATACGAAGACCTCAGTTCTTTCTGCTCATTGTTCGTCTACTGGCTGCTCTAGAGCTTGTCTTTATTGTGGCAGGGATTAGCCTGACCATAGCGGTTGGATCTAAAGCAGACGAAGCACACAACTACAAGTCCTTTGTAGGACTCTGCAGTTTCCTTGTAATATCTATGGTGGTCGAATTTATCATGGCAGGAGCATGGTGGTTCCACTGGTGGAAAAGCTGTACTTTCTGCATCTTTGAGCCCAGGCAGCCATTAGCCAGATTAGATGCAGATGTCTCCAATCCTCCCACGAGCAGGTATCAGTCACCCCCTTGAAATCATTCTGGATCCGCCACTGAATATACAAGGTTGATTGGAACTTTAATATTTAGAAGTATATAACAGATACGATAGATCCAGTACCAAATAAAGAGAGAAAATATATGATGATATTTTTGTATTACAGTGCGAATCGAAAACTCATTGGCTGAACCAGAAATAATTCACCACTCGTTTATTGTTCGTTGAACAATCTGATACGACTCTCTGACTAGTACACGAGGTTTATCTGACTACAAATCAGTCGAACTTCTTGCAGTTAGAGAGTTGTTTCAGATTGTTCAACGAACGATACACGATTTCTGGAATATTTGTGGGTGCGCACGGTTTTTTGATTCGCACTGTAAGTCAACTATATATCTCAGCTGTTGACCTATGACGTCACAACAAAACAATGTACTGTTTTAACGCTAAGGATCATGGTCGACAGAGAGAGCAAAATAACAGCAAAACAAATCAAATCACAAATCAAATTTAATTTATGATATAGTGGAAAGTGAGAGAAGCTAAATATTACATTTAATATCCCGAACGAAAGAAAATTTAACCTAAATTTCTATTATTCCTGCCATGTAAACAAGCTGTGACGTCATAGTTTTTCATATATTTTTGTTGGGTTCCCTGTCTTATCTGAACCTCCGTCATACCACAGGCAGCTCATATTAAAATAAATAGTCTAGAATAAGCATATACATGTTCACAGACAAAAATATTCAATTTCACGTTAATTCATCCTTTTTTTTTTTTACTTTGATAGCATTGAAGCATTGATATAATATCCATTCCTCTGGAATAAATACTTTCTTTTTACCTTTTACGGTATCTATAGTAACGATACGACCGCCCTCTTTCTCCCTTGTCATGTGTTCTAATCACAATTGAATTATTATTGAATTGAATTACACTATTAAGCAAGTTTTTGTTTAATAAAAACTGAAAAGAAGTTGTAAAAGTACTCGAAATAAATTCACAATTTCTCACCCTAGACTCTTAACCTTTTTTCTCATCAAAGCCACCTTTTTTCAATGATTTTTTAAAACATAAGTACGTCAAAGCATTTCTTAAAGTGTTATTAGACTTCTTGCAATAATTTCAAGTTGAAAAACCAAAGGAATTTTTTGTCGATCCCACACTCCACTTGGAAAAAGTCCGATCCAAGAGATTAATCCACGTTTTTCTTATGAGTCCAAGACACTTAGAAGAAGGTATTTTTTTAACCTTCATTTAAAAAAAGATTTCAAATATAATTTTTAAAAAATTGCCGGAAAATATGATTGATCCAACCCAGGTTGGACTGAAGTATGACCAGAATACAAAACTAGGCGATCAACTGTTTTTTGTTTTTTTTTTCAAGCATTTATTTGTTTTTATTGATTGATTAACCAGGACCATATTTCCAGACATCGAGTGCTGAAGCATCGTATGGACTTACGGCTAACGCTGGAGATTTCGGCCCCAACACCGCTATCCTAGACGAGATGGATTGGATGAACGCATAGGAATAATGTACACGAGATGGATTGGATGAACGCATAGGAATAATGTACACGAGATGGATTGGATGAACGCAATAGAAAAAAAATGTACACGAGATGGATTGGATGAACGCTTAGGTATAGCAATGTTGCGTTGCAAGTTTCAGAATGCCAGGCAACAAAGTAGATATTGTGTCGCAAGTTGCGCACGTGAATGGCAGTCGATCAAGATTCGCTTGCATCTTGCTACATAACATTGTTGCACGAGAAGCTGCAAGGTTTTGTTGCTTGTCAGTATTACCGCACGCCAGACAGACAATTATATTAAAGCATTTCTCTCACCCGCCTCCCCTCAGCTGGGAATCACACCCAGTCTTCAAAACTACACCCACAGAGTACTGGCATACCTGCAGGTTGGAGTAGTTATGCGTGCATTCCTACACCACTGAGTTGGGTGGGTGGCTGGGTGAAGAGAAATGCGCTAGTCTAAATAAAATTGTTTTGTCCTCCAAATAGAGTTGCTTTGACGTCACATGAAATGGGGTCTGTTACGTTTTATCCACATGTCAATGATCAAGCGCACTCCTAGACTGATATGTGCGAAACCTGCGCCAAACTTGCTAGCTCACAACTCACACGCACGCGCACAATTAAGTATGAACGGTTATTCGTAATAACTGCCATAATGTGACAACCAGTACAACTTTTTTGCAAAAAATGCTTTGCTTCCAAATTTCAATTTAATAGTAGATCTTCATGACTAAAAAATTACTCACATTTAATTTTACAAAAAGAGCCAATCCATTTTAAGCTTACTGGTTGCCATGGCAATTACTTCCCCGCTACGCCACGTGGAGGCTACCGTTCTTCGTAGCGGTTTTCCCGCTCTGTATAAACCACAGAGGGGTGTCCAATTGGGGTGTTGTGAAGCCGACAAAACACATGCCCTAGTAGAATTTAGAGGCAAGTCTCAAGGACCGCCTTAGGAGCCAGAAGCTAAGTTTTTCAGGGGATCGACGCCATTAGCTAATACAAGCGGCATCAACTAACAGCGCCATGGTAGGGGTTACTTCACAACGAACACACTCACTCAGAAGCGTGCGCTGCCGCAAACGCTTGCTTTATTTCCCCGTTCATTTTTATTCAGTGAAATTCAACTCCAAGCCACAGAAAACTAGCAACTGCCTGATTACAACCATTCTAAAGTGTCTACACTGTCTAAAGTTAAATACACATGCTACCGAAAATCAGCCGAATCAAGTCCGAAGTGTCCTAATCGAAACATGAAAAAAATGCCCTGAGATTGGAGATATCCGAAAGATCTCCGAATGCTGTCCGAATGCTGAAACAAACAAAACCTAAAGCCGAATCAGACCTAACATTGCTCACAGACAGTGGAGATATCCGAAAAATCTCCCCAAAAAAGGTTAATTAGCCTAATAAAGAGTAGCTGGAGATATCCGAAGATCTCCAGAACCTAAAAACAAATAGATACCAGAGAAAAAGTCGCAAGCAAAATGAAGAAAAGACCGAAAAAAATGTCGAAATCCTTAAAAAACCCAATGGAAATGAAGGCCGAGACCGCAACCATAACAATGAATTAGAACAGACTTACAGTTGACTTGAACTCCTCGCAGACTCGATGACCAGACAGGAACCATTAAGGTGAATATATAGACGTTGTGAGGAATTTAGAGTTCTGGTAAACATGTACAGTTCATTGTCTCTGATACTGGAACCATATGGTGAGTATATCAATATATCAATATTCCATGTTGACAAGTGTAGATTCCATGCATATTGTGTCCAAGGTATGCCCTGAAACACCAAGATTTCTAGGATGAGTAATGGTGAATACAAAACATTTTTTTCTTCACTAATGAAAGATGTTCAAGAGTGTATATATATATATATATATGGGTATTGCTCGAGAAGTTCTTAATGTCCCCCAAGTAATGGCAAAGTGGAAAGGGGGTTTGGGGACCTTTGTCCTCCCCCCCCCCCCAACCACACAAACTCCCTCCCTTTAATTTACATACAAGCCCCCCTTTAAAATGTGCTCTGCCGTCCCTGCCCCTCATATCCTCAGTGACTCCTACGTATACATTGATTTGTTATATTGTATTAGCCCTCTCAATGCGAAACATTTAAAACTACATAGTCCTCTCTAAACTAATGTAAGATGTATACTTACATTGTTTTCCATGCCAGAAAAAAGGACTGCGTAGGTGAGCCATTATCGGTGATAACATTGGATAACCTAATAATAAAACAGATGTGACTGTAAATATCATACACTTTCTTAGTTTGAGTAATACTATGTTTTCTCATCTCAGACCCTGTTATTGTATCATTCCCTAGAGTTTCATTTCCTTGTTTAATAGACTCAACAAGGTGTCATTTTTATCGAAGATAATGGAGGTTGCAAGAGTTAAGGCAATGATAACTAGGTGAGTGACTCCTGCTTTCCAAAAATCTGGATAGATCCCACAACCACTAACATGAAAAATACAACAATAACAAAAAAGTTGTATTCTTACCTTTTCATATATGGTAGACACATTCAATATATCCACTTCACATTCCGTCACTCGGCCATTTTTCTCATCTGTGAAATAAATAAAAATATATACTAAGTTCCCTCTAATTTTGTATCCTGCAGTTATCCTTTTGTAGCTGTGTGATTCATCACATGCAAAACATTACATATTATAAATAATACCATTTCCTTACCTAAAACATTGATGATTCCATTGTTATCTAGGATGAATCTTGAATCTGAAATTATTAACTGAACAGATAATATCCAAGAAGTGATAAAAGCCCATAATTCACACTGGGTTTGAATCACAGTTCCATGGACACCAAAGCTCACTGTCAAATGTGCAAACTGATACAAAAGGGTTTGAATCCCTTATTGCTATGGTAACTGATGCTCACTGTCAAATACACATGGTACTTGACTACTCAACACTCTCATAATTAAATAAGGGTTTGAATCCCTCATTGGTATGGTAACTGATGCTCACTGTCAAATACACCTGCTACTTGACTACTCAACACTCTGAAAGATAAGGGTTTGAATCCCTCATTGTTATGGTAACTGATGCTCACTGTCAAATACACCTGGTACTTGACTACTCAACTTTAGGGTTTGAATCCCTCATTGGTATGGTAACCGATGCTCACTGTCAAATGCGCACTCTGATAGATAAGGGTTTGAATCCCTCTTTGGTGTGGTAACTGATGCTCACTGTCAAATGTGCACTCTGATAAATAAGGGTTTGAATCCCTCTTTGGTGTGGTAACTGATGCTCACTGTCAAATGTGCACTCTGATAAATAAGGGTTTGAATCCCTCATTGGTGTGGTAACCGATGCTCACTGTCAAATGCGCACTCTTATAAATAAGGGTTTGAATCCCTCATTGGTGTGGTACCGATGCTCACTGTCAAATGTGCACTCTGATAAATAAGGGTTTGAATCCCTCATTGCTATGGTAACTGATGCTCACTGTCAAATACACCTGGTACTTGACTACTCAACACTCTGATAGATAAGGGTTTGAATCCCTCATAGGTATGGTAACTGATGCTCACTGTCAAATACACCTGGTACTTGACTACTCAACACTCTGATAGATAAGGGTTTGAATCCCTCATTGGTGTGGTAACTGATGCTCACTGTCAAATGCGCACTCTGATAAATAAGGGTTTGAATCCCTCATTGCTATGGTAGCTGATGCTCACTGTCAAATACACCTGGTACATGACTACTCAACACTCTGATAAATAAGGGTTTGAATCCCTCATTGGTATGGTAACTGATGCTCACTGTCAAATGCGCACTCTGATAAATAAGGGTTTGAATCCCTCATTGTTATGGTAAGTCATGCTCACTTTCAAATGTGCACTCTGATAAATAAGGGTTTGAATCCCTCTTTGGTGTGGTAACTGATGCTCACTGTCAAATGTGCACTCTCATAAATAAGGGTTTGAATCCCTCTTTGGTGTGGTAACTGATGCTCACTGTCAAATGTGCACTCTGATAAATAAGGGTTTGAATCCCTCTTTGGTGTGGTAACTGATGCTCACTGTCAAATGCGCACTCTGATAGATAAGGGTTTGAATCCCTCATTGTAATGGTAACTGATGCTCACTGTCAAATACACCTTGTACTTGATTACTCAACACTCTGATAGATAAGGGTTTGAATCCCTCATTGGTATGGTAACTGATGCTCACTGTCAAATGCCCACTCTGATAAATAAGGGTTTGAATCCCTCATTGCTATGGTAACTGATGCTCACTGTCAAATACACCTGGTACTTGACTACTCAACACTCTGATAGATAAGGGTTTGAATCCCTCATTGGTATGGTAACTGATGCTCACTGTCAAATGCGCACTCTGATAGATAAGGGTTTGAATCCCTCATTGGTGTGGTAACTGATGCTCACTGTCAAATGAACACTCTGATAAAAAAGGGTTTGAATCCCTCATTGCTATGGTAACTGATGCTCACTGTCAAATACACCTGGTACATGACTACTCAACACTCTGATAGATAAGGGTTTGAATCCCTCATTGCTATGGTAACTGATGCTCACTGTCAAATACACCTGGTACTTGACTACTCAACACTCTGATAGATAAGGGTTTGAATCCCTCATTGCTATGGTAACTGATGCTCACTGTCAAATACACCTGGTACATGACTACTCAACACTCTGATAGATAAGGGTTTGAATCCCTCATTGCTATGGTAACTGATGCTCACTGTCAAATACACCTGGTACATGACTACTCAACACTCTGATAGATAAGGGTTTGAATCCCTCATTGGTATGGAAGCTGATGCCCACTGTCAAATACACCTGGTACTTGACTACTCAACACTCCGATAGATAAGGGTTTGAATCCCTCATTGGTATGGTAACTGATGCTCACTGTCAAATACACCTGGTACATGACTACTCAACACTCTGATAGATAAGGGTTTGAATCCCTCATTGCTATGGTAACTGATGCTCACTGTCAAATACACCTGGTACATGACTACTCAACACTCTGATAGATAAAGGTTTGAATCCCTCATTGCTATGGTAACTGATGCTCACTGTCAAATACACCTGGTACATGACTACTCAACACTCTGAGAAAAAAGGGTTTGAATCCCTCATTGGTATGGTAACTGATGCTCACTGTCAAATGCCCACTCTGATAAATAAGGGTTTGAATCCCTCATTGCTATGGTAACTGATGCTCACTGTCAAATGCCCACTCTGATAAATAAGGGTTTGAATCCCTCATTGCTTTGGTAACTGATGCTCACTGTCAAATACACCTGGTACTTGACTACTCAACACTCTGATAAATAAGGGTTTGAATCCCTCATTGCTATGGTAACTGATGCTCACTGTCAAATGCCCACTCTGATAAATAAGGGTTTGAATCCCTCATTGCTATGGTAACTGATGCTCACTGTCAAATGCGCACTCTGATAAATAAGGGTTTGAATCCCTCATTGTTATGGTAAGTCATGCTCACTTTCAAATGTGCACTCTGATAGATAAGGGTTTGAATCCCTCATTGTAATGGTAACTGATGCTCACTGTCAAATACACCTTGTACTTGATTACTCAACACTCTGATAGATAAGGGTTTGAATCCCTCATTGGTATGGTAACTGATGCTCACTGTCAAATGCCCACTCTGATAAATAAGGGTTTGAATCCCTCATTGCTATGGTAACTGATGCTCACTGTCAAATACACCTGGTACTTGACTACTCAACACTCTGATAGATAAGGGTTTGAATCCCTCATTGGTATGGTAACTGATGCTCACTGTCAAATGCGCACTCTGATAGATAAGGGTTTGAATCCCTCATTGGTGTGGTAACTGATGCTCACTGTCAAATGAACACTCTGATAAAAAAGGGTTTGAATCCCTCATTGCTATGGTAACTGATGCTCACTGTCAAATACACCTGGTACATGACTACTCAACACTCTGATAGATAAGGGTTTGAATCCCTCATTGCTATGGTAACTGATGCTCACTGTCAAATACACCTGGTACTTGAATACTCAACACTCTGATAGATAAGGGTTTGAATCCCTCATTGCTATGGTAACTGATGCTCACTGTCAAATACACCTGGTACATGACTACTCAACACTCTGATAGATAAGGGTTTGAATCCCTCATTGCTATGGTAACTGATGCTCACTGTCAAATACACCTGGTACATGACTACTCAACACTCTGATAGATAAGGGTTTGAATCCCTCATTGGTATGGAAGCTGATGCCCACTGTCAAATACACCTGGTACTTGACTACTCAACACTCCGATAGATAAGGGTTTGAATCCCTCATTGGTATGGTAACTGATGCTCACTGTCAAATACACCTGGTACATGACTACTCAACACTCTGATAGATAAGGGTTTGAATCCCTCATTGCTATGGTAACTGATGCTCACTGTCAAATACACCTGGTACATGACTACTCAACACTCTGATAGATAAGGGTTTGAATCCCTCATTGCTATGGTAACTGATGCTCACTGTCAAATACACCTGGTACATGACTACTCAACACTCTGAGAAAAAAGGGTTTGAATCCCTCATTGGTATGGTAACTGATGCTCACTGTCAAATGCCCACTCTGATAAATAAGGGTTTGAATCCCTCATTGCTATGGTAACTGATGCTTACTGTCAAATGCCCACTCTGATAAATAAGGGTTTGAATCCCTCATTGCTTTGGTAACTGATGCTCACTGTCAAATACACCTGGTACTTGACTACTCAACACTCTGATAAATAAGGGTTTGAATCCCTCATTGCTATGGTAACTGATGCTCACTGTCAAATGCCCAATCTGATAAATAAGGGTTTGAATCCCTCATTGCTATGGTAACTGATGCTCACTGTCAAACGCCCACTCTGATAGATAAGGGTTTCAATCCCTCATTGCTATGGTAACTGATGCTCACTGTCAAATACACCTGGTACTTGACTACTCAACACTCTGATAAATAAGGGTTTGAATCCCTCTTTGGTGTGGTAACTGATGCTCACTGTCAAATACACCTGGTACTTGACTACTCAACACTCTGATAAATAAGGGTTTGAATCCCTCATTGGTATGGTAACTGATGCTCACTGTCAAATGCACACTCTGATAAATAAGGGTTTGAATCCCTCATTGGTATGGTAACTGATGCTCACTGTCAAATGCACCTGGTACTTGACTACTCAACACTCTGATAAATAAGGGTTTGAATCCCTCTTTGGTGTGGTAACTGATGCTCACTGTCAAATGCCCACTCTGATAAATAAGGGTTTGAATCCCTCATTGGTATGGAAGCTGATGCTCACGGTCAAATACTCCTGGTACTTGACTACTCAACACTCTGATAGATAAGGGTTTGAATCCCTCATTGGTATGGAAGCTGATGCTCACGGTCAAATACTCCTGGTACTTGACTACTCAACACTCTGATAGATAAGGGTTTGAATCCCTCATTGGTTAGTAACTGATGCTCACTTTCAAATACATCCGGTACTTGACTACTCAACACTTTATACATAAGGGTTTGAATCCTTTATTGGTATGGTAACTGATGCTCCCTGTCAAATACGCTCTCTGATAAATAAGGGTTTGAATCCCTCTTTGATTGGGTAACTGATGCTCACTGTCAAATGCGCACTCTGATAAATAAGGGTTTGAATCCCTCATTGGTGTGGTAACTGATGCTCACTGTCAAATACACCTGGTACTTGACTACTCAATACTCGGATAGATAAGGGTTTGAATCCCTCATTGGTATGGTAACTGATGCTCCCTGTCAAATGCGGTCTGTGATAAATAAGGGTTTGAATCCCTCATTGGTGTGGTAACTGATGCCCACTGTCAAATACACCTGGTACTTGACTACTCAACACTCTGATAGATAAGGGTTTGAATCCCTCATTGGTATGGTAACTGATGCTCACTGTCAAATACACCTGGTACTTGACTACTCAACACTCTGATAGATAAGGGTTTGAATCCCTCATTGCTATGGTAACTGATGCTCACTGTCAAATACACCTGGTACTTGACTACTCAACACTCTGATAGATAAGGGTTTGAGTCCCTCATTGCTATGGTAACTGATGCTCACTGTCAAATACACCTGGTAATTGACTACTCAACACTGTAGATAAGGGTTTGAATCCCTCATTGGTATGGTAACTGATGCTCACTGTCAAATACATCTGGTACTTGACTACTCAACACTCTGATAGATAAGGGTTTGAATCCCTCATTGGTATGGTAACTGATGCTCACTGTCAAATACATCTGGTACTTGACTACTCAACACTCTGATAGATAAGGGTTTGAATCCCTCATTGCTCTGGTAACTGATGCTCACTGTCAAATACAACTGGTACTTGACTACTTAACACTCTGATAAATAAGGGTTTGAATCCCTCATTGCTATGGTAACTGATGCTCACTGTCAAATACACCTGGTAATTGACTACTCAACACTGTAGATAAGGGTTTGAATCACTCATTGGTATGGTAACTGATGCTCACTGTCAAATACACCTGGTACTTGACTACTCAACACTCTGATAGATAAGGGTTTGAATCCCTCAATGTAATGGTAACTGATGCTCACTGTCAAATACACCTGGTACTTGACTACTCAACACTCTGAGAAAAAAGGGTTTGAATCCCTCATTGGTATGGTAACTGATGCTCACTGTCAAATGCCCACTCTGATAGATAAGGGTTTGAATCCCTCATTGCTATGGTAACTGATGCTCACTGTCAAATACACCTGGTACTTGACTACTCAACACTCTGATAGATAAGGGTTTGAATCCCTCATTGCTATGGTAACTGATGCTCACTGTCAAATACACCTGGTACTTGACTACTCAACACTCTGATAGATAAGGGTTTGAATCCCTCATTGCTATGGTAACTGATGCTCACTGTCAAATACACCTGGTACTTGACTACTCAACACTCTGATATATAAGGGATTGAATCCCTCATTGGTATGGTAACTGATGCTCACTGTCAAATGCGCACTCTGATAAATAAGGGTTTGAATCCCTCATTGCTATGGTAACTGATGCTCACTGTCAAATACACCTGGTACTTGACTACTCAACACTCTGATAGATAAGGGTTTGAATCCCTTATTGCTATGGTAACTGATGCTCACTGTCCAATACACCTGGTACTTGACTACTCAACACTCTGATAGATAAGGGTTTGAATCCCTTATTGCTATGGAAACTGATGCTCACTGTCAAATACACCTGGTACTTGACTACTCAACACTCTGATAGATAAGGGTTTGAATCCCTCATTGGTATGGTAACTGATGCTCACTGTCAAATGCGCACTCTGATAGATAAGGGTTTGAATACCTCATTGCTATGGTAACTGATGCTCACTGTCAAATACACCTGGTACATGACTACTCAACACTCTGATAAATAAGGGTTTGAATCCCTCATTGGTATGGTAACTGATGCTCACTGTCAAATACACCTGGTATGTGACTACTCAAGACTTTGAAGAATGGGGGTTTGAATCCCTCATTGCTATGGTAATTAATTAATTAATTATTCAAATTTTTTTGATGATGTTTAAGAGGTAAATATGCATGTTAATAATTTTTTTCTGTAGGACCTCTATGTATTACAGTTTTTCAGGAAGGCATAGATCTATATAAGTGTAGTAAAGAAATAATTAACTGAATCGAAAAATGTATGTATGAAAAAATATGAATCTTAGAAACATTTTTAAATAGCACGTTTATAAATGCAACGTGCAGATAATTATAAGTCATCGAATAATGGAAAATTGATCGGAACTACATGATAAACTACTATAAGATAGTACGGATCTACATGAATAGAATGCGTAAATAAGTATCAGTCATCGAACATGTAAATATGCGTCGGAACTACATGATAAACTACTATAAGATAGTACGGATCTACATAAATAGAGTTCGCACATAATTATCAGTCATCGAACATGGAAATATGCATCGGAACTACATGATAAACTACTATAAGATAGTACGGATCTACATAAATAGAGTTCGCACATAATTATCAGTCATCGAACATGGAAATATACATCGGAACTACATGATAAACTAATATAAGATAGTACGGATCTACATAAATAGAATGTGCAAATAATTATCAGTCATCGAACATGGAAATATGCATCGGAACTATATGATAAACTACCATAAGATAGTACGGATCTACATAAATAGAATGCGGAAATAAGTATCAGTCATCGAACATGGAAATATGCATCGGAACTACATGATAAACTACTATAAGATAGTACGGATCTACATAAATAGAGTGCGCAATTAATTATCAGTCATCGAACATGGAAATATGCGTCGGAACTACATGATAAACTACTATAAGATAGTACGGATCTACATAAATAGAATGCGGAAATAATTATCAGTCATCGAACATGGAAATATGCATCGGAACTACATGATAAACTACTATAAGATAGTACGGATCTACATAAATAGAGTGCGCAATTAATTATCAGTCATCGAACATGGAAATATGCGTCGGAACTACATGATAAACTACTATAAGATAGTACGGATCTACATAAATAGAATGCGCAAATAATTATCAGTCATCGAACATGGAAATATGCATCGGAACTACATGATAAACTACTATAAGATAGTACGGATTTACATAAATAGAATGCGGAAATAATTATCAGTCATCGAACATGGAAATATGCATCGGAACTACATGATAAACTACTATAAGATAGTACGGATTTACATAAATACAGTGCACAAAAATAATCAGTCATCGAACATGGAAATATGCAGCGGAACTACATGATAAACTACTATAAGATAGTACGGATTTACATAAATAGAATGCGCAAATATTTATCATTCATTGAACATGGAAATATGCATCGGAACTACATGATAAACTACGATAAGATAGTACGGATTTACATAAATACAGTGCGCAAAAAATTATCAGGCATCGAACATGGAAATATGCATCGGAACTACATGATAAACTACGATAAGATAGTACGGATCTACATAAATAGAATGCGCAAAGAATTATCAGTCATCGAACAAGTAAATATGCATCGGAACTACGTGATAAACTACTATAAGATAGTACGGATCTACATAAATAGAATGCGCAAATAATTATCAGTCATCGAACATGTAAATATACATCGGAACTACATGATAAACTACTATAAGATAGTACGGATCTACATAAATAGAATGCGCAAATAATTATCAGTCATCGAACATGAAAATATGCATCGGAACTACATGATAAACTACTATAAGATAGTAAAGATCTACATAAATAGAATGCGCAAAGAATTATCAGTCATCGAACAAGTAAATATGCATCGGAACTACATGATAAACTACTATAAGATAGTACGGATCTACATAAATAGAATGCGCAAATAATAATCAGTCATCGAACATGGAAATATGCATCGGAACTACATGATAAACTACTATAAGATAGTACGGATCTACATAAATAGAGTTCGCACATAATTATCAGTCATCGAACATGGAAATATGCATCGGAACTACATGATAAACTACTATAAGATAGTACGGATCTACGTAAATAGAATGCGCAAATAAGTATCAGTCATCGAACATGGAAATATGCATCGGAACTACATGATAAACTACTATAAGATAGTACGGATCTACATAAATAGAGTGCGCAATTAATTATCAGTCATCGAACATGTTAATATGCGTCGGAACTACATGATAAACTACTATAAGATAGTACGGATCTACATAAATAGAATGTGCAAATAATTATCAGTCATCGAACATGGAAATATGCATCGGAACTATATGATAAACTACTTTAAGATAGTACGGATCTACATAAATAGAATGCGCAAATAATTATCAGTCATCGAACATGGAAATATGCATCGGAACTATATGATAAACTACTTTAAGATAGTACGGATCTACATAAATAGAATGCGCAAATAAGTATCAGTCATCGAACATGGAAATATGCATCGGAACTACATGATAAACTACTATAAGATAGTACGGATCTACATAAATAGAATGCGCAAAGAATTATCAGTCATCGAACATGGAAATATGCATCGGAACTACATGATAAACTACTATAAGATAGTACGGATCTACATAAATAGAATGCGCAAAGAATTATCAGTCATCGAACATTTAAATATGCATCGGAACTACATGATAAACTACTATAAGATAGTACGGATCTACATGAATAGAATGTGCAAATAATTATCAGTCATCGAACATGGAAATATGCATCGGAACTACATGATAAGCTACTATAAGATAGTACGGATCTACATAAATAGAATGCGTAAATAATTATCAGTCATCGAACAAGTAAATATGCATCGGAACAACATGATAAACTACTATAAGATAGTACGGATCTACATAAATAGAATGCACAAATAATTATCAGTCATCGAACATGGAAATATGCATCGGAACTACATGATAAACTACTATAAGATAGTACGGATCTACATAAATAGAATGCGCAAAGAATTATCAGTCATCGAACAAGTAAATATGCATCGGAACTACATGATAAACTACTATAAGATAGTACGGATCTACATAAATAGAATGCGCAAATAATAATCAGTCATCGAACATGGAAATATGCATCGGAACTACATGATAAACTACTATAAGATAGTACGGATCTACATAAATAGAATGCGCAAAGAATTATCAGTCATCGAACATGGAAATATGCATCGGAACTACATGATAAACTACTATAAGATAGTACGGATCTACATAAATAGAATGCGTAAACATTTATCAGTCATGGAACATGTAAATATGGATCGGAACTACATGATAAACTACTATTAGATAGTACGGATCTACATAAATAGAATGTGCAAATAATTATCAGTCATCGAACATGGAAATATGCGTCAGAACTACATGATATACTACTTTAAGTACGGATCTACATAAATACACTTCGCATATTATTATGCGTTATCGATAAGATAAATATGCCTCGGAACCACATGATGAAGTACTGCAAGTGATTATGCTTATTCATAAATACATTGCACAAATAATTATTAGTCATCAAACAACTAAATATGTATCGGATTTATTCATCTGGTTATGTTCTACTTGAAAGCAAATGAATATAAAAAATTTGGTTCAATTAGAAAAATTCGTAAAAAAAGAAGTTTAAATGCTGGTTTTTTCGAAATGTTACAGAGTTTTTGTTTTCGTATAAAAATATATTATTTAAAAACATCGAATAATAGCAAATAAGATTTTCCAAAATATTATGAAAGCCGATGAATTTGAAGACTATCAAAATATGTAAAACTAGTTAAAATTTAGAAAAGAAAAAGAGAAAATTATAAACATATCTTTTCGCGCCAAAAACGTTTCACCTTTTTTTGCTGCAGCTTTTTTCACCGAATCCTTTGAAAAACCCTGAAAAAAGAAAAAGAAAATATAAGTTATAATAAGAGAATTGCATTGTATGAATATAAGTTTAGAAGTTTCTAGTTATTAGAATATTAACTAATCTTTTGAAGTTTTAAAATTTCGATGTTTTTACAAAGACGGTGAAAAGAGCGGGAAAATGAAAATATAGTTAAAAGTAAGAAAAACTCCAAAACTTTACTCAAAAATTACAATTTCATTGAAAAATAGCTTAATATTTATTTAAAGAAGAATATTACTTATTCCAGGTTGGCAAAATTCAATGCTAAACTTCTCTGAACGGGCTGCGAACAAACCAACTTACTTCGGAGAAAAAGTACAAGAAATGACTTTTCTGTATAAAATACGAACTTTAGTATTTCCGTACAGTCTTTAATTTAATATATTTTGCTTTGAAAAGTTTTTGAAACCAAAAAACGAGCAAAAGTTTCAATTTTCGGTTCTCCCTTCCACGTGTGGCCTTCGAAGTCGAAAAACTTTCTTCTTAGTTTTTACAGCTCTTTTCGAAAAAATATTTCGTTTTAACACACAAAAAAGGTATCTAACATTCTTTGGTGATAGTTCTAGGCCGTTGTAGGTAATTCAAGATGTATTTTAGTAGGGAAAACAGCTGTTTTGTAGGAGTATAAGTTATCATGACTTACCTATTCGACGGCCGAGCAGCAAGTGAGGGAAAAGATTTGAAACACCTTGAAACCCCGTTACACGACAGCGTGATCAATCAACCAATAGGAATGCTCGTCAAAGTCGATGAACCAATGGGAACAATGAACTACTGTCAATCAAAATTCGCACGTTTGGTCTTTGACTTCTTGACACTCTCTGTGAAGACGTGGATGAGAAGTATGAATTAAATTTTCTTTCAAAGTTTGTTTTTACATAAAAAGTGAAAGAAAAGTCTGTCTTTATGATTATTTAATCATAATAGTGATTCAAAGGTTTATTAAAACAAGCTGTAAAACAATTTTCTCATTCATGGAAGAGTTGCAAACACGGCTGCTCGTTCACGTGATCAGCTCGTGGTGTATTTGGTGCAATATGTACTGAAATGAGAGGGGAGGGGAGGGGAGGGGAGGGGAGGGGAGGGGAAGGGAGGAAAGAGAAAGTTGTCTAGATCTTTCTCTCGCAAATGAAAAATAAAAATTAACGAATTGTAAATCTTGTATATTCGTTGGATGTAGAAAAATATTAGTCCTTTACCTTAAACCCAAGACAAGGTAAAGTCAATATTCATATTTGTGAAATGCTGGAAAGGCATTGAGAGTGGATAAAAAGACCGTCCTTAGGGTTCCCCCCTCGGGCATCTCATGACCTTGCCCTCACAAGGTTTGTTCTCCAGTCCTTCCCCACCCCAAACCAAAACTGCGCTTTGTGGCCCCTATTATGAAAATAAAAACCAATGGCTTATTCATCTACTGGATACTATATCTTTATTGATATTTGATTTATTTGCCGTGAGGGACAGCCAGCTGATCTGAAATAGTGACATAGAAATGACGTCACTGCAAAACTGAATATTCATCGTTGGGTTGGAAAATAAAAATAAAGAAATGACAATTTCCCGAGTTTTTTTGCTACTAAGAATGACACCTCAGTTTTGTAAATTGTCTCGATTCTGATTGGCTGATATTTTTTTTCTCAGATCAATTGGAAAGGGCTCTCGCTCCAGTCTTTACGCGGCCATAACTAACGAAGGTGCAGACACACGATGCGATTTTTCATGCGACTAGATGAGTGATCGCACTGTGTGACCACCTGTGCGACGTTGTGTTCGCAAAAGTAGAAATTGTTTTTACTTTTTGCGACGATCACTAATTTTTGCGACGTCGCATGAAAAAATCGCATCGCGTGTCCGTGCCTTAACAGTAACCCGACGCGTAAAAAACTCAACGAAGGGTAACTCGAACCGCCTGCTACGCAAACTCGTTCAGCTCTGTCTGGACTATGTTGACCGTTGAAAACAAGCGCGCGCATTGAAATTGTGCGCGCGTGTGTGAGAAAAACGTTATGGCGCGTGATACATCAACTGTGAATGTTCCACTAAACAAATCGGTAAAGATGGAGAATGTTGACATAGAAGAAAAACATTACAATTACAGGTAGTTTAAGCATTCACATGCTTTAAAACATTGATTTAGAACTGTGTTTTCGTTTTGTTGTTCTAACAAATGATTTTTAAGCCGGTAAAACCCTTGGTTAAACTAGGATCCACTGAACTTCAAGATTTCGAGAAAATCTTGAATCGCGGTTGTTTAAATCCTTTCCCTTCAGTTGGATGTGAATTGTTACATTTTTTTTTTTTTTTTTTTTTTTTTTTCATTTATTGATTCTGGGAAAGATTATATTAATCAGTGAAGAGCCCGGGATCTCTTCGCTAAAACTGGCATAATTGTGCCGCAAGATTTGACTGGATAATATTTTTGATGATGTTGGTAATGATGATGATGACAATTTTTAGAAGAACTTGTAGCAAGCTTTATGATGACAAGTGGGACAACGACTGGAAGGACATTCTGCCAAAGGCGCCCGAAAAACCGAGTGATGAGACAGGAGTCTGGAGACTAATAGATGATGCATCTGATTGGAAGGTAGTGGAACTGTTTTATTATTGGTTGAATCAATTAGCCAATAAAATGTTTAGTATATTGGCTGAGTTTTTAAATTTGCTAATAAGCGGTAATAAAGAGAAAATGGATGAACAATTTGGTGTTTAAGGAATGAATGAGTGAATAATGTGAGGATGAGTGGTTCAAAGGAAAAAGTTGTAGTTGCAATCGTAGCTGTTCTCCTCATCATTTACGTTGCCAATCTGTTTTGACTTTTACTTTCTCATAAGGATATTTCAGAAAACGTTGCCAAAATTCCAAAACTACGTCAACGACACTGCTGCCATCCAAATGAAAGAAAGAGTAGAAAAAAGCGTTGCCATGACGATATCAGAAAACTTCTGATATCTTATAAGGTAAAGAAACGCAGATGTACGGGTTGTTAAAACAGCTAGGATGAGTAGGTGATTTAAGATACTTTGAAAATATTTGTTTTATTAGGGTGGATCCCACCGAACTGTGGCAGCACATCAAAAATTCACGTTGCTACCACGCCCACATTTGTCTGCTGAAACGCCCATAAATGATTGTATGTTTCGTCGATAGTTATTTCGTGGTAATTTTTTAACCTCAAAGGCTTACAAACCTGTTAGACATTCTATCAAGCAAAGGCGAAAGACTAGGCGTTCGACCTCTAAGGCAAAAAAAAATTTTTTTTTACACACATTTGTCTTGGCATTTGACTTTTTATATCTTTCCATGACCGTAGCTTCATCCAACGACGAACCTCAAGCTTAAAGTAAAACAGCAAGCTAGTCGAAATTTAGAGACAGTGAAAACAAAGTGGGCGTGTCAGCAGACAAATGTGGGCGTGGTAGCGACGTGAATTTTTGATGTGCTGCCACAGTTCGGTGGGATGGAACAGGTGGGATCCGTAGTAACCCTCCTTTGGAATCAAACTTACTACTAGTAATAACTAGTCAGTGGTTGCTGTTTTGATCACTTGACAAATATTTAATTCTTGTCACTGCAGAATAAGGAAAGACGGTACCTGATGAAACCAAATGAAAGAACCAATCCATTGTTCAAAGAAAAAACAACCAAAGTAATGATTGACAAGTCAGTACAGACAGATGATAATGAAAATGACAGCTTGTTCCTGGTTATTATATAAACAATCACTGACAAAACAAGGAAATCTTTCTGGATGGGCATGATATTCTTCTACTTCTACAAGTGTCATTCCCCTTAGTATTACTACTTTCTTTAGGTTTAAAAGAAATGCTTTAGAAAACAAATAGGGCTGCCTGGGTATTCTAAAGATAGCCCACTTAATAGATGCATGACTCAGACAAGTGTAATATTATACTGAAAAGAAAACGGAGAAACACATTTTATTTATTTATCTTTTATTACAAAGCATTGCTTTTCAAAAAAATCGGACTCGAGGAGATGAGAAATTTGGTTTGTTTGTCTGGGTTTGATGTCACTGCCACGCAGCCCTATTGATATAGTTACATGTATGCTAAGAACAAAAATAATTTCATGGCATATCTTTTCTGTATTATTCCCTTGATTTTTATTATTTAAAACTTTTTACCAACATTTCTTTACATCTTAAAAAACAAACCTCTCAAAAAGGTTTGAAGTTTATATTAAATAAATTAACAAGGGGTTGTAAACACTAAATGTTTGCAATTAAATATACTCTTTACCACTGATCGAAACAACTCTTGCAACAAGGAAATGGGGCAATACACTGTCGTCAATCAAACAAATTGTTCGGTACCTTTACATTTTCTGATTGATGGCAGTGTATTCCCAATTTATTTGTTGTCACTGTTGTCTTTATCAGTTTTTTTGTGATAAAAAAAATGGAAAATCTTGAATGAGAATTCGAATACAGCACTAGCAGGTGCAATATTAGCATGTATGAATTGAAATTTTTAGTATTGCAAATTTGATTGAAAGTAAATTTTCTAAGTGCATAAAGTGTTTGAGCTTCATCCATGAAATTGAATGATGTGATTTGGATTGAAGCCTACTTTGTTTGAAGGACTTTCTTTTTTGTCCTTCTTTTTTCATAATCTCTGAATAATAAAGGTGGCGACACAGGTTGCAACTCTTTCTTTCTTTGTCTGGCTTCTCTGTGCTTTTTAGAGACAGGTTGCACCCATGGCATTGGGTTAATATAGCTGGGCATAGGATAAGACACCCAATCATAGTAACTTTTCAATACTGCATGTCCGCAGCTATGAGATTCTCCCTTTTGTTGAATTTTAGACTTTTTAAGCCATTCTTCAAAGGCTTGTTCATTTTTCATTCTTTTTTCCACTCCCTTTTCTTTCTTTTTTATTCCTTCAATTTCTTTGATCTTCTTGATCTCCAGTTCCTTTTCTCGTTTCTCCTTCAGCCATTTTTCGTAAGCAACTGCAGATTTCTCTTCTATTTCCAGTTGCTTGTCCATTTCTATCCTTCTCTTTTGTTCCATTTCTGATTTCTTTTTTTCTCTTTTTTCTCTCTCCTTTTCTTCTTTCTCAACATTCCACTGTTCGATGCTTTCTTCAACTTTCTTTCTCTTTTCTTCCTCCTCTTTCTTCTTTTCCATTAATTCCCGTTTTTCCTTCCACTTTTCAATTTTCCTTTTCTCCATTTCTTCTCGTTCTTGGCGGCTTTTTTTGATCAACCAATCTTCCCATGGAGATAACTGTTCTCCTTTCTCTTTCTCTTGGCTTATGTGAGTACTATTAAAACTAGAGGCAAAAGAACTACACGTAGTGTCCTGATTTGTCCTCCTGCTGTGATCATGGCTGCGAGATGACAAACTTCTATTGCGCAGACTTATGCTTGTTAAAACCATATTCTTTGATTTCTCAGTTCCATACGATTCTTCTTCTTCAACATCGGTCTCTCTGTGATTCTCTTTTCCCGGTGTTGACGAGCGAATTTGTAATTTTTCGTTAAAGAGAGGAGAGAGTAAAGACCGTGTTGAGTTCCCAACACTGGCGAATGAGTCGTCGAGATAATCGTCTGAAAATGATGCCCTTTCTTCTGCGTTATAGGCCATTTTTTCTCACAAAACAAAACTATATTACTTACATGGCGGTGTGGCACTCAATTATCGCTAAAATTGCGATTTATGGATAAGAAAATGAATACTTTTGCTCTCTTTGTTTGTTTAGTTTTCAAAACAACGTTCAAAATGGCGGACAAATGGGTGAGACCGCTGTTAAAACCACCGCGGGAGAGCACGAGCACAGGTAGCCCAAACACCCCCTTTTCAGTTAACCTTCTTAATTTTTCCTAATTTTATCAAATTAATTTTATTTCTCAAAAACTTAACTCAAATAAAACTTTTTCTAGGATCATGTAGTTGTAGAATGTTTTTGATCTTTGATTGCGAAAAATAGTAATATTTTGGAGAGGTTTACCTATTGGGATCCCTGTGGAAAGCTAGTCATACAGTTTAGTTTGGCGCTAAAAACATGAAAAAAGTCTGGCAAAAATAATATTTATTTATTTTTTTGTTTTTAAAACAAATTAGAGGTGTTCCTTCTAACCAAACACCTCAAGGTGGCAACAAAGATGTATATCCATCTCCCAATTCGAGCCGTATTTGCTTTTGGATCCTGTTCTTTGATAGCTCGTCGAGCTTTGAAGACCAAATCCTTGGACTTGTCTGGAGCCATTGCAGCTCTTCTTGTTGGCTTCGTATTGACCTTAACCAATCTTTGCTTTTTCTCGTCTCTGCTGGTATTTTTCTTGAGTTCTTCAAGACTTACTAAGTTCAGATCTGAGGTGAAACGAGAGATCGAGGACGATTTCAAGGAAGGTAAGAAAAAATTATCCAGACGTTGTGTGTGTGTGTTTTTTTACTGAGCTTGAATCATAATTATTTAAATTGTTGATTTTAGCAGCTCAAATTTAGATATATTTATTAAAACTCAAATATATCATTTCAGGACTAATTTATCTAGTTGTAAACTCCATTTATTGGATCAATAAAATTATATATGTTTTTCTTTTTTTTCAAAGTGTTTTCGTAGTAAAACCTCACAGCGAAGGTCAAAGTTCGCTATTTGGACTAAAAACGTGTCTTCACTCGGTGAATTCATGTTCAACACAAAGGTCAAGCTATTCCTATAATATTTATATTCTAGGAAAGAGATCTGAAAGTTTGAATATATTGTAAAATATAAATTATATACATTTTTTGGAGATAAGTATAAGGTGTTTTTGGAGATCCTAGCAACACCTTTAAATGTGTCTTTGGAGGGCGAAGTCCACAGATGATCAAGTGGCATGGTGGTTTTTATTTACAGATTATACATGTGGTTAGCTGCTAATAGTCACGTCCTTAACCTTTGTCAGAAAATATTTTACGTAGATAATATATTTTTTTTAGTTATTTGGAGCATTAACATGAATTTGTAATAATTGTTTTCCATTTTTTCGTTTAAAATTTTTATTTCATCGAAATTCATTTCATCTTTTAAAATTCTTATTTAAAATGTACTGTATGTAAATTGTTAATCATTCTTGGATGGGAGGGCTTGTTGTGTGCTTTTGTATTCACCCCTAACCTCTAAGGGGAAAATGTCTCCCCTTGGGGAAGGATGACAAGTAGTTAGCAAGTGTTCAACTACAGCTCAGAGTAAGCCTTGTCGTCAAAGCCAGTTATTGGAAGTCTTAAATATAAATTCTTAAATATTTCATTTCTCACACTAAGAATTATAATATTTGATATTTTTGTCACAGGAGGGCAGCGTAATTGGATCCAAGTCATTTGTAATGGAGGTGTAGCCTGTCTACTAGCGACAATCTATTTTCTAGACAATGGGTGTGGCGAGAGACCTATAGATTATGCAAGAGACTTTGATGCTTCACTGATGGCCATGGCGATACTTGGTGCTATTGCATGCAGCTGTGGTGATACCTGGTCGTCGGAAATTGGCACAGCATATCCAAGTAACAACCCTCGTTTGATAACTACCCTTCGCCAGGTTCCTATTGGTACAAATGGTGGAGTAACTTTCATTGGGTTTCTTGCAAGTATCACCGGCGGCCTTCTTGTCGGCATTGCTTACTACATAGTATTGATCACATCGATGTTCTTCAGAGGAAAATCTGATGGTTATCCACAACAATGGCCCATTATTTTAATAGGTTGTGCCGGTGGTTTTATAGGTTCTGTCGTAGACTCAATATTAGGTGCAACAGTACAGTATTCAGGATATTGTCAGCTACAGAAAAAGGTAGTCAACAAACCTTCTCCAAATGCAAAGCACATTTCAGGATGTCCACTGATGCATAACCATACAGTTAACTTAGTGTCGTCAGTTGTTACCAGTGTTGCCATGGCAATCTTCGGATATTATTTATGGAAGTTTATTGATTCACAATATAGGCCGTCAATATAGCAATCAAAAGCATCACTATCTTAGCATGTTTTAGTCCTTGTTCACACTTGCAACACAAGTATAAGTAATGTGCACAGATGTAGCTGCTCCCTACTAGAAATATTGGTATTCAACACAGCATGCAAAATTATAGGTGATAAGTGTTCACAAAAATGTTTGAGTTTGTTATTACAGTGCAGGCATTCAACCATGAACACTTTTTTTAAACATTTTTTTCATATCAAACTATCCATTTAGTGCCCTCCTTAAGAACAAAGGGGTCAAACTTTCTTTTGGTGCCATCCAATCACAACAAACAGCGGAGAATCTTTAGAAGTTTTATTTTTAGCTTTCTCATGAATGTGAACTGAAGAACTGCTAAATCACATATATAAGTTATTTTGTATGTTGTGATTGGATGGTGGCTAAGAAATGTTTAATCCCTTTTCTTTACAGAGAGCACTGATTGGATAGTTATGAAAAAATGTCAAAAGAACCTCAAAGTGTTCATGTTTCAAGTGCCTGCACTGTAATCAGTTTTCTGCCCTGCTTTTTTTCACGTTTTTCCCCATCATAAATGTATTACAAAAACATTGTTTTGAAGTAGGTGATTGTCAGCAACATACCTTAACAATCAATAAGTACCCTTCCTTTAATTAGTTTTCATTATTGTAGTTGAGAACTTATCAAAAATCTAGGCATTATTTATTATGTAGGCAACTTTACTAATGTTGTAAGAAATTTCAATGGACTTGCATTTTGCAAAACATGGAAATACCAAAAAAAGGCTCAAATTCCATTGCGAAAAGTTGTAATTTTTTTGTATTTTCATGTTACGATTGCAAGATAATTTTAAAAGGAGTGTATAGGAAAAATGACAAGACTTGGATTACTGTATTTACTTGAATATGTGCCGCCCTCAAATAAGCACTGCCCCTGAATAAGTGCCACATTTCAGGTGCAAAAAATTTCATAAGAGTGAATACAGTATATACACTTGTCGGAGCACAGAAATGTTTTAAAAACAGTCATCATAATCTTAATCAGAAACTTCAAGATGTTTTAATTATTAGGTTTAAAATTTTTATGATATTATTCATTTGTTAATGTGAAGGGAATCCCCTTCAAACAAAGACGATGAGAGGTGATATGCCTTTGTGTCAACATGCTAAGGGAATCCCCTTCAAACAAAGAAATTTATAAATTAATCAGTAAGGGAATCCCCTTCACCAGGGAATGACCCTAAGGAATTCCTTGCCAGGAAATTGCCAGTCTTGGATCTCTTTAACCATTTATTGGAGAATCACAAAAATCCAGGGAATCTCCTTCTCCATTACCAATCCCTAGAAATCTTTTTTAAATTTGTCTTATAGTTTAAAACTGTTATTTGAAATTTTTATGGTTTTGACATTACCTAACAGTGGTGTTTCTAACCTTTAGCTCCACTAGTTCTGTATTTTAGTCATTTTTAAAATGAAGTATGTTTTCTTGTTAATTTATGTATTCACATAGTGGTACTAAAATAAATGTTTTAATATAAATATGGAAGGGTCAGTGTTACCTTAGTAAATGTTCTGTTGCCTCACTTTCCTTGCCACTAAATCATGAGGAAATGTGATGCTAAGGAAGGAGAAACAGCACTCAACTTTATCACACCCTGGAACAACATCCCGGCTGATAAGATGGGGTATGGCTAACTCACAGATTGAACCCTGAAAAACCTCTGTGCTGATCTAAGTCAGGGCATGGCTAACTCACAGATCAAACCCTGAAACAACCTCTGCGCTGATCTAAGTCAGGGCATGGCTAACTCACAGATCGAACCCTGAAACAACCTCTGGGCTGATCTAAGTCAGGGCATGGCTAACTCGCAGATCGAACCCTGAAACAACCTCTGGGCTGATCTAAGTCAGGGCATGGCTAACCCACAGTTCGGGGGGGGGGGGGGGGGGGAGAGATTGAACCAGGGCAAGTGCACTTCACTGGCACCACACCCTTGTTTCCAGTCCCTTAAATCTTGAACTTTTTTGGCGCTTTGGTAAACAAATGGTAGGCACTTCCCCCTGATTCCACAAAAACTAGTCTTATGAAAAAATACTCCACAAACCAGACTTTTTAACAACCAATGTCATTTACTTTATTTCATTGCTCTCAATTGATACAAAATTAATTGATACAATACAATTCTTTTATGGGTACCTGAGCCTTAAGTCATACATTGATGCATAAAGGTGCAGTAATACGAGCAACAAAATCTAACAACTTGTTGCACTATATTGTTGCACTGCTAGTTGCAGAACGGTGTTGACCATATTACTGTCCAGCACACAACTTGTTGCACAACAAAAATCAATGTTGCAAGTTGTGGCTGCTTGTTGTGCAACGAGTTGTGTGTTACTCCCACTATTCTCTTTGCATGAAAATAAGGCACCCCCCTCTTTTGCAACAGCCACTGATTCTCTAGGATAACAATGCAAATACATCCTTGTAGTTGTAATGTCTTTTCATGCACAGTTGTTAAGCAAAAACATGATACTCTAGGCAATGACACATAATTGTTATGAAATGGGAGAACATATTTACACTCAAGCTAAAAGGGTCTATTATTTTAATTATTTCAGAAATGATTTGGTATATTTTTCTAACCTACACCCTCCATAGCCAGAAGTGGTAGTACTAGATCTATGCATTATAAAACTCATGAATAATTGAGGAAAACACAATAGAAATCATTGTCCGTGGAGGAGGTTATATATTATCTGATACAACATGGCCATATTGTATATATTACTTACACATCAATGATTCCCAGGGCTTAAAATAACAGCAAGCTGGTCAGTCGTTGGTTATGATCATTCGCCAAGTTAGTTTTAGTTCTAATACTAGCCAGACATTGTCTGATGACTGGCTGTTGTTTTAAGCCGGGATTTCCTTCTTCATTTCCCTCCCTGTGTACTCCTGAAGAGATGGCCATTATGTGTAAAAATCATGCATTACTGGGCTCTAAATAATGGCCAGTCATACACCGGTGAAGATGTCCGGCACATGATATTTTATTTTACTTTTTTCAAATATGACCGGTCAACATGTCTGTTCAAAACTATATTTGACCAGTCAAGTACCAAATTTGGCCCAACATTAACCATTGCCCAGCTGTTATTTTGAGCCCTGCAATATGGATAGGGTGGTTAAGCAGACACCATTCATTAAATAATCAGCTAGTTGCATGGTCCCAAAATTTTCTCTCCAAATTCACTGTAAAACAAACCTCTATTGAGCAAAGACCAGATCGTTTTGCTTGTAATGAGCCCCTTTTTCCTTTTAAAACAATATTTTGCTGATCGCGCCTATTTAGCTCGAAACGTCTCCTTTAACACATAACGTACGGTTTTGGAGATAACGGGACCTTTTTGGGGAAAATTTATCATTTTTCTTGTAACGAGCCTCTGAAGGTGTCTACTTAATAGAATTGTCTACTCAATAGTTCTACAAGAAGTTCATGAAAATATATTTTCTGGTAAACAAAGCATTGTGAAATGATGACAATATGCTGGCTATATATATAACTAGTTCTAGCTTTTTTTTTTATCCTTGCAACAACTATTTCAAACAATTCTGGGCAGAAAAAACTGCAATAGGTAATCTGGACAAGTGATTTCAGGCTCATCGCTAGGGGTGGTTTAGCAGTCAGAGCTAAACCCCTTTCTCCCCTCCTTACTCCTATTTATAAACTTCTGCAAGAAAAGCTGGATATTGAAATAACTTGGCAGGAACCCCACCCCTTGAGGTCCTAGCGATGGGCCTGGATTTGTAATATAAATTTAATGTGATGCTAAAGCTATATCAAGGTATAGAATCCCTGATGGGAATTGAACCCATGGCCTTCCGTATTCTAGTCAAGTGTTCTGCTAATGCTATAGATATATGAAAAGTTGATCATAAAAAGTGGAAAAGATAATGGATTAATTATATCTTCATCTCGGATCATTATTCAGATAAATCTTCTACTCGTATATCAATTTTTATTAGTATGATTATGCAGGAACTATAGAAATTCACACAACTAAAAAAAGAAAAAATAAATAAGCAGAGCTAAAAATAATGGCTGCTCAATGGCCGGACTTGACAACTGCCCATATGGCACTGATCAACATGTGACCAGTCAATGTGACCAGTCAAGAGGACTGGCCTAGGTGTTTGGCCATACAAGTGCCAATTTTGGCTGGACAAGTGCTAGTTTTTGCCAGATGAGTGCCAATTTTGACCAGACATTTCCTTGACTAACCATTACTTTGAGCCCTGTTAATAATCCTGATAGCCTTGCTAGATAAATTAGGAGTGATTTAGAACCTTAACTTTAGCTTTTTATGTACACACAGTCATCAATATTGAAAAATCTAAAGAGTCTCATACAAAATTATGGTGTTATTTATTTAGTTTACGGGCAGCCCAAATTGAGACGAGTACGCCAATGATGATAACAGTGCCTACGGTGTACCAGCTTGGCTCTGACAGGCGAAAGTCTAAAACAGATACCTGGAAAAGAAAGCAAGAGTTATGCATTAATTAAGATAGCATTGCTGCTGTTTCCCCAGTAAGTTTTTTTCCTTAGCAAAGAAGTAGTTCATAGGATGCATTAAATTTTCAAAATTGCATCTTTGCTTCCTTCAGATTAAAAATGCTTGATTTTTGCTGAAATAACCGAAATGGTCGATGCATAATTTGTAGAAATACCCTGGAAATGGCTACAAAAATTGTATTATTTATGTACAAGATATTGAATATTATGAACCAAATTCCTTAAATTTCCACGATGAAGTACAAATTATAATTTTAATAAGACGATATTTCCATGTCAATAATAAAATATTCGAGCAAAAGCCATGTTTCTGAAGCAGTGAAAATTTTATTTGTGGACGTGACAAACGAAAGGGGAATTAGATGAGAGATGACAAGCAAGCTTACTGTCTGGGCATGTTGAATATATTATGTAGATGTTATGTAGAATAATGAAGTGTATCCTTGGTGAATTATATCGGTGGTTAATTGAGAAGAGAACAACAATAATAAGTCTAAACGCATCGAGGAGGATTATTACTGAGTGACATTCGCAAAAGTACGACAAGGATAGAGAAATGTTTCTTCTGTAAGACTTACCCAGCCTCCATGTTCTGCTATCCAGCGAGCGATCCTCTCGCGAAAGATAAAATCAACTATAAATCGGATTATTCTCCTTAAAAAGCTACCACTGAAGCCTCTACGGATAACAGTCATTGCTATTTCATAGCCAAAACACAATAAAGCAATGATACGACCCCAGTTTATACCAGAACGGAACAGCCTTCGAGCGACCCTGGCAAATGTTTCATAAGCAGTGTCAGACGTTAGTGATAACGAATCGATCATCTCGTGAAACTGGTCTCTATATTTAGCATCAATCTCGTCTCCAACTTCTCCTAGACGTTGTCCGATTCTGTTGATGTGTTGTCTTTCATCGTCGTTGAAGGATCTCAATTCTTCTAGCGCGTCTGAACGAGCAGAATCAAACTGAACTTCATCGTCTCCTCGTTCGGTTTCTTCTTGAAATCGTCGATAAACAAATGTACGGAAAACTCCTTCAGTGTCTTGCACAACCGCTCTTTCTTGTTCTTCTGGGATATCAACTGGGTTGACTTCGTCTGAATTCCCTCCGCCTGAAGCCATTTTTAAGAGAGGTTTTTTTTGGAACGATTTTTCAATTTTTCAATTTTTCTTCTTGATGGAACGCGGGCTATGAAATGACCAGCGGTGGACTGAGTGACAGTATTACGTCATATTAGTATCCAGGCTTTTTTGATGAGGAGGAAGAAAGAAAGGAAGGAAAGAAGGAAGGAAGGAAGAAAGAGAAAAAGAAAGAAAAAAGAAGGAACAAAAAAAAGGAAAGAAGAAAGAAAAAAGAAGGAAAAAAAGAAAGAAAAAAGAAGGAAAAAAGAAGGAAAAAAGAAGGAAAAAAAGAAGGAAAAAAAGAAAGAAAATGAAAGATTGAAAGAATGAATGAATAAAAGACACAACAAGAATAAAGGAAGGGAAGTAGGAAAGAAAGAACGCCACGAAAGATTGAACGACAAAAGGATAAAAGAATGAAAGACACAAAGAAGGAAGGAAAGAAAGGAAGTAAAAAAAAAAAGAAAGAAAGAAAGAAAAAGGGGAAGCAAAACAGAAAGAGAAAAGGAGCAAATAAAAAAGAAGTACGAAAGAAATACACGTCCAATTTTCGGTGTATAATCTTTTTAGATTTTACTATTATTTATTTGATCATTATGTTTGGTGATCTGCATAAAGGGATAACCTCAAGATTCACCATTTCAAATATATTCAAAATTTGATTAAAGTATCATTATCATTTATGAAAATTTTCTTATGCATTTTAAAAGCACCATTTTATTTTTTTCCAAATGAAATTTCTGTTTCCTTAATTTCCAGTAAGTGGATGTTATATAAATTTGATGGTAACCAAAGCCTGGTATCTCTGTTTTTAAAACCATATTGATATTGTATCCCCTCGGGCAGTGGAAAGATTCAGCTAGCTTTAAGTGCACTTTTTATAAATACAAAGGTGCTAACTATCCCCAGAGGCGATTTCATCTCTCTCTCATGCATTTGCTAGAGACAATCAGCCAATCATGTTGACCACTTTTTAAGTTGGATATTTCTAATTTCGAAGAAAATGAATCTAAGAAAAACGTATTATAACTGAAAAATTGTCCTTGTTTTTTACGAAGGTATAGCGCTTATAAATAGCCTGTGGCTAACAAAATATTGGCCCCTGAAATATTTTTTAATTAGCTCGATAAAATTGAACTGATTACGTCAGTGGTCGATATTAAACTTAGTTTCGTAGCTGTTGATGAGCGACATCGCATGAATAAAGCGAACATGAAATGAAACACTGTTGAAACACACAAGTCACTCATACTTGTGAATTACTTGATGCAAAATAATTTTTAAGGGGGGAGGGGTCAGTATAACAGGTGTAATTCTGCACTGTATGTAAGGGCACTTACAGCACTGTTTACTGACGGTAGTATTGAACAAATATGATAATCTAGATAAACACCTGCTCGACATGGAAAATTAAGTAGTTCCCTTATGTAAAAACGACTTTCATGAAAAATTTATCTCTGTAACTCTTGGAGTTTACCGGTAATCGTAATTTTTTATGATTTTTTCTGCCGGTGTTTTTAACATGAATCGGAATAAGAGCACCATCAATGACGTAGTCGAACTTGAAGATTATAATTTGTGCTCAATTTGACAAAATTAGTTTAGACTATTTGGCTTCTCGGATGAATTAAAGAGCTAGAGAAGACGTAAAGAAACTTCGTTATAAATTTATGAATTTATTACTATAGCAACTCTTCCACTGTTACAACATTCGCGAGCTCCCACTCTTCTAGGAGTCCACTCAAGAGTAAACAACAGTAACAGAATCCTCGTCGTTTGAACAGCTTTATTTCTGATTTTTCAAAGTCAGTTTTGTTTGTTTAATGTGCTGCTTTTACTGAACAATATACGGAAATGTCTAGTGTTAAACAAGTGAGATTTACTGGCGTTAATGGCGAAAGTACACAAAATCAGGAAGACATGTACACTATACCGGCTGAGAATCATGAAAGAAAACCAGTGGATTTATCTTCTCTACTTAGAGAGCCGATAACTGAAACTTCTACAGAGCGACAACCCACTGAAAAGAGAAAAAAGAAGAAGAAGAAGAAGACAGAGTTTCAAAAGTTAAAAGCGGAGAAGAATAAATTGATGAAAGAGTTGAAGAAAACGAGAACAAGCATTAAAGAAGATAGTGAGAGGAAACGGAGTGCAGACTACAGTCCGTTTGAAAACAGACAACGACTTGCAAGATCTACAAGCGCAATGCAGTCAAAAGTAAAACAGTTAGAGGAAAAAATTTCAACAAAAGAAAAACTTCGCCGTGGAAAAATTCAAAAGAGTTTCAAAACGAAAATTAAGACAACAACTATCAAAGCAGGAAAACAGCATGGCCGTTTAATCGACTTGACTTCAAAATTGGATCATTTGAAATTAGACGAAGAGCAGCTTCGTTATGAAATAAATCGTGAAAAAAGCATATCCTCTTTATCAACGCCAAGTACCAGTAGTTACCATAGCAACGCTTACGAGATCATTCCACCGGAGAATGAAGAGATGGAAAGATGGGTGGAACTTTCGAATAAGTCCAAAACTGAAGACGAAAAAGTGGTAATTGAAAAAGCAGATAAATCGGATGTATTTTCAGCCACAGGTACAAGTAGTCCAGAACTTGAGCTTTATCGTATTGGCTCCTCACTTTCAAGTGACGAAACCGAGCTAACTTTGGAAGATAAGGAAGTCAGAGCTGACAAAATGGCGCGAAAATACGACTTCACAAGAGAGCTGAGAAACACCATGCACCAACATATGATATCCAGGTCGTATAGTTTTTCCTATACGAATATAATCCCTCCTTATAAACACAAGAAGCAAAAACCAGTCAAAACAAAGCAGTCTTATAACAGAGCGATATACGAAGATAAGTTAAATGTTCTGGAGTTTGCCAAGAAGCAAAAAAAATTGCCAGCTCTGACTTAGTCCATGCCAAGGCGGGTTAACCTTTGGCTGCGAAACATGAATAGTTATACATTGACCAGTATTTGTTGCACAAATATTCAACTTAGGCTTTAATTTTTCTATAGTTTTGGAAGACTATCTGGAATGGTTTTCCAAATGGCACGTTGTATACTGAATTGAAACAATAAAGGCTACTAATTTAGATTTCTTGTTGTCGCAGTTTTTTGTTCCATCATATAGAGATAAAATGACTGGTACTGCTAGGGATAGCTCTGGAAAAAGAAGCAGAATACTTATATTCCTAGCAGCAGGGTCACTCAATCTTCATGCATGTGGATAACTGGATGACACATCTTACTAATCAGTGTCTTATGTCCAGGTGACAAGTTGACAGCCAGTTTTCTTATGTACGATTAAGCACATAAATCAAGAGGCATTTTGTCCTAAAACTCTAAAAAAGAAAGTAAAAATTAATCATTTGTACCCTGAGCGTTTACATCAGTTGGCAATTATTAAATGATCTGCAGCGGCTGTGCGTTTCCAGTGACAGTAGATTATTACTAACGTCCTTTCAGCAGCAGTATCTATGGAAGTGTTCAATAATAAACGAGATAGAAAAATTTTCATGAAAATTATGCAGGAAAATCAATTATTAAAATAAAAGAAAAGCGCCGCCTTTCACCACTGTGGTCACTATAGGTCCGATCCCTCAACTCGTTATTATATGTGAGTAGAGTTGCTTGTTGGTTCTCTCTCTTATATTTTCGAGAGTTTTATTTTCTGGTTCTCCGGTTTTCCCCCCTCCGCAAAGCAGTGTGTTTACTTACAGCTTGTGATTTTTTACGAATTGTGTGATATTCAAAAAAAAAAAAAAAAAAAAAAAAAAAAAAATTAATTGCCGTCCTACGCAATTGTCTTTTTTTGTAGCAGCTGTTAAGTTCTAGCACCCAACAGACAAAACTATTAAAATATGGAACCAGTCCAACCTGCTAATTGCTCAACAGACGCTAAACAATTGTAATCAGACTATGGTGTGTGGCCTAATTCACATGTAAGATGTACATTTTACACGCAACATAGATGCACACGAAATAAATTATCGAAAGTGTGAGGTTTCGGAGTTTTGCTGCTGGAGAATGGGTCGGAATGGGGTATGCCATATTTTGCAAGGGACAGCATTGGGGCCGTTTACTATTAGTCCCAGTCTCCTCTCTAAAATCCGATTCCTGCGCGATGGGCATTATGGGTAATTTTCAACATGGCGAACGCAGATGATCCTTTTGAATCTCTTTTATTTTTAGAGGAAAGGTAAGACGAAAACTAAAATTAAGCTTTTGATCTAAGATAAAATAATTTAGGATTAACTGTTAAGGAGAATATTATCTATTTTGAAGGTGAAAATTCGAGCAATTCTCGAAAATTCTCCAAATGAAGGAGAGAAAGTTAGAGTTATTATCGTTATTATCGTTATTCCTTTTCCATCTGTAGCTGCTATAAAGATGGCTATAATGAAGGCTGGATCGTAGGTCAAGGGAAAGGTCGTTTAGTTGGACGAAGTCTTGGAATTGATAAAGGCAAAGAAATTGGCTCTGAGGTATAAAGCTTATTTTAAATATATGTATCCTTAAAAAGCGACATTATAGAAAGCAATAAAATTAGTACTATGTTTGTACGAAGGTAAAGACACTAATAGTGGCACACCACAAAGATATTTTGATTGACTTACAAAAATTTATGACAACCTCCTACCCCCCCCCCCCCCCCCCCGAACTGAGAGTTAGCCATGCCCTGACTTAGATCAGCCCAGGGGTTGTTGCAGGGTTCTATCTGTGAGTCAGCCATGCCCTGACTTAGATCAGCCCAGAGGTTGTTTCAGGGTTCAATCTGTGAGTTAGCCATGCCATGACTTAGATCAGCCCAGAGGTTGTTTCAGGGTTGGATCTGTGAGTTAGCCATGCCCTGACTTAGATCAGCCCAGAGGTTGTTCCAGGGTTCAATCTGTGAGTTAGCCATGCCCTGACTTAGATCAGCCCTGAAGTTGTTTCAGAGTATTGATAAGTTCAGTTGAAGACTAATTCATGCTGTTTGTTTCAATGAAAATAGATTGGATATTATGCTGGATTTGTTTCAACTTGGCTTCTTCTCATAGACAAGTCAGACAAGAAGGGTGCAAGGTTAGTTGCAAGACTCACAAGTCTTAATCTATCTTTAAAACTACATAGTAATACTTATAATATTATCCTGACAAAATATAGTGATGAACATTAACTTTGCTTTCATTTTTGCATTAAAGTAGTGAAAAAAACATGATAACGATACACGTCGTCAATGATACATGTTGGTGTTGATGATGTTGATGTTGTTTGGTATGACAATGGTGATGATAATAATGAGATTTGATGATTATGAAAATAGCTTTTAGACATTAGCTATGCTGATGATACAAATGACATAGAAGAATGATGATGATGACCATGATGTTGGTGATGATGGTGATGGTGATTTTGCTGATAATGATACTAATGGTAATGATGATGATTGATGATGATATTAAACAAAAGGATCCTAATTTTTGATACAATGGTCCACTAGCTGTGTTTGAGACTGACTACATGGTGATTTTCTAAAGTCACTTAATCTTAATGATGGTCTGACATAATATTTTTGTTTATGTTTCATTTGTGGTTGTAGGGTTAATACTCTCCTTCAAAATCTGAACTCCTTAATTAAACAGCTGTCAATCACAGATCCCTCTGATGAAACTCTTTTTGCTAATATTGAGAAAGTAAGAGCCAAGTTTAGACAGGTCAGTTGATAAATGTATAGCCCACTTCCAAGATATGCTTTGCTTGTCATGCACAAGGTTTCAGTACGAGGCTCTGTGCTAAATGAAATTTATTCATTTCTCACTGAGCATTTAGCACGGAGCTTCACATTGAAACTTTTGTGCGTGACAAGGAAAGGATATCTTGGAAGTGGTATCTTGGTATTGAAAAGAACTCCAGGTATTCAACGGGAAGCCTGAGTAATAATAACATGTAATGAATAATATGAAGCCATATTCTCCTCTGCAGGCATCTCTTTGCTCTTTCTAGTCTTTGGGGGGCTACCTGTGGTAAATGGTGTAGATGCTTGAGGAGGAGGCTTTATGCTCCTTTCCGTAGTCTTCCCACAATCCCTTATGATCCCAGCGCAAGCTGAGGTCAGGGTAAAATTTGCATATTTTTTATACATTTTTATGCAAATTTTACCCTGACCTCAAGCTCGATACTGGGATCATAAGGGATCGTGGGAAGACTATGGAAAGGAGCATAGAGAGGCCTGGTTTAATGAAATGTTTTTTTTTTTGATACAGATCATCTCTCTTCTTGGGGTCAGCCCTGAAGGCAGGGATCAAGATGCAGAAATGCTTTCTTTTTGATTACAAAGAAGGTGGTGAATCTGTGTCATGTTGGAGCATATCAAACAGTGAGTTGTATATTTTTTAGAAAAACCTTCAAATTTTATTGAACCCTGATACCACCTCTGGGCTGATCAAAGTCAGGGCATGGCTAACTCACAGATTGAACCCTGATACCACCTCTGGGCTGATCAAAGTCAGGGCATGGCTAACTCACAGATCAAGTAGAAAATATATATGTATAACAAAAAGAATCTTTTTTAGTATCTATCCTATCCTAACCCCTTTTCCAAAAAAAAATTAATTTTTTGCAATAAATAACAATGCTTTGGGCTCCCTGTGGTTGTAGTTTAAATGCTCTTGAGGTTTTGGGATCCCTGTGGTGTCACTTTAGACACTGACTTCCGGTTGACAGGACGATCAACAGTCAACAGGCGCGAGACGCATAACAAAATGTCATCTTTAAATATTTTAAACTATGTTATTGTCAGCAGTATTGTCATTCTGGTCTTCACAAGAGCTAGTACCATTGATAATGGAAAGCGTTCTCGAGCACGTTTGGTCGAGGAGATGAAAATCGATGCTCAAAATCACGGCGACATCGCGAACAGGATAATCGAATTCGTCACTTCAGGACCAGCAAAGCACCAAGTATACGATAGACTAGCTACTTTTACTGATACATTTGGCAATAGAATATCAGGGTCGAAGAATTTAGAGAATTCCATTGATTACATGTTAGAAAAATTACATAAAGATGGACTGGAGAATGTTCATGGAGAAGAAGTGAAAGTGCCGCACTGGGTTAGAGGAAACGAGTCAGCCACGATGCTGAGCCCGAGAAAATATGCTATGAATATCTTAGGGCTTGGATCAAGCGTTGGAACCCCGCCAGAAGGGATCACTGCAGATGTCTTGGTCGTTAAATCATTTGATGAGCTAAAAACCAGGGCAAAAGAGGTATTTGAAAATACAGTCAGTACTCGCATATAGAGGGATTTCATAGTTGCAGGCTAGGGGGGCCAGTGAATATTCCAGTGAATAATGGATAGATAAGATAAGCAACACGTCTTTTTTCCCCCGCAAGCCAGACATAACTACATTTTCGTCGTTTCTCTGTATTTCACTTTACGTTTTGTAATCCTTCACACCTAAGACAAATATTTCTTTTGTCTGCCGTTTGCGGGTGTTTCAATAATTCAGATATTATATTTTTTTTCGTAAAGACAAAACTTTTCTCAAGATAATAAATTAATAAATCCAGTACTGATATTTAGAATAAAGAGACGATCCAGGTATTATAATATTTTAAGATAAATACTTTTTCTCAGATAATTTTTAAAAGTAACTGAAGATCTTGGAAGACATTTATAATTCATAGCAGACATTGAGTCCATTGACCCCAACATGGAAAAATAGTAGCAGACGAAGCTTCGATTACCTTTAATGGCGGCGCAGTATTCATCCCCCTCCCCCTCAGTAATTATTTTAAATAGACATTGTACATTGGCGTGAAAATTTTGATGCTAAAATTTTGAAGACAATTTTCTTAAGGTTACTTTCAAAAATTGGGGCGTTTTTCCCCCAAGTGCTCCTTTATACCAAAGTTTACGCGCCTTTTTGAACTTTTTTAAAGCTTTTTCTATAATCTATAAAATATTACGAAATACCATCCCCTCCAGATCGAATATTTTCATTATATTTTAAAAGTTTTCAGCTCTCTTTTTTCATTATTTTTAGGCCAAAGGAAAGATAGTTGTCTTCAATGAAGACTTCGTATCTTATGGAGAAACTGTTTCTTATCGGGATTTTTCCGCGGTTCACACGGCTGAGGTTGGTGGTGTTGCAACTCTTGTGAGGTCCGTGGCTTCATTTTCGATCAACAGTCCACACACTGGATGGCAGGACTATAGTGAAGGTGAATTTTAAAAGCACGATGTTGAGTGAAAACTGAAGGACATCAGAATAGCGGAAATCTAGGAGATTTTAGGAGCCCTGAAACAACTGAGTTGATCTAAGTTACGGCATGGCTAACTCATAGATTGAACCCTGAAACAGCCTCTGGGCTGATCAAAGTCAGACCACGGCTAACTCACAAATTGAACCCTGAAACAGCCTCTGGGCTGATCAAAGTCAGACCACGGCTAACTCACAAATTGAACCCTGAAACAGCCTCTGGGCTGATCTAAGTCAGACCACGGCTAATTCAAAAAACAAACTCTACTAATCGGACATATCTAACGTAAGACCACAGAGGGCAGAGACGAGTGCGCTACCGCTAGCTACACCACCCTTTATTAGTTCCATCATTAACCTCATGTTGTCATTGTAACTTTTAGGTGTAAAGAAAATCCCAACTGCCTGTATTACAATCGAAGATGCTGAGATGTTGGGGAGAATGGCGGCCCGAGGAACCAAGATTACGATCAACCTAAAAATGGAAGCCAAGACTCTCCCACCTGCTACGTCCAGAAACACGGTGGCTGAGATTGTTGGCAGTAAATATCCTGATCAGGTACCTAATGAAGAACACAGAACAGAGGTTCACGCGACGTCATAGCCGCCATGTTGGTTGACATAACAAAATATTTGGTCTTGGTTTCTTTTGGTATGTCATCCAACATGGCGGCCACGTCTTTTGTCCTTGTAACGTCATAGCTGCCATGTTGGTCAACTTGAACAAAGATTTGGTCTTGGTTTCTCAGTTTTTGGTATGTCATCCAACATGGCGGCCATGTCTTTTGTCCTTGGCATGTGACGTCATAGCTGCCATGTTGGATGACTTGAACAAAAGATTTGGTTTTGGTTTCTCAGTTTTAGTATGTCATCCAACATGGCGGCCGTTGCGGTTAGACATTCATGAATCTAATAAGTTGATTGGAGCAACTCAGTAATGAAATAATAAATGTTAAAAATCTAAAACTAATTGCTTTTTATTATATATATCTATAGGTTGTGTTGGTCAGCGGTCACCTAGACAGCTGGGACGTCGGTCAAGGAGCAATGGATGATGGTGGTGGGGCATTCATTTCATGGCAGGCTCTGTCCGTCATCCGCCAACTTAACCTTCGACCCAAGCGTACCCTTCGTATGGTAATGTGGACAGGAGAAGAAGAGGGTATTTTTGGAGGTCAACAGTACTACAAAGTTCACAAGGTCAACATCAGTAATTTTGACCTCGTGATGGAGTCTGATATCGGGACATTTAAGCCGTTGGGGTTAGACTTCCATGGATCGGCTGATGCAGTCGAAGTGATGAAGGAAGTGTTGAATCTTCTTAAGCCAATTAATGCCTCGGCGTTGAACCCTACAGACGTAGGTGGAGACATAACGAGCTGGGTTAAGAATGGTGTGCCTGGTGGTAGCCTGTCCAACCAGAATGAAAAGTACTTCTACTTTCATCACAGTCATGGTGATACTATGACAGTGCTGAATGCAGATGAACTGGACTTGTGTACTGCAGTATGGGCCGTGGTGGCGTATACTGTGGCTGATATGGAAGACATGTTACCAAGGTGATACGACTCTACCCCTTAATCCTCCCCCTCCAACCCACACTCACTCGCAGCTCTACTCACAGCCTGGAAAGCAGACTTGGATTTTTAAAATCGTTTATTTTTCATATGATTCATAGTTACGACACGTGTGTGACATTACGGGGTCACGCAACCAGATTCCTGGGACACGACCCCGTCACGGTAACGTCACGTTTGACTGCAAGCTTTTCTTACAACATGCAATTCTCTCTAAAATTAAAACATCCTAGTTTTCTAACTATTCTCTACGACCAAAATAATTTTCTCTTGACCATTTTTCTGAAGTACACGGAAAAAAACTATTATCTGATTTGACGTCATTCTCACGTCATCTTGACGATGTTATGACGTCATCTGTGCATTAAAAGGCTGGTGGTGGAATTCATGCATTAAAGTAGATTTTATATATTTTTTCTTTGAAGTATATGTCTATTAATTTTGCCCTATTTTCTTGATTCAAATAATATTCTACAAATAATAATATTCTACAAATAAAGTAGAAGTCCTTTCATAACTATTCTATAAATATGTATACTTTTATAATTAATTAATTTTCGAAAATAAAAACTTTCTAAGACAAACTTTGTGCAGAGAAACAACGAAACAGAAGGGGGGTCATTGCCATGGAAATACAATCCTGTTCCTTGTTCCTGGTGCAACGGGTAACTCGTTGTCATGGTGATACATGATCCTCAGATAAGGCTCCAATAAGATGCAACTGTTGCTTGGTAACGGATGGAGCTAGTTCCCCATCAGAAAGTTCTTGTTGATAACTGTTTAGATTATCAATAATACCCTCTTTCTCGAGGCCATATTTGTTTGCAAACTCAAGTTGTTTTTCATACACCTTGGCTCTCTTCAGCAACACTCGTCTTCTGTTTGGCACTAGACGTATTTTCCCTTCCGACTTGCTTTTATAGCTATCAGATTCACCTTGTTTGACTGGTCCACGCTCTTTCAATGACATTGAATTTCTCGGCCTTTTCTTCGCCATTGGGTCAGGAATTGGCGGATAAAAAACTGTCGTTCGCTTAGGCTTTTTAATAACAAAACCAAAGATCTCCATTTCTTCATCTGAATCTTCCTCGAGTACAAGCTCCTTCCAGCGACTTTCCCATTTGTTGAGATTCTTTTCCTTCTTGTCCAAAGTTTCTTGACCTAAATCCTCGTCTTCTTTCCCTTCTCCTCTCAAAACTAGTTTCGTTTTCATTTTTCTCGCTAGTATCTCATCACTTCGTACACTATTCACATAAAAACTTTTTGAAGCTTTTGTGAGAGTTTTTACGCTCTTCCAACGAGACAACGGAACGTTTGTAGTCCGCTTCTCATACGCAATCCGCTTTCCTAACATTTCAATCTTCTTTTCTGTGTTTTTTATCTGAAGCAAATAAGACTCCTTGTTCTTCTTGCCATATCTACTTTTAGTAAGCTTATCTTTCAGTTCCTGAACCTTGTTTTCAAGTGTTTCTCTCTGCATTTCCAATCTTTCGACTTCTCTCATAATTGGTTTAAGTTTTCTCGGCGATTTTCTTGATTCAAATTCATCGTTTCCGGTAGCCATGCTTTGTGAATTAGAAATAATCTCAATTTTCAATTCCTTGGCGTCCAATGAACTTCTCTTCGGGAGCGAAACGCTGTCCGACTTGACTACCTCGACATCCGTGTTTTGAAACTTTTTGCCTTCGCAAGCTTCTTCTCGACTTAAACTCTCAGCTTTTGTCCATGCAATTCCATAACAAACTATTTCATTTTTCTTGTCTTCTTCACTTGAACTCGTAAACTTTTCCATTAGGAAACTTCTATTGAAATAAAATATGACCCGAATTGAATTCAAGAGGTCGTACTTCACGCAATTACCGAGCGAGGTATAAACTCCTGTATAAACTTAAAGCATAGTGTGTATTCTTGATCCATATTCGTGACTATAGCTTATCTCTGCAGGGTTTGCGATTAACAAATACAGCAACTCTTTATGAAATAAATACTTTCAATAAAAGTTTCTGACGTATGTCAAGTAAGCTATAAATATTTAATAATTATAGCGAGACATATGAATACTTGGCTTGGGTTGGTGCATGTTTTGTGTTTTGTTGTGGATCGAGACGTGCTTTTATGGATGTAGAGAAAACGATGTAGAGAAATCAGAATGAAACCGGCTGCGATTTGACTAGTGGTTCCGTGAAACATTTCAACAATATTGCAATTAATCTTGTTTTGAATCATGACTGACTCCAAGAGCTTATTTTTAATCAAAACGAACTCCATAAAGTGTTGTATTATGAAACTTTTTGCTGAAGCTCTTGTGGTGAACTGAATTTGCGCACTACATGCGACAACTTTCACAACAACTCGAAGCCTTTTCCCAGTTAATGAAAGGTTCTTGTTTAGGAAGTAGTTCTACTTTTTTCTAAATTGAGTCAACGAAATCAGAATTAAACTAAGTCAGCCCTCAAGTCGTGCTAAAAGTACAGTGTTCCCTTACTGTCGGGCTTTATAAATGCCTTTTTTCTAAAGAAGAAAAAAGAATGATAATAATAGTATTAAATAATTTCTACAAAGAATATCCATCGCGTTTTTATTATGCTCTGACGCACTCGCTGAATAGCCTCAAGCTATCATTATTATGACTGAGTAGAGTAAAAATAACACTGTCTCTTAATGGCAACATCTAACTATAATAGTTTTGAATATTTAACTTCAGCGTTGTTTCTCTTATTTATCTCTTTCTTTCTTTCTTTCTTTTTTTAAATTTCTGATTTTAACCGAGAATTAGAATCCACCTCAGTTCTTTTTGGTAGAGATGGAATGCCGTATGCTAATGTTCTGCCGAAAATAAGTATCGTTCATAAGTATCCGGTTCATGTCTTGGTGGCTTACTGGTCAAAACCCACGATTTCAAGTAGCGAAAGTTGAAACTCGTTAAAGTAAGATTGATGCTTTGCGATGTCGTCGCTCAAGGACGCTTTCAAGACGTGAAAGAGGAGTTTAACGATTGACTTAACGATTTATTAAATACGAAAACCATTAGGAAATAGCCTTGGTTGAAGTGGTGCTATGAACGCATCGATCTTCTTTTGAAGAGCAAGTATCCTTCAACATCAGATATCTTATGGTCTCAACACTCGAAAGCATGTTGAATCTTACGTAACGATTAAAAATATTTTCCCTTTGCGCCCTTGGGTTGTCCTGAGCAACGGAATGCATGGCTGGCCTGAATGCATGGAATCACTCGATCTTTTCTGCATTTATTTACTGAATTGCCATACACTATATTTACAAATTTTATTTTTCAATTTCACCAAGATTAATAATTCATTTCTACATTTGTGAATTATATAAAAGTCTGGACCCTTTGTGTGAGAAATAAGTCGCTGCTGATTGCAGCTTATGGTTGTAATTTTCAAAGTGGTACAAAAAAAATGTGAATCTAGGCTTAAGATACGGACAAGGTGTAACATTGCGCGCAATGTTGAAGGCAATCGATGTTGCGAGCCATGTCACACAATGCAATTTGTTGCACGCAATGTTGCTGAAGTAGAAAACGATCCTACTTCAGCTACATTGCCTGTAATATTGCGCGCCATTTTGCACCGTGTGTCCGAACCTTTAGTATACACGGTACTCGACGTATTTTTTATCGTTCAAAAAGTTATACGATAAGGCGTTCTGTATACCTGAAACTGTGCTATCTGGACAAAAACTCAAATGCCTAGCCGTGAAAATAGAGACCTGGTTCCGTGTAAATGGGATGTACTGGTACTTCGTCTGGTACAGTGTGAACCCGGCCTAGAAACCTATTCACAGATAATGGAAAGTGATGAAGACATGAAGAGGTTCTTTATTGGCCATTCTGAGGTTGAGGAGAAAACGGGTGAGTAGACAATGCAGTGCATTGTGGGATTGTTTTAGGGAACGGAACAGACCCCTTGCACGTGACGTCAGAGCAGCTCAATTTGGAGGACAAAACAAAAGAATTTCAATCTCCTGAGAATTGGAACCTATTGTTTTGTCCTCCAAATTGAGCTGCATTCTGACGTGCTGAAGGGGGTCTATAGACATCATCTTGGAAATATGTTCCCTAAATAGTCCCACAATGCACTGCAGTGTTAACTCAACCCAGGTTTTTCCTCGACTGCTGCAAGGGCTCTATAGACATCATCTTGGAAATATGTTCCCTAAATAGTCCCACAATGCACTGCAGTGTTAACTCAACCCAGGTTTTTCCTCGACCTTGAAATGCGTAATAGAAAAAACTGGCTAAAGCTGTACCTAAATGTTGGTAATGTTAGATGAAATGTTTGCGATATCTCTTATTTGTAATTACAATTATTATGGATAATTAATTCAACAACTATTCAGCTAAATATCAATATTTCAAATGATTCATTTAATCATCATCACTGAAGGATGATGCTGATGACATTTCTTCATCTGAGTCATCGTTTTTTGGTGGTAATGGCCCTCCTCCTGGGGCAGGTGCATCTGGATTTCTAATAACAGTAATAATATTTATTAGTATGGATTATTGGATTATTAGTACTTGTCTAAGGCTCACATTTCTTTTGTGCTTTATTGGTAGCCTCATTAGCAGACGTTCTTAAGGTCGTCACGCAACGTTTCTCTAGAAGTGTTGTGTTACAACCCTAAGAGCGTCTGCATAGGAGGCTACTTTATCAGTGGATGGATTTTATTCATTAAATCTTAATGAACAGGAGAAGTATGCTTTGGTTGGTGCAGTGTGTAAAGTGAGTGTCTGTAGTTCAATCCTTTGTGATTTTATAAAAAAATTGTGTTCTTCCTCTAATTCATATCACTTTTGTTTTATTGCTTGGATTTTTGTAATGTTGAGGGTGAGGGTGAGGGTGAGGGTGAGGGTGAGGGTGAGGGTGAGGGTGAGGGTGAGGGTGAGGGTGAGGGTGAGGGTGAGGGTGAGGGTGAGGGTGAGGGTGAGGGTGAGGGTGAGGGTTGAACCTCAAGATTTTTATGACCTAAAGAAAAGAAAAACTTACTCCAACAAGTCAGGATCCAGTCCTTCTGCTGCCATCTTAGATCTCAATGCTCCTGGAGGAACACCCTGTAATATAAGTACAAGTAACCATGGTAACGAGATAAAGGATAAAGATAAAGATAAAGCAGAAGTTGAAGCGCGTAAATCGGCCTTAAAAGTGCTGTGCAACTTGGATTTTTTATTGCATCCAAGCAAAACTTGTCTAGTGTGAAAATTTTGTTCGGATGCAACATCGGCTGATGTTTGAAGTGAGATACAGCAAACATATATAAGAAAGTTCAAATAGTTTGTTTGTTTTGCCACGTTAAAACTTACCACTTTAATCATTTGAAAGTATTTGGCATATCTGGGATCTTTGGAGACTGTCATTGCTGTAAGAAAGAAATGAAACATAACTTGAGGTTCTGTGTGTACCACAAGCAGTCTATGTGATAGACCTCATCGGCTTGGGTGTAATAATGTCCCATTTCAGACCACATGTCATTCCCCAGAGTATTATTTCATTGTTTAACGGTTGCGCATGAGAAGATACATGAATATGGATACCACTCAAACAAAGAATCTTATTCTCAAGAGAATGACACATGGTCTGAAATGGGACAACATTACACCCAAGCCGATGAGGTCTTTTCAATAGCCACAACCAAAAGACTCCAAGTTATACAATAGAACAAAGCTAACAAAGAATATGATAGGTTTCTATTGAATTATATACACTGTGTCCTCTATTGTGTGTAGTACACAAAGAAGGGCTCAATATAGCCGAGAAGATGAAAGGAAACAAAAAGATGGAAGGGAGGGAGGATAGGGAATGAATGAAAGAAGGCATGCAAGACAGGGACAAAGAAAGGATGGAAAGATGGATGGATAGAAGAATGGAACAAGAATGGATGGATGTAAGGATGGATGGATTGATAGATGGGGAAGAATGGAAAAAGGCAAGAGGGATGGTGCAAAGGAAGAAGATAAAGTGGAAAGAAATAAAGGATGAAAGCAAGGGAAGAAAAAAGGAAAAAATACTGTACAGTGCTCAGGGATTCAAGTGTCCCTATATTTCCTACATTTTTTAAGTTAATTTTTATTTCCTTTCCACCGATACCAAAGTTTATGAGCTTGATAATGGTTTTTTCCTTTTTTTTTTCTGAATAAAATTATAGGAATTATAGGACATTTAAGAACTATATAGGGGAATTACATAAGGGAACTTAGAAAATAAAATATAGGAAATATAGGGACAGTTGAAGCCCTAAGTACTGTACATATGTTGGATCTATCAAAGCATTCATTCATTTAATGAAATCACTTACTTGGTGCTTCTGGTTCTAGGAACAAGAAAAAGAGAAATTGTATAAAATTAATTGATTTCCAATCTTTTTGTTCTGATTGGTCAGGGATGTGCGTACTTTGTGAGTTGATCTTTCTATTTCCTTATTCATATCCAAGATAAGGGCTACCATATTCTAATTTCTATCTTATAAAAGAAATACAAAAAACTTGCTTGCCATGCTGTGTGCAATATTATAAAGCACTTGGGGAATGGCAGAACACTTGAGAAGTGTTGGGAAGCACTCTGCTTTGTGTCATGCTTCTTCTAACACTTCTCTCGTGTTCTGCAAACCCCCACATGCTTTATAACTGTACACAGCACATTTCTTTTCTATTTTCATATCAACCATTGTAGCCTCCTATGAAGATGTTCTTAGCGTCGCCACCATGTCACGCAATATTTCTCTCCTCAACAAGTTTATGGGGAACAAAACTGTGTTACAAGGTGATAACCCTACGAATATCTGCATAGAAGCTATCATCAACCTTACCTGGTTCAGGTTCTGGTGGAGGGGCAGGGGGTCCATCACTCTGAATTTTAAAAATAAATTAAATTTATTGATTTATACACTGTAGTTATATTTTAAGACAAATCAGTTTTGTTCACTTGAGATTTATTATTATTATTATTATTATTATTATTATTAAAATTAATATCTGGTATTATCAGCAAACACAGCTGCATAGGAAACTACCCCCAATAAAAAGCAAATATATGAATTTTGGGAATCCAGAAAAAATCCTTGAATCAAGGGAGAGAAGTAACAAACTGTGCTAAGATAAGACGCTGGGTCCAGGAATCAAACCTGAGACTCCAGAGACCAGGGCTTGAAATAACAGTCAGACAGTCAACAGACAATATCTGGCCAGAACTGGAATTTGTCTGGTCAAATCTTTGCCTTGTCAGTCATTTTGACCGGTATAACTTTGAGCCAGAAATAGGTTATGACCAAGCTTAAATAATTTATGGGGGCTACCTCTCCTGGACCTTCTGAGTCTGTTAGTTTCCCTTCACCTAGTTTAACTGTTTATATGTTGTGTTTATATCTCCCATTTTCTTTTTCTTTTTACTTGTTGTAATTCGTTATCCTAAAAGGAAGCCTCTAAATAAACAAATAAATAAATATAAATTTGGTCATTTTGACTGGCGACTGACTGCCGTTATTTCAAGCCCAGAGAGACCTATAAAGTACTCTTGATTCCCTAATTTTGGTACAGACAAAATTGACCTTATATTTGTAGGCATACTAATTGGTCATGTACATACCTCTGCGGCAACAGGAGGAGGAGGAGGAGCAGCAGCAGAAGTACTAGGAGCAGCAGGTGCTGGTTGTGAAGCTGGCTGGGATGTTGCTGCTGGAGCTTGTACATCTTCGAGGCCAGGAATAGATGACAGCTATAAGTAGAAAAATACATCTTAGAACTGTACAATATTTACTAACCTTACTAGTATTGTGCTGTTAGAGAATGAAGTTATTTTCAAAGATGTAATTTTTGTAATTTTTACACTAGCATCCCTGGCATTCTATATGTGAGTCCCCCCCCCCCCCCCCGGAATTTGTTGTTCCAACAACCTAATATATTTTATTGGAAAAAATTCCAAGAAAATCAATACAAGGTTAATTTAGAAACACTTACAACCAGTATACTGTAGTCTGCAGTGTTATATAGCATATTATAAAATATTATAAAATACATGTTCTGATAAGTTGGGAGCATTTATATTATGAGAGTACACAGCAGGTTCAGGTACTTCTTATTTCATCATTCATGTTCAAAAATAATGCCTACTCTAATTTGTATAAAAATTAGATTGACAGAACACCTGCGAAGTGTGGAGAAGCACTCCACTATGAATTACGGTTCTTCTAACACTTCTCTCATGTATTTCATAACTGCACACAGCAGGTGCATGCCATTTCTATTTCTTCAATTTTAAACAGAATAATCCCCATACCTTTGCTTCTAAGATGTTCATCATAATTTCTACTCTTTGGATTCTTCCTGATAAAACAGACAGTTTCTAAAGAAAACATTCAAAAGTTTATGAAGAAATGGAAAAAAAATGGAGCAAAATCGACAAGGTTTTTGATAATGATCTGTTGGTTTATATATTTATCTATTTTGAACACTAACCTCTTCGCAAACACAGGAAAATCTGTTCAAAAATCGCACTGTATGTGTTATAAAGTGATTAAGAAAAGCCAGAGTTCTCTTGTGGTTGAGAGGACCGACCTAAAAACATCAAAAATAAACACAGAAAGTATTGAATATATAAGTTAATTTTATACACAGCAAATAAAATATGAATAGTACTTGTGTGTAGTCGACGTTAGGCACAATTCGAAATCCCTCGCTGTCGTCCATAGCGAAAGATTTTTTGATGAAAAATTGAAACTGTTGGTGAAAATGGAGGAAATGACAGAATGTGCCAGGCGCTGCTGCTTCAAGGTTGTTGATCCAAGAGGATGATGGGAAACGTCTTTGGGCTTCCTGTGTTTTCCTCCTTTTTCCACTTTTTTCCACTCAAGCTTTCTCTAAAATGAAAGCAATAATCTTAAAATAATTGCTTGAATTTAAGTAAATCATGCTGATGATATGAAAAACATAGACAAAAAAAAAAAAAAAAAAAAAATAGAAGCTGATAAAAAAAGTAATATTTTCATTCCAGTTGTCTAGGAGTACTTATCCTTTCTCTTTCTCATTGACAATAAGATGAATTTTAAGATAACTTGTGTATGCATAAATCGATAATGTACTAATAGAAAAAAGAAATTTTTCAAAAGTTAAAAGCAGCGTTAAATTATGTTGGCGGGATTCCTGTGTTTTGCTTACCCACAACTCCATGCGCATGCCATTCCCACGTGTTTTCAGCGTCGGACGCCATTTTGATTTTCAAAGGATAACTTCTTTGTTGAATGTGTCTTGATTTTTTCTCTTTTTTACCGCACTTTGTAGAATATTTTTAACATGTCACGGCGGAGTAGGTAAGTTTATATTTTTACACAATGTCAGGTGTTGTGAAAGAAGAGCCTGGTCGACGGACAAGTGAAGATCAAAAGGTAAAAAGTCCACTGAATTTTCTTCGAATTTATCGTTTATTTTCTTCGTAACAGCTTTGTTTGGCCTCTTATCTTAAGTTATAAGTCCCTTTTGAATATTATACTATGTATTGATGCATTTTCTTATCAAGTTTTTGATTGTTTTAAATAACTTTCACTTGCCATAGACTGAGAAATTCAAGTAAGGCTGTAGCAGAGTTTCTTGCATTCTTGACAAAAAGCGTTGGTATTTTCAATGGTGCGGGATAAAATAGTTATACAGTGATTTCTCGTGGCACACCATGGAATATCCCACTTGTCACTTGTATTTTCTTGTATATGTACACTTGTCTTAAGACTTGTGTGTACTAGAAAATACAAGTGCCTCATGGGATATACCATTGTATATACTATCCAAAGCCATTGTATATGAATTACAAGGCCCAGCCAAGGAACAGAGTAGGCAAACTCTGATAAAGTGTTTATTGTTTTAGGAAACAATTTCCTTCTGGAGTAAAAGCGAGCGTGGGCAAAAAGCTGAGCAGCGATTGGATAATCACCCATATGACTTGGAATCATGGGGGGTGCTTATACGAGAGGCACAGGTAGGGTTTTATGTTTTTGTACATTTGAAAGTGAGGTGGACTATATTGGAAAATATAGTAGATTATATTATATGTTTTACTTACTATCTTGCTTCTGATTGGTCAAGAACCCTTAACCAATCCCTGATATCCTGTGAACTCAACATGATAAATGTATTATCTGTAGGTTTTCTCAAGGTCACTCAAGGTCAGGGCTCAAACTAATGGCCAGTCATGCTGGTCAAGATGTCCGACATATAATATTTTATTAATTTTTTTTAAAAATATGACCAGTCAATATATCTGTTCAAAACCAAAATTGGCCGGACATTGACCATTAACCAGCCAGTATTTTGAGCCCTGCAAGGTAACAATGGAAATATGTTTGCTATTTTTTACAGTTGGTCAGATAGGTTCCTGGAAGTCAGAGCCGCTTTGTTAAACTACTCTTAATTACTGTTAATACTTTTATGTTTTTGTTATTCTTACATTTTTATACTTGTTTTTCTTCAGAATTTCCCACTAGAAACATCCAAGGTCCTATATGAGAGACTTGTTAGAAGGTTCCCGAGTTCTGGACGTTACTGGCGGTTGTACATTGAACAAGAGGTTTTTAGTACTTTTGATTAGTGTTCTTATTTGAGGATTGTTCCATATTACAAGCAAGATAGGAGCTAGCCACATTCCTGAGGGTTTGTATGAGGACTTTATAATACGAGTTTGACTTTCTTGGACATTTAGAATAATTTTCAAAACAATACTTTGAGGGGCCAAGGTCATACATTTGAAGGTTTCAGGAATCAGGCTAGTGTCTGGTGCTTGTAATATGGTGCACTTCCTCATCATTTTCTGATTTCATAGTCTCTTTTAAATTCATGTATCGTCTTTACTTATCAGTGAAGACAATGAGAATACGTTCTCAATACAAATAAAAGAGTCCAACTTGCGCAAAACTAAAAAGTAGCTTTTATAACACTATTTATTGAAAAATAATAATAAACATTAATTATATTTTTATACTTAGCCTTGAGCACTTGCAAAAATAAACAATTTCTATTTGAAATTCATTCATTATTGGGGTGCGATGGAAGTGTTCATTTCGATATTTCTTGTCATGTCTCTGAATTTGATCGCGTGATTTGTGGTTATTTGTGTTGTGTCTTTATTTACTTATGCATTGTTCCAGATATTAATACATTATCTTTTTAGTGGGAATAATGGGTTATAGACCAACAGGGCCGTGAATAAGGAGTCTGGGGCCATTTTTATTCATATCTGGGGCCATGCTTTTTATTTATATACAACTGAGTTATTTATTAGTATTGATAGGCTATGGTCTTTGTTAGGTAATTAGGTCTAGTAGGATAGAGAATGTGTTCTGCTGTGATTCTTGAATAGGACTATGGTGAGATTGCAATCAACCGATGCAACAATCAATCAATGAACAGACATCAATTTTATTGAACCCTAAAACAACCTCTGGGCTGATCTACGTCAGGGCACAGCAACTCACAGATAGAACCCTAAAACAACCTCTGGGCTGATCAAGGCACTGCTAACTCACAGATGGAACCCTGAAACAACCTCGGGGGCTGATCTAAGTCAGGTCATGGCTAACTCACAGATCCAACCCTGAAACAACCCCTGGGCTGGTCTAAGTCAGGGCTTGGCTAACACAGATCGAACCATGAAACAACCTATGGTCTGTTGTAAGTCAATGCTTGGCTTAGCCTGATTGAAGATTGAACCCTTAAACAACCTGGCTGACCCAGGGCAGGGCACAGCTAACCCATTTGGAAGATCATGTGTTGGGTTTTGTGAGGGAGGAAAGCCCAAAGAAAAAACCTCAAATCAGGGGTTGGCCTAGCAAACTCTACTCACATGTGATGCTGAGGCCACAAACGTGCTATGCAGCTCATAATCATGTATGATTGGTACATATTATAGTACATATTATAGTACATTATGCTTCTAAAATGGGATTTTTGCATAGGGTTGATTGAAGGCACCACTCTGTAGTCCAATAACATTTTAGTAAAAAGAGTCACATGCAAACAATATATAGATTGAGATTTTATCTAATAGTAAGGTAGTTAGTACAGTGTAGGAAAACTTCTTTCACAAAAGGTAAGGTTTATTTTTCAATTTACAGACAGACTTAGATTTGAAGAACAGATAAATTTGTAGATAAATTTCACTTGCCCTGATGATGGACGCTTTGTCCGAAAGTTTAGCGTTTTAATAAATCTTCATGTGGTCGAAACTATAATTTTTTATTAGAGTGAATTCACTTGACCTGCAAAATAAGAATTGTTTGTTAAAGTGTAATAGACACAAAAGAAAACAATGGATTTTTGTTTAGTAAAGTGTATTAGTCTAATATCTAACTACAGGTTAAGTTATTTCACTCTATATAGTAGATTGATATTTTAAACTCCTTGATTTACGCAGTCTTGCTTATGCCCAAAACTCTTCGTGAAATGTGTATTCCTGTTACGGACTACAGAGCATAATTACAGCTGATGTTTCTGATAAGACTCTGGTTGCCAGGCAACTATATTCATAGTGATCAGATGACACTAATGAAGCTGGTACCTTCAACCTTGTGTTATTGATATTTTTGATCCAGTGAAAGCTGTGCCAAATTAATTATCTGCTTTTCATGATTAGCTGTTTATAATACCGATACTTTTTTCCTCAAAATCTGCAAACTTTTGTTATTTTCAACAAGGGATGGTCTTAATAAGTCTCGAATATTATTTTTTGAAATGTATGCACATGAATTACGAATAAGTTTCATCTTCATGAAGACAAAATGTTTCTCGTAATCCATCTTGGAAACCCTGGAGAATAATGAATTAGAAAACTGCTTCTGGAACTCTTTAAATGGCCATATTAGAAACTCGATGGGTCCCTTTCACACATTGTGATCTAGTTTGGGTCGGGATATTTAATGTCAGAATTAATATAGTAAAAAAATAAATTATAAATGATGCCATATATTGGGGAGAGGAGGTGGAGACAATCGTACGTTGAATTTATATATTGTGAAACAGCCAAAAAATTTCATATTTTCTGCTCGGATCAAGTCGTGCAACAAAAAATTATTTTTAATGCATATTAGTCAAATGGACACGAAGGAAAACAATTTAAATAAGATCCACTAACCTGTATTAGTTTACTAATTAACAATTAGAAGACTCACTCTCGATTTCTATCGGCTGATAGTTGACGAGGGGCTCTGGCCCCGAGTCAACTATCAAAGCCGATAGAAATCGAGAGTGAGTCTTCTAATTGTTTTAGTAAAATTCTAAACTATACTATACTAAACTAAACTAAACTTCACAAAAGCGCGAAGGAAAAGCCGCCATTTTTTCAAAACAAGTCCGGCTTTCTCTACCCACTATCTATCGGCTGATAGATAGTGAGTACGTTAGCCAATCAGAATGCAGGATTTGCATTAGTATAGTAGTAGAATGTTACTAATGATTATTATAACTATTCTGCCTGTCAAAACTACTTCATAGACCCCTTGCACTAAATCCCAAAGTAGGGGAGGGCCAGGTCAAAGCGATGAAAAATATTAACATCTAAAAATATTTCAATATTCAAGAGAAGGGAACCCTTGTTTTGGCTCCCAGATTGGGAATTACTGCAAGGTGTCCATTGGCTTGTAGTTAAACTGATCCCAATGACCTACCCAGCCATGTGCAGATGGGTATTTTCTTCAACTGCAAAGTATTTAGCTGTTCTGAGTTTGAGGATAAAGCTGGCATTCCAATTCATCATTGCACTGTTTTAAGGGACATTTCCATGATGGCATATTAGTATTGCATCCTCTAAAACAGTCCCACTGTGCACTGTAATGCCAACTTGACCAAGTGTTTCCCCCAACCTTGCAAGGGCTAATACTAGAGTACCTGTGATGCATTCTGATTGGTTAATTATCACCATACACCTGTGGCAACATTTGCTTGCCTATATTTTTAAGGGGGAGGGGAGGGACAATTTGTTGTGCTAGTGAGCATATAAGTATTTTACACATGATTTTTGTCTGCAGATCAAAGTTTTAAGGCATTCCAACTAATTTAAAACTAATTCTTTTTCTTCAGATGAAACATCAAAATTATGAGAAAGTAGAGAAGGTAATGAAACTGAATAACACCATCAACAGAAAAGAAATAAAGAATAAATGATGAAAATAAATGGGTGTGGTAATTGTGTTTCCATTGAGTTGCTCTTTGTCCTTGCATAGCCACCATTTGGACAGTAGTCCGGCTTATTAAAAGTTGTCCAATTTTCTTGGGTAATAAATATTTTTACAAGGGGGGAAATGGTTTTGACGATAAAAAGTTATCAATCAGGTTATAACCAGACTAACTGTACTGGTGGATACGGCCCTGATAGCAAACCACAATAGAGCTCTTCTACCTTGGGCATAATGTTTTCCCATTCTAGACCACTTGTCATTCTTTGTTTGAGTTGTATCAGAGTTAGTAGAGGGGATTCTACTAACTCTGGTTGCTTGTATTCATATTCATGTGTTTTCCCATTTGCAACTGTTAAACAAAGAAAGAGGGAATGACGTGTAATGGGAAAAGCTATAATGACCTTAAAAAAAAATTAGGGAGTTAAAGTACAGTGTAGGTCTATGTACTCTAATGATTTATTTGATTGACAGTTGTCAATTTCCCTGTCATGACTGCTTTCTTGATCAGCACATAGCATTGAAAATGGTGGTAAATTGCTTATTTCTTTTGGCAGTTATTTCAGCGATGTCTGATAAAAGTATTAAACATTGACCTGTGGAAGTTATACCTGACATACGTCAAGGAAACAAAGAGTGCTTTACCAAACTTTAGGTCAGTACCAGTATTTTTTATTTTAATTTCACAAAATTTGTCAAACTTGACATTTTTGTTAAAATGTTTGTCTAAATAATCCCCTTCACAGTTCCCTGCGCCATCTTGAAAGGTAGCCGTGCCTTTGCATCAAAGCGAAACAAACAGTGAGCTTGCAATGATAGAGACCTTTTTAACACCTTGGACAATAATTGTTATTCACATTGGTGATCGATAAATTGAATAATTAATTTATGGATTGATTACCTAATTGATTTATTGATGTGTTAATGGCCATGGATTGAGTGATTGATTTATTATCGATTAATTAATTTGTTTATTAATTCTCTTACAGGGAAAAGATGTCCCAGGCTTATGAGTTTGCCTTAGATAAAATTGGGTTAGACTTCCACTCCTATCAGGTATAATATAATACATTATTGTATAACAACCAGACCAATAATTATTAAAGTCTGTATACCTTATGGCATTTAATAACCTCACACTTTGATAATAAACCTCCTTACTTGGGCGTATTAATGTTAACCCATTCCAGTTAAATTCCTGTTAAATCCCATTCATTCTTCATCCATCCATCCATCCATCCACCCACCCACCCACCCACCCATCCATCCATCCATCTATCCACCCATCCATCCATCCATCCATCCATCCATCCATCCATCCATCCATCCATCCATCCATCCATCCATCCATCCATCCATCCATCCATCCATCCATCCATCCATCCATCCATCCATCCATCCATCCATCCATCCATCCATCCATTCATTCATTCATTTACTTCATAAACTACCACTGATAAGCTAATTTAGAGGGAATGGATAAGCACTCTAGTCCAGTGGAAAGTTGTAGCCATTGAATCTCTAAAGAACTTTGTCACTAACTAGATATTTTTTCCCTCATTGTTTTTGTTAGGTGTGGATGGATTATATTAGTTTCTTAAAGGCAGGGTGAGTGATATCATAGATAAATATAGGATATTACATGGTCGTGCAGAGATACAAATTTTATAATAATATCAGCACAAGAAGATAAAATCTCCAAGCGGCCATGTAATGTTCTATTTATTATATGAAATCTTCAATGAAAAATAATGGAGAATTTGAGACTTGCTGAGCAAAAAGTTGAAATTTGACACCACCAGTGTTGATAAAAATCGTATCCCCACTGGCCACTGGTGGGAGTGGGGATATCAATTTTATCATTTCGATGTCACTCAATATCACACTCTATTTCATATAATAATGTGGAATATCTATTTCAGTGAGAGGCTAGTCCTGAACCTTATGAGAACCCCTACAGTACTATAATAACTACTTTAACTAACAAACCGATATTTCAAAAGAAATACTAGTAAATAAATCTACAGTAGATCTCTATTCAGTGTATCTACATTTATTAATAAATTATCTTATTTATTTCAGTGATGCTATTGGTTCATATGCCGAAAATCAGAAGATTTTAATAATCAGGCGCGTGTTTCACAGAGCCGTGACCACACCCATCATAAATGTCGAGGCAATATGGAGAGAGTATAACACTTTTGAACAGGTAAACTTTTGTTATAACATGAATCACTAATAGGGTGGAGTCACTGCCGAGGGGTGGGGGGGGGGGGGGGGGGGGAGGAGAGGGTTGGCCATCACTAACCCTCTTACCCAATATTTGGAATGGTGAAAATAATAACAGACATTAATGATTAAGAGAAACATGAATTGGATACTTTGTAGGGTGTTAACAAGACACTTGCAAAGAAACTAATAGATGACAAGACAAGAGATTACATGAATGCCAGGAGAATGTCCAAGGTAACGTTAAACTAAAAATGAAATAAAAACCATCAGCAAATGAATGATAGCTGCAAACATTATGATGATGACTTTTATTGAAGTTTTTTTTACAGAATGATGGCTGACTAGAATTAGGAGTTACTTAAACTTTCGTTGCCATCATGCAACTCCCTGTTAAAAAACCCTGGGTCCATCCCTGCTAGTTAACTATTATTGATAAAATCCTTGCCATGCTATGGAGACAGACTACCTGCTTTCTTCTTAATATTTTTTTTTTACTGGGGAGGGGGCTGGTTAGATTTGGTGGGAGGGGGAGGGTGTTCATTAAGAAATCAGGCTCACAAGGGGGCCACTCAAAAGAATTTGAGTTGCACAGCTTTTTTACAATAAACGGTATTCAACAACAGAGGTGGGTTCTGTTTTTTTTATATGAGTTACTAGGCGAATTCCCTTGCCACTCCCTCCTTATAAGAAATGAATGGTACGTCCCTTGTAATAGAGTTGCCACTAATCATGACTGTTAATCGTGACTGCTATATTTTATAGGAATTTGAAGCATTAACTAGAGGATTAGTGAGAGGAGCACCATCTACTCCCCACCTGGGGACCCCTGAGGAAGTCATACAGGTAACACACTAAATAATTCAATCCAACTCTATCATTTAGCCATGCCCTGACCTCGATGAGCCCACTCTATCAGTTAGCCATGCCCTGACTTAGATGCGTCCACTCTGTGAGTTAGCCATGCCCTGACTTAGATGCGTCCACTCTGTGAGTTAGCCATGCCCTGACTTAGATGCGTCCACTCTGTGAGTTAGCCATGCCCTGACTTAGATGAGCCCACTCTGTGAGTTAGCCATGCCCTGACCTAGATCAGCCCACTCTGTGAGTTAGCCATGCCCTGACCTAGATCAGCCCACAAACTGTTTCAGGGTATGGATAAAATTTGAAGGTTTCTAAATTACCTGATGATGATGGTGCTGATATCAATTTTTTCTCCACAGCTTCAAATCTGGAAGAAATATATCTTCTGGGAGCGCAATAATCCACTTTGGATAGATGACACATTACTATTAACAAGACGAGTTATGTATGCATATGAACAGTGCCTGCAGTGTATGGGCTTTAATCCTGATATCTGGTGCGAAGCGGCGTCATATCTGGAAACAACAAGCAAACAGCTTGCTGAGAAAGGGGTAGGCAGTCATAGTCTTTTAGATACTTTAGGAGATTTTACCACCGTCGTCTGTCGTATAATAGATAATGCATACTTCTAGATGATCCTGATCTTATTAAGAATCATCAAGTTATCTTTATGTTTATAATATTTGTCACCATTACCGATATTATGTTCTTCCTCATCAACACAACTACCACTGTTGTCATCATCAAGATCGCTAGCCTGCATATCGGCACTTTGAAGGAGGGGATCATCATGATCATGATCATGCATCATCATCATGTATCATCATCATCATGGTCTTCATCATCATCATCATCAATGCATTATGGCTATCATCATCATATCATCACTAACACTACTAAATAAATATAATGTAAAACAACATCCCTACTACTATTATTACCATTGTGCCATTGCCATTGTGCATAAGTATGTCTTTGTACCAGTTTAAAAAACTCATGAGTATTTAATGAGGAAAACACAATAGAAATCATTGTCCGTGGAGGAGGTTTTAAATCTGATAAAACATCCTCTTCATTTGCATAAACTTTAACTTGGATTTTCTCTGGTAAACTTGGTTCATTCGTCAAAAATTCAGTAGAAAATGCGAAGATACACCTCAAGGTTTTTTAAGCTGTTCAATAAACTCGCAGATCGTGTTTTATCGGGCTTAAAACCACTCGGCTCCGCCTCGTGTTTTAAATCCTGATAAAACACTCCTGCTCGTTTATTAAACAGTACATAAACAGTCTGCAAAAAAATCACCAGTTGTCATGCGGTTATGATAATCTCCATCATGTTAATACTCATCATCATCATTATATTCCAGGACATGCAGGGATCCAAGCTGCTCAGCGATGAGGCATCTAATTTATATGAAAGAGCGATAAATGGTTTAATGAGTCTTAATATGCTGTTATACTTTGCGTATGCTGACTTTGAAGAGGTGATATATTATTATGATTATTTTGTATATTAAACTTTGAAATTCTTTGGGTAGTAGGAATATGCTAATGATATAATATGGTTATTTTGACCATGGTCATTGTGTATATAATTATGTAAAATTGGCCTCATTTTGGGTGACAATATTTAAGAAATTGAGTCCTGGGGTGCTTATCATTTGACTGGAATAATGGGAAATTCCAGTTGGAAAACTAATGGTAGGTGTCATTCCAGTCGTAAAGCTCATGAAAACTTGGTCTTCCCATTGAGATAATCCACTTTTCCCACTCTTTTCGGTTCTTCTGGTAGAAGTGTATACCATTTGTCAGAAGTTTGACTGATAAGAATTGAGATTAGAACATCACTTACCATTCCAACTGGATGTGTTGGTTTAAATCGTGGTAGCACCCCAGGAATCAAACCTGAGACCCCAGAGGTGAAGGGTCAGGTCACCACAGACATTATTGTTTCCAGCTTGCAGCTTTTTTTATTTGATTCTTAATTCTTTTTCTTGTTCCTTTATGTCATCTTCAGGGGAGAATGAAATTCCAGAAATCCAAGGAGATTTATGAGAAGTACATCGCTCTAGAGGGAGTAGACCCGACACTGGTAATAATGTTAATGATATCTTATGGATATAATTGGAACATTACAAATGATCATTATCCTAACTACCACCTGCAGAAGGTTGTGGTCTAATGATGACAATAACAATGTCAGGAGCATTATGATGATGGATGATGATGATGGATGATGACGATGATGATGATGATGATGGATGATGATGATGGATGATGATGATGATGGATGATGATGATGGATGATGATGATGATGATGGTGATGGTGATGGATGATGATGATGATGGATGATGATGATGGTGATGGATGATGATGGTGATGGTGATGATGATGGATGATGATGATATTGATGATGATGATGATGATGATGATGATGGATGATAATGATGATGGATGATGATGATGATAATGATGGATGATGATGATGGATGATGATGGATGATGATGATGATGGATGATGATTGATGATGATGATGGATGATGATGATGATGATGACGATGATGACGATGATGATGATGATGATGATGATGATATTTAGCATAACCTGTAATATTTTATATTAAAATGTCTTTTTTATTTCTTCCAGGCATATATTCAGTACATGAGATTCTCCAGACGAGCAGAAGGAGTAAAAGAAAGTAGAATAGTGTTCAAAAGAGGACGAGAAGACACCAGAACAAACTTCCATGTAAGTAATAATGATGATGACGATTATGATTATGATGGAGGGGGGTGGCGATGATAATGATGACTTATGATGACGATGTTACTGGTTATGATGATGGTTATAGTGAGGATGATGGTGATGATCGATGACAACTATGATGATGACTTATATGATGATGATGACCATGATGATGATGATGGTGATTTTGTTAATTCTACTTAATTCTTAATAGGTATTTGTTGCATCAGCATTAATGGAATACTATTGTGGCAAGGTAAGGTGTTGACATAGGCTACCTCTGTGCTGTAGTTTCTATATAATACTGGGTTGGTTGTGGCAGGCCTTATCTTGGTATTCACTGATTTTTCATTCCTTCATTCATTTTTTAGGACAAAAGTGTTGCATTTAAGATATTTGAGCTTGGATTAAAGGTGGGTCTGACATAAGTATTGCAAATGTGGTGCATTAACACTTTACTTTAGGTGTAATGTTTTCCCATTTGAGACCACGTGTCATACCCTAGAGTATCATTTCTTTGTTTCATGGTTGTGCATGAGAAGATATATGAATATAGATACAACTCAAACAAAGAATCTTATTCTCAAGAGAAAGACAATGTATATGGTCTGAATTGGGAAAACATTACACCCATGCATGGTGAAGACGTCTATTCCTGGCAACAGTAAGCTGAATATTGTATAATATATCAACTTCAACATAATCACTCACTCTTTTCTCTTTCAGAAATACATAAATGAACCAGAATTTGTCTTGGCTTATGTTGACTTTTTAAGACAGTTAAATGGTAAAGAAATTCTGGAATTTATTCTTTTTTTGAACTAATTTTTTACTTGTTTGCAATCTACCCTTGTTTGACTACCTCATTCAATCATCCATCCATCACTGTTCACTCATCCATCCTTCTGTCCATTCATCTATACTTCTAATGAACCAACCAATCATGTATCCATCAATCCATCAATCCATCTGTCTGTCAATTCATCCAAATGAATGAACTACCAACCAATCATCCGTCCATCCGTCCATCCGTCCATCTGTCCATCCGTCCATCCGTCCATCCGTCCATCCGTCCATCCGTCCATCCGTCCATCCGACCATCCGTCCATCCGTCCATCCATCCATCCGTCCATCCGTCCATCCGTCCATCCGTCCATCCGTCCATCCGTCCATCCGTCCATCCATCCATCCATCCGTCCATCCATCCATCCATCCATCCATCGTCCATCCATCGTCCATCCGTCCATCCGTCCATCCGTCCATCCGTCCATCCGTCCATCCGTCCATCCGTCCATCCGTCCATCCGTCCATCCATTTATTCATTTGTTTATTTTTCAGATGATAACAATACAAGAGTTCTTTTTGAGAAAGTCCTAAACACAATGCCTAAAGAAAAGTCTGGGTAAGTATCAGCTTTGGAGAGGGGAGGCTCAGGACTTCATGGTATCATTACATCATTGCTATCTCTTCATTATTTTCCACTCATGTGTACAGTATTAATCTTTTTTAATTGTGTATTAATCTTTCTTTATTTGTTTCAGGGATGTCTGGGCTAAGTTTTTAGAATTTGAGTCCACAAGTGGAGATTTAGCAAGTATTTTAAAAGTAGAAAAACGAAGACTTCAGACCTTCAAGGAGGTATGTTATTGTATATAGGCGGTATATCATCATCATCATCATCATCATCATCATCATCATCATCATCATCATCATCATCATCATCATCATCATCATCATCATCATCATCATCATCATCATCATCATCATCATCATCATCATCATAATAATAATAATATAGGTGGTATATGAATAATTCCAAAGAGTCAGAATGAAATGACAAATTTAAGACATTGCATCCATGTTGGTCGTTATGTAAAATATGAATGTGTTCCTTCATTTTGATGGTAAAAAGTGCACCGATGAAAGTGCATATTGATATTGGCACAATATAAGTCAATAAATACTATTGTTATTATTAAAAAGTGGTCAAGTTAAAACAGGACTAACCATACTGGTGGTTACGGTCCTGCATATAGAGCTGAGATTAGGGCAAAGTGATTAATATACTGGGCCAAAAATCTTCCTTTTCCCCCGGAATGTACAATTTTTCTTATATTCAATTATCATAGTTTATCATGCACCAATGAAAATGCATATGCTAATGATATTAGTGCAATATAAGTCAATAAATATTATTATTATTATTTTATTATTATTATTATTATTATTATTATTATTATTATTATTATTATTATTATTATTATTATTATTATATTAGTTTTATGATATAGATTTCTTTTCTGCCTTCAGGAGTTTGAGCACCATGAAACTGCTGTCCTTGTGGACAGATACAAGTTCCTGGATCTTGTTCCTTGTTCATCATTGGAACTCAAAATCATGGGATATTCAGTAAGACGACATCTGCTTGAATAAATAATAATCATACTCAGTATATATTCTGTACTAATTATTTTTGTATTTTTTATATCAAGGGTCCTTTAAGACAAATAAATGTTATATCTGCACCAGTGTCATCTGTTGATCTAAAAGAAGAAATAACTGAAGAAAAAACTGTAAAATTCCCTCTCCCAGACACGACACAGATGATGCCATTCAAACCAACTTCTGGAACAGGTTAGTTATAATAATAATAATAATAATAATAATAATAATAATAATAATAATAATAATAATAATAGTTTATTCATTCCTTCTCGCAGCCAAGGGCTGAATTATGAGGATGGCCAACAGACATTATATACATGAAAATATAATATTATATTAATATTGATAAACAGAGATATAAATATAAATAGTAATTATATCAGAGATTCACACTTGTCTACTGGAAATGGTCTTGGTATTTAACAGTGCAAAAATCTGCAAAACGCTTGGTTTTAGTCATAAAGTGCACTGGCACGATTTTGCCAGAACAGAGACGATATGGTCTGCTAATTGAGTTCTCTTGAGTTCATATTATTAGACTAATTAAATTGGGCAGCTGTGTCCTTCTTGGCGGCATCTAACACACCTAAGTCCAGCCTTATTTCCACCGATGAATTTAATAGGTCATACTGACACAGAATGTATTTTTCCTTGTTTAGTTGGGTTTCATTCTGTACCTGGTGGTGTGTTCCCTATTCCTCTGGCAGCTGCTCATCTAATGACCTTGATACCTCCACCTTCATGTTTCCAGGTAAGATAACCTAGAAGTTGCCAACATAAGTTGTCTCATTGGATCTCATTTATTTGTTCATTCCTTCGTTGATTATCCATATTTCTGTTGTCATGCATTCATTCATTCGCAGTATAATATTCACTATTTACAACACACAGAACTCAACTCACATGTTCATTTTTATGGAGATAGGTAAACTGGCGAAAGCGGGGAAATCCCTCTTGGCAAGGGAGAGAACAACACATCAAACAAACTCAACTCACACCTGGCTCAGCCGCCAATCGACACCAGCAACCTCAGAAATGAACTACATGTAGACTGCAGTGAGAGACAATGCCGTAGCAGGGCATGCCTCCCATGTAAGCATAAGTAACAGTTGCTCTTCTCAAAACTAACCTTCCCTGTAACATTGTTTTTAAAGGGGCCGTTTGTTGTTGTGGATGAACTGGTCAGACTTATATCTGAATGTACCTTACCCGAACACCACCCTACAAGCATACTCCCAGGAGATGCTGGAGTTAATGGAATCGATGATGAAAATCACACAGAAAATACAGACAGACGAGGCGTAAAAAGACCAGTTGGGCATGATAGTGATGACGAAAGCTCACCTGTAATACCACCCTCACATGATATATATAGAAGCCGTCAACAAAAGAGAATACATTAGGGACTGTACTATACTGTTACTATGGTGACATGCGCTCTTGTTGTCAAGACTGTCATTATTGACACAAACCTTGTAACCTTGACAACTGATCACATATAACATTCTCTCATTACCCAAGAAGATACAGCACACCTTTATAAAGCAATTGGCAACTCTCTTGATTACCATCATGACAACTTGTATTGCTTCAGTTTTGACTTTCATTTTCTGTACATGAGAAAGATAATGATAAATGTATGTATTGTTTTTAGCTGTAGAAGTTGAGAAAGTAACAGATTATAAAATCAATGTAAAAAATTCCCTTAGAATTTGCTAGATCCTTCAGGTCCATGGAAGGCATGGCACTTTTTTTCTCAGTCTCCACTGCAGCCATTTTAGTGTTGATCGTCATGCAATGCTCCCTTGTGCAGGGAGAGTTGCATGACAACACTAGCTAAAAAGGGCTGTCGAGAATAGTTTTTCTCAAAATCATTAGGAATCCAACAAAATTTAATCATTCTTTCGCTACTTTTTCCTGTAGTGGATCCAGGGGTGCTTCCATGGAACCTCCCTTCATGAAGCCGATCATGTTCTTTATGCTCTTGAAATAGAATGAAAGTGATCAAAATTATGGGGTATGCATGAAATAGTGTTTCTGGAACCCCTTTTTTGAAATCCTGGATCCACCAATGTTTGCTCACCCCACCCTCCCCACTTACATGAGATTCTGCCCGTCTGTTACCCAGTAACTGAAACATTCTGTTTAGATTTAGAACTGTGTTTTAATTTAATGTTCAAGCATAACCAAGTGTAAATATTTGAAAGAAAAACTGAAAATTGAACCAAGCCAAGTAAGGAAAGCAGTTATAGAGAAGATAGAAATTGGTTCGAATTTTTAAACACAAATCACTGTGACTTTACAACACATTTTAGAAATGAATAAAGTATTTGTAATGTTTCCTTTTTCAATAGATTAGTAACACACTTTTTTTATTTTGACCCAAATTACATAATTCAAAGTTTCTGAGTTTGATAAACACGATGCATTCTGGTCTCGCTTTGCTACAAACAACACCATATAAGGCATGAGGAACAAAAGATGTCCGTACCGAAGCTAGACCACAATGCACCATGTTCGCTATCTCAGAAAAGGTCTATTATCAGTGCAGAAATTACTGGAATAGCCTTTGAAAACCCCTTTTTCTTATTGGACATTGAAATTACCTTTGGGCTGATCAAAGCCAAGGTGCATTTAACTCACAAATTGAATTAGAATTTACCTTGTTGGGTTTTGTGGTGGGAGGAAGGCTGGAGAACCCAGAGAAAAACCCTAAAATCAAAGGAGAGACCTGACAAACTCTACTCACAAGAGATTAAGTCCAGGGATCAAAGCTGAGATCCCAGAGGTACCTCCTTGAACCCTCTGGTGGCCAACTTGTCATTACACACAACAGAGAGGTTTCATTACAGCCATGCTCTGGGCAAAACAATAGGTTAAATACATACATGCATAAACTTTATTGTGTCAAAAAATCTTCTAGTGTACTACAAACTTGTGAGCTACACTAAAATCACTTTGTCATGCGATAACATTGCAGTTTTCCCACTCACAACAATGCTGTCAATCCCTGTATCACTATCATTATTCTATTTCCCTGTATCCCTATTCCTTCCCAAATAGGCCTCGAGAATGATGACGTTTTATACCTACACTTCCAGAATCCCTTTCGGTAGCTTTTATTGTTGTGCTAATTTTCATTATTGTCTTGGTATTCTCAAAGGTTTTACAACATTTGAAAAAGAAAAGATATTTTGAAAAGGATTGTGGTAGTTAAGGTATGAAACGTCATGAGGTTAGGGGTCTATTGTCAATAAGCACTCAAAGTTGACTACTGGGCAATCTGGCTTTTGATAGACAGCTATCAATCAAAGTCATAGAAAAATAATTCTGATCATTGTTACTATTGATAAAGTAATCAATGTTTTGAAATCTGACATTCAATTTGAAATTCTTGAGATCTGAGAGTTGATTCTGAATTAATTCTCGTGAAGGGAGTGTAACCACTCTCCCTTGAAATACTGCTGGATTACCATAAAAGCTGTAATAAATAAATTTTATTTATTACAGTTTTTCGTGTAATGCTGATACAGTTTGTATATCAAAAGCGGGCTGGAATGTAAAGGGTTCCAATCGATCTTCCTCTGGTAGCAGATTGTTAAGTCGGTCCATTGTTGGGACTATCCTCTTTATATTCGCATCAATACGCTTCAAGGTCCAACTTAGTTCATTCACCTTCCTAAGATGCGCTGCCACATGTACCATTCTTCGATATCTATCGCTGACTGAGCTCATAACAGAAGCACAGTTGACGTCTACTTCTTTTATGCGCGAAGACAACATGTCTTGGTCAAAAGTAACAGCTTCCGCACACTGCCGAAGGTGGTCTTCGTATCTCGTACACAACTTCAACAAAGGAGCAAGATCAAAACGCTCAAGGCTTTCAAATTCCTTTGGAGTCGCTGCTTGAACCGGTACGCGAAGAACTGGCTTACAATACTGAAGAGATTGGAGTTTTTGAAGGTCCTCGTCTTCGTCTTTGATAGACAATCCAGTCTGTGGTTGTCCTGCACTCACTACATAAATATCCTTCAATCCTGACCTTTCTCTGTTTGTTTTGTCCTTCGGATTGGATTTTTCAACAGAGTAATTGGTGTATGGGATATTTTGTGGGCTGCCTTGCGGTCCTGAAGGAGGAATACTCTGTTCTTGGCCCATTTTATTTGTCTTGATTATCGAAGTCAAAACAATCTTTCTTCCTTGTCGTCCGCCATTTTGGTTTGGCGCTAATTGCATTGTGGGATATTTTACCACAGGGATCCCAAAGTTACGTTAAATTATACTAGAAAAACAACTAAACCAGCCGTAAAGAAAATATAACCTTGATTTTCGCGATTATTTCTACAGAGGAAATAAAACTCATTATCATATGACCGTATTTCACTGTACGCGTGATTCTAAGAAAAACCTTTGGGGAAAATGGCGTCAGCAAAAAATACGCTTTTCCGAAAAGTGTAATAATTTCCCGTTCGGACTCGCCGTTCGGACTCGCTGCTCATTTTGATTCGCATTTATTAAAAACGCTTTGAAATCGATTTTTTATATGTGGTCATATGATAAAATGCTTATTGACTGAGTTAAGGTCGGTCCGAACGGGAAAATATTTGGCTCTCGGTCCTTGGCACGGAACTCGCTGCGCTCGTTCCGTACTTCAGGACCTCGAGCCAAATATTTTCCCGTTCGGACCTCCTACTCAGTCAATAAGTACATAATATTCTACTTCAAGAATTTCTCACAATACATGTAGATAACTGGGACAAAAAAAATACTTGTGAGGCATTTCGATTAGACGGACTCCCTGTGTAGTAATTAGCATATGGACATGCCAGCTGGCTTGCATTCAGTTTCATTTTCCACGAATCCATCGAAGCTGGGTTGGCGTGTTGCGTTTTTTTTCTTACTATATTTCTCGTTTAACCCTCGATTCTACTGAAAAATTGTCTTGGAACAGTTGCTAGGATTAGTTACGATCTGGAATCCTGTTCGATTTCCTGGATCAGTGGATAAGGAAAGCGGAAATATAACTTTAAGGTAATAGTGACTTATAGTTCAGTAGACGCCATGCAAAAAGCTTTGAGAAGGAATACTTCTCTCTTCGTTACTAAAGTCATAACAGCCAGTTGCCAAGTAGAAATGTCATGCTGATATTAGTTGTGAGGCAAAATTTCGGTTCTCTACTCATGAATTCATGAAAAATTACAGTAAATTACAGTCAAAACGGCTCAAGCGTACCCCCTATAGAATCCAATATTTATTATTCGAATATTGAGTTCATTATCCACTCTGACTCTAACCTTGAAAATAAATTATCTACTTGAGTTTTGACTGGATTCTTCAACAATTGCCATGCCAAGGTAGAAAAACTACCCAGAAAGGCCATCCCTAAAATGAATACGAAATTTGGATTCCGGATTTTTTAATGAAATATTTTTAATCAATATTTAAACTAAATAGTTTGAAAATCATGTTTTGTGATTTTATTGGAAACAATTCACATTTTGGTAACTACGAATTTTCATATTTGTATTGCTTGTTAATTGTTGAGCTGTACACTATTGACATATACAGTATTGTAACTAGATTGGGCTGCCTGTGGTATGAGCACCAAACTTGGCAAGGTGGTTTGTGGGGCATACTGGGGGTGCAAAAAAAGAACGGTACACGACACGTCATTTGTACTAGTTATACAATGGTTTCGAGTGGCATAACGTGGAATATCATACGAGTCACTTGTAGTTTCTAGTGTACACACGAGCCTTTAAGCGAGTTTGTATACAAAGAAAATACAAGTGACGAGTAGGATAGCCACGAGAAACCATTGTATAACCATTTTATCCCACACCATAGAAAATACAAATGCGTAGATTCAATGCGCAGTGTATGATGGGAAGGAAGAGTGAAATACCGACAAATATACAACGACTTTCCTGCTTTCGGATTGGCTGTATTTTCTATTGTGTGGGATAAAAAGTGAATATCCAACGACAAAATGTCCTTCAAGATTTTAAGCTGAGCTAATACTATTACTATAGACTCCTTGCACTAATACCCGGCCTAGGGGACAAAACAATTAAAAATATTAACATCACAAAAGATTTTAATCAGTCCTCAAGAGAAAGGAGTTCTTTTATTTTGACCCCCAGGTTGGGAATTAGTGCAAAGGGTCTATTATGATGATGAAAGTGCTGTTTGAAAAAATCAGTATGGCGTTTACAGTTTGTTGATATCCCTTTCTGTTGCAGAGATATCAAAATGTGTCCAAATATAAATTAATTAATTACTGTGGGTTCCCAGTAACAAAAGCTAGCCTTGCTAACTATAGCAACAGGATCCCCGCGCTAATTAATCAAAGAACTCATTAATTAATTCACTGTTCACTGATTTCTGTTCTAATTTCGACCCTCTCTTTTCTCATTAGCTCTAGTATCCAGCTTGGGTCATTAAAGGTATGAAATCCCGAACAACTACATTCGTGTCTAATGATCTGTGAAAACCTTTAGACTGTGATGAAGAATGCTAAACATGAATGAAAATACAGTGCAAGAAAGACATTAAGTGCAAGAAAGACATTAAGTCTTATTTTAAGGGAGTGGAACTAAAATTGAGTAATAATGGCAGGAAAGGAAACAGTCGATTCTCGTGACAACACTGACTTGTCCTACACCATTCACCAGGCTTTATTTTATGCAGTTCAACAAAGTGACAACGAAAGCGTGGTTCGTGCATTGGTCGATGCTGGTGCTGATGTCAACAAAACTTATGAATATGGCCAAACTGCTTTGTTGAATGCAGTTCAACTAAATAACAACAAAAGCGTGGTTCGTGCATTGATTAATGCTGGTGCTGATGTGAACATAACTAATAAATATCGCCAAACTACTTTGTGGTATGCAGTTCAACAAAGTAACAACGAAAGCGTGGTTCGTGCATTGATTGATGCTGGTGCTGATGTCAACAAAACTAATATATATGGCCAAACTGCTTTATTTTATGCAGCTCCACTAAATAACAACGAAAGTGTGGTTCGTGCATTGATTGATGCTGGTGCTGATGTCAACATATCTGATGAATATGGCAAAACTGCTTTGTTCTATGCAGTTCAACAAAGTAACAACGAAAGCGTGATTCGTGCATTGTTTGATGCTGGTGCTGATGTCAACAAAACTAATGAATATAGCCAAACTGCTTTATTTTATGCAGTTCAACTAAATAACAACGAAAGCGTGGTTCGTGCATTGATTGATGCTGGTGCTGATGTCAACATAGTTGATGAATATGGCCAAACTGCTTTGTTGTATGCAGCTGAACTAAGTAACAACGAAAGCATGGTTCGTGCATTGATTGATGCTGGTGCTGATGTCAACAAAACTAATATATATGGCCAAACTGCTTTGTTGTATGCAGCTGCACTAAATAACAACGAAAGAGTGGTTCGTGCATTGATTGATGCTGGTGCTGATGTCCACATAGTTAATGATGATTGCAAAACTGCTTTGTTGTATGCAGCTCTACTAAATAACAACGAAAGCATGGTTCGTGCATTGATTGATGCTGGTGCTGATGTCAACATATCTGATGAATATGGCAAAACTGCTTTGTTCTATGCAGCTGAACTAAGTAACAACGAAAGCATGGTTCGTGCATTGATTGATGCTGGTGCTGATGTCAACAAAACTAATATATATGGCCAAACTGCTTTGTTGTATGCAGCTCCACTAAATAACAACGAAAGAGTGGTTCGTGCATTGATTGATGCTGGTGCTGATGTCAACATAGTTGATGATGATTGCAAAACTGCTTTGTTGTATGCAGCTCAACTAAATAACAACGAAAGTGTGGTTCGTGCATTGATTGATGCTGGTGCTGATGTGAACGCAACTGAAAAAGATGGCCAAACTGCTTTATTTTATGCAGTTCAACAAAGTAACAACGAAAGCGTGACGGTTCGTGCATTGATTGATGCTGGTGCTGATGTGAACGCAACTGATAAAGATGGCCAAACTGCTTTATTTTATGCAGTTCAACAAAGTGACAACGAAAGCGCGGTTCGTGCATTGATTGATGCTGGTGCTGATGTGAACATAGCTAATGAATATGGCCAAACTGCTTTGTTGAATGCAGTTCAACTAAATAACAACGAAAGCGTGGTTCGTGCATTGATTGATGCTGGTGCTGATGTGAACATAGTTGATAAATATGGCAAAACTGCTTTGTTGTATGCAGCTCAACTAAATAACAACGAAAGTGTGCTTCGTGCATTGATTGATGCTGGTGCTGATGTCAACATAGTTGATAAAGATGGCCAAACTGCTTTGTTGTATGCAGCTCAACTAAATAACAACGAAAGTGTGCTTCGTGCATTGATTGATGCTGGTGCTGATGTCAACATAGTTGATAAAGATGGCCAAACTGCTTTGTTGTATGCAGCTCAACTAAATAACAACGAAAGTGTGCTTCGTGCATTGATTGATGCTGGTGCGGATGTCAACAAAACTAATATATGTGGCAAAACTGCTTTGTTGTATGCACTTCAACAAAGTAACAACGAAAGCGTGGTTTGTGCATTGGTTGATGCTGGTGCTGATGTCAACATAGTTAATGATGATTGCAAAACTGCTTCGTTGTATGCAGCTCCACTAAATAACAACGAAAGCATGGTTCGTGCATTGATTGATGCTGGTGCTGATGTCAACATATCTGATGAATATGGCAAAACTGCTTTGTTCTATGCAGCTGAACTAAGTAACAACGAAAGCATGGTTCGTGCATTGATTGATGCTGGTGCTGATGTCAACATAGTTGATGAATATGGCCAAACTGCTTTGTTGTATGCAGCTCCACTAAATAACAACGAAAGAGTGGTTCGTGCATTGATTGATGCTGGTGCTGATGTCAACATAGTTGATGACGATTGCAAAACTGCTTTGTTGTATGCAGCTCAACTAAATAACAACGAAAGTGTGGTTCGTGCATTGATTGATGCTGGTGCTGATGTGAACGCAACTGATAAAGATGGCCAAACTGCTTTATTTTATGCAGTTCAACAAAGTGACAACGAAAGCGTGGTTCGTGCATTGATTGATGCTGGTGCTGATGTGAACGCAACTAATAAAGATGGCCAAACTGCTTTGTTGAATGCAGTTCAACTAAATAACAACAAAAGCGTGGTTCGTGCATTGATTGATGCTGGTGCTGATGTGAACGCAACTAATAAAGATGGCCAAACTGCTTTGTTGAATGCAGTTCAACGAAGTAACAACAAAAGCGTGGTTCGTGCATTGATTGATGCTGGTGCTGATGTCAACAAAACTAATATATATGGCCAAACTGCTTTATTTTATGCAGCTCCACTAAATAACAACGAAAGTGTGGTTCGTGCATTGATTGATGCTGGTGCTGATGTCAACATATCTGATGAATATGGCAAAACTGCTTTGTTCTATGCAGTTCAACAAAGTAACAACGAAAGCGTGATTCGTGCATTGTTTGATGCTGGTGCTGATGTCAACAAAACTAATGAATATAGCCAAACTGCTTTATTTTATGCAGTTCAACTAAATAACAACGAAAGCGTGGTTCGTGCATTGATTGATGCTGGTGCTGATGTCAACATAGTTGATGAATATGGCCAAACTGCTTTGTTGTATGCAGCTGAACTAAGTAACAACGAAAGCATGGTTCGTGCATTGATTGATGCTGGTGCTGATGTCAACAAAACTAATATATATGGCCAAACTGCTTTGTTGTATGCAGCTGCACTAAATAACAACGAAAGAGTGGTTCGTGCATTGATTGATGCTGGTGCTGATGTCCACATAGTTAATGATGATTGCAAAACTGCTTTGTTGTATGCAGCTCTACTAAATAACAACGAAAGCATGGTTCGTGCATTGATTGATGCTGGTGCTGATGTCAACATATCTGATGAATATGGCAAAACTGCTTTGTTCTATGCAGCTGAACTAAGTAACAACGAAAGCATGGTTCGTGCATTGATTGATGCTGGTGCTGATGTCAACAAAACTAATATATATGGCCAAACTGCTTTGTTGTATGCAGCTCCACTAAATAACAACGAAAGAGTGGTTCGTGCATTGATTGATGCTGGTGCTGATGTCAACATAGTTGATGATGATTGCAAAACTGCTTTGTTGTATGCAGCTCAACTAAATAACAACGAAAGTGTGGTTCGTGCATTGATTGATGCTGGTGCTGATGTGAACGCAACTGAAAAAGATGGCCAAACTGCTTTATTTTATGCAGTTCAACAAAGTAACAACGAAAGCGTGACGGTTCGTGCATTGATTGATGCTGGTGCTGATGTGAACGCAACTGATAAAGATGGCCAAACTGCTTTATTTTATGCAGTTCAACAAAGTGACAACGAAAGCGCGGTTCGTGCATTGATTGATGCTGGTGCTGATGTGAACATAGCTAATGAATATGGCCAAACTGCTTTGTTGAATGCAGTTCAACTAAATAACAACGAAAGCGTGGTTCGTGCATTGATTGATGCTGGTGCTGATGTGAACATAGTTGATAAATATGGCAAAACTGCTTTGTTGTATGCAGCTCAACTAAATAACAACGAAAGTGTGCTTCGTGCATTGATTGATGCTGGTGCTGATGTCAACATAGTTGATAAAGATGGCCAAACTGCTTTGTTGTATGCAGCTCAACTAAATAACAACGAAAGTGTGCTTCGTGCATTGATTGATGCTGGTGCTGATGTCAACATAGTTGATAAAGATGGCCAAACTGCTTTGTTGTATGCAGCTCAACTAAATAACAACGAAAGTGTGCTTCGTGCATTGATTGATGCTGGTGCGGATGTCAACAAAACTAATATATGTGGCAAAACTGCTTTGTTGTATGCACTTCAACAAAGTAACAACGAAAGCGTGGTTTGTGCATTGGTTGATGCTGGTGCTGATGTCAACATAGTTAATGATGATTGCAAAACTGCTTCGTTGTATGCAGCTCCACTAAATAACAACGAAAGCATGGTTCGTGCATTGATTGATGCTGGTGCTGATGTCAACATATCTGATGAATATGGCAAAACTGCTTTGTTCTATGCAGCTGAACTAAGTAACAACGAAAGCATGGTTCGTGCATTGATTGATGCTGGTGCTGATGTCAACATAGTTGATGAATATGGCCAAACTGCTTTGTTGTATGCAGCTCCACTAAATAACAACGAAAGAGTGGTTCGTGCATTGATTGATGCTGGTGCTGATGTCAACATAGTTGATGACGATTGCAAAACTGCTTTGTTGTATGCAGCTCAACTAAATAACAACGAAAGTGTGGTTCGTGCATTGATTGATGCTGGTGCTGATGTGAACGCAACTGATAAAGATGGCCAAACTGCTTTATTTTATGCAGTTCAACAAAGTGACAACGAAAGCGTGGTTCGTGCATTGATTGATGCTGGTGCTGATGTGAACGCAACTAATAAAGATGGCCAAACTGCTTTGTTGAATGCAGTTCAACTAAATAACAACAAAAGCGTGGTTCGTGCATTGATTGATGCTGGTGCTGATGTGAACGCAACTAATAAAGATGGCCAAACTGCTTTGTTGAATGCAGTTCAACGAAGTAACAACAAAAGCGTGGTTCGTGCATTGATTGATGCTGGTGCTGATGTCAACATAACTAATAAGTATTGCCAAACTGCTTTATTTTATTTAGTTCAACGAAGTAACAACAAAAGCGTGGTTCGTGCATTGATTGATGCTGGTGCTGATGTGAACATAACTAATGAATATGGCAAAACTGCTTTATTTTATGTAGTTCAACAATTTAACAACGAAAGCGTGGTTCGTGCATTGATTGATGCTGGTGCTGATGTCAACATAGTTCATGAATATGGCAAAACTGCTTTGTTGTATGCAGCTCAACTAAATAACAACGAAAGTGTGGTTCGTGCATTGATTGATGCTGGTGCTGATGTCAACATAGTTGATGATGATTGCAAAACTGCTTTGTTGAATGCAGCTCGACTAAATAACAACGGAAGTGTGGTTCGTGCATTGATTGATGCTGGTGCTGATGTCAACATAGTTGATGATGATTGCAAAACTGCTTTGTTGAATGCAGCTCGACTAAATAACAACGGAAGTGTGGTTCGTGCATTGATTGATGCTGGTGCTGATGTGAACGCAACTGATAAAGATGGCCAAACTGCTTTATTTTATGCAGTTCAACAAAGTAACAACGAAAGCGCGGTTCGTGCATTGATTGATGCTGGTGCTGATGTCAACATAGTTAATGATGATTGCAAAACTGCTTTATTTTATGCAGTTCAACAAAGTAACAACGAAAGTGTGGTTCGTGCATTGATTGATGCTGGTGCTGATGTGAACGCAACTGATAAAGATGGCCAAACTGCTTTATTTTATGCAGCTCAACGAAGTAACAACGAAAGCATGGTTCGTGCATTGATTGATGCTGATGCTGATGTGAACGCAACTGATAAATATGGCCAAACTGCTTTATTTCATGCAGTTCAACGAAGTAACAACAAAAGCGTGGTTCGTGCATTGATTGATGCTGGTGCTGATATTCTCACCTTAATAGATATCTATGGCCGCACTGCTTTGTTTTACGCAGACTGGAGCTACTTCAGTAGAGGAAGTTACATCTTTGAAAAGGGAGGTAATCGATGTCTACAGTTGAAGGACAATTGTAACTTCGATATATTGTCATTGCTCTTTGAAAAATATGCTACTTCAAGGGTGCAAAGGTTTGATGCTCAAGTGCTCATTGAGCACGGAGTGAAAAGGGAGAGTCTTACTACCGCAGTACTAAATACAATGTTTAGAAAATCTATCGCGTACGGTTATCGAGACGTTGAACAGGATGAATGTTTATTCTTAAGTTCAAGTGATGCTGACCATGAGTCATACCCTGTGCCTGAACATACGTACTTTTTGAAATTAGCTCACCTCTATGGAGAATTTATGGACGACGATAATTTCAGCGAGCCAAAACTAAATAAAACAAAAATAGAAGGTATTATAAAGTTGTTAAAGCAAGGCGCTGACAACATACCAAAAGCTCTTGAATTACAGGTTGAATTGGGTGCAAATAGGAACAGCGCTGATTCAGATGGAAACACTACTCTTCACCATGCAGTTCGTTTACCGTTTCTCGGTGCTTCTGAGGAGCTCGTATTGAGATTGTGCCACCAATTAGAGAAGCTTGATGCACAGTTTAATACAAGAAACCATCAAAATCAAACCCCGCTTCTGTTTTGCTTGTCTGGAGATATAAGTCGCCTGACAAAAAGTAAATTGCTATCAGCAATCAAGACGGTGAGAAAAGTTTGTACATTTCTGTTAGAAAAGGGGTCCAGTGTAGAAGAAACGTCACGAAGCGGAGAATCTGTTTTCCATTTGATAATTATGCTCTATCAAGTCGGTCTTAAACTACGAGACAAGACAATAAGACAGGAGTTCCTGCAAGAAGTGATCAAACTCTTGCAGTTGTTACCAAGTGCCAAAGGGTCCATGAAAAGGGTCATTAACAAAAGTGACGTCCACCTTGACACACCGCTGCACCTTTGGGCAAAACTTTCGTTTGATTCGCCTGAAGACTATTCCAGTAGTGTTATCAAGGACTGCACTTTTGAGGAATTTTTACAAATAGTTTTCAATCACCTTTTGGGATGTGGAGCAAAGGTCTTCGCCAGAAATGAGAATGGGTCAACCCCATTGCATATGTGCATGACTTGGAGTGCTGTCAAAATTCTAATTAAGGCTGAAGCAAACCCAAACGATTTGGATGCGTTAGGACAAACTCCACTCCTTGTTGCAGCTAAGAAAGGAAGAATTGTTTTCAAAGATCCTTATCGGTTTTATCCAGACGTTTCAGAAGATCCCAAATCGTTTTTGGAGAATTGTATTGAAAAAGGACTTAATCCTTGGACAGTTGACAAAGGTGGCGAGTCTGTTTTGAGTATTGTCATCCAATCACAGAAGTACGCTCTTGCTAAAGGTTTGGTTGACGTGGCCTGTGAGATGAACTACACTCAGTCCGAAACAGTCACTACTGATTTATTGAATGCCATCTGTAAAGATGATTGTGCGCGAACACATTGGAAAGCAGTTCTTGTCCAAGACATCTTGAAGTCCAGGAAGTGTCCCACCACTGCAGTCACACCACTTGGTTTTTGCTGTGGAAACATAATAAAAGAGGCAAAGTCTAAAAATGGGCCTGAATTATACAGTACCGTCCACTGTGAAATTCTGAAATTCCTTCGCTGGTATGGAGCTAATTCTGAATCTTGTCTTGACATGGCGGAAACTTGTCCTCAACTGAAAGATCTGTTAACGAAACCTGTTGATATTGACACCCCGGTTCTTATTCCTTGGACGTCAATGTCGAAGAAACACGAGGACAAGTTGGCAAAAGTTGCCAGGAGACAAGAGTGTCATGTTGTCGGTCAGTTTTGGCTGCACAATGACGACATAGGATGTGGATCATTTGGTAATGTCTTTGCTGGAATCAATGACAAGGATGGCAGAGAGGTGGCCATAAAACGTATCGTAAAGTTGCGCATGGAACAACCACAAGACAAACGAGAAATTACCAATCTCACCGAGCTTGCAGACTGTGAGCAAGTCCTTCGCTATTTGCAGTTCTTTGACGAGGGAGATTTTTCAAACGTCGTTTTGGAACTGATGGAAGGAAATCTTGAAGACTACTTCACTGGGTCGCCACATGACGTTACAAAAGGAACTAGACTTTGCGAAGACGTAGTCAAGGGGATAGTGTATTTGCATGAGAAGAATATTCTCCATCGCGATCTCAAGCCTGGAAATATTCTGTATAAAACACATCCAAAACTTTGTTTGAAAATTGCTGACTTTGGTCTAAGTCGTCGTGTAGATGTTAACGGTACAACCGTGTATGGTACTCATGCAGGAACGAGGTGTTGGATTGCTCCAGAAGTTTTGATGCGTACTCACGATCATTCCAAGTCATCAGACACGTTTTCATGTGGAATAGTTCTTCATTACATCTTGTCAGTACAAAAGCATCCATTTTTTCAGAATAATACGCAACCTGATCATGAGGTAGAAGCCAATATAGTGAATGGTAAAATGGAAGGATGGGATAATTCTCTTTCTCCTGAAGCCACACACCTCGTTAGAAACATACTGGAAAGCCATGTAAAAGACCGGCCGACTGCAGCACAAGCCCTGGATCATCCGATGTTCTGGTCAAACAACAAAAAGATTGATTTTCTGAAAGCCGTAGGTAACCAGTCCGTGTTCGAATGCCCACGTTCAAGAAGATCAACTTGTCTAAGTGCCGTTGAAGTAGACTTAGAGAGGAATTTCAGCACCATAGTCCGAGAAGGAGCTTGGAACGATCCACGTTATGGCCACATGCCAGTAATCTTCGCTGAAATGATCCGGCGAAGAACCTACAACGTTCACTCTGTAGTAGAGTTGGTGCGTTTCATAAGGAATGCATACGCACACGTCTCGGAACACACCAGACCAACAGCAATCAGGAAATTGTTGCTAGAGGACTTCGTGGTTTTGGAGTATTTTCCAGATCTCGTGATAGAAGTATACAAGGTTGTAACTGCTCATGGATGGGACCAGACGAAAGAAGAAGTGAAGTACTCGATGAACAAGTAACAAGTTGAAGGTGAGATAATGGATTTTTAGGTCGTGCATGCATTAAGTTTTCATCATACCCAGTTGATGAACGGGAAAGGAAAGGAAAGGAAAGGAAAGGAAAGGAAAGGGAACTAATATTAATGAAGGAAAAGGAAAGTAAAAGAGAATAAGAGCATAATATAAGATCAGATAACATAAAAAAAGAAGCGAAAAGCAACAGAAAGAGAACTGACAAAAAGGAAAAAATAAAAAAAAAGTAAAAGGAAGGAAAGGTGGAAAGAAAAAGGAAAAGGGAACGTAAACAGAAGAAAAGGAAAACAAAGGAATAAACCTGCATTTAAAAAAGAAATGTTTTACTGAAAATCCGCAGAAAGTACAGGTAACAGGTTTACTAATTTGGTTTTCTTTGATTGTTTCATTAGATTATGATGGATGTACTGTTTGCATATCATCAGTTCCATGGTCTAATCAAACAAAGAACACTACATGCTCAGCAAAAGATGGTGTTGAATGACGAAAAGAAACTGTTGTCTGGTTTGTGTTTCTAGGGTATTTTACCCTTGAAGACATTTGTAAATATTACATTTTATTCAAACTTATTCTTATAACACAGTATATTCAATCTTTGTATTCGAGTGATTTCATCCAATATGACACACGTACCATTTTAGCTTAAAGGGGAACTTGGGTGAAAATCGATGAAAATTGGAAATGCCTTGAAACTTGGTTATACTTATCTATATGGCCCCAATAGTAGCCAAGCAACATATTTTGTCCACAATCAAAAGTGGCAGATAAAAATTATATATTTTTTTTCAGCTTCTAAATTGTGAGTAAATGACGTCATTTACTCAACCCTATTGTTCTTTTAGTTTTTAAACCAAAATTTCTCAACTGCGAGTGGCTCCCAGGCTAAACTTTTTGCCAATCTGGTTTTCATAATCGTGATTGAATCATATTATTCTTAAATACTTGAACTATTCAGACTTTCAAAATATGGGGCGTTTTCATCCAAGTGCCCCTTTAAATATTACACCATTTTAGCTTGGTCATATGTTTTCCCATTTCAGAGATTCCTTGCCGTTAATTTGAGTAAGGGCATCGAATACATATTTATGTATTTCCTGAATCATTACTAGTAAGCAAAGAAATGTTTCTCTTGACATGTGGTTTGAAATGGGGAATTATTACACCCAAGCTTTAAGGCTCTATTAGCCTAAAGTTAGTAGAAACTAACTGGCATGGTTTTAGGTTTGGCAGAGGGAGAGAAACCGGAGAACCCGGAGAAAAACCCTCAAACCAAGGGAGAGAACTGACACCACCTCCTACTCACATGTGATGCCAAGTCCAGGAATCAAACCAGAGACCCCAGATGAGAGGCGAGTGAACTACCGCTACGCCTTCCTTGTCATTTCTCCAGCTGATTTAACATTTAACGCCTTCGTTTTAAAAATGCGAGTTATTTCGTATAACTTTAATAATTTTCTTTCAAATTTAACACGCGCGCGTCCACCATTTTCCCGCCTTTTTCAAACTCGTGCAGCACTATCGTGCCGAATAGTTTCTTAAAGTTGATCGATGCACTAACGCAGTCTATTATTATTGAAGACCAAGTTAACACACAAATACAAGTGTGATGAAGTTTTGGTATTTTATGTTTTAAAATCTGAATTCTTTATAGATTAGAATTAATGTACAACATTTATCAACTATATATTCTAATAATTACAATGACAAATTGATTTTCTAGTGTCTTAAATATATGTTACATATATTGGATAAAAACGCGATTTTGTAAAGATAAATTAAAAGTAGCTTCAATTTCAAGGAAAATGTCGTCTTATTTCTTTAATTCGAAGACCTAATGGAAATCTAGTCTTGATACTACAAACGAACACCAAATATACAGGAACACAAGCCAGTAAGTCAAATGTTTGATTGACATAAATTCACAAATCATTCTTAGGATATTATAATGAAAAACAAACAAACACGAGCAAATATTCCTTGTTTTCTCAAATTTTAAATAACAAGATCTTTCTTTCAGTTCTCAGTTCATGGCCAACTAAAACGTAAGCTAAAGCTTCTCAGAAATTAAATACAAATGTTGACAATAGTTTTGTTTTCGTCATAAATATTTTTCTTGGTATTTTGATTGTCATTCTGGCAATTTAGTGTCGATCAATAAATAATTTCTCCAGGTTTATTTCTAGATTCATGTGAGTTTGTTTTAGTTATAATAAATATCAAATTGTTTCGCTATCATTGGCAAGGAAAGAAGACCCTTTGGGCGTAAGTTATTTGACTACGACATAAAGGACACTCCTTGCACATTGCGGAACATTCCACACAACATACCACGTGACCACACGGACAAAACGCCGTTGCAACTTCGGCATCCATACAGATTTGGCAAATCCGAGCGTCTTGCATGTGTCGAACCATTTTCTTTAGTTCTTCCGGCTGCATTGCCTCGATATCCAAATCCGTGAGGTTATGCTCCTCGAATTCAGCCAAGTCCTTTTGCCGCGAGCCCGAATATTTCCGACGACTGAGCGGAGATTGTACGGGCCGGAATTCGGATACCGAGTAGCCACTTCGGCTATTGCCAGCCGTGACACGTGACATGTTGGTATTTCGATAGCTGTTCATTTCATTCCACGCATGACTGTAGGCCTGTCGACGAGTCCGCTGTACATCAAACAGGTAAGTCTTACCGAAGTCATTTGAGGGAAAAACGACTGAAACGAGTCGTCCCATAAGTGTTCGCGTGCATTGGTCTACTACTGACCGTTTCACCGTGTTACACTGGTAAAACGTGTGGAATTCTGTGAATGTTCGAAACAAAGCGACAGCGTCACATTCGCTCTTGAGTTTGTAGGTGACGCGTTGGGCCTGGGTTCCACTTCCGTGAACGACTGTGAAGCATCGGTTGTTGTAAGACACTGTTGAAACATCCTCAAAGTTTATCCTACGAAATATCAAAAAGATTAACGAATTAGAAAGAGAAATGATAGGAGTATATCTTGTTTAGTAATATTAACAGGTGATGAACATATGAACTGTATATATATCGTTGAGTGAAGGCACCGGGGGGGGAGGGGGCAGGCATATTTTACAACCACCACTCTCTCGTCCTTGAAGTTTGCTCCACGCGGACTACCACTACATTTACCGATTTATAACAGGAAAACTCAACTCCAAGTTGACTTTTATGGAGGGAGGAAAGCCCTCGTGGCAAGGGAGAGAACAACACATTAAGTAAACTCAACTCACATATTCAGTTCAGTTTTGAATCGAACCCGTGATCCCAGGGTTGATTTACACAGCGATGAGAGACAGCGCTTTAGCAGCGCATGCCACTCAGGCCAAATAGAGAAAGTACGTGAGGCACGATATGTCACGTACAGTGAAGTGTTGGGAGGAGAGGAAGGAAAAGGAAGGAAATCAAAAGTGAAATGGAATAAGAATAAGGGAAATGATAAAAAAGGAAAACAATTTGGATAAATAAAGAAAAGAAAAAACTGTTGTGAAATTCAGAAAAATTGGAAATGAGATGGCAGTGAAGAGGAGAAGAAATGTAAAGGCCCGTTCGGTTTACACTAGAGATTTTAGATGCGATTTTCAATTTGCGGTGATTCAGGTCATTGTCAAAAATGATAAAGGATTAACTTGTAAAGTTTTATTTAGGACACCAAAATTACTTGGACAAATGTCTCTTTAGAAGCGTGAGACAAAGTTTATTACATTTTCAAAAATCGCTGCCGAAATCGCAGCAAAAATCGCTGCAAAAATCGCCAGTGTAAACGGGTCTTAAGAAAATAAAGTGAAAATGGTAAATGGAAGAAGGGAAAATGAAATGGGAAACCAATGTAGATAAAAAAGAGAAGGAAAAAAAAAACAGTTGTGAAATTAAAATCGGAAATTAAAACAGAAAATGTTTACACTCTAGATTTGTCCTGGCTAGTTGTAATTAATTCGAGATCGTGAAAATATCATGTACGTATGTAGTTTGTAAAGGGGCTCAAGGCGTCTGTGCCAGAATCACGATAAAGAGAGTGATAATCCATAAGCGATAACGAATACTGCCGGCCGTGTCTCAGGAAATCATTATATGAGTGAAGAGCCACTTTTATTGACTCTGCTGAGTCCGCGTCATCTGACTCAGATATAAATCTGATTCAAAATGGCTTTAAAACTATATATAAAACACCAGATACAAGTACATCAACATATATACATATATACACAGATAAATATACATAGATTTGATGAAATTAAAGTTCTTGCCAAAGTATGATGAGCCAAATATGCAACGATTGTTCCGAGGACTAACCGCTGTCTTTAGTTCTGTTATATGTATTGGGTCTATATCTTATACATTATTAACAATATATCGCTTCAAGTGAACTAACCGCCTCAAAGTAATTATATATTTTATTAGGCACAAACTTGAACTGGAAACAATTCCATTAAAATTTCCAGATAGTAAATTCACGACAAGCCAATATGAAAAGTGTTTACGAAATTTATTCAAAGTGTCAGGTTTTTAACTTTGGAATATTTTTTTACTGTCGCAAAGGTGACTGAGTGGGCTTAAAGAATATTAACAGCTGATGAAATTTCGATAAAAATTAGAATTTCACTAGGAGTTTTTTTGAGTGAAATACTGGTGGAAGTTTGGAGTCCGTAATTAAAAAGACTTGGGAATTCTTAACTACAGGTCTTCTATTCGAAATGACATGAATAATGAAAAAGACAGTAATCTCTGAATTAATTTTAGCCTCAACCTAGCATAGTAACCATATCATACAAACATTAAATATACTAAAATTTAAGACTATATTTGTCAGGAATCAGTTGTCGTGTTGCTGCAACTCTTAACCGGGAATATATCATATCATTTTTGACTGATAACGATTCTTATTCTAGTATGTTAAAAAATGACAGCAAATTATACAATATGTCTCATCAAACTCCTCACACCGACATAATATATTTTCTCTTTATTCATTTTTTCGTTTTCAATGCGTGGAAAACAAATGATAGGAAATCATTCGCTACAGAGAGTACGGACAAGGCTGAATTATACATCGAAATTTTATTATTACTAAATATAATCTTTTGGGGGCTTTCGACACCACGATTTCAAAGACGACAATTACATTCAAAAATTCTCGATTTTGTCATTCAGTTGAAGTTGAGCCGCACTTTACTTCAAAATATCAATCAAATGTCCTAACCATCGAACGACATCATCGGCCGACGTGCTGTTTTTTTTGTGTGTGTTTGTGCGTATGTATTTAATGAAAAAAATAAAAGAATATCCTGCGTTTTGATCACTGAACTATACAATGTCTCCAACTTCGTTCCCATTATTCATTTACCTCTTTGGTGGAGAGGATTTGTTTGTGATTTTTGCTTACCTTTTTTCGACAGCTTTTTTGACAATTTCTCTGCTCTGTTTGGCGTCGTATTCTTGAGAGACACTGTAAACTTTAACTCCATCGTTTCCAACGCAAATTTCGACCTTTTTTGTGCATTTTTCTTTAGACATTTTTCCTTTAAAAACATCGATTCCGTATCCAGGTACATTAGCCAACAAATGCAAATATTCTACTTTCGCTTCATTCACAGGAGTGCGTAATAATTGAGTATGTTCAGAAGCAGCATCTTTCTGTAAATCCGAAGTTTTGCTATAAAAATTGTAGAGAGTTTTGGGAATAAATGTTGAATATTGCGGCGGTTTTTCTGGGATGAAATCTCCAGATTCAATTTGAGCTGTAAGAGCGCAAAGTCTTGAAATTGTTTTGGTTTGAGAGTTTGACAAGTCTATCTTTCCATGGCCGACAAAGGTCTTTAGAGTTAAGTAAAACAAATGTCTGAAAGAGAGAGAGAAAGAATAAATAAAAAGTCTACTTTATTTTATCATTCAGAGATTTATAACTGCGAAATTTATAATTTTTGATGGCAAATTTTAAGAAATTGTGCGAGGAGTTCCGTTGAAAAATCCTGGCAAATGTTCGCATATTCAAAGCCAAATGGCAGGTTATTTGGTCAATTATTTTAGAATACCTGCAAATACCTGCTTACCTTGATATTTCTTGCTGCAGTTCTTGAGGCTTAACGAAAAATTTCACAAGAAGATAAAGTCTGTAGGGGGGTTTGCCGCTTAGTTGTACAGACATGGTATTTCTCATGTTGAGCCAAAGACGAGCACCGTTTGGTCCATTATACTTCAAACCAAAATAATCTTTCTCAACAAGGCGAAGTTTTTCGCAAACCTGCAGAAAGAGAATAAAAGAAAAACAGGTCTACAATCATACACCTTGACATAATCTTCGAGCATCGATGCAATAAAATTCTGTATTTACTTTTATAAAGAAACAAATAAAAATTTTTCTCGAGCGAAGTTAAATGAAGGCAATCCATTTCATACCTTATCAAAGCACTCTTGTCCTACGGAGTTTCTAGGCAAAAATATTTCATGGATAATGCCATTGGGCTCTGATACAAAGCACCACATATTTTTTCTAACTCTACGCTTTTTATCTATAACTTAGAGCCGATTAAAGTAGTTTTTTTGGTAGGTTTTCTGAGCCTCTCTGCTGCATGAATAGAAAATTGACAACGCGAAACAGCTGAAAGCTACAAGAATATTTATCTTAGAAATGGACCAATCAGCGCGCGATCTTCGACATAGATTGTTAGTGATTTGCATATTTTAGTAAACGATTTTTCAACTTTCAATTATTCAAAATCGCTTGGCGTCCATCTTTACAACTTTAGTGCTGTGATACGCTACAATCCCAGCAAGAAACAAATAAATAGGGATATTTCTTTTTAATTGAGATATTTTGTTATAAAGTTAGATTTTTCATGGACTATTTTCTCGAAAAGTACGTCACTTCCGTTATCATATTGTTCGTAATTTCTTGAGAATAACAATAAAAACCTTTAATTTTAAAAGGACTTGAGCTTATGACATAGTAATTAATCAAGATTAAAATAAACCTTATTAAATCTTTGAAATCATAACATCATTGGATCATTACAAACACTACCGAAACTATAGCGTATGTGCCATGAGGTATTCTCATACTTTCGAAGCAAACGCATAGCTTGCGGTTTCATACGTTTTGTCTATCGTCTTGTATAACAACTATAATTGCTTGTTGATATTCTAAACTAAAAATCATTTGAATAATCATCATAAATTTTCTGAAAAGTGATACATTTTGGGTTTTTTTCCCGTTCCATTTTCTTGTTAATTTTCTTGATTTTTATTGCGAAGTCATTCACGTCATGACAGCGGAAACATCCCAGAGAAACGTGCCTCCTCAAAGCACTCTATTTAGTCACTTTATTACAGAAGCATTAGGCTAATATAATTCTTATTCTTGTTATCAGATAACGTAAATTTCTTGAGTATATATGTAATTCAGTCTAAATTTCGCAAATGCGGGCTTTTTGAGCTTACTTTTAAGGGAAACGAACTTGTCACAAAAGTCCGTGAACTAGTTTAGGAAGTGACGTAATAACTTCTTCATCGAGGTTTTGAAGGCTTTCTCGTCAAGTACTTAATACTATATTTAACCACCAAAAAACAATTGTTTAGCCACCTAATAGCCTAGATTTTGACAGAAGATCAATCAAAGCTAAACCACGCAGAAAGGAAGATAAAAAATTATCACGAATGATAGGCTTAATTTTCAAAAGTTTTTCATGCTTTACGAGCACGCGGAAGAAGAAAAGAAAAACGTGGGCACTCAATGTTCTGATGCATTTTTATTTCATTCAGAAATGATCAGTCTATGACTGTAATGATGGATTGATAGACTGATATGGATGGATGGATTGATAGACTGATGGGTGGATGGATGGATGGATGGATGGATTGATAGACTGATATGGATGAATGGATGAACGGATGAGTGGATGGATGGATGGATTGATAGACTGATGGGTGGATGGATGGATGGATGGATGCTGCGTGTATAAATTGATGAGTGGATGGATGGATAAATGGGAAGATAGGTTGATGAACTGAAGTGGACAGATGGATGAATGGATGGGTTTGATTGATATATGAATGGGATAAGATGTAAATGAATAGACGAATGAACATATGGCCAATTCGAATTCGAATTTGAATTCAAGCAAGTGAGAAGGGAAGAGGAAGAAAACATGGCCTTGCTTTAGACTATTCCTCAAAAGGTGGGTGCCTGAAAATTTGAAAATGTATTCAACCCACAGGGACAAAATTGATTACAGGATTTGAAAGTTTTTGATTGACGCAGGTCTCTGTTCTATCCCACTCGACAATCACATGCGTATTTACCACGCACTCTTGAGTAAAGTTTCTTTGAAGGGTGCGCCTTGTCAACTAAGTCATTTCTTAAGAATATATCACTTGAAAAGGAAGAGTCATCCGGATATACACCCATTTTAATAGTTATACGACCAACACAGCGAAATACGTCTGGGTTCTACTCTTGGAAACGAAACTTGCGTCGCCAAATCAGGACGAAATTACATTCCCTAGAGTATCACTTCTTTGTTTAATAATTGTGCATAAGAAGACACATTAATATATACAACTCAAACAAAGAATATATTATCCAAGAAAATGAAACGCGGCGACTAAGCCCCCTTAATTTCATAAAACCTAAATTGGGCTCCCTGTGTAATGTCGGGCGGATTGCCTGTGTTTTTCCCAGAATACCCTGCGTGGAATTGAATGACGCTGGATTATTAAAATGGTGGAGATTTTTGTGGAAAGGAAAAACAATTCGCTTTTAAATCGGTAAAAAATCATGTCTTACGAAAAAACCAAGTTATTTCTGTACTTCATAGCTGTTCTTCTATTCCTCGTGAACGTCAATAATGGGGAAAATTCCGAGAAAGCGTCTTGTCAGGCACAAAAAGAACCGAATTCAATCATTAACATCAAAGCGTCAAAAGCCAAGAGCTCTTCGACCAAAGTCGTGGCGGGTTTGATGCTGCAAAACGAAACTCTGTGCATGGAAAGCTGTTGTAACCACTCTGATTGCACGTTATATGTATACTACGACAGCTCTAATCGGCCTTCAAATTGTTTTCTTTTAAAATGTTCACCGGTAACGAACTGTATTAGAAGCAGTTTGTCTGGATCTGTTGTTGGTGTTATCGAGAGGAATGCTCTTATCCAAGGTAATTGTTACAGTTATAAATCTCTTGCTGGTTTTATCGTGATATTAATTAGTTAATATTGAATGGACTCTTGTGCCTTTTTTCGTTTTATTTTATTATAATGTCGATATTTTTATTACAGTGCGACTACTCGAACCAAAGCCACCCAAACAAATTTTAAATCAAATTTCTAAATCACGTTTTGGACGCTGATAACAAGATGATGACGACTCCTGGAGTTTAAACTGTTTCTTGTTTACTTCTGATCATAAATACACGAGTATAAAGTAATATATATGCTTTTAAAGGGGAAAATGTGAAAAAAATTGTGACAATTCCATTGTTGAAATACTCAATCGTGATTGGCTAATTTGGATGAAAATATGCTTGGGTGGCCTTGGTTGGAGTAGTCACACTGTAACAGTTAGGTAGATAAGTAGCTCTTATTAACTGAGTTTGAGGTCTGTACTGTAAGTTATGGACCAAGTTTTTTCCACTTTTTTATGGCCCACGCGTTACGGATGCATAAGGATGCATAACTTACAGTATGGACCGAGCAAACAAAGTTAATAAGATATTTATTATATGGCAAGGCAAGAAAAAGCAATTTTGAATTTCAGTCCATACTGTAAGTTATGGACCACAAATTGACCAATCATAGCACATGAAACTACCTTGCCATATAATAAAAGAGTTTATTGTGAGGTGTATAAAAGGGTTGCATGTTATTATTATATCAGCTTAGATGGTATGCCCACTTTGATTGGTTGAGAACTGTGCTGTATTAGTAAAGAGAACATGGTTGTTGATGCCAACTATGCACGCTTTGCTTCTTGCGTATTCTCCAGGTTCTCCAGTTTTCCTCCCTCTGTAAAAATTAACTACTAAATTCAACTCCTATCTGGAGTCAAAAGCTTAAACAAGTGCTTCTGGCTCGAGAGACTGAGTAATCACTTTCTGCAATCAATGAAAAATGAATTAACATTGATTTATTTATTTAAGTGAAGGGTAACTCAAAACTGACAAATGTTTTAAAAAAACTTGACTTTTGAAATGCAAATAAATGAATTAACTATATCCATTTTGAAATCGCTAACTAGTGAATCTTGCAATCTGATTGGTTCTCATCAGTGCAATTTATTCACTATTCACATCATTTTGAGTTTTAAATAACACTGTTTTGAAGAGCCAATGAAATTGCAGAAAACCTACAATTTGACCAATCAGATCACAGAAAACAAAAGCATGAGAAAAATTCAAAGCATGAGGAAAAAATTTTGAAGGAGATTTTCTAGCTGAAAATGGATGAAGTTAAAAAAATAGATTTAAATTCTAAATTCCTACAGTATTGATTTCAAAATGGATATAGTTAACTGGTAATTGAACTTTGTGTTGTGCAATTTTGGTCTGAAATCAAACTCATGATTATCAAATCATGTGGTCGCACAATTTTGTAATCACTCATTTGATTTCAGACCAAATTGCACTCTACTAAGTTCAATTACCACTAATAATCATCATACAGCTCTCTCTAAATTGTCACCCCATCATCTTTGGATTTATTGGCGTTTAATTTTGATTACCATTCTGTTTACTACCAGCCACACCCCCATCGGCAAGTCAGATTGACAGTTCCAAGTTACACACAGTATCCACGGTAACATCCAAGGATGGTGTCATGTTAGAAACTACGCTGAGTGAGACACCTATTGGAGCCACAAGCAGTTCAGTCCAGCAGGTATAGTGGTGTTTCTATGTAGTGTTTAAAACATGAGCAGGAGTGTTTTACAGTGCAGGCACTCAAACCATGAATACTTCAAGTTTTTTTGATATTTTTTTTCATAACTATCCAATCAGCACTCTCCATAGAAACAAAGAAATCAACATTTTTAGATGCCATCCAATCACAACAAACAATGGAAAATTGTTAGAAGTTGTATTTTTAGCTTTCTCATGTGAAGTAAAGATCTGCTAAATCACATGAATTATGACATTTGTTGTGACTGGATGGTGCCTAAAAATGCTTGATCCCCTTTTCTATGGAGAGTGCTGATTGGATAGTTATAAAAAAGGGCCAAAAACTTGAGCTGTTCATGGTTGGAGTACCTGCACTGTAATAATAACAGTTTACAAATACTATTTCCTTATTTATTGATCATAGCTTGAGCAGAGGGAAGAAGGCTCTAACAGCTCAGCACATTCTAGCATAGCTAGTACACCTCCAACAACTGCTTATCATCACTGTAAGTATTGTTATTATATAGTTTGGATAGTACACCTGCGCTGATTGGTCAATAACTGTGCTTTATAAGTGAACATAACAAGGCTGCTGATGCTATCCATGCACATGTTGCAAACTTTGCAAGTGTAAGAAAACAGCATTAAAAAATACTACAAATTTTTTCTCTCCATATATTAAAAAAATTAAAACCGCTTTTTTCCATGCTTTGTTCAGTAATAGAGCAATTACAAAGCACTGAAAGCACTCAAGAAGTGTAAGATGCATGAGCGGTAGACAATTCTTTTGTGCTTATATCATTTCCTGCATGTATAGCATACATATGTTTATTTGAGTTTTTTTGTGTTACATTTGTAACTATAGCCATATTTGGCATGATCACATGCAGGATCATGCAAGATATGCATTCGTGATCTTGACTGAAAAAAAACAATTCTGCCCAAGATGTCATACTGTTCAGTTGTGTTGTGTTTTCTTTAGTTCTTCAGTTTTAGTTTTGTTTTCTGTCTTTTCCCAAATCTATCTTGAAAAAGACCTGCAATGTATTCCATCATTCTTGCTATTTAACATCCACTTGGTCACATAAATTTGAAACATTGTGAACAATTATAATTTGTTGCCTTGCTGGTCATTTTGACCACTATCATTGAGCCAGAAACTAATTTGGCCGGTCATGATGACTAGTGACTGACTGGCCATTATTTCAAGCCTTGATAATAGACTTTAGCTAACAAAACTGTGTCACTTGTTCCATGATTTTTCCTGCTATATGTTGTAATGTAGTCCCCCCCCCCCCCCCCATTTGAAGGGTGCTTCGCAGTCCTTGTAATGTAAAAATCCTCTTAAATGGATTTGGGAAGCACAGGTGGTGTAGCGGTGAGAGCGCTCGTCTCTCACCAAGGCGACCCAAGTTCGAGCCCCACTGGGCTTGGTGTTGTATGTGAGTAGAGTTGTTTGTTGGTTCTCTCCTATGCTTCAAAGGTTTTCCGGGTTCTCTGGTTTTTCCTCCCTCCTCAAAAATCAAATTCTAGATTCCAATTGGAATGCAGTGGAGGAAGAGCCACTCAGTGGATTCTACTATTAATTCTCATTTACATTCATTTACTCATTTAATTCTGTATTTCCTAGCATCTGCCGCACCCACACAAGTAACCACCCATGGTACCACACCTCAGGTCATGTCAAAGAAGATGAAACACCACACAGAAGGTCACGACCACACCAACAAAACCTCGCTGATCATAGCATTATTCTTCGGCATTCTATTCTTATTAGCTGTGATCATTATCGTTGGCCGACCCTGGTGGGACTTCATGCAAAGGCCAAGATACTCCAAGGTTGACTATCTGATGAATGGTTTGTAAGATAAGTATACTTTAGTGTACTCAAGAATAATTTATTTTCAAAATTTAAGGTAGAAAATATCTTAAGTAAAGGTTCTATAAATTCATTAAGAATGATATTTACTCTGGAATAAGACAAAAAGGTATGTATGGCATCATTATGTCATCTACTGGTTGCCATAGTTGGTTACCATAGTTACCTAACAACAGCAAGTAGCATAATTGCCATGGTTACCATTTTTTAATAATCAAAATTATGATCCTTGTTCTGGAGATTAGTTTACCAAGGTCATTAAAATGTCAGTATAAAACACAATTGTTATATAATACTCCCCTTCACAGTGCCTTTGCATTGAAGTGAGACGAACAATGACCTTGCAATGACAGAGACCTTTTTTAACACCTTCTACAGTTATTCACATGTCTCTATCATTGCAAGCTCACTGTCATCCCAATTCAATGCAAAGGCACAGCTACCTTTCAAAATGGTGCAGAGAACTGTGAAAGAGACTATTACGATTATTGTATAGTTTAAATTATAATTGCACTTGTCGAGTGAGGGCTAGAGAGCCTTATTTCTCCCATAGCACTTGACTCTTGAGAGAAATTTACTAAATAAATGTTGTCAAAAATATTATTATAAAATTTAATATTGTTATCAAGGGAAATCTTAAAGAATACTGGCTAAAAAAATATGCACCTTGACACTAGATACACAAGTGCGCACACTGTGCACAAGCAATTTATTACTAGTGTGTCTCTTGAGAGAAATTTACTAATGCTGTCAATAATATTAGCATAAAACTTAATATTGTTAGGGAGTAAAATCTTAAAGAGTACTGGCTGAAAAAATTTTCACACTGACACTAGATATACAAGTGCGCACACTGCGCATCAGCAATTTATTACTAGTGTGTCCAATCAAATCACAATTTGTAGTTACAGAAAATATTATTGTACTCCTTGCTAGGGGGTGCAGTGGGTGGATGCCTGTAAATCTTTTTTTTTAAATGTGGGAATTTAAATTCTATCTCTGAGAAATAAAAAAATGTAAATATCCTAGATGTGTGTAAAGGGGGTCCATATTACAATCTCAGGCCCGACGCTAGGACCTTAAAGGGGGTTTATATTTGCCAATCTCAGTTATTGTTGCATTATCCAGCTTTTCTTATAGAAATTTGCGATTAAAAGGGATAAGGAGGGGAGAGGGGGGGGGGGGTTTCGTTTGAACCATTGAACCACCCCTAGCGACAGGCCAGAATCTATATTACCATAAACTCTATTTTTAATCAAGAAATTAATAGTAAGAATATAAGTTACCTCTGCATTACCCATACCTACTGTAGAAATTCACGATTCATGTCGGGGAGGGGGAATATAAAATAGATAAAATATATAAAATAGATGTTGTGATTAAAAGATAATGTTGTCATATAACCAATTGGGAATAAAAATATTTAAAATATCTTATGATATGTACTAAAAGACAAAAATGTAAAAAATAAAAATAGTTTTATAGCATAAACTGGTATTTAGATTCTTAGATTCACTTGCATTTCATATTTCCTTGGCATTCCATGAAAATATCCATAGCAACACTCTCCTTGAGGAGGGAGCATTGTTAGTTTCAATCTTTACCCTCATTTCGTAATGGCTGTTCTAAAATATACCCTATCCTTACCCATCACCTTTTATTATTTCTTTGTTTTTTGTAAATTACTGCGGAAGAGCCCTTTGGGAGCATTAATAAAGTTATTATTATTAGTTATTATCACCCCCCCTCCTCCCCCCAGCTCCTCCTGATAAAAATAACAGCCATTCAACAGACAATGTCTCTTAGGCCAGTCCTCTTGACTGGTCATATTTGATTGTTGTCTGTTGTGGTCTGTCACTATGTCCAGCCATTGGCCAGTTATTATTTTAAGAGCAGCATGAATATTTTCTAGATCTTTTCATACATTCACTAACACACAAGTAGCCCCCTTTGCAGACATTATTTGTGTTGGTCTGTTATCCCTCCCCCACTAAGACTGACACAAATAACGTCTGTAAAGGACTCAATCTAACACATAAAATACTATACGCAGCACATCAGAATGCAGCTCAATTTGGAGTACAAAATAAGTTCCTATTCTCAGGCAATTGAAATTCTGTTGTTTTGTCCTCCAAATTGAGCTGCTTAGACATCACATCAAAGGGACCTATATAGATATTTTTAATACACCAGTTTCAATGCAAACTGCTGTTTTTGAATACCACTGACTCATTTCCACAGGCTTAGCCTTATTAATAAGTTGGCTATTCATAGACACCATATTTTAGATTTAGAAATAAAATGACTAAATGCCTTATTCAAATATGATTAAAAATTTATACCTTTCAAAGTTTGGAGCTTAATAGGTAATATCTTTTTTCAGACAATCTGGAGCACAAAAAATAGATCCTTTCTTTTAAAACTAATCAAATTTCATGTAAAAAAAAAAGAAAAAAAAAACTGGTGCCGGAATTACTAGATAAGAGTTTATGTGATAAGATTGAAAAATTTGTCTATCTCATAGAAATAGAATGTTGCTGAGAGTAGGATAAGCTTGAGATATCCCAAAAAGTACCAAAGTCTGTAGCACAAAAAATAATCTGTAATTTATCAGGATATTTTTCAGACATCATTCTCAAAGTTTGTAAGCCTCTTTCTTGGTATTTGAATTAATTGTTTAGTATTTTCTTGTAATATAATCTCAAGGTAGCTTTAAAGCTGCTGTCTAAAGGGGGTTGCTTTCTTATCAGGGGTGGGGGTGGATGGTACAGTCGTTTGCATCTAAGCGTGAACACCAGATGGCAAAACATGTTTTAAGTGGAGCCTGAAAATTGTATTTTTTCTTGGCTAAAAAGTTAACGTTTGTAGATTTCCAAGGAGACCGTCAAACAGTACCTCCAAGCATTGACCCTTTAGCCGCCAAACATACAAGTTTCAGACTCCACATGTTTGCCATCTGGTGTTCACGCTTAGATGCAAACGACTGTAGCAATCTATCACTACTTGGCAATACACCGATCCCAGCCTTGCTTGAAGTAACCACCAAGCAATGGGTAGTTTTTCCAATGGAATATAAAACGTCTGACAAACAAACTCAAATTAATATGGTTTTTAAGTAATCTACCTTTTTTGGCGATGGTGTGACGGTCACCAAAAAATTTAAGGCTTTGTTGCTGAATTGCCATACGGTCATACTAACTTTTGTAAAATTAATCAACCTGATTTGTTTATTTTGTTCTTTATTCTTAAAGAAGTTTTGCTAAAATTTTGAGAACAGAATAACCCCCCCACCACCAACACCACCACACCCAATCCCCATCTCCACCCTAAGATAACGTTAGTCTTTTTCCTAACCCAACTAGATAATTGGGAATACAATATTTGCTCCTTTCATTTTCATATCACCCTATCTTCCTTCCCAAATAAGAAAGAATATTACGCAAATAAATTATTCAGGTAATTTTAGGTACCTAATTTAGCCTATTTTAGTCTAAACCTTTCTAGCTTTAGATCCAAGTTTTCTCCAAAATAAATAATGGTTTCTTCTTTAGAGATATCAGTATTTCAGTTCAAACTATAAATAATACACTGCGTCAATCTCTTGTCTACCAGAATTTAGTAACTCCACAGGATATCTGCTAAACTGTTTGAAATTAAGCCCACATAGAAGGTTTCAACTGATGATATAATTAAAAGTCTAGTCAGTTTGTGGGAGGGAAGATAAATATTTTTGACGTTGCTTTGGTGACACAAATTATGAATTGAGAAATGAAGAAATTTTGTGACAAACAAAAATAATATTAATTGGTTTTACTTGAATATATTTGTTCGTTCGGTATTCATACATTCATTTACTTTTCCATTCATTAATATCTTTTATTCACCCTCATAAAATACTATTTCAGGGTCTCATTTTGGTCAAGGATAGCATTTATTGATCCATCCATCCATCCATCCATCCATCCATCCATCCATCCATCCATCCATCCATCCATCCATCCATCCATCCATCCATCCATCCATCCATCCATCCATCCATCCATCCATCCATCCATCCATCCATCCATCCATCCATCCATCCATCCATCCATCCATCCATCCATCCATCCATCCATCCATCCATCCATCCATCCATCCATCCATCCATCCATCCATCCATCCATCCATCCATCCATCCATCCATCCATCCATTCATTCCCTCATTCATTCACTCCTTCATTTATTCATTCACCCATTTATTCATTCATATTTTCATTCATTCATTCATTCATTCTCTCACTCATTCATTCATTTGTTCTCCCATTTATTCATATTTTTATTCATTTATTCATTCACTCACTCATTCGTTCATTCGTTCTCCCATTTATTCATATTTTTATCCATTTATTCATTCATTTATTCACTCACTCAGTCACTCATTCATTCAAACATACACACTTTTCCAAGCTCCTAAAAAATACAATTCTATTTCAGTCTTTTAGATCTAGATAATGAGTCAATACTAGCGTCCTTTAATAATAAAATTAATTGTTTCTAAAGTATGCAATTCATTATTCCTTTCAAATATTCATGCTATCCCATACTTGTTTCAACATGTTACTAATTAGCATGGATCTACCATAAATTCCTTTAAAAAATTCTATTTGAAATCAGGTTAAAAGTGACCACTTTCGGATACCACAGATTCTAGTTTTAACAAAATGGATCCAAACTTCAGATGTTGAGATTACTTTTACCCTATTTTTAAAATGAATAAATCATTTCAAGAATCTAAAATTTTTAAAAACACCTGCCGATTTATTCCTTGAGGCTTATTTTACAGGGCTTAAGATAATAGTCGCTGGTTATGATCACCGGCCAAATTAGTTTTAGCTTGGTCAAACCTCGTTTCTGACTCAATATTACTGGTCAAAATTGAGCAGAAAGCAAAGATTTGACCAGACAAGCTTCAATTCTGGCCATGCCAGACATTGAACAATGATCAGCCGTTATTTTAAGCCCTGTTTTCATCTTAAAAAGAGAACAAAAGAATCCCACAAATACAGGAAAAGATTCTACATGCTATTTTAAGTGAGCTATTTTGGTCTAATAATAGAAGTGTTATTAAGAATTAATGCTATTTATGGTTTTGTTATCGTACTATAGGAAGGATATTTTCTTAATTGTCCAGTTTAGTACGTCAAACGTTTCTAAATTTAGCCTTAATATAATTTATTTATGCATACTGAATTAATTATTGTGGAAGTTCTTGTCAAGTTTGAGATCAAATTTCAGGCATTTCACTAAGTGTGTTTTCAGCTTTTAACTTTTAATCTAAAATTTGTATAGATTTATTTCTTAAGAAAATTGATTAAAAATGTTTCCCAATTTGTTTTCTTGCCAAATTCTAATAATTTGAGTCAATGTGTTTTAAAAAATAAAACATTTAAAATAAAAAGTTAGAGCAGGAATAATTTATAAAATTATTAGTGAAAGATGTTCCTAATTACTGTTAGCATATTTGTTCTTGGAAGGTGAAGTACTTGGTTTGATCCCTATTTCACAAGTTTAAACTGTTCAAATTTTCTGTTCCCCTTTTTATGTCTTGATTTTTAATACTAGGTCTGGAGTCTTTTTTTAGATCCATTTAATGGCCTAATTAACACTATCATCTTCCAACTTTCAAAGGAGTCAAACCTTTGAATATTTGAAGAGGATTCTGGTGTCAGGTATCAAAATCTAAGTAATGAGAAGAACTGAGAATTTGGTGTTTAATTTTTGTCTAGCCAGGTTCGTTGTCTTATTTTCCCCCCTCTGTAAACACCTGCAGGCCCTGGCACAAGCTCAGGCGCTCACAAAATTCTTTTGTTATACATTATTAGTTATCATAAAAAAAACTTTTAGAAGAGATTTTGAAATCAGTCCTTGTGCAGAGCTAAAACATTAAATTTAGGTGTACAAAAGTAGCTATAGTAAATTCTCGTAGAAAAGAAATGGGGGAAAACTTTTTTTTTTCGTTTTAAAGTGATTGCTCAATCTCAATATGTTGTCAGAGCCTCATATTATTTTAAGCTTTCATCACTGGAATAATGTGAAATTTAGAACTAAAGGGAGAAAAACTAGAGAACCAAGCAAAAAAACCTCAATATACAAAGCAAGGAAAGAATCAGCAGACAATTCTGCTTGCACAACAATACCAATAAGAATAAGATATAAAAAGTAGATGTAGCTAGTAAAATAGTTATGCTTGGAGCTCTTATTTACGGAAATAACATGGATGTTTAAACAGCTATGTCTGTGTTATGGCAATGTTCCAGGAACAGATGGGGAAAAATTGATGTAAAGAATGGTAATAATCATCATACTTGGTTTACAAGCTAGGGTAGCACTATAAAAGCTTGTGGCCCTCTTTCCATGATTGAATTGGAATCTACAAGTTGATTGATTTGTGGAGGGAAGAAAACTGGAGAACCTGGAGAAAAACTCTTAAAGTACAGGAGAGAACAAACAAGCAACTCCATGTAAATGATGGCAAGTCTGGATCCAGGGATTGGCCAACGACCACAGTGGTGAGAGGCAACTGGTGCACTAACATCACACTCCACCTATGCTTCCCCATGGTAAAATTCAGGAGTAAAAAAATTGAATATGTGATGAGGAAGCTGTTTCATAGCAATAACTGCTACTATAATAATACAGAATCGTTCTAAAAAATCATAAAATGGAATGAGAAAAGTCCCTAAAACAATTAACCTCTGGGCAGAACAATGAAAGCACTAACAAGCTCTATTAACGAGACACACAGTCCAGGAATTGATTGAGAGACCCTAGAGGTGAGAGGCAAGCGTTCTAACATCATACACCTTTGAGAATGAAAACAGAAAGAATAACCAAACTCATTTTCAAGAACCTAACTTCGTAAGTTTAATTTTATACATCTGTTAGTAAGTTATAATCCAACCAATGGACCTTGCCTCAATTCCCTTGAGCAGCCACAAGAATGTTTCAAAATTGAGGTTGGATTTTATAAAAGCAGCACGTCTAACCTCAACCATGAATCATCTTTTAGTCATAATTCAAGGAAATTTAGAAGAGGTCTATTCCAATACAAATTTCAACAATATTTATTTTTGTGCCAAACTTTGAATGCAGAAACTATGAACAAATTATCATGTTTGCTTTCATAAAAGAAATATATTTACAAGGTAAAGTTGAAATGTATTGGAAAGTACTAAAACGTTTTCGACCTTAAGGTCATGACCAATTACTGATGATGACCTTAAGTTGAAAACGTTTTAGTTTTTTTCCAATACAACTTTTTTTTCAACTTTTGCCTCGTAAATAAATTTATTTTACAAACAAATTGATATTTAAAAAATCTAAATGATTATAAATAGCACAACACTCTACAACTGACTATGATTCGTAGAAAGAAATCCTTTTGAGTGGATGCACTGCAGTTATAACAACAAATATTTACACATTAAAATTATGATATATTAAAATGCTGAAATAAATTCTAAGAAGAAAAGTACTAAGCTGTGTTTTAATATTTAAATAAATACTGTATGTTATAGTTTACAGTGCATCCACTCTGGAAATCGTAAAATGTTGGCATAGAAACTACAATGCTCTTTCACTTTTCAGTGTTATGAATTGAATGAAATGGAAAGTAGAAAATGGGACAGAAATGGAAGATTTGATTATGTAGTACAATAGGTTTGAACCACAATAATATTTTTGTATTTATGTGTTGTACGTACCAGGAAAATCAAGCAGAATTCTTGGCATGTTTTGAATTGTGAATGCTGATTGCATTTCCAATTCGAATATGTTTGCTTGGCCAATTGTTATATTGTTGTGAGTCTTTTTTCTATGTCACATCCAACTTTTAGACCCTTTGCATGTGACATCAAAGCAGTTCAATTTGGAGGACAAAACAAAAGAATTTCATTCTCCTGAGAAATGGAACCTATTGTTTTGCCCTCAAAATTGAGCTGCATTCTGACGTGCTGCAAGGGTCTATATCTTATATTTACACCTTACAGCTACGAAAAACATGCTATACAACTTCAAGTTATTTCAATCCTTAATATTAATAATACAACTGTCAATTCTTCATTGAAGATACATATTTGTAAATTTAATAACAAGAGTCTTCAATTACCGATAAACGTATATGCATGAACGCAACTGCCTTTTGACTCAACCACACTACCATAATGTCATTCTTTGCTTATGTGGTTATGTACCTAGACGTCTGCTTTTTCCTCCCTTTTAATAAATTTAGGTAGATTCCAAGTTTGGAGCAGGATTATTTCTTTTCTATTGATACTTAACAATGCAACTCAGCAACAAAAGACTCGTACAAATATGTCTCGAAGGTTTCCAATCAGCTACAATGTGGTGCGAACAGCTTTCAATATTTCTGATGAGAAATTGCAAGGTGACGGCAGTTTGTGAATTATTGTCTGTCAAGTAAATCATGAGTCACCTTGAGGCAAGCATTAACAAGGCTCCAATGCCAATCCCTGCTACTGCTGCTAGTCCCCATCGGCTTGCACTGCCTGAGTCCTCCTCTTTGGACGAGTCGTCTTGATTAAAGAAATCCATAAAGCCATTCTGGAAAAATATAAAAATTCCAAATTTGAGTCAAATAATTAGTTATAGTATTATTATGCCTAAATTGAATAGAGGCAATATTCAGTTAAGCTTTCAACACCAGCTTAGATATTCAGATTGTGGCATTAATTCAAAAGATATGAATTCACAAATAAAAAAAAAAGAAATATTTTAGATAAAAAATGGAAAAATAGGTGGAATATTCAAATTCCAGGTAATGAAAATTTTTATGTGCACATAAAACTTCAAATTTGTGGACTGACCACAGAAAACATGACTGTGAACCTCAACTGCTGCATGAATGAATTATCTCTTTATCTTTCAAAACCACATATTCATTTTTTTTACTACAATCGAATAGTACTATTTGAAATTGTCGTAAAATTACTTCTAGAAAAATCCCTCATACCACTGAAACCATGTCTGTAGTTTCAAAAATTCCCACTTTACAGAAGGTTACAATTTTTTGACAAATCTTAAGACACATTTGGAAAGTGATGTTGAAAAAAGGGAACTTTTTCCCTTTGAGAGAAATGAAACTCAAAAAAAGAAAATCACCAGAAAATCATAAAACAAGCTCAAAATACAGAAATATTCCAAGGAAATAAGAAATACAGCTTATTTTCTCGAGTTGCTTACTTTATTTCTTTGAAATTCAAAACTGTGGGCTAAAAGGAAAGGAAAACTGCACTGATTCCATCCTTTCAATCGACGAAAACAAGTTTACGACTTCCGCTAATCATTGTCATTTAATTCTCGCGGGAATTTTTTAAAAATATTCCCAAAAATGACATAAAATAGCCCAAGTAAGAAACGCAAGGGGAAAATTACGTGCTTTAATAAGAAGAGAAAAGTTCCAAATTTAAAATAAGATTATATATGTTTTAATATTTTTTCTTTTAATTTACACATTTTCGTATTATTTCGTGCCAACTTGTCGCACCGCTTGTCAACAAAAGTGGCAGCAATAGTGTTTATGCTCTTTCTTATTAAAAAATGTATAAAAATCCCAAAAAATCTTTAGAATTTATCTTATGACAAGCGATACAAGGTTTTTTTCCCTGGTTGAGATGTCAAGGTCGTTTGGAAACTTCTAGCTTTTGAAAAATTCTACTCACCCATCCACCATTGTCCTCAATCCAGTCGGCCAAATTCTGATCCATATACCTTGAAACCCATTCAACAATATCATTAACTAACTGAAATAATTCTTCTCTTTGAGCACAGTAGACTGCAAGAGTCGCCCCAAAAGCCAAAAATGCTACGATTCTACCCCAGTTTTTTCCAGTTTGGAAGATTTCGTCGGCGATTCCAACGAAAGTTGGATATGTCGTGGTCGGTGTAAGGTGAAGCTGGTCACACATCGACTCGAATAGTTCGTTATTATCCGCTATAAGTTCATCAGCGATAAGTCTTAGATGTCTTGAAGCCTTTGTACTAGAATCTTCGTTATATCCTGGAATAAAAATCTGATTCTGTCGAAGTTTGTAGCTGATAAAATCTTTGACTAAATCGCGGTATCTGTTAGCTTGGACAGGCATCTTCTTGCTCACGATGTATTCCAGCAAATTTCTCCTCACGTCTTTGACTTGGACTCTTGTTTACCAGCAATAAAACCCCAAAATGATTGTCCCAGAGCTTTAGAAATTATAACAACAGCAGTTTCAAAAGGTACAGTAGAAAATAATCCTGTTTGACAAAGCTCTTTTTGTGAAAAATATTTCAGAAATTTCCAGTTCGTATTGTGAAGTCAGGCTTGATCGAGATGTAGAATTATTTAACTTCGTTGACGGTAGTTGTTATTAAGTACATATATGCCGGAGATCCCCCAGGATTTCCTAAAACCTTTGGTGGCCCTGTGAACACTTTCTCCTTTCAGCTCAATATTACTGAAATACTGAGCACAAGAGAATTTCGAGGCTTTGATCACTCGGCACTCGACTTACCAATCACGTGCTTCGTTAGAACATTATACTATGACGTCACTTAGTAATGAGGCCGGGACTGAAGATTCAGGAACGTGAGATGAATATTCATAATGCTTGCGTGACCAAGTGCACAAATCGACTTTTAAGTACAATATTACGCCTATCTGGAGTTTGTTTAGGTATTTAGTCCTTAAAAGAACAAGAATAACGTGTTATTTAATTGATATTCACGAAAACTTCGTTGGGAAAGTCTATTTTTAAGTTTTAGTCAGTGTAGGTCAATTAGGAAATACAAGTATTTCATGACGTCAAACGATTTCACAATAGTCTAATGAAAGAATTTAAATTTCTCGGGATTCTTTAGAAATTACGCTGTCAGCATTATTTGCACGCTAGGTTATCTGTTTGTATAATATTCTAGCAAAAGACCACTAGAGACAAGAAAAAATGTCTTCGAAAACTCGACATTTTATCACGATATCAAAGCCATCAAGATTTGTGGGTTCAAACTTGTATTGCATATGTGGTCATACATTCAAAGAGATTATATCACCTAAATTTCCCACACAAAAAAAGAACTTTAAAAAACATAACATAAAACGTATAGCTACAAACAAAAAGAAAAATTAGCTAATGAAATATTTTTATTTCATTTCTTTCAAAAGGATAAAAATTAGATTCGGGAGATTAGCAGTAGCCATGACGACAATGTCACTTAGATATTGCCTCAAACGCGCAAATTTACAAAAATTATTTTAGTCAAGTAAGTTAAATATAAGTTTGCGCAGTAGGTAGTTAAAGTTAACACTGATAATTGATTCAAGTTATTACTGGTTATTGAGGAAAATTAGGGAAATCGCCGAGTATCAACTATTAGCCAGATCACTGACCACAAATAAAGACTTATTCAAAAACAGGCGTTAAGTCTGAACTGAGCTGGCAAAAATGATGAATTCAGCACATTCTTTTGCGCGCAGAGATCTAGACATCACGTACGGTTCATTTTAACCAAATAAGTGCACGGTACATCAATTGTTCGTTTCTCGAATGATTTTAAAGGTGTTTTTTTTTTTCGGGATTTTTTTAAATTTCCTTACTGGTGGTATTATGGACAGCAAAGCATGCACGTTTTGTTACTGCTGGTGTTACTACACATGACTTCCAGCCCCTCCCTCCTACCACTGTGTTCAATTTTGAAAGGCAAAAATGTGCGCTCATTCGTGAAGAACTACGGTATTCGGACTTTACTTTATCTTGATATTTTTTGTGAGGGACTTCAAATGAACTACCGCTAATAATATGAAAATGCCTTTGTTTATACGTTTTGTTAACATTATCTCGTAAAATATGCGCAACCTTCAGTGATCCATGGCCAAGTTCAAGGCCAAGCTACGCGTTCTATATAGATTCATGATTCATTAGATTTCACATGAAAAGTTCGACACTGACTCGATCCAAAAGAAAAAAAAATGTTTTAGCGACCTCATGGCTCTTTTTATCTCACTCACTCACTCCCTCTACAGCTATCTTTTCTTCTTAAATAAGAGGTATCTCATGCTTTTTAGACTTTTTCAAACTTTCTCAAACTTTCTCAAACTAGGCTTTGGGTGACTTTTTGAACCAAAATATAGGAATTGTAAAAATAATAGTGAACTCCTGTTTTCCAGTCTCTACTAAGATTTCCTTGGTTATTTTGTCAAACAGGGCTTTAAATTCCTCTTTTTCCTCATCTGAACACCAAGCATTTAATACGCTTATTGAAATCATATACTGATAAGCTTCCTCGGGATGGCACTTTTTTTCTTCAAAAAAGCTAGTTGAATCCTCTCCCTCCTTAAGGAACAACTTAGAAGATGCAACCATTTCTGCCAAATCCCGCCTAGGTACGATAGAATTTTTCTCATAAAATGGAGCTAGAAAATCTCTTATAGTTTTTTGCCAGGGTATATCTGGAGACAATAAATTCCAAGACAGTCCAAGCATTCCACCAGGGATAAGAACTCTATGAATTTCATTTAGACTCTCTTGAAAAGAAAACCAATGAAAACAGTCGACTGCAATAACGACATCAAAGCTTTGGTCCTTAGCATCTGGGATAAGAGACAATATATAAAAAAATGTTGTAAATCTCACTTTCTGATTGGTTGAATGGGTGTACTTTATGAGAGTGGACCCCCCAGATAAGCCCCCTACTATGCTCTGCTGTCCTTGATTTTTTATCCATTTCTAGGTTAAGGAAAAAACTGGGTCAACTTTGCATTTGTAGTGCATTGTGGGATATTTTAAGGGACTAAAAAGACGCCATCTTGGAAATGTCTCCTAAAACAGTCCCACAATGCACTGTAATGCCAACTCGGCCCAGTTTTTTCCTCAACCTTGGAGCCAAGTCTTAGCTGACTTCGTTTTCACATGACGTCATGCCGACATGTTGGATGAATTGAAGAAAATATTTTTCTTTTGTTATTTTATTCTTGTGGGAATAATTGCAAACCATCAATATTTAGATGTTGATTTTTGTAGAGGGAGGAAACCAGATGACCCGAGGAAGAACCAAAAACCTTCCAGAGAGGAAAATCTAGCTCTACTCAATGCAAACTCACCTATATTTTCAGCTGAGAATTGTTTGATCTCAATCTCAGGTAAAACTTCTTTAAATTGGTCACACATGTTCTTCACCGGATCACTAGAGATTATACGAACGTTCGCGTCTTTGAGGACGTCCACCATTACACGGGTAAATTTGCCAGTTCCTGCTCCAAGTTCAAGAATATTGAACGTTTTATCTGAATATACTTCGCCATTTTCTTTCAGGACGCCTAGCTGTATCATAAGAGTTTTGACTGCTTCTTTTGGATAGTCAGGTCGCACTTTCTCGTACCGTTTTGAATCGAGAAATCCCTGTACTCCTAAACCATCCGACGCCCTCTCCGACGTCTCCGACGCCATGTTGTTGTTAGAAGAATATTTATGGGTTGCCTGTGTGTTGTGCGTGTTGATCATTAATGTATCGGGCTTCCTGTGGTGCGAAGATACAGGAAAAGGGAGAGCCGGAAAGCGGCCGAAAAAACTAGGGAGGGGAAAGTGGCCAGCCAGAAAAATGACCAACCAAAAAAAAAAAGCCAACCAAAATAGGCCAACACGATTGAAGAGGGGGGGGGGGGGGGGGGGGAGGGGCTGGCCCCCCTGGCTACACCCCTGCTGCTTATACCTTTGAAAATTCTCTTTTCAAATTCTATAGATTTTTGTGCAATTTTGACATTTATATATTAGGTTGCAAATATTCGGACGTAAGCTCTATTTATTTCTCCTGTCACATCCCATTTTATTTTGATTTATATATTGTGCTAACATGTCCATTATTTATGTATTGTATAATTTTGGTGATTAACTCATTAAAACTAAACAAAACTAATTCTTTCATTTTGTCAATACTGTAATGCGTACTTCGTAATGTTCTCTCTCTCTCTCTCTCTCTCTCTCTCTCTCTCTCTCTCTCTCTCTCTCTCTCTCTCTCTTTCTATATTTCTTTCTTTCTTTCTTTTTTTTCTTTCTTCCTTCCTCCCTCCCTTCCTTTCTTTCTTTCTTTCTTTCTTTCCCTTTCCCTTTCCCTTTCCCTTTCTCCCTTTACTGTTTTCCTAAAAAAAATAATTTGCTCAATATCTAAGACCTTCTCAAACTTTTTGACACCAGTATAGTGGAAAGATGAAGTCAACAGAGGTTGGATCTGTTTCCTCTTTGCCAAAATACTTCTTCATTAATCCCTTGTAAAAAATTTCGAAGTCAGCTCTCTCTTGTGGGGTTGCAGCATGAAGTACACTAGCTGATGATAAATACTGAGAGAACCTGGTGGAAGAGCTGTAATCCACGGACATTTTGGAAGAACCTCTTTCAAGTTTACCAAACTTCCCAGACAGTGGTATCACATTGAGGATTTCTTCTTGGTGTAGAGGAGGTATGCCGAAACTGTTTTGTTTTAGGTAAGGTACGTCAAGGTATTTCCAGATTTCTTGCATCCACGGCTGTGACTGACCATCGGGATAACACCAAACCAACCCAAGCATGCCTCTTGGAGCCAAGACACGGCTTATCTCTAACAAACTTTCTTTCCTGTCACCAAACCAATGAAAAGCATTGGCAGATAGCACCGCATCCATAGTTTCATCTTCGAGGTCTGTGGAAACAACAGAAAGAAATGCTTAATATGTCCAATACACTCTGACAGGTAATATATTTCATTGCTATGAGGGGAGGGGAGTGGAGGGGATGGGATGGGAGGGGAGGTTTAGGTATACAGGGGCTGAAGAAATACAATTTTGAAAAGACCTGAGTGGCCTTGCCACCAGGCTTTACACCTGGTCCCCTGAAGAAATGCAAAAAATCTTGATACATCCCTTTGGGTGGTGGGTGGTGGTGTGGCTCTAATCTCTATTGCGCAACTATCTGAAGCTCACCTATATTTTCAGCTGAGAATTGTTTGATCTCGATCTCAGGTAAGACTTCTTTAAACTGGTCACACATATTCTTCGCCGGATCACTAGCGATTATACGAACGTTCGCGTCTTTGAGAACGTCCACCATTACGCGGGTAAATTTGCCAGTTCCTGCTCCAAGTTCAAGAATATTGAACGTTTTATCTGAATATGCTTCGCCATTTTCACTAAGGACGCCTAACTGTGTCATAAGAGTTTTGACTGCTTCTTTTGGGTATAGAGGTCGCACTTTTTCATACCGTTTTGAGTCAAGAAATCCCTGTATTCCTAAACCATCCGACGCCATGTTTTTGTCTGAGGTAGTATAGGAATCAATCTCGCAGTTCAAGGCCAGTAAGCTTAGTATTTTTGGTCGAGCATACACAGTAACAGCAGTAAGAATGGCAGGTCTGTAGGGTCGATCGTCGAGAGAGGTCGAGTGTCGTTTTTGTCTGTTATATCCCATTTTTGGGTTGCCTGTGTCTTGTGCATATAGATTTTGGGCTTCCTGTGGTTTCTTTCCTGTTTTTTTTTTTTTTTTCCAGTAATAATATAGATAACAGCATAAAATTAAGATTTATAAAAATCACAGTAACAAAGTTAAATAGAAGAAACAGCAAAGTTGAAAGCTTAATAACTATTTTTTAAAGGCGTAAAATGTTGGATTTAGTATATGTTGAGCCAGCGATGAAAGTGTCAGCAACAGACATGAAGGCGAGGATGAGCCGCAAAATATTTGCCACGTTGCTTGAAACTGTTTTCAGACGATCAGAAAATCCACGTCTAAAAATCCAACATAACACAAAAACTACACCAGAAAACTAAGCTAACTGGCCTTGAACTGTGAGTTTGATTCTTACACTACCTCAAGGAAGCCTTGATTTGTATGAAAATCCCGTAAAATAATTTTAGGTAAGTTAGAAAGAGGAGGAGACGCCGGTAAAAAGCTGGTATTGATATACAGTGAACCTTTGTCTTGTAGCATCAAAACAATCAAGTTCTTGTTCTGATGTGTAGTGAAATTACAGCTCTTAAGCAATAGACGATGTTCTTAACTTTTCCAGTGATTGTAAGCTTTGAGATCAAGCTACAAAAATTATCTTAATAGATGTTGAGGACATATTTTTTTGTCCCTAAAAATTTTCACCAGAATAATTAGCTGAGGGAGCTAATACTCTAAGTTTTAGTGCAGAATCCTATATTTTTATGGGAGAAATGAAAACGCTAAAGTCTCGTATTTCATTTATTTATTTTCTCTATTTTCTTGTTAAGTATTTAAGCTTATTATTTATTATTTAAACGGCTTTCCTATGACAGGAAGAACGTGCTACTTTAAATTCATACGTGTATATATATATACGTGTACTTTCATATAAAATGTACGACTAATTAAGCTAACTGTAGCTATGAAATATTACTCATTGCCATGACCTTGATCATCACCATCAAATTGTGTCTGTCTTCCAGACAAATCATGAAAGTCAAGGAAATCAAAAGAACTGCGAATATAGCATGGAGTCCTGCAGAACAGTATCCTGTCTACCTAGCAACAGGCACTGCAGCGCAGCAGCTTGATGCTACTTTCAGCACAAGTGCTGCACTGGAAATCTTTGCTTTGGATCTGACAAGCAATGACTTGGAGATGCCGCGGCGTGGTACACTGGAATCAGAGCACAGGTAGGTACAAAAATATGGAAGCAATTGAGTGATTTAAGTTATATTTAAAGCATAAATGATGGATATAATTATATTTTTTCCCCCAGATTTCATAAACTTGTTTGGAGTCCATTTGGTATTGGTTCCTCAGAAACAAAATCTGGTCTTCTGGTTGGAGGAACTGACAAGGGAAGCGTCGTCATTTATAATGCCAATAAAATATTGAACAAAGATAAGGGCGGATGTATATTTTCTGAGAATGAAAAACATACAGGTATATTTATATTCCTATAAACCTATTTTTAACAATGTTTGGAATCTCAGGTTTTATTGACTTAATTGACTTGTGCATTGCTATGTACGTTTCCACCCAATTCAAAACCTCTGGGGAATAAGAACTTTTGTTCCAAAGATTTTCCACATGATATCAAAATACAAAAGACAAAATTAATAATCTTATTCCCAGAGGTTTTAAATTGGATGGAAACGTACACAGCAACGCGTTAGCCGATTAGGTCTATTCCTGGACTCCTATATGAGTAGAGTTTGTTAGGTCTCTCCCTTGATTGGAGGGTTTTTCTCCAGGTTCTCCAGTTTTCCTCCCTCTGCAAAACTCAACACACTTCAAATTTGATCTGTGATATAGCTGTGCCCTGACTTAGATCAGTCCAGAGGTTGTTCAAAGGTTTGATAAAATTGGTGTTTTTAGGTGCTGTACAAGCATTGGATTTCAACCCTTTCCAGCCTAACCTTTTGGCATCTGGTGCCAGTGAATCAGAGATCTTCATCTGGGACATGAACAACCCAGGTGAATACTTTACTCCTGGAGCCAAGTCATTACCACCTGACAACATCAGCTGCTTAGCATGGAATAGACAAGTACAGCATATTCTTGCTTCATCATCTCCTTGTGGACGCTGTGTGGTCTGGGATCTGAGGAAGAATGAGCCCATCATTAAAGTTGGTGATCAGAGTGCCATGGTAAGACTAGAGAGCATTCTTGATTCCGATTCAGACAATAGCGAACCAATCATCATTGCAGCAGTTTTCCCAGTGGAATTAAAATATTGTCCCACAAACAACCATATATTGTAGTATATGTTATAAAGAGTACTACAAGGATTACAAAGAAATTTTATTACGATAGTTGTGTATTCAAGCATTTTAATTCCATGAGCAGAATTCACCAGGTTCTTTTCCATGATCATGAGGGTGTCATGACCAAGCCTTTCATTGGACAAACATTAATAAAAATCTTTGTTTATTTCAAGATTCGATGCAAGGCTGTTGAGTGGCACCCTGATACAGCAACCCAAATGGTGTTAGCATCAGAAGATGACCGCTACCCAGTGATACAGGTAAATTACCTCACAAATAGATAATATATGGTACAGACACCTTCTCCAGGGCTAAAGATAACAGCCTGTCAGTTGTGGGTCATTATGATTGGCCAAATTAGTTTAGCTACTAAGGTTATACCTCTTTCCTGGCTCAACATTACTGGTCAAAATAACCAGAAAGCAAATATTTGACTGGGCAAGTTCCAATTCTGGTAGAGCATTGTTCAATGACCATCCATTATGTTTAGCCCTGGTTCTCTTACATACCCAGGCAACATCATACACTGTAGATATTATTATGTATGATCCCTCTGATTTATATTATTTTTCTAGATGTGGGATCTACGGTTTGCTACATCACCCATGAAGGTCCTAGAGGGACATCAAAGGTGAGTACAAATCTCCAACCATTTTGAAAACATGCTCATGTCACTTTCCTCAATGTTTGTCCATGGTTAAGGTCCCTAGTATCAAGAGCTTACACCAGTATGACTAGATTAGTTCTTGTAAAACATATTTTTTATTTTATTTTCAGAGGTATTCTATCTATTGCTTGGTGTCCTCAAGATCCTGATTTACTCATGAGCTGTGCAAAGGTAAGAACAATTCTTGGGAAAAGTTTACATGTATTTTTAATTATTGGGATCCCTGTGGAATACCACAGGAAACCCATCAGTCGATTTTCATTTCTTCAGCCTAACATTGTGTATGGTTTTTTTTTCAGGATAACCGTATTTTGTGCTGGAATCCCAATGAACAAACACCTGGAAATGAAATAGTTTATGAACTCCCAACAACATCACAGTGGAGTTTTGATGTTAGATGGTGCCCCAGAAATCCAGCGATGATTTGTACGTCATCATTTGATGGCAATGTCAGCATGTTTTCATTAATGGGGGGAGGAACAACTGAACAGATGGTAGAGCAACAAAAGGTGAATGATGCCTTTGATGCGGATGACCCATTTGGATCACAGATTCAACAACAGCAACAACAACAACAAAAGGTCACTACCACTGCTCCACTGAAGAAACCACCAAAGTGGCTGAGGAGGCCTTGTGGGGCTAAATTTGCTGTAAGTTCTCTTCTTTGTATTCTCTCCTCTACGTTTGTATTTTTAAAGTGTCTATAACCCTTCAATAGTTTTTCATTTTCTGTATAGAAGACACAAAAATATTTTATAGCTCCTTTACTTTTTCAAATTTGGTCCATTTGTTTCCAAGATATAGCTCTTCAAATGTTGCTTTTTGTTGGGGAAAAAACGCAAATAAAAAGGGGCTAGGACGAGCCTCCTATGACTTAATGGAGGATTGTCATTTAAAACTTGAATGTGATGAACTGAAAATTTTTTTTCTATATTTCTATTGATTTAAACACCCACAAACAACACATCTACCTGGAAAATTATCAAAAGGATACTAACCCATAGAGAAAGGAATGCAGACTAAAATATTGATGTTGTTGGGTGGGGTCCTAGATGTTTTAAGCTTGACCATGACATGTTTTTCTGGCTTTATTATTTTTTAGTTTGGTGGAAAGCTTATTACATTTGGTCAACACAAGGACAATCCACCAAACCAAGTAAGTTTCCTCCAGAAATTATCCATTCTCCTTGCATTTTTACTGATACATGAAAATCTCACTCTGGTAGCTATACACTCATTGGGTTTTTTTTCTTTTTTGTTATAGGTTTACATAAGTCAAGTTGTGACAGAGGGTGAACTGGTCAGGAGATCTGTTGAACTAGAGGGTGCTCTTGTGTCGGCAAATTTCATTGACTATTGTAACGATAAAATACAGAACAGTACACATGAACTGGAAAGGACTTTGTGGAGCTTCCTCAAGGTGAGGAACAAGATTAACTTTTTTTATAACATTGTTGTTTAATGCTTGGCTGAACTTGGTTCATGTTGAATTTGTTGGAGGTTTTTTCTCTTCTTTGCCACAAAGCAGGGCTAGAAATAAAGGCCAGTCAAAATTTGTACTTGTCTGGCCAAACACCTCTTAAGCCAGTCCTCTAGACTGCTCACATTGACCTCAAGGAAGAGCCCTGTATGGTCAGTCTGTAAACAGATGTTACAGTGCTAGGTTGGATCTGATTTTGATCACTTTTTTTTTGGCAGATCAACTTTGAGAGAGAACCAAGAAAGCATTTTCTTACGCTGCTTGGCTACGACACAAGTGAACTCTCCAAGAAGGTAACTTCAATCTCAATAAATCAAAGTAGAGTGGTTTCACAGCAGCCATACATGTATTGTAAGGCAAATTTTTATTATAAAAAAATTGGAAAATGAAATTGGGAAATGAAATCTCTTGTCATGAAAAAAACATTGGATCATTCTTGCCTTACAACATGACCGCTGTAAAAACTCACTATGAAGTGATTCAAAGATACCTTTAAGTTGGGGTGGACATACAGTACGCATAAGTGCTCATCTCACTTGATGACTTAAAAGAGGATAACTATTATTTTTTGATGTTGTAGGTTGCAAGTATCACAGGAATGCAGGGGCTGGGTGATAGTTCTGGTGGGATTGATGCAGTAGAGCTTGCACAAAAGATGCAACTATTGACCTCAGGGGTAAAGATATTGGAACAAATTGTATCTTCATTACCTGTCTCATTTTTCTTCTATTTTTCTTCCTTCCTTCCTTCCTTCCTTCCTTCCTTCCTTCCTTCCTTCCTTCCTTCCTTCCTTCCTTCCTTCCTTTCTTTCTTTCTTTCTTTCATTCTTTCTTTCATTCTTTCTTTCATTCATTCTTTCTTTCTTTCTTTCTTCCCATCCAAGCATCCATTCCATCCATCCACTCATCCATCAATCTATCAATTCCCATCCATCCATTTTATCTATCCATTCATTCATTTATTCATTCCTATCCATTCATTTTTCTTTCTTTGTATTCAACTCTCTTTCCCTTTTTCCCATATTTCTTTTTACATATTTATTTTCATTTTCTTTTTCTTTTTAGTATAATACTGGTAAAACCAGCGACAGAGTTTACTCTAGTGGTGCTACCACTCCCTCAGTCACTGAATTTGGAGAGTCCAAGGTAATTTACTAACATATAGACATATACTCCTTTGCTATAACTTCTCATTTAACCTCGTCCAACCTTTTCATGCAGTACAGGGGTTTTCTGGTTTCTCCGGTTTTTCCTCCCTCCACAAAAATCAACTTCTAAATTCCAATAATTGGAATGCAGTGGAGGAAGAGCCACTTGGTGGATTCCACTCTTAATTCTCATTAATTTTATTTTATTTAACCTTATTGAATAGCCTTTGGTGAAGTGTGCACCATCGGCTTCCTGGAAATACCTGAGCCTCATAGCTGAAGAAACTACCGACATTAAATATAGTTACTTTACCTTTTACAGTACATTCTTGCAACACACAATTTTTTTGCCTACTCCAATCATTTCTGCGCATGTGATTCTTGACTGACTTTTGTGATATTTGACATTATCTCTGTTTTATTGACATCCAGACTCCACTGTCGGACACTGGGAGCAACAGCGAAGCGGCTTTAGCATTTGATGCCATCGCATCAGGAGCACCACTGACAGTCGACACCTCTGGTGATGCTGGTATGAACTTTTAATCCATAGTATTATAGTTGACAGGTTAGCTCGTTCATTCTCTGTTGAACCAATGATTAGTTAGGGTTGTACAATATTTGAGTTTAACCTCCTACCTTGGATGTAGAATATTTACAAATTGTAAGACCACCTGCAGTCTTGTTCTATTTCCTAATTTTGTTGTTGTTTTAAGGTGCCGTTCCTCAAGCTCTTCCCTTCAAGATACCAACAGATGATGGTAAGATATGCATTGATTATAGCAACACAACAAAATTGTCACAACTTCCTCAGCATAGAGAGGGAATAACGTTTTACAATTGTATTCTGTTTGGTGTAAAAATTGATTCCGATTTTGGATATTCGTTTTTAATTTTTTCATCCATCCATTTTAATTTTCTATTTTTTCATTCATTTTTCTATTCGTTCATTTTTTGTTTTTTCCCACTCATTTTTCTTCAGATACTGATGGTCTTATAAGCCAAGCTTTATTAACTGGAAACTTTGAAGCCGCAGTAGATGTATGTGTACATGAGGAAAGAATGGTAAGCAAGACTAATCTGGAAAATTTCATACTACACTTCTCAGTTTGGCACAGCATGTGAAATGTGCATGTTATTAGGGGTAACATCACTGATAACCAATGCCTCCCATACAAACCCTTTATTGCCAGTGACATCAGTAACATGCTTGTTTCCTATTGAATACTTTTGATGTTGCCCCTGACAACATGCACATGTCACTGACAAAACTTCTGTTGTACCAAACTCACCTGAGAAGTATAGTAATGGGTTGCCTGTGGTGAGGAATAAGCATAGGAAGCCCATGAAGTTTTTTTTTTTATTATTTTCTCGGAAAACCTGATTTCCATCATCTTGACATCATCTTACCTTAAGTATTGACCCAAAACGTTCAAATAATCTTGTATAAAGGGCAAATGCTTTTAGATTTGGATTTCTAAAGCTAAAAAATATAAGCACAGGGATCCCATAAAGTGCAATTTAAAATTAATTGAAAAAAAATATTTTTGTCCTACTTACTGACCAACACATTTCTGATGATCTTGTATAACAGGCAGATGCCTTTCTTCTTGCTATTGCTGGTGGGCCAGATCTTCTTGCAAGGATCCAGAAGAGATACTTTGAGAAAAGCAAAAGCAATGTGGCCAGGGTAAGAAGCAATGACATCAGGAAAATAGAATAAATTAAATTAAATCAACTTTATTTAGAGAGGGTGACAAGTGAGAGCTTTTAAACTTGTTGCCTTCTATTTTTAACTGAATGAATCTCTGAATGAGATGGGACTACAATTTTACGTGGTCATCTGAGCTTCAGCAAAGGTCTGACTTCCGCTCAGGTTGTCGAAACATCAGTCACATCAAACAGTCCACCTGGATGATCATAATACAAAAATTGTTTCTTCGACAAATATTGTTACTTCAATAAATATTGATTCACCTGGGTTCAGACCTTTCTTTACAATCAATAAAGGCCTAACCATTTGCAGATATTTTGAAAGCAAAGGCAGCATCTTCTACTCAGATATTTACCATATTATTACCCATGACCTCCTGCACAACAGTCCAATGCTCAACCAACTGAGCCAACTGGAAGGCCAAAGCCCCAACATCCCCTCCTCCACAGTTCCTGTGTGTATTGATTTGACTAACAGTCACTTGTCTTATCTCTGTATACAGCTGATGTCAGTGGTTATTAACCGTGACTGGAGAGACGTAGTGGAAAACTGTGTTTTAGAAAACTGGAAAGAGGCTTTAGCTGCACTTGTGACATATGCCAAACCAGAGGAGTTTACGTCACTGTGTGACTTACTTGGTCAGCGACTGGAAGGAGAGGGTGACAGACACTTCTCTAATGCAATGGTCTGTTATATCTGTGCCGGCAATGTGGAGAAATTTGTCGCTTGCTGGTGGGTATACAATTTGAAAAATATCATGAATGTACATGAAAAATGGAAGCTTTTTTCTGCTGAACATAGAGGGAGAAAATGAAAGAATGTGGAGAATTTAATGATGGTGATTGTTGTTCTTTTGCTTAGGTCAAGGAGTATGCCTGTTGAGCCATCTCCATTAGCTTTGCAGGTAAGGTCTAGTTCTGATCAACATCATCATTATAATCCATCATCATTCAACATCATCATCATCATCACCATCATCATCACCATCAGTATTTTATTAAATCATACCATTGTACTCTCATCATTATCATCTTATCCAATTTTCTCCAAAGGATTTAGTTGAGAAGGTCATGGTGTTGAAGAAGGCTGTAGAAAGAGAAAGACGACAGATCATTGATAGTGGGTCTAATGCTCTTGCAGAAAAACTGAGGTATTCCTTGATGTCAGTAGTTATTAACCATGTTATGAGGCAAGAGTTGTTTGACTCTATCCCTAATGTTGATTTTCCAATTTTCTAGTAAGTACTCCACTATCTTAGCTGCTCAGGGTTGCCTGGAGACAGCCATGGGATATTTGATGGCATCAGGAGACCAGGTAAGGATTGACGACAAGCAGAATCATTTGTTGACTTCATTGGAGTCATATTCATATCAATGTTTGCCAGGGTTTTTAGCAGATGCTGAATCCTGCATCCTATTCACTGGTTTCTTATTCTACACTTTGAGGGGCACAACGGACTTTCGTTTATTAGTGTATTGGGGGTCGGCAAAATCACCCATTGTCTTTTCGAAATATTACCCAACCCTCCCTTCCTGGTTGGCAAAAATATCATTACCCCCTATATTTTGTCCACTAACCCCCTATAAAGCTACATACAATTAGTAACAACCCCCCTCCCCATAGCTTCCAAAAATAATGTGACCCCCTATTTTGCTTACCCCCATACACTTAATAAATGAAAGCCCCCTAAATAAATGCAATAGCATGTTATCCTTCACTGCACATGAAAACTATTGTTTATGCAGCCAAATTAAAATGCTTTATGGGTTGTAAGAAAGCAGGGTATTTGCAAATAAAGTGGGATAAACAATTGACTGCATGAACCTGTGAACTCTAATTTTGATGTTAATCTCTAGATCTGTTTGTCTTTACAGCCCAGTCTTGGAGTCTTAAAAGATCGTGTGTTCCACTCTCAAAACCCCAGTCATCTTACTACATCATCTGCGCCACCACCTTTCCCCTTCCACAGACTGAATGTACTGGCAGAACCTGCACCCCAACAGCAAAATATGCAACAACAGCCTCAACCAAAGTATGGAATGCAACATACAAAACTGCAACAGGTGCGAAAATAGAATAGACAACTTTGTCTCCCATTGGCCAAATATTTTATTGCCACACGCTGATCTAGACAAAATTTGTGACAGGTCAATTGGCAGTAGACTACAATCAATCAAATAAATTGTTCCCATGTACTTGTCCATAGTGTACCTTAACATACTCTGAAGATTTCTATGACTGACAGCAGTATGTTGCCTATTTGTCAAAACTTTTGTCTCTAATTGTGGCAGCATAGTGACGAGAGCCATGGTAAACAGTTCAGTGTTAGTTTAGAAACTAATTATTGGAAAACAAATTGTGGCAATAAATCATTGATAGGCTTTTTAGTTTTAACGATTATTAAGATATAATTACTTTATTTCTAGCCTCAAGGTCCTACATTCCAACCTACGGCAGTACAGCAACCTTCCCCTTACCAACCACCACAACCGCAACCACAGCCACAACCACCAACAGCATATTACAACCCTGCCACATATCAACCAGCTCCTACACAACCATCCATGCCAAATCAGCCAAACACTGGATTAAATGCTGGGCCACCCCCCACTGGCCAATCAAATTACTACCCTAGCGTTCAGCCACCCATACAAGGGATGCAACCATGGGGTGCTCAGCAACCTCCAATGTACCAACCACCACCCAGTAATATGCCGATGCAGCCACCAGTTTCCCAGCCACCTCAGATGCCTCCGCCCTCTCATCCATTACCACCACAGGGTACTACCAACATGCCTCAAATGTTTAACCCAACATCACAAGGGATGACTGGAAGCTACCCTGGAGTATTGACTCCTGGTGCACCTCAGGGAAATATGCCGTCACCTACTGGGCCACCGCCTACTGGGCCTCCACCTGTTGGTCCACCACCGTCATCAGGTAATTAATCTAACTAGTACACCACATCCTCATGCTTCAAAAACTCTCAAAATTAAATTAAAAACAGATATGCCATATGTTCCATTGTGATAGATTCAGTAAATCTTCTCTGAAAGCCAGGAAATTTCAGCGAGAAATTTGAATGTCGTAGAAAGGTCATCTTGAATCAAGCTCAAAATTCCAAATATTGTCCAAAAAACTCTAATTCGCATATCTGAATATTCTGGAACATGGTCATAATTTTACACTTTCAACCCCTTTTTTGTCTATACTTGACAATGATTACCAGGTGTATGGTGCAAAATAAAACTGGCTAATCACAGTAAACTTCAATGCTTAGCTAAGTGGTCCCTCACCCCCATTCTCTTCCCAATACATTCACACATGTTTTGATGAAGAATTTAGAAAAAAAAAGTTATGTGATGTGTGAAAAAAATGTCTCCATTAACGATCTCCATTTCCTTGAATTCTGCACAATATATGACTTTTAAGACTGGGGTGAAGGACGATGTTCAAATTACGACAATGATACTTATAATTCTTAGTTTTTCATATAGCTGGAACACCTTGTAAACTACAAGTAGAGTAAAATAGACAAGTAAGTTATTCAACATTTTATTTCATTGTGCTGCAGGTGCTTGGAGTGATACTCACCTTATGCCCAAGAAAAAACAACAGGTATAGAAAAGAGTTAATATGAACCTCATAATTAAAGTGTAGTCCCATTATCTCAAACCTCCTGGGAACCTAAGAAAAGGCTCCAGCACTAAGCAGGTTTCAACATACCTAGGGTATAATAAGTATTGATGTGAGTCCAATCGGATGCAAACTCAATTTCAAGACAACAGGAATTTGGTGATATCCAGGTTTCAAGATAATTGGACTTCACTCTCACTGCTAGAAATGATTACCCATAGCTGCAATGACTTTTTGCTGTGACATATATAATCAGGCATTTTTTTCTAAGCTCTCATAAGTAACTACCTCGGGAAAACAAAAAGTGGTTGTAAATCGAGGCAGTTGCTGACAGGAATGGCCTCTCATAAGCGGCAATGTAAACAGATTTCCTAAAGTATGGTTGTAACTAGAGCTGGCCGCTTATGAGAGTGATCACAAAGAGAGCTTTGATTATACGCTTTTTCTTTGGGTTCATTGAGTTTTGCTTTGATAAATATCAAGATGTTATTTTTGTTTATAGACCAGTGACTATACTCCTCCAGCTCCCATCACTATGCCGATCTTTGGTGCACCAGACCAACAGCAACAGCAGCCACTGCAGCAGCAGCAACAGCTTCAACAACAGTATCAGCAGCAGCAAGGTAGGACTACAATACATGCAGGAAATATCCGTCATTAAAATTAATAATAATGATAAAAGTAATAGCAATGATGTTGGTGATGATAATGATGATGATAATGATGATGGTGCTGATGATGGTGCTGATGGTGATGATGGTGATGGCAGTGGTGGTGGTGATGGTGATGATGGTAATGAGGATGATGGTGGTGATGATGATGATGATGGTGCTGATGATGGTGTTGATGATGGTGCTGATGATGGTATTGATGGTGATGATGATGATGGTGGTGGTTGTGGCAATGATGGTGATGATGGTAATGAGGATGATGGTGGTGATGATGATAGTGGTGCTGATGATGGTCATCCTCTTCAATTCCAATAATAGGCCGAAGACTGAAACCATTCAATGCCATTGTGACCTACATGAAATTTTGTTAGTATATAATATAATAAAATGTTAAAAAAATAGAGGCAGACAAAACCATTAAAGTCCTCTTGCAATTTTTTCATAACAACTTTAAATTTGTCTTTTTTCTAGCTCCTCCTACTGGTCATCTTCACCCCATACCTAATGGCTCCAACATGATGCCACAAGCAGGCCCCCCTGGTGCCCCACCCAGCTACCCCAGTCCTCAACCTGCTGTTGCTCAGGTATACAATGAATATCATACTGGTAATCCATCACCATTAACACATGACGACATGTTACTGCCACAACCTTACAACCCTGTAACGACAAACACATGGATGATACAACAACCAATACAGTTACAGAGACAAGATGCCAACTTGTACCATACTAAAGACACTTGTTATTAACTCAAAATATCATAACACAACTGTCAGACTACTTTACAAGATTTCTGAAATTTTTGAATTTTAAATTACAGCTTATTCACCATAAAAATCTAAATTATCATTATAGAGCATTCAGAATTTGTATTTCATGGGATAAAACCCTAAAATTTTTCTTTCAAACATATAAAAATTTCTTGTTTATTTGATATAACTGTGATTCTCAATATTCTGCGAAGTCAGACATTTCAATGGCTTGAAAAAAAATTGGTTTTCACTGCCACCAATCAAAGATAATCAGTCAGTACCTTTTATATTTTTGACTGGTGGTAGTGAAAAACCAAATTCCAACTCGCAACTTGCAGCTACAAAGTTTGCAGAATATCAAGAATAACAGTAATGCGGTTATTTTCTTTATTAAGCACGTACTGATAAAGGATTTGATATCCACATTAAGTATAAATAATAAACTCATAAAATTGAATAATTCATGTAAACCAATAAAATTAATTGTAGTGAGCAAGTAAAATTGCCTGATAAAGGTATTTATTTATTGCATGAACTTCATTGATTTGCTTGTGTCTTTATTTCGTTTTTCATTTGAGATTTTTGTTTGTGTTTTTTTCCTTGATATTATTATTTATTTTTTTATATATTATTTTTTCCTTGATTTTTTATTTTTTTTATTTTTTTTATTCTGTTTTTGTTTTGCAATTTCTTTTTTGCTTTCCATTTCTGGTCCTTTTCTCTTTTCCCTCTTCTTTATGTCTCTCTTTTCATGAAGTTTTCAATATCTTTTTCTAAAAATAAACCTTTATGCAAGAGTCTTTTTAGATAAAGTTAAATTAAAGGAAAATAATAACTGTCTGTTAAAAAAATATTGCTAAGTTTGATTCTTCCAATAATATCATAACTAAACAGTAGCCTTCTAGTTATGAATATAATTATTTTTAAGAAAATTAAGTTATAGCTGTATTAATTGCATTTGAATTGTACTAAAACTTTTACCTAAACATTACCTGGACACTACCTGGACAAATTACCATCAAAACCATGACAGTACGTTAGACATTATCAAGGACATTTATCACTGGACAGTACCTGACCATTGACAGTTCCCCTGGCCATGAATTCCATCAGATGAAACATAATTTCAGCTCAACTACAATGCATGGAATAACTGCAAAAATACATGACAGTTCACAGACGTACAGGAACTCTGAGTTATGTCATTGCATGTTGCAACCTTGTAAGGTCGGCACAATATTTTTATTTTGTTTTGATCAGTGGGCGTTAAAGTGGGTAATGATTTAAGGTAGTCAAGATCACAGCAGGAAACAGCATAACTGATTTATTATGTTTTCTTTCTTTTAGAAAAAACCACCAGAGATTATTAAAGGCCCTTTACCTGCCGAGCATGTCATTATACAGGAGACATTCGATGGTTTAGTGCAGAGATGTAAGGACATGGCTAATAATCCAGTAAGTAAAGACTCGACTTGATGGGGATATATATGGATCTATGGAAATTTCCCAGTTGCTTAAATACTAACACCCTGTTGCCTAAGTTGGTGGGGCATCAAACTGTTGTGTGAGGAGGTGGAATGTTCAATTTTCTGGCTTCAATAACACTTAGGGTCTTGAAATGACTGTGGTCCTTACCACACCATTTTGGATAAATTTGAAAATGGCATTTTCACTTTGCTCCCAAGAGGATGACACATTTTCATCCCTACTAAACTTCAAAGCTTCCTTATTTCAGCACACAAAAAGAAAGCTTGACGATGTAACAAAGAGATTGGAGGGTCTTTATGACAGACTACGTGAGCAAAAGGTAAAAAGTTTTCCATATTTCATTAGTTTTTTCCTTTCTAGCATGTTGATACATATAACACATTTTCTTTATTGATTTCTATCTTAGCCTGGACTTATTAGTTAAATAAATAGCATAATTAGTCCTTGTTTTACAAGGGTAGCATTCAGTAGCCAGTAGCTAACAAACCTGTGAACCTTATTCATGATCAAATTGAAATTTCGAAGTCGATTTTTGTGGATGGAGGAAAACCAGAGCACCCAGAAAAGAAAACATGGTTAGCTCTAACTGCTAATTTAATATTTTTTCTTGCTTTTCCAGTTGTCCAAGCCAATCCTGACAGGACTTCATGAAATTGCTCAAGCTTGTCAATCATCTGACTACCCTCGTGGTCTGATGGCTCATACTGGTTTAATATCCGGTGGTAGCTTTTCAGAGATCAGTTCTTTTATGCCTGGTCTCAAATCTTTGATGCAAATAGCCACACAGTTAAGAGTGTAAATCAATGTGTGTTTTCTAGATGAAGTTATAGAAATTACTCTTCTTGGAGAATATTGGATTGTATGAGTAAATTGAGGCAGACATGATTATGGTACATGCGAAGTGTGCTGTCCACTGTGAACATTCCTTTATTAAAATCTTTTATTTAGGGTTAGCCTCATCTTATCTCAAAATATCTTCAGATACCCATTGTCGGTAAAGTAAGGAAAGCACTTTCAACAATACAAACACTTTGAAATTCCACGGATCTTCACTCAAACATGTGAATATTCGAAAACAAAATTGAGGCTAACCCTGAGCGACAGAGAATTTGAATTGGAGATTGAAACTGCCTTTGCCTCGCCATTTCTGCATCAAAAACTATCCTTTGGGCCTGAATTCCACCTTTCGGCTTGCAGTAATGTGTTCCTACACCTCCATTATTGCATTAAGTCTTCCCCAAGGACAGGAAGGCTAGGGAATATATTATATACATCACATGTTCAGATTTGAAAAATTATAAAAATTAGAATCAAATTTAATAATTCAAAAAATGCCATTCTTGTCGTAAGACAAAGTGTTTTTATTTGCTCTCTGAGTTGATAAAATCTTTTAAATTGTAATGACAAAAATTTAAAAAGATATCAATAAATTGGATCTACTCATGCACACAGATTTCTTCAGGGGAGGGGGGTCACATAACAAAAGGGAAGAGTAGATAGGGAGGGAAGGGAGGAAAAGGCAAGTATATATTGGCCAAAACATCTTTAAAAAAACCCAAATGGCACCTGAATGCTGTATAACGCCCAATAAATACGGACACACATAGAATCAGTAGCTTTTACTTTCCCTCTCCTCCCAGGCCATAAATTTACTTCGAGTCTTTAGATTACGTATGTTTTAGCGTATAACACAGGGAACCCATATATCTGGTTAGCTTATATACATAGATATATTGGACATTATTTTCCCATTTCAGACCAATTGTCATTCTCTTGAGAGTAAATTTTGTTGAATAAGTTGTATTCATATTCATGTGTCTTCTCACACACAACAATTAAACAAAGAAATAATACACTAGGGAATGACTTGCGGCCTACTTTATATTTTCATGTTGGAAATCTACTAGAGTGGGTTCCCTGTGTAGGATGTAGAGCTGCGAGTTTCACTTTTGGTTTTGGAGTTGGATTAAATCAGTCGTGATATTTTGTTTTATTTTTCGTTATGCCGATTTATTACAGCCTTATAGCTCGAGGAACCACAATCCTTGTAGATTATACCGAAACTACAGGAAACTTCCAGCAAGTTACGGCTACAATTTTGGATAAAATTCCTACCAACAACACCAAGTGTACTTACGTCTCAGGAAGGTGGGTTTGATATTTCTGCTTCCTTCATGGTGATTTTTATCGCATTTTTATTCATTTTAAAGCTCTAAACTATCTTTAAAATTGCTTTAATACTTATTCTGTACTCTCTGAGGTTTAGATTTGATTGATTTTGAAACATTTAGAAGATAAATTTATCAACTTTTGTACTTGATTCTTGGTGTGAATTATTCGTTATGTTGAGAACTATTAAAGCTTAAATTACTATAATTAATCGTATCCTTTGTTTGAATCCTTGTTTAGATCTTCTGGTTTAAGATAAATATTATATAACGACCATTTTAGAGTAAATGGCTCAGATATTTAAAATATAAAACAAATTATGCTCTTTTTATTATGATACAACGACTTGTTACTGAATTCGTTTAAGCTATCAATATTTATAAATAATGGTAATTAAGGTTTATAGCTGTTTTCGTATGAGTGGGAAACTTACGGTACTGGCTTATGATATGACATGCTATAACAATGTTGCACTCTTTACAATTTGATAGTTTTCTGCCAATTCACATTCTTTACAGCTCACTGCACACAGCACTGAAAATTCATTAAGATTCTGTGGGTTTTCGAAAAACAGTGATATTGCTAGTTGCATATACATTACAGTTGAATTTTGCAAATAAATTGTTTTTAAATCCTTTACGAGTGAGTTGATCTACTGTCAATGACTGTAGTGACATTTATTGAATGATAAAAAGGAGTATTTTTATCTATCATTTGTTTATAGTTACCAGTTTCATGTGATAGTGGATGATGGGTTGATATTTCTCTGCATGGCCGATAAGGAGTTTGGGAAGAGTCAGCCTTATGCATTTTTGGAAGAGGTAAGAATAGAAATGAAATATCAAACTGGAGGTGTAAGTGTATCAAGAACAAACATCCTTTCCTATCCCATCCATCCATCCATCCACATCCTTTCCTATCCCATCCATCCATCCATCCATCCATCCATCCATCTATCCATCCATTCATGTATTCATCAATCCATCCATCCACCCTCCTATCACTACTATGCAGTGAGTGTTCAATCTTCCTGTTGTGTTTCTAGATAAAAAGAAGGTTTTGCAACTCAAGTCTGAAACAAAGAGCAAGAAATGCTCATGCCTTTGAATTCAAGAGGGATTTTGCACAAGTTCTTGCCTCACAAATGGTAATAATGTTCAAATATTATATGTTATCTACCGGCCAGGAGGTCCCTTCTGTGCCAGAAGTCTTGAATATACTGACCAAGGCTGTTAGGCCAACAAGGCCCACTCAAACAGCCAATCAGAACGCATGATTTTTAGAACACTGACCAGAAAAAATAAAGCTATTTGTGTGTTGTTCAATGTAAATTATCTTGGTCAGGAGGAAACTTCTCTCAGAAACATTCACTTGTGCTGCAAATTTTCCAATTTTTCTTACACTAAATTTTGTGAAATTTCACAGACATTGTTCTCAGAGCCAGGCAATTATGGTAACGACAATCTTAGTAAAGTAAAAAGAGAAGTTGATGATGTAAAGGATGTCATGACGAAAAACATAGGTAAGATCTTTGTTAATTACATCATTTCATCCTTAATTATATCCATTTTGAAATCACAAGCAAATCCTGCAATCTGATTGGTTCTCAGCAGTGCAATTTATTCATGAATCGCACCATTTTGAGTTTTAAATCACAATGTTTTGAAGAGCCAATGAAATTGCAGAAAATATAAAATTTGACCAATCAGATCACAGAAAATGAAAGCCAATTCAAAGCATGAGAAAATATTTTTGAAGGAGATTTTCTAGGTGAAAATAAATGGAATTGAAAGAAATGGATTTAAATTTCAAATTCCTACAGTAGTGATTTCAAAATTGCTAGGGATGGTGTAGCATTTTTGAAAGTGGGTGTCCTCATTTCCAGGAACAAGTATGCAAATATAATAGAAGTGGTCGTACTTTTGCATATTGTGCTGTAATTGTTCTAGCTAAAAATATATATTTCTCCTCAGAAAAGAGGTTTAATCTCAGTTTTTTTGTCTTATCGCGTTAAGTAAGTTAGGCAGAGGGAGGGGGTGACTGAGTCTTTATGAGGGGGAGAGGCTTGGCAAATAAAACCTAGATTTTAACAACCATTTCAAGTTCAATAATTTACTTCATTTAATAGTTTTTTTTAACTTCTTCATCTCCAGAAAAAGTGCTGGAGAGGGGAGAGAAGATTGACATTTTGATGGACAAAGCAGAAAACCTTGATAGTAGTGTAAGTCTCATCAACTTCTTTATTATTTTATGCAGTATTCTCAACCTTGTTCCAAGGGCCCAGGCCTTGGAGAGTGGGCCCTGGTAATGAGGGTGGGTATCCCAATGGTTTATTTAGAATTTTATCAATTATTGGGCTGCCTGTAAACAAACCAAATGTCATTCAAAAATCGGTTTTATTTAACCCTGAAACAACCTCTGGGCCGATCTTAGTCAGGGCATGGCTAACCCACAGATCAAAACCTGAAACAACCTCTGGGCTGATCTAAGTCAGGGCATGGCTAACTCACAGATCAAACCCTGAAACAACCTCTGGGCTGATCTAAGTCAAGGCACGGCTAACTCACAGATCAAACCCTGAAACAACCTCTGGGCTGATCTAAGTCAAGGCACGGCTAACTCACAGATAGAACCCTGAAACAACCTCTGGTCTGATCTAAGTCAGGGCATGGCTAACTCACAGATTGAACCCTGAAACAACCTCTGGGCTGATCTAAGTCAGGGCATGGCTAACTCACAGATTGAACCCTGAAACAACCTCTGGGCTGATCTAAGTCAGGGCACGGCTAACTCACAGATCAAACCCTGAAACAACCTCTGGGCTGATCTAAGTCAAGGCATGGCTAACTCACAGATCAAACCCTGAAACAACCTCTGGGCTGATCTAAGTCAAGGCATGGCTAACTCACAGATCAAACCCTGAAACAACCTCTTGGCTGATCTAAGTCAGGGCATGGCTAACTCACAGATAGAACCCTGAAACAACCTCTGGGTTGATCTACGTCAGGGCATGGCTAACTCAAGATCTAATCCTGAAACAACCTCTGGGCTGATCTAAGTCAGGGCATGGCTAACTCAAGATCTAATCCTGAAACAACCTCTGGGCTGATCTAAGTCAAGGCACAGCTAACTCACAGATTGAATTGTAATCAAGCTACTTGGGTTTTGCAGAGGGAGCCATTGAACCAATGGAGTGATACAATACACTCTACTCACATGTGATACTGAGTTCAGGAATCCATCCTGAGACATAATTTTGTATAATTTGTCATGATTTGGTCTTCCTGTGGTTAAAATACTCACTGTAATTCTTATTGTTTAGGCTCAAACTTTCCAAAGACATTCGAAGCATCTAAAACAAAAAATGTGGTGGCAGAATACCCGCATGTGTCTTATACTCATATTCCTAGTGTTACTACTGATAACAGTAATAGTCTTGATCATACTTGGAGCTCTCGGCAAGTTATAAGATGGTATTAATGATATTAATTAATCATTAATTGATGAATCTGAACATTTTCCCTACTTGACAATTATTAATAATAATGATATTTACTGAAGTTGATGTGATTATTGGTAAGTATTCACCAACAAGACTGCAGTGAATAATTGTTTTAGTATCATTACACAAGTGATTATTTGAAAGCATTGATTTATTGAAAAATTTAGATGTTTTTCACAATTTTTGAAAGAGGTTCATATCAACAAATGAAGCGCAAACAATCCCATATACATGATTTCCTATAATCACCTGGGTAATGATACTAAATGAATTGATAAATCCTATTTTTCCTTCTCAGACAACTTGAATTTGACTTTCATGTGCACATATATTTTTAACTTTAGACACATTTTTCTCAGAATTGAACCAGAAAGTTGATAACTTGTTGTGCTTTTGAAAACTTTTTTATAATTCTTGAATTTATGACTTTCCCTTTCCTCAAAGTCAAAACATTTCACTACAAAATTTTCTGTAAATCCTACACTGCTATGCTACATAGCTATGCTGTGGTATGTATGAAAGCAACAAAGTGCAACATCCTCCCCTTCTCCCTTTCCATCCACACACTCAAACTAGAAAATAGCAAAAATGCATTTTTTCTTCCAGTCTTTCATTACTATGCCCGATTTCTTGAGACCTCATTTTAATATTACAACATTTTGAAGGCTCTCCTACATATCGCTCATCAATAGACCTTTTTCGAGTTGGTAAAATCCCTCCGTGTTCCTTGATTACAGACTCATTTACTCAGGGTTAGCCTCATTTTAGCGTCAAAATATTCACAAATACCAACAGTAAAGTAAAGAATACACTACTGCAACAATACAAACGCTTTGAAATTCCACAGACATTCACTGGAACACATGAATATTCTACGGAAAATCGAGCCTCAATAAATTTTGAAGGCCAACATTTTCTCCCCGCTCCCACCCCTCCCCCCGCGATAAATAACGAATGCTAGAGGTATAAAAAGACAATTAATTAATAAGACGAAATCGTATAATTCAAGATAATTTGGATAGTTATATTAGAGATTTAAAACGGAATGACATGTTGAAAATTAGGGGAATGTATAAGTGAGTTAATCAGGATTGGTTAAATCTGGTTAATTAAGGTGTGGTAAAACGAGCAGCAAAATCGTGGAACGAACTTGTCGCGCAACATTGTTGCGTTGCAAGTTGCAGAGCGATGTTGACCGTTGACCCAAGTACGCAACTTGTCACGCATCAAAAATGAATGCTGCAAGATGCAAAAATTGTTGCAAAAAGTAGAAGCACTTTCTATTTGTTTCAACAAGCAGCCACAACTTACAACATCGATTTTGTGCGCGACATGTTGCACGACAAGTTGCACGACATGTTGCACGACATGTTGCACGACATGTTGCACGACATGTTGCACGACATGTTGCACGATTTTGTTGCTTTAGGAAGGTGGGCTTACATGTAAATGCAAATATTGTGATCCCAAACTTTGTAAATTAAAACGGTGTTTTTGTAATAACTGTCAAGTTCTGTTGTGTTGCACAAAGAGCAGGCGAGAATCAAGAAATGTGCGAGGGGGGAGGGGTGTCCCTCGTACTTAAAAATTGCGAGGGATACTCCACCACGATACTCGCTCAATATTGCTGCAAATGACCTGAAACTTCACAGAGACTCAAAGCAAAACACGAAACACAAGTAGGGACATTTATTTGTGTGATTTACTGATTTTTATTTTTTTCGAAAATGCCATACATTGCCTTATATATAAGTTCGATAGGAAACCACAGAAACCCAGCTTGGGATACCTGTGAGGAAATCTATTGACAATCGGAAGTAAAAAGGAAGTTTTTAAAATAAGTGAGTAAGTTTGTGCATTTGTGGCGGGAATTTCAGAAATTTAGCGGTAAATGCGAGGGTGAAATATTTAGGATGGATTATTTGAAGCAGTTAAACTATTTCACATGCCTGGAGGCAAATTTTGGTTTTGTTTCAAATGAGCTGGATGCCTTAGAAGTCCTCAGGCAGTAAGAAACTGCTACCACAAGTAAATTCGTTTACTGCAAGAATTTTGGAAGAAAAAGTAGGTCATTTTCTTATACAAAGGCTGCATATATATGCATGTTTGCTGGGGCAGGAGAAAAATCATGAGAGATCTGAAAAAATAAATGCATAACAACAATCAAAGACATTCTACACTATGTCAGTTTCTTAAAAGAAATATGGGGTTAAGTGAGGTCAGAATTGAAAAAAAATAATTTAAAAACCATGAAAACAGCCCTGTGTTTTGTTTAATAACAAGATCGCTTTTTATTTCTTGAGTCCAGAAATGACAAAATATTTTTGGTATAAAAATCGCTTGTCATTTTGGAACTCGCGAAGTAGCTCGTCCAAAGTATATTCCCGGGGGGTGGACTCCGGGGGTAAAGTATCGGGTATGCTCTTCGGAAATTTTCAAAAATACCCCTAAAAGATACCGGACGTTTTTTCAAAAGGGCGTGGCTTGGCAAAATTTAACCCCTAAAAGATACCACAAAAATAATAGTATTAAAAAATACTTTAAATTACAGTGAGTAATATTCCGAGTTTACGAAGGCATACGTATTGCGTTATCATGCAATGGACTAGTTCCTTTTTCAACACCCTAAAAGATATCAGAAAGTGCTGATTTTCTAAACCTCAAATGTAAGACCCTAAAAGATACCAAATCGCTAATTTTTACCCCTAAGAGATACGACGAGCATACCCGATACCCCCCCCCCCCCCCGGAGTGTATTACGACTATTTCGTGAGTACGTCCAGAAATGACACAACATTTTTTTCACGATTGTAAAGACTTTGCTTTAGAATCTCGCATTTCAGTTTTGCAAAAAAGAAATGGTTTCATTATTGCATATTTACCTTTGGAGGAAGTCAAGTAGAGTCTAGTAAAGTTAATTTCACACCGCCGCAATCTTGTATTTGCTCTCGTCCTCTGGCTGTCGTCGGCACGAATCCGAGCTCCGTCGAAAACACGATGGTGACGTCATTTTCGGGATGTCATTCTGAATTTCGCGAAATAGCCTCCACCAATGAGAAAGGGTGACGTGGCAGATCAGCTCTGTTAATCCTTATTGAAGCCGTTTTGCTAGAAACGCCAGTCTTCTTCATCTTGTCTGGATCCTTCGGGTAAGGTTGCTATAAATTTACCCAATTCATAAGTTTTCTGTTTAAATTTAACTCTGTACAGCTCAATAATTAATGTGGTTTTTGACTTCGTTATCATGTTATTTCCGTCTAAGAATTTCACTCGATGTTGGACGATTTTCTCGTCAAAAGTCCTAATGTTACAAATCCCTTATTTCATACAAGAGAGCATGCTCTTTTTTTTTTTTTTTTTTTTTTTTTTTTTTGCTCTATGGTTTCATACTATTTTTTCAGTCTGCTCAGGTTTACTGTCTTCACGGCTCTAATTCTACCGCTATTCCTGCTAATAGGGGCTGCGTCGGTGTCGGTCGTACTGAAAACAACACGGAGAAAAGTACATTTTATTTCGTTTTATTTCATTTTATTTTATAAAACATTGCTTATTTTAAGAAAGTTGTCAATAAAAGCCAAACAGTAGGAATCGATCTCAAGTTTGTTTGTCTGTCTGAGTTTGTGTGGTCTTATTTTTACAAATCGCGCAGGAGTTAGAAGACTTTGGTCTTAAATCGCCGGATTAGCACCCATTTGACGTTTTCACTCAAACCAATTCTTAAATCAACTTTCGGACCAAAAATGACTTAAGGACCAATTTTTCGGACCAAGAAACTATTTTTTTGGGTTCATGATTCGTCGCAATATGGGTAATATATGGCAAAACAACTGTCACTAGGTGTTCAAAATTAAATAGAAATCTTGTCTGGCTTCGTTCGAAACGAATACGATTTAATGAGCGAGCCCGCTTGGATGTTTTTAAATTAAAAAAAAATTTGTCGATGAACTCCCGAGTGACTTGAAATTGAGCATATTTGCATTACATTCTCCAAGCGCCGACTGGATTGAAGTTTTCTAAGGCACTCTAAGAAAAAATCCAAAGTTCAGTATATTCTTTGTATCTCCCGTTCAAGATTCTAGACTCTCTTTGTTTACAGTTTTAAGAGCGACTGTCTGTAAAAATCGACCAAAATCGACTTTTCGCAAATTTACGAAAATCGATTTCGGCCCTACGCATCGAAAAAATGACCGCTGAGATCACGGGTGTAAAAATAAGCGCATCGTACAGCTAAATCACTTATCTATATTTTTGATCAGCATTTTTTATCGAAAGAATAGATATTCCTCTTCCTTTTGGTTGTAATTATTTTAGAATATTTGGCGTTTTAAGATCCGGAAAAAAATAATTTACGAAGCTCATAATTATATACTTTTATTCACACCTTGATTTTAAATAAATACAGTTGAATTTTTAGACGAGAAGAATAAGGTGCTAGGTTACCTGAGTAGTTTAAACAGAAGAAAGCCATACCAATAATAACTTTTTTTCTTATAATGACCACACTAATCCTCTCTTTATGCACCAGTCAGTGGAAACCCCCGCCCCTAACTACCCGGGGAATGTGGGGAATTAGCGGGGATATAGCGGGGCATTAGATTGATATTAGACCACTTACTTGGGCACGCTATGCGGGGCTTTAGATAAGATTAGACTTTTCGTAAAAACGGGCCGGGCAGAGTGGCGTGGCTTGTCTCCTTCTTAGAGTTATTTTAGTGCACGTTTGGAGCCGGGATCGTTAAACCACAGCAAGCCCAGCAAGGACATGGACGAGAGGGACTAGGTATGGTCGACCGCCATCTTGTTTTATTGAAAGCACATGGTCTTCACATGCGTCTCCTAAAGGCTTGAGATATTCATAGAATATCCCGTAAGGCCGTATTAGCTAAGAACTACGAAGACTTTGTCGAGAAAGGTAAGAAATATAAGTTGAGTTGTTTGGAAATTTATATTAAAAGACTTCCGAACTTTGAATAAGCTTATTATAATATCTTCGTAAAATATCACATGTTTTTTTCACTTGTGTTGTTGGAATCTCAGTCCCACCGGAGGGAAAATGGTTCTGTTCCGATTGTAGCAAAGGTTTGCCGTCAAAAATATAAAATTATTTAGAGCAAGTAAACATGCAGTTTCAATGAATATTTTATTGAGTGAGTACTATACTTGATTTAAGTCATTGTGACAATTTATATTTATATTTCTTTCAGGTTGATAAACAGTTAACATTTGAATATAAAGAGATGATGAAAACTGAGCAGATGAATAAAAACAGTTTGTGTTGTAAAAATGTAGTATTGGTTGATTTGTCTACAAACTTTTTAAAATGCTGAGTTAAAAAATGCTTCCAAAATTAATTGTCCTGGGGCGGGGGATAATAGGCGCAGTTTAGGCTTGGGAAAGTGCCTCGCTTAGCGGGGTATGGTGGGGCATTAGTACAATATTAGACAAATGCCAAAATCTAATGCCCCGCTATTTGCGCCATTCCCTTTCACGCTCGTCTATAAAGAATGGGAGTGATGACGACCGTGGAACCGTACCAATCACTAAGACGTCCGAAAGATTACCCCTAACAAGGACCACTCAACAGACCAAGTTTGCGAGGCGAATGGTGGCAAAACTCAGAACAATTCCACCAAATTCCACTTTTGAGGTCAACACTGAGATAAAAGCACTCAACAGACCAAGTTTGCGAGGCGAATGGTGGCAAAACTTAGAACAATTCCACCAAAATACACTTTTGAGGTCAACACTGAAATAAAAGCACTCAACAAACCAAGTTTGCGAGGCGAATGGTGGCAAAACTCAGAACAATTCCACCAAATTACACTTTTGAGGTCAACACTGAGATAAAAGCACTCAACAAACCAAGTTTGCGAGGCGAATGGTGGCAAAACTCAGAACAATTCCACCAAATTACACTTTTGAGGTCAACACTGAGATAAAAGCACTCAACAAACCAAGTTTGCGAGGCGAATGGTGGCAAAACTCAGAACAATTCCACCAAATTACACTTTTGAGGTCAACACTGAGATAAAAGCACTCAACAGACCACCAAATTACACTTTTGAGGTCAACACTGAGATAAAAGCACTCAACAAACCAAGTTTGCGAGGCGAATGGTGGCAAAACTCAGAACAATTCCACCAAAATACACTTTTGAGGTCAACACTGAAATAAAAGCACTCCACAAACCAAGTTTGTGAGGCGAGAGCTAGCAAAAGTCAACAAAATTACATTTGCGGGGCAAACATACTGAATCAAACATGAACAAACGGCGCTAAAACCAAAACTAGATATTGCAAAATATATACCTCTTGCGGCTGTTCTTGAATTTGAGGTTTAGCGGCTTGGGCTGCCGCGACATTATCAGTGGGAACTTGCTTGGAGAGCGGTTTTAACGACCAGCTAGTAAGAGTGGCTTCTGGTGTGAAGTGCGAGGTTCACCTCGTGGTTCTTCTTATTTATACTCGCTCAGAAAGGGACTGGTGCGAATAGTGCTGCAAAGGGCTTTACCACCATTCTAGTGCCCCCCCCCCCCCCCCCCCCCCTCCGGTAAATAATGATAACTCCCTATTAAAGTGTTTTACTTTTTTTCCATTCTCGTACCCAGAGCCTCCTCATGAAAATCGGAAAATAACATAATAAGCTCTGATTGGTCAATAGGTTAAACAAACACAAAAGGAAACCAAGCAAGCAAAATCGACTTGAACAGTCACATATCATCGAATCTTGAATCAAATTACATTTCCATTTGTAGAGCATATAGCAGCTGTTCAACTGAAAAGGTTGAAGGGACGAACGGTGATTGGTAATCAGTGAAGAAAAAGATCCAAGTAAAAAAGCACCACACATATTTACCTGTAAGTATAACCATGTACAAAGTTAAACTTGTTGGGGAAGGGAAAACCCAGTAAGCCATCTAAATGCTATGCTTTACAACCAATATATCGCAATATACATTAAGTTGAAGGGGCGAACGTCAATTGTCAACTGTTGAGATAAAATAACCAAGTAAAATGAAGCATTTCAGCCGTTCTGACGACCTGGTCGCAAGATTCTGGCTTCCGGTCAGTAGGGTTTCCCAGAGCCTCCAGAGCCTCATTCTCGTTCTCAGACCCTACTCATTAGCCAAATCTACGATTTTTCGTTAGAAAGCTGAGAAGGCTCTGGGTACGAGAATGCCAGAGCCTACGATTTGGCTAATGGGTAGGGTCTGGGAACGAGATTGTTCAATATCCACTCATTCTCGTACCCAGAGCATGCGCTATTGTTGCCAGCAGCGCATGCAGCGGAACGAGAATGATATCCGCTGTACTCTACGACATAAATATTGAAACCCCCACTTCACCCTACCTGAACCTCGATCGGGAAATTAGATTAAATTTAGCACTTTCTCACGCGGCTATATAGATGTCCCATAGACGTTAAATTCCCCGTCTCTCCATGCATTCACGCTGTTCAATGCACGTTAAATCCTGGTCTCGCCGCGTTAATTCGCCGGCTCCTTTCCCGGGAGAGGCCGGGGCGTCAGTCTCAATCATCGACCAATGCATTTGGTTAAATAACATGCGTATAAATAAAACCCACTATTTTATGATGCTTTCTATGTTTTGTTGAGTGTTTCATAGTTTACTGAAAGTATCCAAATGTTTCAGTTCTGTGTTTACAGGAGTGGGTGCTGAACCATCAATCCCAGTTGTTGGAGAAAAAGTTACTGTTATTGATCATATTATGACTACTAAACGTTCCGTGAGTTATGAAGTTAGCGCATCCCATGATGGTGGAAGTGAAGATCGTAGTGTTAAAGAATATGAAGAAAGGCCTGCTGTGAATCATGAAGAAAGGGCTTATACTACTTTACTGCCTGCATTTCAAAGAATGCTGGATTCTCACTTGACGTTTGCTGCATTTTGCGTGTTAGTTGTTGGAATTTTTGCTATATTTTTTATGTTTTTTATAACAAACATTCAAAACCAGCGCCAAACGGGTTTTCCACCTTGAAATAGCCCAGTAAAATTTACGAGGTTGATGTTGTAACTGTAGTGAAGCCACGCAAAATTCCAAAACATATTCAGCAGTTCAACTAGTTTCTGATGGTAGCTTAGGTGTGTTATCGGTCTATCAATGTTTAGTTCTTGGTATGCACCGAATCGAAATATGGCGACCAACTTGAATTACTATTGTTCTGGACTCGAGTTCACGTGGACATATAAAAGCGTTTTTAAATGAGAAGCTAGTCAGTCAAGAACAATAGTTATTCAAATTGCGAATGCGATGCCTTAGATTTAGGTACTTCATGTAAGGTACAAACACGTGGATCACAAAATACATCTATTGTTAGGAATAACATTATGCACCATATACGACGTTCCTACCCTATCGGCAAAAATAAGAAAACTGTGGTAGAAATGTTAGTTAGTTCACTACTCAACAACGTTATAATAGATTCTACAGCACTATATTTACTGATCATATTGAAAATACTGCATGCCATAAGAGTATTCAGTATGCGACAAACTCATAAACTTTGATAGTACGAGTGCATTTATTATTAGGTTTATACTGAATAAGTGATAGTTTGTGTGATGATGTAATGTAATACAGCCATAAAGGAAACGATAACCTCATTTGATTCAAGAATTTATAGTACGCACGACAAAATTACTCGATTCTGATTGGTCTAGAGGAGTACAATTAGAGCGTTAATTTGTACTCCGCGGGAGTACCAATTAGGTCGCTATGGAAACACGGCCAAAAGCGGCAAATTTCCCCAGTGAAATGAGTGAAATTCCCAAAAAAATAAGTGTTTTATAGATTAAAATGCAAAAATTTCAGAAAACTGTTTAATACAAACATTGGAAGGCCTCAAATTATGATAACTAGACAAATTCAAGACGTAATAAATCATGTTTTGTAGTAGATAGTCGTTTTTTCTTTCTAGTTTTCGCCAAACAATTTGAATTGGAGTTTTGAATGTTCTCGTTTTACTACCTGTTGTCTTCTGTGGTCTTCTCGAAAAATATATTCAACACCACATCTACAATAATTGTACAATATGTAGAAAACAGCTAACAATAGTTTTAAAGCAAATTTCTTTCCGTTTAGCGAAAAAACACAGCGAGTAGAGGCTCGTTTTTTTGTTTTGAAAATAGTTAAGATCAAATCTTACCGGCAAACTGTCGAGTAGTTGTAGAGAGACGAATTCAGCTATTTATCACAAGTTAATTGATCCTAAGTTGTCAATCCAGTCTTGAAATAATAAAATCTTCAGATAATTCACCATTCAAAGAAAATAGCAGCGAAATTCTTCAAGCTACAGGAGGGAATAATATCCAAAGCACATGGTCTGATCACTGGCGACTCGTTCACGGCAAGCTGTACTTGAAAACTCTTAACTTGAACGACATATTTGTCGCTTTTATCCCTTTTGATGTTGTCCAGCTAACTTGTTTTCAAAGAAAATATTTTTGAAATTGTGTTTTAGCAGTTATTAGCAAATGCTAAGAGGAAAAAAACTTAAATTAGCGAACTGTAAACTCTCAACTTTGGCTTAGTTTTCACACAGTACGTTTTCAAAGAAAAGTCGCTTCTTGATTCGCTGTTTAGCTGTCAATACTGTCATTCAATAGTTGTAAACATGCATTAAAATGGCTTTTTACTTGAGATGTAAAATTATTTTCTAGTATTTTGTAGTTCAAATCATACATAAAATACTAATCTAAAAAGGTTTTACAGCAACGTTAACACTTTCTAGGCTGTTCTTAACTTAGCGTTCTTGGAGAAGAGTCGGTTATAGCAAAGGCAATGAAGATGAATAGAATGATGCCTTCGCTTCGCATGTTTTATAAAATTTTGTCGAGTGAACTATAAATAAAAAATCGCACGACCTCCTCGTACAATTTGGAATTAATAGGCACTCGTAATGTTTTGAAAGTTCTTTAATTGCACTCGCCTAAAGGCTCGTGCAATTACAAGAACTTTCAAAACATTACTCGTACCTATTAATTTCCAAATTGTACTCGAGGTCGTGCGATTTCCTATACTAATTGGACATCGCTAGCATGAAAATAAGGAGCTTCGATGAGCACAAAAACGACAAGGGCTACTACACTTGATTTTTTTAATAATAACTGGCAGTGTACTGCATAATTATACTAAGCGTTTCATCATATTTTGGTCACTTTTGCTCCAAACTTGTGACACTGAAAATCCTAAATTATAGCTGTCGAACTGGAGTAAAGCTACTTGGAGATAGTTACGGAAATGTCAGTTTTTCTGCTGATCAAAATATAACCTCTCCCAAAGTTCAAGGCGTCATATCTCTAAACCGCATTCACTAAATTTTGGTCGCATTTGACATTTTGTTCTTTGGCTCTAAAAAAGCCTGTTTACAAAATATTGAGCTGTCCTCATAACGAGAGGCTTAAAAAACGGGTTTTCTGCTCTGTCGCTTCGACCAAAATTCTCTTACTTGTAGTCATAACAATCGCAAGTTTCACAGGTAAAAGGTACGACGAGCATCCCCGCCCCTTTCACATCGGATCCCCCCCCCCCCCCCCCCCCCTCTCGGACTACAGCTACGCCACTGCTAAATAGTCCCTTTCACAGTTCCTTGCGCCATCTTGCCAAGGACTAATCTCGAGGACTAATTGTTAAATAGAAATACCCACACCTCACCATCGAACCTTAGGGCGGGCGGGTGGGACAAAAAACGATTGTTTTGTTTGTCGGCACTCGAACTTCCAGAACTACCAAAGCTGCCAGTTGGTCCCCTATCGCACTTGGTCCCCCCGCGGCAGATCGACTAGGGGAAGACCGCTGGCCGCATGAAAAGAGGTGACACGTCATTTCAAATAAGTTTTTAGAACTGCGTAGTTCCGTAGTTCAGCTCTGTTAATCCTTATTGAAGCCGTTTTGCTAGAAACGCCAGTCTTGTTCATCTTGTCTGGATCCTCTTGGTAAGGTTGCTATAAATTTCCGCAATTCATAAGTTTTCTGTTTAAATTTAACTCTGTACAGCTCAATAATTATGTGGTTTTTGACTTCGTTATCATGTTATTTCCGTCTAAGAATTTCACTCGATGTCGGACGATTTTCTCGTCAAAAGTCCTAATGTTACAAATCCCTTATTTCATACAAGAGAGCATGCTCTTTTTTTTTTTTTTTTTGCTCTATGGTTTCATACTATTTTTTCAGTCTGCTCAGGTTTACTGTCTTCACGGCTCTAATTCTACCGCTATTCCTGCTAATAGGGGCTGCGTCGGTGTCGGTCGTACTGAAAACAACACGGAGAAAAGTACATTTTATTTCGTTTTATTTCATTTTATTTTATAAAACATTGCTTATTTTAAAAAAATTGTCAAAACAAACGGTAGGAATCGATCTCAAGGAAATGAGAAAATTTTTTCTCAGGTTTGTTTGTTTAAGTTTGTCTGGTCTTATTTTTACAAATCACGCAGGAGATAGAAGACTTTAGTCTTAAATCGATAGCACCCATTTGTCTAGAAATGACGTTTTCACTCAAACCAATTCTTAAACCAACTTTCGGACCAAAAATTACGGTGGCCCATAACGGCAATACACATAAATAAATCCCATACAAAAATATATGTCCAAATACAAAAATATTTGTTAGATTACAGAAATATTTATTCCAGTACAAAACTATTTGTTCAAATGCAAAACAAATGTAATCCAGAACAAAAATATTTAATCCAGTACAAAAATTTATTAGTCCCAGTACAATTTTTTTCAAGGAAAGTGTTCTTCCAATCTCGTACCCAGCTGATACAGCAAAGAACATAGCAACGGAAACCAAGCAAGCCAAATCGACTTAAGTAGCTGTTACATATCTTCGAATCTAGAATAAAATTATATTTCCATTTATCGAACATAAAGTACCAAGACCCTACTCAACTACTCTCTAGGGAAGGTCTTGGGGTCTGGGTACGGGAATGGAAGAACGCTTTCCTTGAAAAAAATTGTACTGGGACTAATATATTTTTGTACTGGGACTAATATATTTTTGTACTGGGACTATTATATTTTTGTACTGGGACTAATATATTTTTGTACTGGATTAAATATTTTTGTTCTGGGACTAATATTTTTTTGTACTGGGACCAATATATTTTTGTACTGGGACTAATATATTTTTGTACTGGATTAAATATTTTTGTTCTGGGACTAATATTTTTTTGTACTGGGACTAATATATTTTTGTACTGGGACTAATATATTTTTGTACTGGGACTAATATATTTTTGTACTGGGACTAATATATTTTTGTACTGGGACTAATATATTTTTGTACTGGGACTAATATATTTTTGTACTGGGACTAATATATTTTTGTACTGGGACTAATATATTTTTTTACTGGGACTATTATATTTTTGTACTGGGACTAATATATTTTTGTACTGGATTAAATATTTTTGTTCTGGATTACATTTGTTTTGCATTTGAACAAATAGTTTTGTCCTGGAATAAATATTTCTGTAATCTAACAAATATTTTTGTATTTGGACATATATTTTTGTATGGGATTTATTTATGTGTATTGCCGTTATGGGCCACCGTAAAAAATGACTTCAGGACCAATTTTTCGGACCAAGAAACTGTTTTTTTGGGTTCATGATAGGTCGCAATATGGGTAATATGTGGCAAAACAGCAGTCACTTTAATTCTTGGTTTAGTTCGAATTTCTAGACATGTGTTCAAATGCAAATAGAAATATTGTCTGGCTTCGTTGGAAACGAATATTTAATGAGCGAGCCCGCTTGGATGTTTAAAATTTTGTCGATAATTTTTTTTAAAAACTCCCGTGACTTGAAATTGAGCATATTTGCATTACATTCTCCAAGCGCCGACTGGATTGAAGTTTTCTAAGGCACTATAAAAATAATAATAATAATAATAATTCTAATTTATTTAGCGCTAATTCCTCAAGGTTCAACAGCGCTTTACAAATAAGTATTATAGATTATAAATAAAACCTCTAAAAATTATACTATTATATTTAAGAGAATTAAAAGCAATAAAAAAGATAACTATGTTTAATACTATATATTAAAGTATCAATAAAATATAAAAATGTAATAGTTAAAATTTATGAACTATAATTAAAGACAACTTTAGATGACATTAATACTTTGTAAACATTAATTTCAGCAACTGGATCAACTAATTGTTTTTGATATTATAATATATTATAATCATAACACGAATAAAATAGAGTAACTGATTAAAATTGTTTTAGAAAGAAATTAATGAAAGGCTTGCCTAAAAAGCCATGTCTTTATTTCACTCTTAAACTGTGAAATTGAGTGAGAGGATCTAATGTTGGGTGGAAGGGTATTCCAAAGTTCAGGAGCCGCATAAGAAAATGACCTTTTGCCATAAGATTTGAGATTGTAGGTTTGCTTGGTTAAAAGATTTATAGAAGATGATCTTAAGCAGCGAGAGGGAACATAAGGCTTTATCAAGTCCCTCAGATATAAAGGCGCTTGATTATGTAAGATCTTAAATGTAAGGAGAAGAATTTTGAAGACTATGCGCTGTTCCACAGGTAGCCAGTGTAGATTGTGCAAGATAGGGGTTATGTGTTCTTGCTTCCGAGAAAACGTTATGAGCCTTGCTGCAGCATTTTGGACATGCTGTAACCTCTGCAGAGAGCCTTTAGGAAGTCCATATAATAAAGAATTACAAAAATCAAGTTTCGAGGAAATAAAGGCATGAAAAAATTCCAAAGTTCAGTATATTCTTTGTATCTCCTGTTTAAGATTCTAGACTCTCTTTGTTTAGGGACTGTTCGTTTATTACATCATGGGGGGGGGGGGGGGGGGGTTGGTGGTTTTTCTTTTTTTTGGGGGGGGGGTAAACTTTTCAAAGAACGTTTTTTAGGGGGGGGGGGGGTAAAATTTGATATTGTGGAGGGGGTGGGGGTAAAAATTCAAATGTTATGTTTTAGAGGGGGGGGGGGGGGGTAAAAATCATACAAAAGCTTTTGAGACGGGGGTAATTTTTTAAAATATTGACATTAAACAAAAACCACCAGCCCCCCCCCCCCCCCCCCCCTGCGATAAAGTAAACGAACAGTCCCTTACAGTTTTAAGAGCGACTATCTGTAAAAATCGACCAAAATCGACTTTTCGCGGCACAAGTCAAAAAATGAATTTCGCTCATTTTTTGTTTATTGATAGCCCTTAGTACATCCTGGTGTTTTTAGTTTTGAAAAATTTTACTTGGTTCCCGACAAATTTACGAAAATCGATTTCGGCCCTACGCATCGAAAAAATGATCACGGAATTTAGTGTAAGAATAAGCGCATCGCACAACTAAATCACTTATCTATATTTTTAGTCAGCATTTTTTATCGAAAGAATAGATATTCCTCTTCCTTTTGGTTGTAATTATTTTAGAATATTTGGCGTTTTAAGATCCGAAAAAAAACAAATATTTACGAAGCTCATTATTTTCAAAGTTCACAAATGCAAATTCGGGGCTTAAATAATAACTATGTGCTCTTATTCCAAATCATAAAAAACCTACATCCAGAGGATTATCTAATGTATTTCTATCAGAATCAAAAGAAAAATCTCTGGGCAAATCAATTTTACTGTTCCGTTGAGGACGCTTTTCTGTCCCTATTTGACGACAATTTGAAGATGCAAATTGTGGTCTCGTAATATTGTCATCAAATAGGGACAGAAAAGCGTCCGAGATTTTTGAAGTTCGACAAATTAGCGAAACAATTTTCCGTGAGCATTCGCCGTCTTCAGTTGAACATGCTAACGCCCCTGCTGCAGTGTGTGGTATAAAAGGGCGTGTACGGGAGTTAGGAAAGTTAGACATATTTAAATATAAAGTTGGGGAAGGGTCATAATATTTCACATCCTGCATCTAGGAGGTTCACGTTTTCCCCCTTCATATGTCAAGGGAGGGTCTCCTTTTTTCCAAAGGGCTTTACTACCATTCTAGTGCCCCCCCCCCCCCCCCCCCCCAACCCCGGTAAATAACACCCTATTAAAGTGTTTTATTTTTTTTCCCATTCTCGTACCCAGAGCCTCCTCATGAAAATTGCAAAATAACATAGGAATGAGCTCTGATTGGTCAATAGGATAAACAAACAGCAAAGGAAACCAAGCAAGCAAAATCGACTTGAACAGTCACATATCATCGAATCTTGAATCAAATTACATTTCCATTTGTAGAGCATATATCAGCTGTTCAACTGAAAAGGTTGAAGGGACGAACGGCAATTGGTAATCAGTGAAGAAAAAGATCCAAGTAAAAAAGCACTTCACATATTTACCTGTAAGTATAACCATGTACAAAGTTAAACTTGTTGGGGAAGGGAAAACCCAGTAAGCCATCTAAATACTATACTTTACAACCAACATATCGCAATACTAAAGAATTAAGAGAAAAATATCATATGCCTTTGGCAGGACTCGAACCCACGGTTTCGGTATACTAGTCCGACGTGTTAACCACTACACTACAAGGACCAACCACGCTGGTTACGCAGCCAGGCAATGTTGTATATGTGGCAACTGTGGGGGTCCAGGGCGATATTAATCTCATGGGTAAGCTGAACACTAATATCGCAATACTGATATATTAAGTTAAAGGGGCGAACGTCGATTGTCAATTGGTGAGGTAAAATAACCAAGTAAAATGCAGCTTTTCGAATAGAAAATTCACAAGATGAACGAGCCAATAGCGCAGGATTCGGTAACGAGAATGATATCCGCTCTACTCTACGACATAAATATTTAAAAACCCACTCCACCCTACCTGAACCCCGGGACGTAGTGTTAAATGTTAAACTTAGCAATTTCTCACGGTCCCCAGAGAAAGATTTCCCTTAAAACCCCGGTCACGTACCAAGAACCCGGTTATAGATGTCCCATAGGCGTTAAATTCCCCGTCTCTCCGCGCATTCACGCTGTTCAAGTAGAGGTTATATAAGTTGGAGAATGAATATAACTTTGTACACCTTTGTACACCGTCAGTTTCAAGTTCTCACGTATCATACGGTGTACAAAGTTATATTCATTCTCCAACTGTTTCATTAGAAACACCGACGCGGTCAACTAGTTTATCTAGTCTCTACCATATTTAAAGGTTATATATCTCATATCCACCGAGGTATAAGGTATATAATCGCCTTATATCATCATTGGGGAAGTTTCTTAAGCACAGGGTTGATATCTAGATATCAACCTGGTGAGCCGCCGTTTGGTGAATATGAATGATAAAGACTGCCAGCGAACAAAAGAAACTGACCCAATGATGATATAATGCACGTTAAATCTCGGTCTCGCCGCGCTAATTCGCCGGCCCTTTCCCGGGGGAGGGGGAGGGGGCGTCGGTCTCAATCATCGACCATTGCATTTGGTTAAATAACATGCGTATAAATAAAACCCACTATTTTATGATGCTTTTTATGTTTTGTTGAGTGTTTCATAGTTTACTGAAAGTATCCAAATGTTTCAGTTCTGTGTTTACAGGAGTTGGCGCCACACCATCCATCCCAGTTGTCGGAGAAACCAGAGTTACTGTTATTGATCGTATTATGTCTAAAGAAATTACCCGATCCGAAGGTGATGGAAATAAAGATGATAGGGAACGTAGGGATCGTATTGTGATGGCATGCGCAAGTCAAAGTTTGGATTTTGCTTTTTATTGCATGATGCTTGTTTTAATTGCATTTTTCTTTCTTATTCTATGGAACATGTGGTTTGTTACAAAAGTAATCGACTACGGACACAGATTTTAAGCTTGTTTTTGAAATAGCCCAGTAAAACGAGGTTGATGTTCTAACTGTAGTGAAGTCACGCAAAATTCCAAAACATATTCAGCAGTCTACTAACTATGGTTCAACTAGTTTCTGATGGTAGTCTAGGTGTGTAATCGGTCTATCAATAATTAGTTCTTGGTATACACCGAATCGAAATATGGCGACCAACTCAGTGATCGAATTACTATTGTTCTGGACTCGAGTTCACGTGGGAATATAAAAGCGTTTTTACATGAGAAGCTAGTCAGTAGAGAACAATAGTTATTCAAATTGCGATTGCGATGCTTTAGATTTAGGTACTTCATGTAAGGTACAAACACGTGGATCTCCAAACACATCATTGGTAGGAATAACAAAAATAAGAAAACTGTGGTAGAAATGTGGTTAGAAATGTTAGTTAGTTCACTACTCAGCAATGTAATGTATATAAGAGATTCTTCAGCACTATGTCTACTGATCCTATAGACAAAATACTGCATGCAATAAGAATATAATGTGACAAACTCATAAACTTTAAAGTGCCTATGACACATCTGACAATATTTTCACTATAGATTCTGCATGAGATGACCTGTTGTGTGGCCAAAAAAAAAAAAAAAAAACAGTTTGAGTGATCTCTTGAAGCGTCTTGAAGTTATAAAGGTTTTTCCATGCCATATGCTAAGGACTCAAACTATATATTTTTTTCTGGCCAGTCAACAGCTCACCTCATGTAGAATCTATACTGAAAATATAGTCAGATGTGTCATAGCCACTTTAATAGTAAGAGTGCATTTACTATTAGGTTTATACTGAATAAGTGATAGTTTGTGTGATAATGTAATGTAATACAGTAATAAAGGCAACGATAACCTCATTTGATTCAAGAATTAATTGGGCATCGCTAACATGAAAATAACGAGCTTCGATGAGCACAAAAACGACAAGGCCCTTGTTACTACACTTGATTATTTTATAATAACTGGCAGTGTACTGCAAAAGTATAAGCGTTTCATTATATTTATGTCACTGTTGCTCCAAACTTGTGACACTGAAAATCCTAAATATAGCTGTCGAACTGGAGTAAAGCTACTTGGAGATAGTTACGGAAACTGTCAGTTTTTCTGCTGACCAAAATATCACCTCTCCCAATGTACAAGGCGTTATTTCTCTAAACCGCATCCACTAAATTTTGGTCACATTTCAAATTTTGTTCTTTGGCCCTAAAAGAGCGTGTTTACCAAATATCGAGCTTAAAAACATATTGCTGTCCTCATAACAAGAGGCCAAAAACGGGTTTTCTGCTCTGTCGCTTCGATGACTACAACTAACTCACTGGAAAGTACAATGTTAATTCTGTTCGATTTTGTAAATTTTAGTTCTAAATTTTTTTCATATCACAACTATCCCAGCACTCATGACTTTTGATTAAGTACCTTTGAAACAAGGCAATGATCAGAGAGGAGTGTGGCTACACATGGGAACTGATGTCATTGAGTACTAGTGAAAAGCGTTTGTTTGTTTGTTTGTTTGTTTGTTGTTGTTATGACCTCTACTTGTATGTAATGCCTGCCCAGAATGGAACCCGATACCCCAGAGGTAAAAGGCGAGAGCACTACCGCTCCCGAGGGCAGTGGGGAACTCCCATATATAGAAGGGTGGGGATGCTCGTTTAGGAAAATGACCCCTAAAAGGTACCAAAATTCTCTTTCTCGTAGTCATAAAAATCACAAGCTACATCCCTAAATGGTACCAAATGATGCTAATTTTACAGCATTTCAATTAGTTTTTCGTTTGAACACCTTAAAGGTACCACAACGAAAATTAACCCCTAAAAGGTACGACGGGCATCCCCGCCCCTTTCATATCGGATCCCCCCGGGCAACCGCTACACCACCGCTAAATAGTCCCCTTTCTCAGTTCCTTGCGCCATCTTGAAAAGTAGCCGTGCCTTGGCATCGAAGCGAGACATGAGGTAACCTTGCAATGATAGAGACGTGAATGGTGTTAAAAAAGGTCTCTATCATTTCACTGAAGGTTACCTCATGTCTCGCTTCGATGCCAAACCACGGCTACTTGGCAAGATGGCGCATGGAGGAATATCCCCTAACTTCCCATAGACAAGAGAAAAAACCTTGTCCAAATCGCCGAAGCAAAAAAAAAAAAAAAAAAAGGGAGATGTCCATGGGGGATTTAGAATCACCCTTAAAATATGGGGGTGCTCAGCCTCCCCCAAGGAAAGGAAAATATGGAGAGAAAAAAACTAAGATTTTAAACTAAGATTTAATAGAAACACCCACACCCTGACCTGAACGTACAAGAAATCTAAATAATGGTGAAGTTGCACAAGACGAATTTGCAACCACATCTTTTATCTATTCGATCTCAAAGTTGAAAATCGCTGTCACTACCAGTATTGGAAAGTGCTTGGGCTTCCTGTAGTATGGACTGGAGGAAGAGATTTGGTGCAGACAATACAAGATTTTTCTTGGAAAAGGGATGGGCTGACTGCAGGTATCATTTCAAAGCCGATTCTTTCGAACTGCGTATTTCCTTAGTTCAGCTCTGTTCCGGGCTCTCTTAATCGTTGTTGTATCGTTGTTTGCTGAAAAGCCAGTCTTCTTCATCTTGTCTGGATCCTCTTGGTAAGGTTGCTATAAATTTACCCAATTCATAAGTTTCCTGTTTAAATTTAACTCTGTACAGCTCAATAGTCAATGTGGGTTTTCACTTCGTTATCATGTAATTTCCGTCTAAGAATTTCACTCGATGTTGGACGATTTTCTCGTCAAAAGTCCTACTGTTACAAATCTTTTATTTCATACGAGAGAACATTCTCTTTGGTTTCATGCTATTTTTTTAGTTCCAACATGTCTGCTCGGGTTTACTGTCTTCACGACTCTAATTCTACCGCTATTCCTGCTAATTCATAATACAAAAGTTACGTTTCCATCAGTATTTTAGCCTTATTTACAAATCACGCAGGAGATAGAAGACTTTGGTCTTATCGATTAGCATCTGTTTATAGCCAAAAACGGTTCGTGTGTGAAGGTACTGTAACAGTTTCGTTTTCTAAAGCCAGAAAAGTGACTCATGTGACTCTCCACAGGCAGCCCAAACAAACAAAGTTCCTGTGTAAAGTATACTAGTTATCTGGTTATAGTTAACACTAAGATGCCCCCGCTGTGATTTACTAACTGAAAGATACTGTTACGGGATGGGAATTCTATTAAACTTTAATAAACCATGCATAAAAATGCAACTTTCTCGGAAAGGTGAAAAGTTACGATTTTCACGCTGACAAAAGGCGTTGCGTTACGCGTGCGCGTGTAACGCAGTTACTCTTCATTTTGACCTTTTGACGTTCTGACTACAGCAGTCCAAGGAAAAGAAATGGACTACTTGACTGTTCCCTTCAACGACCAAATTTGCAAATTTTCTATACAAATTCGTTTACAATTGTAGTTCAACTTGTCTTCATTCTGTAAATCACTGAGCATTTAGTACTGGACTCAAATCTCTTTAGAACCGGGGTTGAAAATGCCCTGATACCAAAATACCCGAAAACCCTGGCCGTCTGAAAATTCGGCGAATCTGCATATACCGAAATATTTAAACACGCTACTGAGCTCAAACGTTTCTTTAATCTGCAAATATCATCAAACCTGTGCATAAATGCTCGAGCGATGTGGTCTAATCCCAAAAAATCCTGAACAAACCAACGGAACAGATGACGAATACGTGCTCGAATCTCGGGCTGGAATCATTATTGTGCTTGACTTGCTTGAGATACAAACTAGACTTGTCAATCATTAACTTTAAAGTTGTTATGATTTAGATCTCCGAACCAATCAAAACTCATTGAGCCTGCATTTATTGAAGCCACTCAGCTCAGGTTACAATCCCAGCGGTCCTTCGCGGTCGTAAAAAACTGTGACATCGAGATTTTTCCTGGTATACATAAATACTTACATACATACGCGGGGACTCCAATATATGCCTCCTGTCATGCCTCCTCGGGTTTCGGGGGCAATTATTATATAAGGGCACGTATGGGAGTTAGAATATATAGATATCTGCTCATTCTCGTTTCCAGAGCCTGCGCTATTGCTATTGATGCCAATAGCGCAGGATTCGGGAACGAGAATGATATCCGCTCTACTCTACGACATAAATATTGAAACCCCCACTCCACCCTACCTGAACCACGGGACGTAGTGTCAAATGTTAAACTTAGCAATTTCTCACGGTCCCCAGAGAAAGATTTCTCTTAAAACCCCAGTCATGTACCAAGCTAGTATTAACGAGATTCTGATTTTGACCATTTAGTTCCTTACAAAACAGAATGAGAATGCACTACATATTTCAAAGCTTACCTTAGATCTATACCTTAGATAGGTGTTGAATTCCCCGTCTCTCGCGCTGTTCAATGCAAGTTAAATCCCGGTCTCGCCGCTGGAGGTCTTTCCCGGTCTTTCCCGGGGGAGGGGGCGTCGGTTTCAATCATCGACTAGTACATAATTTGTTAAATGACATGGGTATAACTAAAAACCATTATTTTATGGTGGTTTCTATGTTTTGTTGAGTGTTTCATAGTTTACTGAAAGTATCCAAATGTTTCAGTTCTGTGTTTACAGGAATGGGTGCCGCACAATCAATCCCAGTTGTCGGAGAAGTCCTTACTGTTGTTGATAGCAGTGTGAAATTGGTTGCAGCTGGTTCTTGCGCTCTTGTAGGAGAGATACTAGACGAACAAGATGCTAAAGACGCTGCCAAAAAGTTCGTAAAGAATGCTGGGAATTCTTGGGTGGAATATTCCGAGAGAAATTTAATCGCTGCTCCAGTACGTGCAACCGTTCATAGTATTGCTGGCGACGAGGATGAAGCGTGGAGAGTCCTGAAAAAGATGGGTAAATCGACTGAGCAAGTCATTGACAGCACTCCAGTTGTCGGGCACGTAAAGGGTGTTGGTCATTACATAGCTGGGGATACAGAACACGGTCATGATTGCATGAAAGGTGCCAGTCGCACATTAGCTGTGGTCGGGGCTGGAGCTCTAACTGGTGGAGTTGGAGGAGGAGTAGTCTTAGGTGGATTAGCCGGCGCTTCGAGTGGTGTTGCTTACGATGGCACAGTATCTTTTATTGAAAGTAATGTAAAAAACGAAAATCGTCCATATGGAGTTATTGCGTCCATCGACCAGGCAATTGAATCTGATAAGAAGAATGATGGTTATGGTGTTATTGACTCTGCAATAAACGTAGGATACTCCGTTACCGGGGACTTTCTTGCCGGCTCTGCTGCGGCGAAGACCAGCAAGGCACTGAACAAAGCTTCAAAGCAAAGGAAAGCGTTGGTAAAAAGAGTAGGAAAAGAAGGCGCTAAGGATGTGGTTGACACTGCCAAGAAGTTACAAGAAGTAACAAAGGATGTTAAGGGAGATAAACACGTTTGTACGAAAGCAAAAAATCTCGAAACGGGAGAAAAAGCTTACGGAACAAACAGACGATGCAGACAAGACATCAGGATGAACGAGTATGCCTCGAAAGGTAAAAAGAGTGGGTACACCAGTAAAACAAATGCTAAGAAAGGGCATGTCGGTGAATTCTCGAGAGAGGCAGGAATCCTTGAACAAACAGCAAATGACATGAATATGGATATTGAACCAAAAGTTGGCAATCGCGCTCCACGTGCATGTGCTGAACACCAGGCTTTTGATAAGCTTGGTACCCATGGGGTTGAGTCGAATGTACGCACGACTAGCGTTACATCTCATAATGGGAATATCACAGCTGTAAAGAGATGCGACAATTGCGTGCAGTTTGGCGAGCTGATGGGAGATGTGCCCACTGATCGTATTCATGGGATGCCTGTGCCTACACGTCAGTTCGTTCTTGATACGTCCATGCCTGCTATAAAATCCGCTCGTATATATGCTGCAGGCGCAATTGCAGTCTGTTCTTTCTGTGGTAAAACCGAAGATTGTAGCTGCGAATAATTCAGGCTTAAAACTGAGGCATCCGTTTTTTTCGGGAAACACAAACGATGACTCGCTAAAAACCTTTGAAAAAGGTTAGGTATATATTTACAAGATTGTTGTTCTGTAGTGAATTAAGACGCGTGATTCCTATCCTATTGCTGGTTTTCGTACTGATGACGTCATAGCCGCCATCTTGGTTGAACTTTACAAAATTTACCGCTTTTTACAGTAAAGCTAAAGTAAGCGTGAGTGATACGATAATACAATTATAGTAATTGTAGGTTTTTAAAATATTTTTGAAACTTGGAAAATTGGAAATTAAGGAAAAGGAATAATCGAAAACACTGCCTGAAGAAACACTTTTTTCCTTAAATGAGAAAAAAGTACGAAAATCTCATATAAGCTTTTTGAAATAAAACGAGCGTATTTTTGTTGCAGTAAGTTATAGGTAAAACAATAGGCTTAATTAGCAGTTATTCGCCGAAGGCGAAGTGATTATCGATGAATATTTACCGAGCGGCGAGTCTTCGAGCTGCGAGGTAAATATTCATCGATAATCACTGAGCCTGAGGTGAATAATTGTTTTAGTGAGGTGATTATTTCAAAAAAGAAAGAAGGAAACAACATTGAAAGTGAAAATATTTTATTTTTTAAAATCGCGCGATTTTGCTGACAGCCATTTTGTCCGAAAAGGTGATTATCGGCTGATAATCCGAGATAGAAAACCAATCAGAGCGCGCGATTTTGTATAATCACCTTTGTATTTTTACTAATAATTGATAGTTTGATGATGTAGTGTTAATCTGATTTGGTTCAATTAAGGACTGGAAGTTCGACGACTTCCTATCTGACTGGAATCAAGGTTTATTCAGTCTGTTCAATTTGTAATTTTGATTCAAAAAAATTGTTAAATAAGTTGCACACGTTTGTCAATCCATGTGTCGACTTCCCTCTCGACCACTCAAGAAGCAGTGTAACTTTAAATACCTTTAAAACCGAAAAGTGAACCTGCGTTTTCGGTGCTTACCAGGAGAAACGCAGAATATGGGGACGAGACTAAATAACGTCTGCGCATGCTCTAAAAATCTGTACGCCTTCCTGCTATTGTAAAGAATAAACTTCCCTGACAAATGCACTTTATGCATGAGTCAATGTAAACCCCGACCCCCCCCCCCCCCCCCCCCCCGGGACAAGGTGGGGATAAGTAGGGGAAATGTAGGGGATTTGAGGCCATATTCATCCCCCAGGGGGTCAGGGCTGGATAGCTTTGGTATCTTGTCCGTTATATTTGTTATGAGCCTGCAGATGTTAAGCCAGCGGTAGTTCATCTCAGTGATGAAAAAACATGGCATCAGCTGAAAAGGTGAGTTCTTTGTGATTGCAAATGAAAATCCTTTGTCTTTTCATTGAATTGTTGACAATCCAAGCTTGAAACTGTTCAATAAATCGCTGTTTAAGAGCTCATGTTAAAAAAAAGCCCCAGGATCAGGAAAATTTTCCTCATTTGATAGCATGCTTTTTACAAATCCCCACCTTGTCCCGGGGTGGGGGGGGGGGGGGGTCGGGGTTTACATTGACTCATGCATTACAAGATGCCAAAATTTAAAGGCAGTTCTTGAAACTTGATGCTAATTCTTTTATATTAACTTTGTTAATGCAACATGGTATCCACGTCATTTGCAATGGACTTCTGAAGTCATTTGCTATTTCAATTGTAGACCGTCTATGGGGTAGACTGTGAACAGTCCCTCTTTTCCCTCCTAACTCATAGTCTATCACCTGAGACCGGTTTTTTCACTTTATTGGCTCACTTAAGGGACCAAATAAAACCTATTGGAATTTAACAGTCACTACATAAGGACTATGAAAACATATGTTCGACATTCCCAAAATATAGCTTTCCTATTAAACTAAGGGGATGAAATACGCTGACATGGACCGAGCAGGGGACTGGGACCGAGTTCCTTAAAACAAGTCAAATAAACTCATATTCGGGAAAAATCATTAAAACTGACAACATTGGCATGGATCAATAGTATTGGAGTGTGTATTCATTCATTTTGAGGTTTTTAAGATTATTTTTGATTAAATAAAACAAGTCTAGGACCCAGTCCCCCTCTCCTGAAGTCAGCTAATGTCATTAAATGCCCCTTGGGTCGGCAGTTTTACTGTACAACCCTTGGATTTTATTGCAGCTCAAGCTATCTCTTAGTCCTACACCTATTAACCTATATATATTAAGTAGACTACTAAAAACGTTTGATAATTCGTGCATTATTCACGATCTCTATGCATACATAACTATAAAGAATCAGTGTTTGCTAAAGTATATAATGCGTATGAAGGTACATACATCCACGGTTTGTACATAATATTTGGGTTATGCAGTCCTGTAATGCCTTAGTCGAGTATTTGTGTTAATTAATTCGATGAGGATCTTTTCAGTTTATCAGAGGAATTCTTGAGTAAAATGTGATATCTATGGTAAAAAGGACAATGCCTTCTCACAGGGATATTACTGCGGTACTTGAAAAGAGGGGAGGTAAAGAGTGAAATATTGCCCCTCATCGTTCATCCTAAACGTTTCATGTTTTATGATTACATATTTCAAGTAGAATTTTTGAACAGGGGCTATTTTTGCCCTTCCAGACATCCCTTCACGGCTGATGGGCACGGATGGGACGGTAAACGGATGAAAGGTCAAGATTATGTGCCACTTATGTGCCACTTATGTGCCTCTTGTCTAGCAACATTGCTGTTTTGGAAGTTGCAGAGGAAAAGTTGATCATGAAAAACCCCGCATAACAAATCGTATTGTTGAAAAGAGTAGGAAGAGCTCCTACTTTGTGCAAACAAGTCACGCAATAATTTTATCGTCGCACAGGATAGTAATACAAGCAACAATAACTCTGCAACTTGCAACCCAACAATGCATGTTGAGCGACAAGTTGTACGATCTTGTTGCTCATATTTCTGCGTCTTAAATGGCTGAATTTCAGTAAACTCTTCCTATGAGGAAGTTTTTGAAATACTATCCTCGTGTAAGACATTATACACTATTCAGTGATTTTTGTTGCTGCCTGCTTAAAAGCTGGTGTCAAGTGCACAGATGTGTGCAGACTACATAGGCTGTGGAAGACAGTAGACAACCACGATGATGACATTGATGATGAGGAGAACTATACTGCAATCGTTTTATATAAAAGTGAAACAGTGTGTACTCAACATAATACTCGACTAAGGCATTACAGGACTGCATAACCCAAATATTATGTACATACCGTGGATGTATGTACCTTCATAAGCATTATATACTTTAGCAAACACTGATTCTTTATAGTTCTGTATGCATAGAGATCGTGAATAATGCACAAATTCTCAAAAGTTTTTAGTAGTCTACTTAATATATATAGGTAAATAGGTGTGGGACTAAAAGATTAGCTGACATCAGGAGAGGGGACTGAGGCCTAGACTAGTTTTATTTAATCAAAAATAATCTTAAAAACCTCAAAATAAATGAATACACACTCTAATACTATTGATCCATACCAATGTTGTCAGTTTTAATGATTTTTCCCTAATATGAGTTTATTTGACTTGTTTTAAGAAACTCGGTCCCAGTCCCCTGCTCGGTCCATGTCAGCGTATTTCATCCCCTTAGTTTAATAGGAAAGCTATATTTTGGGAATGTCGAACATATGTTTTCATAGTCCTTATATAGTGACTGTTAAATTCCAATAGGTTTTATTTGGTCCCCTTAAGTGAGCCCAAACCCGAGCCCAGGTGATAGACTATCAGTCGAGTCGGGTTTTTTCCTGCCTTGGACGCGCGGAGAGTGGGGGCGAGTTTGAAGCGGCACGCGGGGAGAGGAAAAGTAGGGACTGTGGACAACACACAGAGAAATTAATTACCGCCCCTTTTTTACACTTGTCAAATACTTGTCAATGACGGCTCCGGCTAGTCTAGGATATGATAACATAACTGACTTTTCGCTGATAGTTTTACAGTCATACAATAAAGTTTGAATTAAAATTACTTTCAAAAGTACGAACATGTAATATTCTTCAGACACCAAAATATATTTATAAATAAAAGTCATAACTGGAGCCAAAAAAAACCGCGAACCAAGTCAATCGTGTGGGAATTATATTTGTTCGGTGTTTCTGGGGATATTTTGAATATATTTTTCCTTAATTCCTGTGTCCAACTGACGGGTTTATTTTTTCCGCTTCAAACTCGGGGTATTTTGCACCTAAAGCTGTAGGAATCTGATTTCCCCTTGAAAGTATGAGCCGATACGAAAAGAAGAGCCGAACTCATCAAACAATTTATACTGTTCTTTGATGCAGGCTTGTTGAGAAGCTTGAGGTCGCACAAGAATCACTGCTCTCCTTTGCAGGGCTCTATTTAATATCAGTGTTCGTATTAATCTCCCTCCCCATTGACGACTGTGGAGCAAGATTCGACTACGGGTTGACTGCAAACACGCAAACACGTCTGTCTTCTCCATTCGGCCGCTCGATCGTCGATCATTTAGAACGAATTCACCAGCGAATTACAGTAGGTTTGACTGCCGCTGCGATCAGTTTTCGCTCTGCTGGAAAGCAATCCTCTGACATAAGTTTCGGTTTTCAAGAAAGTTTTTAATTTAAAAACCCGGCGGCTCGATGCTTTAATATACTAGTAATCAGGTGGATCTGGAGTATAGCTTTCCACCTTGACAGCTCGTTGACATATGGATCATTTTCAACCAATGGGAATTTTGCGTTGTGTGGGCAACGCGTAATTCATTTCTCTGTGTGTTGTCCACAGTCCCTACTTTTCCTCTCCCCGCGTGCCGCTTCAAACTCGCCCCCACTCTCCGCGCGTCCAAGGCAGGAAAAAAAACCGATTCGACTGAGTTAGGAGGGAAAAGAGGGACTGTTCACAGTCTAACCGTCTATGGGGTGAGTTGTTTTGTTCATGTTGTTGTTGTTGTTTTTTGTTGTTGTCGTTATCTTCTATCATTCTTCTGTTGTCATCTCATTGCTGCTGTCACTAAATCAGTTCCATATCACTAGAACTGAGTGATAAATCAACACTTCCCTCCGTTCCCACACCAACAAACCATAGTTAATCCCCTCGATAACTATGGACAAATCAAACCACAAAACTTTCAAACTTCCGGAGAAAAGAACACAAATCAAACTTTTTATCCCGATTTTACATGAAAAATAGACAGCTTTGCCTTTGTCTGGCTATGGTAGTAAATCATGTATGCGTTTGCCATGAAGATATCATTAATCTAGCTAATTCATCTTCATATATGACACTCTTAACTATTCCTTTTAGAGATACAAAATTTACTGTATTTTCCAAAAACTACTTTCCATCCTTTTGCGCTTACTTTTTACCACCTTCCCATTCGTTTCGCGAAGCTTTTTTCATAATTATATTAATTTCTCATCTGCTAAAACAAGTGGAATGTCAAGGTTAGAAATAACGCATAAAATATGTACAAAAGCGGTCTTACTATTTCTGGTCGCAGCGCTAACTTCCTTTCCTCGCTAGGATTCTGAAAACTACAACCGATTCGGCCACAGAACGGTTCACAGAGTTCCTGATTTTCAATCATGATTTACTCTCGCGTTCATAATTTTTACCGCTATTTAAAGAACAATAAAGCCTTGTGTAAGAATCTTAAGCTCGTCAAGATAAAATCCAAACTAATCTTCTTTGCGATTTGTTTGAAAAACTATAATATTATGCCGGTATTCATAATTAATAACAACTGACAGTTACTGTTCTGCAAACCTTAAAATTATTCTGTATTTTTCTGGCGTCTTTGGAAACCAATACAAAACTACAGGAAATTTGAATAATTTTTTTTTTCGCTGAGACACAAAAAAATTCATTATTTAGATGCTTGCGAGCATTTTCGATTTAAAAAAAAACAAGATATTTTTGCCACTAAAATATATTTATAATTCTATGTGACTATTGTGTTGTAGTAAATTCATTCTCATTGAAAACCAATATCAAAATAACTTAAGATGGTTTTGCGAGAGTTAAGTCTTCAGGACTTAATGACTGACTTCTGAAGAGTACATCAATTTTAGTTTTAGTTTGATAATAATCTAAAGAATTCATTAACGTGTTATAGGATTTGTGGAGGGAAGGAAATCTGAGAACCTGGAGAAAAACCCTCGAATCAGGGGAAAGACTACCCTCCTAGACCGACCTTAAGGAGGTCTGCAGAGGGGCTATAGGGATAGACCTAACAGACTTTACTCACATATGATGCCAAATCCAGCAATCAAATCCAATAGGTAAGAGTCAAGTGTACTACCAATACACCACCCTTGATTCCCTAATGTATGTGATGTTGAGTCCAGGAATCAAACCCAAGACTGTGAAGGCAGTAAACGTTGGCTTCTGTGCGACGTGCGTGAATTTATTGCATTCGACTTTTACATTGTTCTACTTCTCTTTACTTGAAGATTCGATCTTTATGTTGTTCTTGTTGCATGCGATTCCTAGCGATTCCTAGCGATTCACAAACCATGAATGAACGGATAAATAGGCTAAATATTGGTTCCAGATTTGAAGCAAGACTAGAAAATAAGAAAACACTTACAATGTGTAGGCCCTGTTCTGCTATCACATGTTAGTTTGCGAATATGCCTTCGCGCGCTCGGTCACACATGATGTCAAAAATGTCCCAAACAAAAATAGAATTAATATAACAGAGTACAGTTTATGACAATTTTAACTTCTCTGGAAACATAACAGCGCGCGTTGGTTGACAAAGTTAGAGGTGATGTTGCACAAGACGAAAATGCAACCACAGCTTTATCTCTTTCATTTCAAAGTGGAAAATCGCTATGCGTATCCCTATTGGAAACTAAGCGCTTGGACTTCCTGTAGTGCGGATTAGGGGAAGAAACTTGGTACAATACAAGGGGTTTTTTCTTGGAAAAGGGAGGTGACGTCATGGTAGATAATTCCAAAGGAGTTTTTAGAACTGCATAGTTCCATAGTTCAGCTCTGTTAATCCTTATTGAAGCCGTTTTGCTAGGAACGCCAGTCTTCTTCATCTTGTCTGGATCCTTCGGGTAAGGTTGCTATAAATGTCTGCTAAGGAAAGTATTTAAAATTTTATAAAACATTGCTTATTTTAAAAAAGTTGTCAAACCAAACGGTAGGAATCGATCTCAAGGAGATGAGGAAATATTTTCTCAGGTTTGTTTGTCTAAGAGCGACTGTAAGAGCGACTGTCTGTAAAAATCGACCAAAATCGACTTTTCGCGGCACAAGTCAAAAAATGGATTTCGCTCATTTTTTGTTTATTGATAGCCCTTAGTATGAAATACATCCTGGTGTTTTTAGTTTGGAAAAATTTTACTTGGTTCCCGACAAATTTACGAAAATCGATTTCGATTACGCATCGAAAAAATGACCGCTCAGATCACGGAATTTAGTGTAAAAATAAGCGCATCGTACAGCTAAATCACTTATCTATATTTTTGGTCAGCTATTTTTATCGAAAGAATAGATTTTCCTCTTCCTTTTGCTTGTATTTATTCTAGAATATTTGGCATTTTAAGATCCGAAAAAAGTTATTTACGAAGCTCATTATTTCCAAAGTTCACAAATGCAAATTAAGACCTTAGAATACGGCTTAATTATTTATCAAATCTTAAAAAACCTACACCAAGAGGATTATCTAATGTATTTCTATCAGAATCAAAAGAAAAATCTCTGGGCAAATCATTTTTACTGCCTTAAATGTTTAAAGACTCTGATTTTCTTCTCTTTGTATCAAAAGCATAACAAAATCTTTGTCCACTATCATAAGCTTTTTACTTTGGTGTAAGATTTGGTTTTACGCCAACTACAGCGAAAGATTTTCAAGTTTGAAGTTTTATGAAGAAGTGTGAAAACAAAACAAATAAAACACTCGGAGCGTCCTTCAGTAAATGTTTAAGAACTCTGATTTTCTTCTCTTCGTATCAAAAGCATAACAAAAATGTTGTTTACTATCATAAGCTTTTTCTTTTAAAGTCAAGATAGATAGTTCTACGCCAACTACAGGCTAAGATATTTAAGATTGAAGTTTTGCGAAGACAAAGTGTGAAACCTAAGAACAAAACCCTGGGAGCGTCCCTCAGTAATTGTTTAAAAAAGCTCAGTTTTTTTCTCTTTTCCTATCAAGAGCGCACTAACATTAAATTCGCTATCGAAAGCTCTTTCATTTGAAGTAAGAATGATGGTTTTACACCAACTACAGCGAAAGATGTTCAAGTCAAAATTTATCAAGCGATTTTTTTATTCGCATCAAACAACGGTCTTTACCACCAGTCAAAGTCTTATCAGTGATTTAATTCGCATCAATGGAATTGCGAGGAAATCACGGAATGAGCCTTCGCTTTCTCACCTATTTCACTATACTTATTTGATACTTTACTATTTTATTTAGTTGATATCTATCAAAGCTAGGATAAACGTTTTTTAAAACTTTCATGGTCGCTTGTGTCGCTGGTCAAACACACCAGAAGATTGTCATGACTACGCATTCACTTGAGAGCTACGTAATCTTTCCAAATAATGATGTGCTTCCTTAAGCCAATCAGCGTTAACTAAAGTACAATTATAATACGCCATCTATAATATATTCATACACATTCCGATCTGTTAAAATCACTCAACTGTAAGTACATGTCGCAAAGAACAATAGAATTCTGCCCGATGGTTCCGTTGAGGACGCTTTTCTGTCCCTATTTGACGACAATTCGAAGATGCAAATTGCGGTCTCGTAATATTGTCGTCAAATGGGGACAGAAAAGCGTCCGAAATTTTTGAAGTTCGATAAATTAGCGAAACAATTTTCCGTGAGCATTCGCAGTCTTCAGTTGAACATGCTAACGCCCCTGCTGCAGTGTGTGGTAAGGTAGTTAGGAGAGTTAGTTATATGTAAATATAAAGTTGGGGAAGGGTCATAATATTTCACATCCTGCATCAGGGAGGGTCTCCTTTTTTCCAAAGGGCTTTACTACCATTCTAGTGCCCCCCGGTAAATAATGATAACTCCCTATTAAAGTGTTTTACTTTTTTTTCCCATTCTCGTACCCAGAGCCTCCTCATGAAAATCAATAAATAACATAGAAATAAGCTCTGATTGGTCAATAGGTTAAACAAACACCAAATGAAACCAAGCAAGCAAAATCGACTACGACAGTCACATATCATCGAATCTTGAATCAAATTCCATTTCCATTTGTAGAGCATATAGCTGTTCAACTGAAAAGGTTGAAGGGACGAACGGCGATTGGTAATCAGTGAAGAAAAAGATCCAAGTAAAAAAGCACTTCACATATTTACCTGTAAGTATAACCATGTACAAAGTTAAACTTGTTGGGGAATGGAAAACCTTAGTTTTGTTTGTCTAAGAGCGACTGTAAGAGCAACTGTATTTAAAAATCGACCAAAATCGACTTTTCGCGGTACAAGTCAAAAAATGGATTTCGCTCATTTTTTGTTCATTGATAGCCCTTAGTATGAAATACATCCTGGTGTTTTTAGTTTTGAAAAATTTTACTTGGTTCCCAACAAATTTACGAAAATCGATTTCGGCCCTACGCATCGAAAAAAATGACCGCTGAGATCACGGAATTTAGTGTGAAAATAAGCGCATCGTACAGCTAAATCACTTATCTATATTTTTGGTCAGCTATTTTTATCGAAAGAATAGATTTTCCTCTTCCTTTTGCTTGTATTTATTCTAGAATATTTGGCATTTTAAGATCCGAAAAAAATTATTTACGAAGCTCATTATTTCCAAAGTTCACAAAGGCAAATTAAGGCCTTAGAATACGGCTTATAAAAACTATGTGCTCTTTTTCTAAATCTTAAAAAACCTACACCAAGAGGATTATCTAATGTATTTCTATCAGAATCAAAAGAAAAATCTCTGGGCAAGTCATTTTTACTGCCTTAAATGTTTAAAGACTCTGATTTTCTTCTCTTTGTATCAAAAGCATAACAAAATCTTTGTTCACTATCATAAGCTCTTTACTTTGGTGTAAGATAGATGGTTTTACGCCAATTACAGCGAAAGATTTTCAAGTTTGAAGTTTTATGAAGAAGTGTGAAAATTGAAAACAAAACAAATAAAACACTAGGAGTGTCCTTCAGTAAATGTTTAAAAACTCTGATTTTCTTCTCTTTGTATCAAAAGCATAACAAAATCTTTGTTCACTATCATAAGCTTTTTCTTTTAAAGTCAAGATAGATAGTTCTACGCCAACTAGATGGTAAGATGTTTAAGTTTGAAGTTTTGCGAAGACAAAGTGTGAAACCTAAGAACAAAACCCTGGGAGCGTCCTTCAGTAATTGTTTAAAAAAGCTCAGTTTTTTTTTCTTTTCCTATCAAGAGCGCACTAACATTAAATTCGCTATCGAAAGCTCTTTCATTTGAAGTAAGAATAATGGTTTTACACCAACTACAGCGAAAGATGTTCAAGTCAAAATTTATCAAGCGATGTTTTTATTCGCATCAAACAACGGTCTTTACCACCAGTCAAAGTCTTATCAGTGATTTAATTCGCATCAATGGAATTGCGAGGAAATCACGGAATGAGCCTTCGCTTTCTCACCTATTTCACTTTATCATATGACCGTATTTCACTGTACGCGTGATTCTAAAAAAAACCTTTGGGGAAAATGGCGTCAGCAAAAAAAGTACGCTTTTCCGAAAAGTGTAATAATTAATATTTTCTCAGGTTTGTTTGTCTAAGTTTGTGTGGTCTTATTTTTACAAATCACGCAGGAGATAGAAGACTTTGGTCTTAAATCGATAGCACCCATTTGTCTAGAAATGACGTTTTCACTCAAACCAATACTTAAATCAACTTTCGAACCAAAAATGACTTAAGGACCAATTTTTCGGACCAAGAAACTGTTTTTTTGGGTTCATGATTGGTCGCAATATGGGTAATATATGGCAAAACAACTGTCGCTTTAATTCTTGTTTTAGTTAGAATTTCTAGACATTTCTAGGTCAGCTGGTAGAGCGTCGGTGTACAAATCCGAAGGCCGTGAGTTCGAATCCTATCGAGGTCGGAATTAATTTTTCCGAATTTATTTCCAAGGGTTTTTCGCCCGGAATAACCTTGTTTCTCTTAGCACTATAACTTTAACTTATTTCCTTTCTAAATAGAAATCTTGTCTGGTTTCGTTGGAAATGAATATTTAATGAGCGAGCCCGCTTGGACGTTTAAAATTTTGTCGATGAAATTTTTTTTTTAACTCCAGTGACTTGAAATTGAGCATTTTTGCATTATATCCTCCAAGCGCCGACTGGATTGAAGTTTTCTAAGGCACCAAATTCCAAAGTTCAGTATATTCTTTGTATCTCCCGTTCAAGATTCTAGACTCTCTTTGTTTACGGTTTTACAGCGCGACGCGCCTTACCGTAACCACAACAAATATTCTAAGATAAATACAACTGAAAGAAAGACGAATATCTATTCTTTCGATAAAAAATGCCGACTAAAAATATAGATAAGTGATTTAGCTGTACGATGCGCTTGTTTTTACACTAAATTCCATGATCTCAGCGGTCATTTTTTCGATGCGTAGGGCCGAAATCGATTTTCGTAAATTTGTCGTAAAATTTTTCAAAACTAAAAACGCCAGGATGTATTTCATACTAAGGGCTATCAATAAACAAAATATGAGCGAAATCGATTTTTTCACTTGTGCCAATGTTTGATCGATTTTTACAGAAAGTCGCTCTTAATCATTACTTCCCCCAAAGACGCCAACAGTGATAAAGTTCTGTAACTGCTAAAAACAAATTTTTTTCGAGTAAACATGATATACTTATTGAAATTAAACTGAAATCCTTAAAAAAAAACATTTTTTGACTTATTAACGCCCAACGCCTAAGACCGATAAAGGTTATTCTTCGCCAAAGAAGAAACTTCGCTCTTCGCTTCACTTCCCGGCCTAGAGCAAGTTTACCATGTCAATAGCGCAAAGACCGAGAATGCCCAGGCTCTTTTGATCTTGGACGATATTGCCATACAGAGCAGGTCGAGTCAAAGATCACAAAATCCAAGAACCCAGGGAGAGTCGCGCCGGGCTGTCAAAAAGCTTGCGGAAATGAACAGAAAGAACAAGGCAAAAAAACTAACCCCAAGGGGGAAGGCTCTTTTGAAATCAACCCTGTTTACGTAATCGGAGCTGCCTGAGTTGCTATTGCGGCTGTTAGTCTTTATCTGCAGTGGCAAGAAAAAACAGTACCATGCAGTACGAAAGATACCAGAGCCTGAGCCCGAACCACCGAAATCAAAAACTCCAGTAGGATCTAAAATTCCAGAAATGAAAGAGTTGTTTCCTTGATGAAAGCTATGAAAATAAGATGATCGCAGATAAGAATTTTTAGAATACTGATTTAGTATTGTCTTGGAATTAATATAATGCCAGAGTAACAAGCTGAAGAGCATTTATTATGGTCCTCAAGGATATTGGAAAGGTGCCTCGGCTATTAAGAAGTTAACAGCTGCGGCCACAGTCTCAGAAGAAACTGTTTAAAATTGGCTAAAAAGAAAAACCATATAGGCTTCCTGTTCCAAGATACATTCCTCGAACAAGTTTTACTGAGAATGCCCCAAACGAAGTTCATCAAGTTGATTTACTTTTTTTACCTCACGACAAGGTCAAGAGAAAGACATACAAATATGCCTTAACCGTCGTGGATATTACAAGCAGGAATGGGTGCAAAGGCTACCAGATGTTGTTACTGCTTTAAACAACGAAGTCACAAGAACTACTGAACTTAAACCCAAAGACGCAGTGAAAAAAAAAAATGTCGAACACAAATCCCTTGTTCGAAGTTCCCGACCTGTTGGATTAAAAGAAAAAAGCTTCCCTCTAAGATAGTGGTTCGATATTTATATTATATCAGCCTGGCGAATTAGAAGGAGGTTCAAAGAGAGCTACGGATTCCAACTGGTCCTTATAGAAACTTATGAAATCTTAAAGTCCATAACAAAAGAAGGGCAGCCTGTATCGTATATTACTTAGATGGTCCCAGTCGGGGGTTCGTCAAGGAAGAATAGACCCCTAACCTCATGACGTTTCATACATAAACTACCACAGTCCTTTCCAAAATCTCTTTTCATATTCAAATGTTAAAACTCCTTTGAGAATACCACGACAATAGTGAAAATTAGCACGACAAACAATGCTACTGAAAGGGATTCTGGAAGTGTAGGTATAAAACGTCATCATGCTTGAGGCGCCCTATTATTAATCGTTCCAAAAGACTCAGAGTGAGGATGTCCCTCGATCTCGATTACGTGCATTCTAAGCAGGTTAATCGTACGTTCTCTTTGGAATGTTCCACGCGGTTATTGATGGCCACCAAAAACTGTCGGTCATCGTATGGGGCTCGTAACTCCATAGCAAAGGAATGTTACATTTTGCTAGCTCATCGGGCATCTTTTTGGTACACGTCATCGACCGATATTTTTGGTCTCCTCCATGCCCAGAAATAAATTGTTGAAGTTCGAAAAATTAGCGAAAAATTTGCCGTGAGCATTCGCAGTCTTCAGTTGAACATGCTAACGCCCCTGCTGCAGTGTGTGGTATAAAAGGGCGTGTACGGGAGTTAGGAGAGTTAGATATATGTAAATATAAAACAAAATGTTTTACGCTATAACTTGATGTAATACTTGTTTCAGTCGTTATTCGGGGGGGGGGGGAGGGCACTAGAATTGGGGGAGGGTTATAACTTTAATTTTGCATTCGAGTTTGGGGAGGGCCAAGTTTTTCCTTCATATGTCAAGGGAGGGTCTCCTTTTTCCAAAGGGCTTTACCACCATTCTAGTGCCCCCCCCCCCCCTATTAAAGTGTTTTACTTTTTTTCCATTCTCGTACCCAGAGCCCCCTCATGAAAATCGGAGGCTCTGGGAAACTCTAAAATTATATCAAATTTCATTGGCTGTTGAAAATAACATAGAAATAAGCTCTGATTGGTCAATAGGTTAAACAAACACCAAATGAAACCAAGCAAGCAGAATTGACCAGAACAGTCACATATCATCGAATCTTGAATCAAATTCCATTTCCATTTGTAGAGCATATAGCTGTTCAACTGAAAAGGTTGAAGGGACGAACGGCGATTTGTAATCAGTGAGGAAAAAGATCCAAGTAAAAAAGCACTACACATATTTACCTGTAAGTATAACCATGTACAAAGTTAAACTTGTTGTCCAGTAAGCCATCTAAATGCTATACTTTACAACCAATATATCTCAATACTAAAGAATTAAGAGAAAAATATCATATGCCCTTGGCAGGACTCGAACCCACGGTTTCGGTATACTAGTCCGATGTGTTAACCACCACACTACAAGGACCAACCACGCTTGTTACGCAGCCAGGCAATGTTGTATATGTGGCAACTGTGGGGGTCCAGGGCGATATTAATCTCATGGGTAAGCTGAACACTAATATCGCAATACTGATATATTAAGTTAAAGGGACGAACGGCGATTGGTAATCAGTGAGGAAAAAGATCCAAGTAAAAAAGCACTACACATATTTACCTGTAAGTATAACCATGTACAAAGTTAAACTTGTTGGGGAAGGGAAAACCCAGTAAGCCATCTAAATACTATACTTTACAACCAATATATCGCAATATACATTAAGTTGAAGGGGCGAACGTCGATTGTCAACTGTTGAGATAAAATAACCAAGTAAAATGCAGCTTTTCAAATAGAAAATTCACAAGATGAACGAGCCAATAGCGCAGGCTCTGGGAACGAGAATGATATCCGCTCTACTCTACGACATAAATATTGAAACCCTCACTCCACCCTACCTGAACCCCGGGACGTAGTGTTAAATGTTAAACTTAGCACTTTCTCACGGTCCCCAGAGAAAGATTTCCCTTAAAACCCCGGTCACGTACCAAGAACCCGATTATAGATGTCCCATAGGCGTTAAATTCCCCGTCTCTCCGCGCATTCACGCTGTTCAAGTAAAGGTTATATATGTCATATCCACTGAGGTATAAGGTATTTAACCGCTTTATCTCATCATTGGGGAAGTTTCTTAAACACGGGGTTTATATCTAGATATCAACCTGGTGAGCCGCCGTTTGGTGAATATGAATGATAAAGACCGCCAGTGAACAAAAGAAACTGACTCAAGGATGATATAATGCAAGTTAAATCTCGGCCTCGCCGCGTTAATTCGCCGGCCCTTTCCCGGGGGAGGGGGAGGGGGTGTCGGTCTCAATCATCGACCATTGTATTTGGTTTAATAACATGCGTATAAATAAAACCCACTATTTTATGATGCTTTCTATGTTTTGTTGAGTGTTTCATAGTTTACTGAAAGTATCCAAATGTTTCACTTCTGTGTTTACAGGAATGGGTGGCGCACAATCAGACCCAGTTTTCAAAGAAACCGGAGTTTTTGACAGGACTATGCCCATGACTATGCCTAAGATTCCCGTGGTTAGCAAAGTGCCACCTGATGTAGCCCCCGCATTAATCATAATATGTACTGGAGAGCGTAGGGCTGAAAAGTGTAGGGCTGAAGAGCGTAGGGCTGAAGAGCGTAGGGCTGAAGAGCGTAGGGCTGAAGAGCGTAGGGCTGAAAAGCGTAGGGCTGAAGAGCGTAGGGCTGAAGAGCGTAGGGCTGAAAAGCGTAGGGCTGAAGAGCGTATGGCTGAAGAGCGTAGGGCTGAAGAGCGTAGGGCTGAAGAGCGTAGGGCTGAAGAGCGTAGGGCTGAAGAGCGTAGGGCTGAAGAGCGTAGGGCTGAAAAGCGTAGGGCTGAAGATCTTGAAGAAAGACAGTTTTTGCGTAAGGTTGTTCTTTTCATGTCGGTTCTTGCAATTCTAGTTAGCATTGTTTTAGCATACCAGATGGGGTATATTTCAGGAAGCAGCAAGAAACCAAACCTATGAAAACCTTAACCTGTTTGAAATAGTAGTATTTACGAGGTTGATGTTCTAACTGTAGTGAAGCCACGCAAAATTCCAAAACCGGCATATTCAGCAGCTGAACTAGTTTCTATGGAAAGCCATAACTGTCTTAAGATACTTTTCAACTTGATGCTTGGTGTATCCGTCATTATACGTGGTTGATATGTTATTATATTATGTCCACTTGTGATTATACGCGGTCGGTTTGTTATTATATGCTGTGCTTTCATCATTATACACTGTCCTTCTACTATTATATGTTGTGCATTCATGGCTATATGCAGTCCATTTATCGTTGTATTCTGTGCTTTCAATATTATATGTAGTTGATTTATTGTTATACGAGGTTAACTTGTCATTGTTTTCGGTACATTGCCCATTATCCTCGGTCCTTCTTCTAAATCCAATTATATTCGGTGAGCCAGTGCATTTGGTCAGCTGAATTCATCAGAGAACATGCTCGATAAATGGACTGCATATAGCCATGAATGCACAACATATAATAGTAGAAGGACAGTGTATAATGATGAAAGCACAGCATATAATAACAAACCAACCGCGTATAATCACAAGTGGACATAATATGATAACATATCAACCACGTATAATGACGGATACACCAAGCATCAAGTTGAAAAGTATCTTAAGACAGTTATGGCTTTCCATAAGTTTCTGTTGGTAGCCTAGGTGAGTCTATCAATGTTTAGTTCGAAATATGGCCGCCATTGACTTTCAGAAGTAAAAACCTAATCTTAAAAATAAGCTCCGCCATCAAAAAGTTTCATTGCATGCTTTAAATAGAGTTTAAGTGAAGCTATTTGGAATCAAAATTACAGAGATTTGTATGTGTTCAGTGATCTGTTTCCTTACTAGCCTCGTCGTGGTGTTTTTCATAAAACATAAAAAACATAAATGATTCCCCTGCATGACGTCACAGTCATTAGCATATGGCATGAAGAAACCTTTATGACTTCACTGAAGACGCATCACTCAAACCATTTTTTTTTCTGGCCAGTCAACAGCTCACCTCATGTAGAATCTATACTGAAAATATAGTCAGATGTGTCATAGGCACTTTAATAGTAAGAGTGCATTTATTATTAGGTTCATACGGGGGTTTATACTGAATAAGTGATAGTTTGTGTGATGATGTAATGTAATACAGCAATAAAGGCAACGATAATCTCATTTGATTCAAGAATTAATTGGACATCGCTAACATGAAAATAAGGAGCTTCGATGAGCACAAAAACGACAAGGGCTACTACACTTGATTATTTTATAATAACTGGCAGTGTACTGCAAAAGTATAAGCGTTTCATTATATTTATGTCACTGTTGCTCATGAAAACTTGTGACATAGTGTCGAACTGGAGTAAAGCTACTTGGAGATAGTTACGGAAATTGTCAGTTTTTCTGTTGATCAAAATATCACCTCTCACAAAGTACAAGGCGTTATATCTTTAAACCGCATTCACTAAATTTTGGTCGCCTTTCAAATTTTGTTCTTTAGCCCGAAAGAGCGTGTTTACAAAATCATATTGAACTTAAAAACATATTGCTGTCCTTATAACAAGAGGCTTAAAAAAACGGGTTTTCTGCTCTGTCGCTTTGACGACTACAACTAACTCACTGCAAAGTACAATGTTAATTCTGTTCCATTTTGTAAAGTCTAATCGCAAAAAAATTTTCATATCCCAACTACCAGCACTCATGACTTTTAATCAAGTACCTTTGAAACAAGGCAATGATCAGAGAGGAGTGTGGCTACACATGGGAACTGATGTCATTGCATGAGTACTAGTGAAAAGCGTTTGTTTGTTTGTTTGTTGTTGTTATGACCTCTACTTGCATGTAATACCTGCCCAGAATGGAACCCGATACCCCAAAGGTGAAAGGCGAGAGCACTACCGCTCCCGAGGGCAGTGGGGAACTCCCATAAATAGAAGGGTGGGGATGCTCGTTTAGGAAAATGACCCCTAAAAGGTACCAAAATTCTCTTTCTCGTAGCCATAAAAATCGCAAGCTACACCCCTAAATGGTACCAAATGACGCTAATTTTACAGCATTTCAATTAGTTTTTCGTTTGAACACCTTAAAGGTACCACAACGAAAATTAACCCCTAAAAGGTACGGCGGGCATCCCCGCCCCTTTCACATCGGATCCCCCCCCCCCCCCCCCCCCAGGCTACTGCTACGCCACTGCTAAATAGCCCCCTTTCACAGTTCCTTGCGCCATCTTGAAAATTAGCCGTGCCTTGGCATCGAAGCGAGACTTGAGGTGACCTGCTTGCAATGATAGAGACGTGAATGGCGTTAAAAAAGGTCTCTATCATTTCACTGAAGGTTACCTCATGTCTCGCTTCGATGCCAAACCACGGCTACTTGGCAAGATGGCGCATGGAGGAATATCCCCTAACTTCCCATAGACAAGAGAAAAAACCTTGTCCAAATCGCCGAAGCAAAAAAAAAAAAAAAAGGGAGATGTCCATGGGGGATTTAGAATCACCCTTAACCTTTTCCCCCAAGGAAAGGAAAATATGGAGAGAAAAAAACTAAGATTTTAAACTAAGATTTAATAGAAACACCCACACCCTGACCTGAACGTACAAGAAATCTAAATAATGGTGAAGTTGCACAAGACGAATTTGCAACCACATCTTTTATCTATTCGATCTCAAAGTTGAAAATCGCTGTCACTACCAGTATTGGAAAGTGCTTGGGCTTCCTGTAGTATGGACTGGAGGAAGAGATTTGGTGCAGACAATACAAGATTTTTCTTGGAAAAGGGATGGGCTGACTGCAGGTATCATTTCAAAGCCGATTCTTTCGAACTGCGTATTTCCTTAGTTCAGCTCTGTTCCGGGCTCTCTTAATCGTTGTTGTATCGTTGTTTGCTGAAAATCCAGTTTTCTTCATCTTATTTGGATCCTCTTGGTAAGCTTGCTATAAATGTCCGCAATTCATAATTTTTCTTTTTAAATTTAACACTACTGTACGGCTCAATAGTCAATGTGGGTTTTCACTTCGTTATCATGTAATTTCCGTCTAAGAATTTCACTCGATGTTGGACGATTTTCTCGTCAAAAGTCCTACTGTTACAAATCTTTTATTTCATACGAGAGAACACTCTCTTTGGTTTCATGCTATTTTTTTAGTTCCAACATGTCTGCTCGGGTTTACTGTCTTCACGGCTCTAATTCTACCGCTATTCCTGCTAATTCATAATACAAAAGTTACGTTTCCATCAGTATTTTGGTCTTATTTACAAATCACGCAGGAGATAGAAGACTTTGGTCTTATCGATTAGCATCTATTTATAGCCCAAAACGGTTCGTGTGTGAAGGTACTGCAACAGTTTCGTTTTCTAAAGCCGGAAAAGTGACTCATGTGACTCTCCACAGGCAGCCCAAACAAACAAAGTTCCTGTGTTAACACTAAGATGCCCCCGCTGTGATTTACTAACTGAAAGATACTGTTACGGGATGGGAATTCTATTAAACTTTAATAAACCATGCATAAAAATGCAACTTTCTCGGAAAGTTGAAAAGTTACGATTTTCACGCTGACAAAAGGCGTTGCGTTACGAGTGCGCGTGTAAATGCGGTCACTCTTCATTTTGACCTTTTGACGTTCTGACTACAGCAGTCCAAGGAAAAGAAATGAACTACTTGACTGTTCCCTTCAACGACCAAATTTGCAAATTTTCTATACAAATTCGTTTACAATTGTAGTTCAACTTGTCTTCATTCTGTAAATCACTGAGCATTTAGTACTGGACTCAAATCTCTTTAGAACCGGGGTTGAAAATGCCCTGATACCAAAATACCCGAAAACCCTGGCCGTCTGAAAATTCGGCGAATCTACATATACCGAAATATTTAAACACGCTACTGAGCTCAAACGTTTCTTTAATCTGCAAATATCATCAAACCTGTGCATAAATGCTCGAGCAATGTGGTCTAATCCCAAAAAAATCCTGAACAAACCAACGGAACAGATGACGAATACGTGCTCGAATCTCGGGCTGGAATCATTATTGTGCTTGACTTGCTTGAGATACGAACTAGACTTGTCAATCATTAACTTTAAAGTTGTTATGATTTAGATCTCCGAACCAATCAAAACTCATTGAGCCTGCATTTATTGAAGCCACTCAGCTCAGGTTACAATCCCAGCGGTCCTTCGCGGTCGTAAAAAAACTGTGACATCGAGATTTTTCCTGGTATACATATATACTTACATACATACGCGGGACTCCAATATGTGCCTCCTGTCATGCCTCCTCGGGTTTCGGGGGCAATTATTATATAAGGGCACGTATGGGAGTTAGAATATATAGATATCTGCTCATTCTCGTTTCCAGAGCCTGCGCTATTGCTATTGATGCCAATAGCGCAGGATTCGGGAACGAGAATGATATCCGCTCTACTCTACGACATAAATATTGAAACCCCCACTCCACCCTACCTGAACCCCGGGACGTAGTGTCAAATGTTAAACTTAGCAATTTCTCACGGTCCCCAGAGAAAGATTTCTCTTAAAACCCCAGTCATGTACCAAGCTAGTATTAACGAGATTCTGATTTTGACCATTTAGTTCCTTACAAAACAGAATGAGAATGCTTACCTTAGATCTATACCTTAGATAGGTGTTGAATTCCCCGTCTCTCGCGCTGTTCAATGCAAGTTAAATCCCGGTCTCGCCACGTTAATTCGCCGGCCCTTTCCCGGGGGAGGGGGCGACGGTTTCAATCATCGACTAGTGCATAATTTGTTAAATGACATGGGTATAACTAAAAACCATTATTTTATGGTGGTTTCTATGTTTTGTTGAGTGTTTCATAGTTTACTGAAAGTATCCAAATGTTTCAGTTCTGTGTTTACAGGAATGGGTGCCGCACAATCAATCCCAGTTGTCGGAGAAGTCCTTACTGTTGTTGATAGCAGTGTGAAATTGGTTGCAGCTGGTTCTTGCGCTCTTGTAGGAGAGATACTAGACGAACAAGATGCTAAAGACGCTGCCAAAAAGTTCGTAAAGAATGCTGGGAATTCTTGGGTGGAATATTCCGAGAGAAATTTAATCGCTGCTCCAGTACGTGCAACCGTTCATAGTATTGCTGGCGACGAGGATGAAGCGTGGAGAGTCCTGAAAAAGATGGGTAAATCGACTGAGCAAGTCATTGACAGCACTCCAGTTGTCGGGCACGTAAAGGGTGTTGGTCATTACATAGCTGGGGATACAGAACACGGTCATGATTGCATGAAAGGTGCCAGTCGCACATTAGCTGTGGTCGGGGCTGGAGCTCTAACTGGTGGAGTTGGTGGAGGAGTAGTCTTAGGTGGATTAGCCGGCGCTTCGAGTGGTGTTGCTTACGATGGCACAGTATCTTTTATTGAAAGTAATGTAAAAAACGAAAATCGTCCATATGGAGTTATTGCGTCCATCGACCAGGCAATTGAATCTGGTAAGAAGAATGATGGTTATGGTGTTATTGACTCTGCAATAAACGTAGGATACTCCGTTACCGGGGACTTTCTTGCCGGCTCTGCTGCGGCGAAGACCAGCAAGGCACTGAACAAAGCTTCAAAGCAAAGGAAAGCGTTGGTAAAAAGAGTAGGAAAAGAAGGCGCTAAGGATGTGGTTGACACTGCCAAGAAGTTACAAGAAGTAACAAAGGATGTTAAGGGAGATAAACACGTTTGTACGAAAGCAAAAAATCTCGAAACGGGAGAAAAAGCTTACGGGACAAACAGACGATGCAGACAAGACATCAGGATGAACGAGTATGCCTCGAAAGGTAAAAAGAGTGGGTACACCAGTAAAACAAATGCTAAGAAAGGGCATGTCGGTGAATTCTCGAGAGAGGCAGGAATCCTTGAACAAACAGCAAATGACATGAATATGGATATTGAACCAAAAGTTGGCAATCGCGCTCCACGTGCATGTGCTGAACACCAGGCTTTTGATAAGCTTGGTACCCATGGGGCTGAGTCTAATGTACGCACGACTAGCGTTACATCTCATAATGGGAATATCACAGCTGTAAAGAGATGCGACAATTGCGTGCAGTTTGGCGAGCTGATGGGAGATGTGCCCACTGATCGTATTCATGGGATGCGTGTGCCTACACGTCAGTTCGTTCTTGATACGTCCATGCCTGCTATAAAATCCGCTGGTATATATGCTGCAGGCGCAATTGCAGTCTGTTCTTTCTGTGGTAAAACCGAAGATTGTAGCTGCGAATAATTCAGGCTTAAAACTGAGGCATCCGTTTTTTTCGGGAAACACAAACGATGACTCGCTAAAAACCTTTGAAAAAGGTTAGGTATATATTTACAAGATTGTTGTTCTGTAGTGAATTAAGACGCGTGATTCCTATCCTATTGCTGGTTTTCGTACTGATGACGTCATAGCCGCCATCTTGGTTGAACTTTACAAAATTTACCGCTTTTTACAGTAAAGCTAAAGTAAGCGTGAGTGATACGATAATACAATTATAGTAATTGTAGGTTTTTAAAATATTTTTGAAACTTGGAAAATTGGAAATTAAGGAAAAGGAATAATCGAAAACACTGCCTGAAGAAACACTTTTTTCCTTAAATGAGAAAAAAGTACGAAAATCTCATATAAGCTTTTTGAAATAAAACGAGCGTATTTTTGTTGCAGTAAGTTATAGGTAAAACAATAGGCTTAATTAGCAGTTATTCGCCGAAGGCGAAGTGATTATCGATGAATATTTACCGAGCGGCGAGTCTTCGAGCTGCGAGGTAAATATTCATCGATAATCACTGAGCCTGAGGTGAATAATTGTTTTAGTATAAATAAAAAGGTGATTATTTCAAAAAAGAAAGAAGGAAACAACATTGAAAGTGAAAATATTTTATTTTTTAAAATCGCGCGATTTTGCTGACAGCCATTTTGTCCGAAAAGGTGATTATCGGCTGATAATCCGAGATAGAAAACCAATCAGAGCGCGCGATTTTGTATAATCACCTTTGTATTTTTACTAATAATTGATAGTTTGATGATGTAATGTTAATCTGATTTGGTTCAATTAAGGACTGGAAGTTCGACGACTTCCTATCTGACTGGAATCAAGGTTTATTCAGTCTGTTCAATTTGCAATTTTGATTCAAAAAAATTGTTAAATAAGTTGCACACCTTTGTCAATCCGTATTTCGACTTCCCTCTCGACCACTCAAGAAGCAGTGTAACTTTAAATACCTTTAAAACAGAAAAGTGAACCTGCGTTTTCGGTGCTTACCAGGAGAAACGCAGAATCTGGGGACGAGATTAAATAACGTCTGCGCATGCTCTAAAAATATGTACGCCTTCCTGCTATTGTAAAGAATAAACTTCCCTGACAAATGCACTTTACCAAATGCCAAATATCACGTCATTTGCAATGGACTTCTGAAGTCATTTGCTATTTCAATTGTAGACCGTCTATGGGGTGAGTTGTTTTGTTGTTGTGGTTTTGTCGCTGTTGTTTGTTGGTCATTGTGTTGTTGTTGTTGTTTTTTGTTGTTGTCGTTATCTTCTATCATTCTTCTGTTCAGTGTCATCTCACTGTCATTGCTGCTGTCACTAAATCAGTTCCATATTACTAGAACTGAGTGATAAATCAACAGTTCCCTCCGTTCCCACACCAACAAACCATAGCCACCCCTCGATTAACTATGGACAAATCAAACCACAAAACTTTCAAACTTCCGGAGAAAAGAACACAAATCAAATTTTTTATCCCGATTTCACATGAAAAATAGACAGCTCTGCATTTGTCTGGCTATGGTAGTAAATCATGTATGCGTTTGCCATGAAGATATCATTAATCTAGCTAATTCATCTTCATATATGACACTCTCAACTATTCCTTTTAGAGATACAAAATTTACTGTATTTTCCAAAAACTACTTTCCATCCTTTTGCGCTTACTTTTTACCACCTTCCCATTCGTTTCGCGAAGCTTTTTTCGTAATTATATTAATTTCTTATCTGCTAAAACAAGTGGAATGTCAAGGTTAGAAATAACGCATAAAATATAAACAAAAGCGGTCTTACTATTTCTGGTCGCAGCGCTAACTTCCTTTCCTCGCTAGGATTCTAAAAACTCCAACCGATTCGGTTCACAGAGTTCCTGATTTTCAATCATGATCTACTCTCGCGTTCATAATTCTTACCGCTATTTAAAGAACAATAAAGCCTTGTGTAAGAATCTTAAGCTCGTCAAGATAAAATCCAAACTAATCCTCTTTGTGATTTGTTTGAAAAACTATAATATTATGCCGGTATTCATAATTAATAACAACTGACAGTTACTGGCTGCAAACCTTAAAATTATTCTGTATTTTTCTGGCGTCTTTGGAAACCAATACAAAACTACAGGAAATTTGAATGATTTTTTTTTTCGCTGAGACACAAAAAAATTCATTATTTAGATGCTTGCGAATATTTTCGATTTCAAAAAAACACCAAGATATTTTTGCCACTAAAATATATTTACAATTCTACGTGACTATTGTGTTGTAGTAAATTCATTCTCATTGAAAACCAATATCAAAATAACTTAAGATGGTTTTGCGAGAGTTAAGTCTTCAGGACTTAATGACAGACTTCTGAAGAGTACATCAATTTTAGTTTTAGTTTGATAACAATCTAAAGAATTCATTAACGTGTTATAGGATTTGTGGAGGGAGGGAAATCTGAGAACCTGGAGAAAAACCCTCGAATCAAGGGAAAGACTACCCTCCTAGATCGACCTTAAGGAGGTCTGCAGAGGGGCTATAGGGATAGACCTAACAGACTTTACTCACATATGATGCCAAATCCAGCAATCAAATCCAATAGGTAAGAGTCAAGTGTACTACCACTACACCACCGGCTTGATTCCCTAATGTATGTAATGTTGAGTCCAGGAATCAAACCCAAGACTGTGAAGGCAGTAAACGTTGGCTTCTGTGCGACGTGCTTGAATTTATTGCATTCGACTTTTACATTGTTCTACTTCTCTTTACTTGAAGATTCGATCTTTATATTATTCTTGTTGCATGCGATTCCTAGCGATTCCTAGCGGTTCACAAACCATGAATGAACGGATAAATAGGCTAAATATTGGTTCCAGATTTGAAGCAAGACTAGAAAATAAGAAAAAACTTATAATGTGTAGGCCCTGTTCTGATATCACATGTTCGTTTGCGAATATGCCTTCGCGCGCTCGGTCACACATGATGTCAAAAATGTCCCAAACAAAAATAGAATTAATATAACAGAGAACAGTTTATGACAATTTTAACCTCTCTGGAAACATAACAGCGCGCGTTGGTTGACAAAGTCTGAGGTGATGTTGCACAAGACGAAAATACAACCACAGCTTTATCTCTTTCATTTCAAAGTGGAAAATCGCTATGCGTACCCCTATTGGAAACTAAGCGCTTGGACTTCCTGTAGTGCGGATTAGGGGAAGAGACTTGGTACAATACAAGGGGTTTTTTTCTTGGAAATAGGGAGGTGACGTCATGGCAGATAATTTCAAAGGAGTTTTTAGAACTGCGTAGTTCCTTCAGCTCTGTTTATCCTTATTGAAGCCGTTTTGCTAGAAACGCCAGTCTTCTTCATCTTGTCTGGATCCTTTAGGTAAGGTTGCTATAAATGTCTGCTAAGGAAAGTATTTAAAATTTTATAAAACATTGCTTATTTTAAAAAAGTTGTCAAACCAAACGGTAGGAATCGATCTCAAGGAGATGAGGAAATATTTTCTCAGGTTTGTTTGTCTAAGAGCGACTGTAAGAGCGACTGTCTGTAAAAATCGACCAAAATCGACTTTTCGCGGTACAAGTCAAAAAATGGATTTCGCTCATTTTTTGTTTATTGATAGCCCTTAGTATGAAATACATCCTGGTGTTTTTAGTTTGGAAAAATTTTACTTGGTTCCCGACAAATTTACAAAAATCGATTTCGATTACGCATCGAAAAAATGACCGCGGAGATCACGGAATTTAGTTTAAAAATAAGCGCATCGTACAGCTAAATCACTTATCTATATTTTTGGTCAGCTATTTTTATCGAAAGAATAGATTTTCCTCTTCCTTTTGGTTGTATTTATTCTAAAATATTTGGCATTTTAAGATCCGAAAAAATTATTTACGAAGCTCATTATTTCCAAAGTTCACAAATGCAAATTAAGACCTTAAAATACGGCTTAATTATTTATCAAATCTTAAAAAATCTACATCCAGAGGATTATCTAATGAATTTCTATCAGAATCAAAAGAAAAATCTCTGGGCAAATCATTTTTATTGCCTTAAATGTTTAAAGACTCTGATTTTCTTCTCTTTGTATCAAAAGCATAACAAAATCTTTGTTCACTATCATAAGCTCTTTACTTTGGTGTAAGATAGATGGTTTTACGCCAACTACAGCGAAAGATTTTCAAGTTTGAAGTTTTATGAAGAAGTGTGAAAATTGAAAGCAAAACAAATAAAACACTCGGAGTGTCCTTCAGTAAATGTTTAAAAACTCTGATTTTCTTCTCTTTGTATCAAAAGCATAACAAAATCTTTGTTCACTATCATAAGCTTTTTCTTTTAAAGTCAAGATAGATAGTTCTACGCCAACTACATGGTAAGATATTTAAGTTTGAAGTTTTGCGAAGACAAAGTGTGAAACCTAAGAACAAAACCCTGGGAGCGTCCTTCAGTAATTGTTTAAAAAAGCTCAGTTTTTTTTTCTTTTCCTATCAAAAACGCACTAACATTAAATTCGCTATTGAAAGCTCTTTCATTTGAAGTAAGAATGATGGTTTTACACCAACTACAGCGAAAGATGTTCAAGTCAAAATTTATCAAGCGATGTTTTTATTCGCATCAAACAACGGTCTTTACCACCAGTCAAAGTCTTATCAGTGATTTAATTCGCATCAATGGAATTGCGAGGAAATCACGGAATGAGCCTTTTCTTTCTCACCTATTTCACTATACTTATTTGATACTTCACTATTTTATTTAGTTGATATCTATCAAAGCTAGGATAAACGTTTTTTAAAACTTTCATGGTCGCTTGTGTCGCTGGTCAAACACACCAGAAGATTGTCATGACTACGCATTCACTTGAGAGCTACGTAATCTTTCCAAATAATGATGTGCTTCTTTAAGCCAATCAGCGTTAACTAAAGTACAATTATAATACGCCATCTATAATATGTTCATACACATTCCGATCTGTTAAAATCACTCAACTGTAAGTACATGTCGCAAAGAACAATAGAATTCTGCCCGATGGTTCCGTTGAGGACGCTTTTCTGTCCCTATTTGACGACAATTCGAAGATGCAAATTGTGGTCTCGTAATATCGGCGTAGATATATGTGCAGACATTCTAAATCATTTATACCCTATGCCCACAGGAGTATCTAATGTATGTCTATAAGAAGAAAAAGAATTTAGCGTGTTATAGGATTTGTGGAGGGAGGGAAATCTGAGAACCTGGAGAAAAACCCTCGAATCAAGGGAAAGACTACCCTCCTAGACCGACCTTAAGGAGGTCTGCAGAGGGGCTATAGGGATAGACCTAACAGACTTTACTCACATGTGATGCCAAATCCAGCAATCAAATCCAATAGGCAAAAGGTCAAGTGTACTACCACTACACCACCCTTGATTCCCTAATGTATGTGATGTTGAGTCCAGGAATCAAACCCAAGACTGTGAAGGCAGTAAACGTTGGCTTCTGTGCGACGTGCGTGAATTTATTGCATTCGACTTTTACATTGTTCTACTTCTCTTTACTTGAAGATTCGATCTTTATGTTATTCTTGTTACATGCGATTCCTAGCGGTTCACAAACCATGAATAAACGGATAAATAGGCTAAATATTGGTTCCAGATTTGAAGCAAGACTAGAAAATAAGAAAAAACTTACAATGTGTAGGCCCTGTTCTGCTATCTGCGTTGGTTGACAAAGTCTGAGGTGATGTTGCACAAGACGAAAATGCAACCACAGCTTTATCTCTTTCATTTCAAAGTGGAAAATCGCTATGCGTACCCCTATTGGAAACTAAGCGCTTGGACTTCCTGTAGTGCGGATTAGGGGAAGAGACTTGGTACAATACAAGGGGTATTTTTCTTGGAAAAGGGAGGTGACGTCATGGCGGATAATTTCAAAGGAGTTTTTTAGAACTGCGTAGTTCCTTCAGCTCTGTTTATCCTTATTGAAGCCGTTCTGCTAGAAACGCCAGTCTTCTTCATCTTGTCTGGATCCTTTAGGTAAGGTTGCTATAAATGTCTGCTAAGGAAAGGATTTAAAATTTTATAAAACATTGCTTATTTTTAAAAAGTTGTCAAACCAAACGGTAGGAATCGATCTCAAGGAGATGAGAAAATATTTTCTCAGGTTTGTTTGTCTAAGAGCGACTGTAAGAGCGACTGTCTGTAAAAATCGACCAAAATCGACTTTTCGCGGTACAAGTCAAAAAATGGATTTCGCTCATATTTTGTTTATTGATAGCCCTTAGTATGAAATACATTCTGGTGTTTTTAGTTTTGAAAAATTTTACTTGGTTCCCGACAAATTTACGAAAATCGATTTCGATTACGCATCGAAAAAATGACCGCTGAGATCACGGAATTTAGTGTGAAAATAAGCGCATCGTACAGCTAAATCACTTATCTATATTTTTGGTCAGCTATTTCTATCGAAAGAAAAGATTTTCCTCTTCCTTTTGGTTGTATTTATTCTAGAATATTTGGCATTTTAAGATCCGAAAAAAATTATTTACGAAGCTCATTATTTCTAAAGTTCACAAATGCAAATTAAGGCCTTAAAATACGGCTTATAAAAACTATGTGCTCTTTTTTTTAAATCTTAAAAAACCTATACACCAAGAGGATTATCTAATGTATTTCTATCAGAATCAAAAGAAAAATCTCTGGGCAAGTCATTTTTACTGCCTTAAATGTTTAAAGACTCTGATTTTCTTCTCTTTGTATCAAAAGCATAACAAAATCTTTGTTCACTATCATAAGCTCTTTACTTTGGTGTAAGATAGATGGTTTTACGCCAATTACAGCGAAAGATTTTCAAGTTTGAAGTTTTATGAAGAAGTGTGAAAATTGAAAACAAAACACATAAAACAAAAGCACTCGGAGCGTCCTTCAGTAAATGTTTAAGAACAACTCTGATTTTCTTCTCTTTGTATCAAAAGCATAACAAAATCTTTGTTCACTATCATAAGCTTTTTCTTTTAAAGTCAAGATAGATAGTTCTACGCCAACTAGATGGTAAGATGTTTAAGTTTGAAGTTTTGCGAAGACAAAGTGTGAAACCTAAGAACAAAACCCTGGGAGCGTCCTTCAATAATTGTTTAAAAAAGCTCAGTTTTTTTTCTTTTCCTATCAAGAGCGCACTAACATTAAATTCGCTATCGAAAGCTCTTTCATTTGAAGTAAGAATAATGGTTTTACACCAACTACAGCGAAAGATGTTCAAGTCAAAATTTATCAAGCGATTTTTTTATTCGCATCAAACAACGGTCTTTACCACCAGTCAAAGTCTTATCAGTGATTTAATTCGCATCAATGGAATTGCGAGGAAATCACGGAATGAGCCTTCGCTTTCTCACCTATTTCACTTTATCATATGACCGTATTTCACAGTGTACGCGTGATTCTAAAAAAAACCTTTGGGGAAAATGGCGTCAGCAAAAAAAGTACGCTTTTCCGAAAAGTGTAATAATTAATATTTTCTCAGGTTTGTTTGTCTAAGTTTGTGTGGTCTTATTTTTACAAATCACGCAGGAGATAGAAGACTTTGGTCTTAAATCGATAGCACCCATTTGTCTAGAAATGACGTTTTCACTCAAACCAATACTTAAATCAACTTTCGAACCAAAAATGACTTAAGGACCAATTTTTCGGACCAAGAAACTGTTTTTTTGGGTTCATGATTGGTCGCAATATGGGTAATATATGGCAAAACAACTGTCGCTTTAATTCTTGTTTTAGTTAGAATTTCTAGACATTTCTAGCTCAGCTGGTAGAGCGTCGGTGTACAAATCCGAAGGCCGTGAGTTCGAATCCTATCGAGGTCGGAATTAATTTTTTCCGAATTTATTTCCAAGGGTTTTTCGCCCGGAATAACCCCGTTTCTCTTAGCACTATAACTTTAACTTATTTCCTTTCTAAATAGAAATCTTGTCTGGTTTCGTTGGAAATGAATATTTAATGAGCGAGCCCGCTTGGACGTTTAAAATTTTGTCGATGAAATTTTTTTGAAACTCCAGTGACTTGAAATTGAGCATTTTTGCATTATATCCTCCAAGCGCCGACTGGATTGAAGTTTTCTAAGGCACCAAATTCCAAAGTTCAGTATATTCTTTGTATCTCCCGTTCAAGATTCTAGACTCTCTTTGTTTACGGTTTTACAGCGCGACGCGCCTTACCATAACCACAACAAATATTCTAAGATAAATACAACTGAAAGAAAGACGAATATCTATTCTTTCGATAAAAAATGCCGACTAAAAATATAGATAAGTGATTTAGCTGTACGATGCGCTTGTTTTTACACTAAATTCCATGATCTCAGCGGTCATTTTTTCGATGCGTAGGGCCGAAATCGATTTTCGTAAATTTGTCGTAAAATTTTTCAAAACTAAAAACGCCAGGATGTATTTCATACTAAGGGCTATCAATAAACAAAATATGAGCGAAATCGATTTTTTCACTTGTGCCAATGTTTGATCGATTTTTACAGAAAGTCGCTCTTAATCATTACTTCCCCCAAAGACGCCAACAGTGATAAAGTTCTGTAACTGCTAAAAACAATTTTTTTTCGAGTAAACATGATATACTTATTGAAATTAAACTGAAATCCTTAAAAAAAAACATTTTTTGACTTATTAACGCCCAACGCCTAAGACTGATAAAGGTTATTCTTCGCCAAAGAAGAAACTTCGCTCTTCGCTTCACTTCCCGGCCTAGAGCAAGTTTACCATGTCAATAGCGCAAAGACCGAGAATGCCCAGGCTCTTTTGATCTTGGACGATATTGCCATACAGAGCAGGTCGAGTCAAAGATCACAAAATCCAAGAACCCAGGGAGAGTCGCGGCTGGCAAAAGCTTTACGTAATTGGAGCTGCCGGAGTTGCTATTGCGGCTGTTAGTCTTTATCTGCTGTGGCAAGAAAAAACAGTACCATGCAGTACGAAAGATACCAGAGCCTGAGCCGGAACCACCGAAATCAAAAATCCCAGCAGGATCTAAAATCCCAGAAATGAAAGAGTTGTTTCCTTGATGAAAGCTATAAAAATAAGATGATCGCAGATAAGAATTTTTAGAATACTGATTTAGTATTGTCTTGGAATTAATATAATGCCGGAGTAACAAGCTGAAGAGCATTTATTATGGTCCTCAAGGATATTGGAAAGGTGCCTCGGCTATTAAGAAGTTAACAGCTGCGGCCACAGTCTCAGAAGAAACTGTTTAAAATTGGCTAAAAAGAAAAACCATATAGGCTTCCTGTTCCAAGATACATTCCTCGAACAAGTTTTACTGAGAATGCCCCAAACGAAGTTCATCAAGTTGATTTACTTTTTTTACCTCACGACAAGGTCAAGAGAAAGACATACAAATATGCCTTAACCGTCGTGGATATTGCAAGCAGGAATGGGTGCAAAGGCTACCAGATGTTGTTACTGCTTTAAACAACGAAGTCACAAGAACTACTGAACTTAAACCCAAAGACGCAGTGAAAAAGAAAAATGTTCCCTACCTGTTGGATTAAAAGAAAAAAGCTTCTCTCTAAGATAGTGGTTCGATATTTATTAGTATTATATCAGCCTGGCGAATTAGAAGGAGGTTCAAAGAGAGCTACGGATTCCAACTGGTCCTTATAGAAACTTATGAAATCTTAAAGTCCATAACAAAAGAAGGGCAGCCTGTATCGTATATTACTTAGATGGTCCCAGTCGGGGGTTCGTCAAGGAAGAATAGACCCCTAACCTCATGACGTTTCATACATAAACTACCACAGTCCTTTCCAAAATCTCTTTTCATATTCAAATGTTAAAACTCCTTTGAGAATACCACGACAATAGTGAAAATTAGCACGACAAACAATGCTACTGAAAGGGATTCTGGAAGTGTAGGTATAAAACGTCATCATGCAGGCGTCCTATTATTAATCGTTCCAAAAGATTCAGAGTGAGGATGTCCCTCGATCTCGATTACATGCATTCTAAGCAGGTTAATCGTACGTTCTCTTTGGAATGTTCCAAGCGGTTATTGATGGCCACCAAAAACTGTTGGTCATCGTATGGGGCTCGTAACTCCATAGCAAAGGAATGTTACATTTTGCTCATCGGGCATCTTTTTGATACACGTCATCGACCGATATTCTCAGTTAAATTCTCTTTCAAGTAAACCTTGAGTCAAGTTTTTTGGTCTCCTCCATGCCCAGAAATAAATTGTTGAAGTTCGACAAATTAGCGAAAAATTTGCCGTGAGCATTCGCAGTCTTCAGTTGAACATGCAAACGCCAGTGCTGCAGTGTGTGGTATAAAAGGGCGTGTACGGGAGTTAGGAGATTTAGATATATGTAAATATAAAACAAAATGTTTTACGCTATAACTTGATGTAATATATACTTGTTTCAGTCGTTATTCGGGGGGGGGGGGCACTAGAATTGGGGGAGGGTTATAACTTTAATTTTGCATTCGAGTTTGGGGAGGGCCACATTTTTTTGGTTGAGATCTAAAGTTGGGGAAGGGTCATAATATTTTACATCCTGCCTCAGGGAGGGCCACGTTTTTCCTTCATATGTCAAGGGAGGGTCTCCTTTTTCCAAAGGGCTTTACCACCATTCTAGTGCCCCCCCTCCCCCTATTAAAGTGTTTTACTTTTTTTCCATTCTCGTACCCAGAGCCCCCTCATGAAAATCGGAGGCTCTGGGAAACTCTAAAATTATATCAAATTTCATTGGCTGTTGAAAATAACATAGAAATAAGCTCTGATTGGTCAATAGGTTAAACAAACACCAAATGAAACCAAGCAAACAAAATCGACTACAACAGCCACATATCATCGAATCTTGAATCAAATTCCATTTCCATTTGTAGAGCATATAGCTGTTCAACTGAAAAGGTTGAAGGGACGAACGGCGATTGGTAATCAGTGAGGAAAAAGATCCAAGTAAAAAAGCACTACACATATTTACCTGTAAGTATAACCATGTACAAAGTTAAACTTGTTGAGGAAGGAAAAACCCAGTAAGCCATCTAAATACTATGCTTTACAACCAATATATCGCAATATTCATTAAGTTGAAGGGGCGAACGTCGATTATCAATTGGTGAGGTAAAATAACCAAGTAAAATGCAGCCTTTCAAATAGAAAATTCACAAGATGAACGAGCCAATAGCACAGGCTGTTCAATGCACGTTAAATCTCGGTCTCGCCGCGTTAATTCGCAGGCCCTTTCCCGGGGGAGGGGAAGGCGGAGGGGCATCTTTTAATCATCGACCATTGCATTTGGTTTAATAACATGCGTATAACTAAAACCCACTATTTTATGATGCTTTCTATGTTTTGTTGAGTGTTTCATAGTTTACTGAAAGTGTCCAAATGTTTCAGTTCTGTGTTTACAGGAATGGATAACGAGCAATCCAATGAAACCGATAACCATTTGGTTAACCCACATCATCGCGGCGGTAGGCTTCAAGAACATAGAGAAATGCCTGGTAATATTATGCCGCAATTTGAAAGGTGGAATTTGGCTACGCATGCACTTCAGAATTTCATGATCGCTGTTGTATTGATATTTTGCATATTCCTTGTTATAATTGCATGTATCTTTTTTTTGGTATGTTTCTTGTGGATTATTGTACAATTACCTAAGTTATTGATATTCTCATAGTGAAGCCACGCAAAATTCCAAAAACATATCCAGCAGTCTACTAACTAGGGTTCAACTAGTTTCTGTTGGTAGCCTAGGTGTATTATCGGTCTATCAATATTTAGTTCAGTTCTTGGTATACACGGAATCTTAAAATTCACACTTGATTGCGATGCTTTAGATTTAGGTACTTCATGTACGGTACAAACACGGGGATCATCAAATACATTTATTGGTAGGAATAACATTATGCACCATATACGACGTTCCTACCCTTTAGGCAAAAATAAGAAAATTGTGGTAGAAATGTTAGTTAGTTCACTACTCAACAACGTTATAATAGATTCTACAGCACTATATCTACTGATCGTATTGAAAATACTGCATGCCATAAGAATATAATGCGACCAACTCATAAACTTTGATATTACGAGTGCATTCATTATTAGGTCATTTATACTGAATAAGTGATAGTTTGTGTGATCATCGTAATGTTATTCAGCAATAAAGGCAAATCTCGTAGTCATAAAAATCGCAAGTTTCACCCCTGAATGGTACCAAACGATGCTAATTTTACAGCATTTCAATTAGTTTTTCGTTTGAACACCTTAAAGGTACCATAACGAAAATTAACCCCTAAAAGGTACGACGGCATCCCCGCCCCTTTCACCGACATCGGATCCCCCCCCAGGCTACTGCTACGCCACTGCTAAATAGCCCCCTTTCACAGTTCCCTGCGCCATCTTGAAAAGTAGCCGTGCCTTTGCATCGAAGCGAGATGTGAGTTGACCTTGCAATGATAGAGACGTGAATGGTGTTATAAAAGGTCTCTATCATTTCACTGAAGGTTACCTCATGTCTCGCTTCGATGCCAAGGCACGGCTGCTTGGCAAGATGGCACATGGAGGGAACTGTGAAGGGGAATATTCCCTAAGATCCAGACAAGGAAAATATGAAGAAAAAAAAACATTTTTTAAACTAAGATTTAATAGAAATACCCACACCCTGACCTGAACGTACAAGAAATCTAAATAATCAATTAACTATTTTTAAAATGTCTAAATAAACTTGGTTGTCCAGGGGAATTTACCATTTACCCGAAAAACTGACTCGGAAACCGCAAACTCCAGTTGGAAAGCTCCAGGAAACTCGGTCTTCAAATTGAAGCAAACCACTTTTCCCGCTCTTTTCGGTTCTTCCAGTAGACGCGTGTACCATTTGTCGCAAGTCAAAGTTTCCCGCTTTTTTCTTACCATTAGCAAATGATTTTCCAACCGGAGTTGATCGGTTTAAATGGTAAGTACCCCATATCTCTCCTAATGATAAATACGAGACTTCTTTTGATTGGTTTTGGTCTTCTCAATAGTGAAGCCAAGGATTCCCTCCACTCGTTTTATCGCCCTCAGTATCTCTTTCAATGTTGTAGGAGGCACTTTGTCCCTTTCGCCATTCGCGGTCAGATCTTTAATCCTAATCCGTTTTTCGTTCATTTTGCCTTCTCCTTTCACAAATTCCAGCTTTTCTGGTTCTAATTCCAATTCTATGTCATAGCTTCCCGAGATAGCCGATCCTGATTGGTCAGAACTACTATCCACGTCATCATCAGTGCTGGTGTCATCATCTACGTCACCAAATCCTTCCAACTCTTTCGCTAACTGCTGTTTGTGACCATTCCTTCGGCTTCCGGATTTCCTTCCTCTTTTCACTCCTACTCTTGTAGTTGAAACACTTTTCGTTCCCAGTAGGGTCTCTGTGTTCTTGACTACCTCATTCGTGTCGCCTGGCAACTGATGCTTCCATGGTAACAGCATCTTTGGCATCTTCGTGTTTTTTCGTCCAACCTGCGAAAAGACTTTGGTTTGGTGAGCAACTTTGTGTGACTTTTTTGATGAATTCTGGAATACCTTTTCTACTTTGGCTGCTTTTAGGGCTTCGCGATAATCTGCATGCTTTTTGTCAGCTTGCTTTCGATTCTGCTCCTCAATTTTGTACCTTTCTTTACGAATTTTGGGATTTTCTTTCTTTAATACTGCCGTTTTACTACTATCTTTTTTAATGGCATCAGATTTCATTCTTATTCGCACATTCTTTACTCTCTTTCCTTCTTTTTCTCGGCCTTTTGCAATGTTTTTCTTGTTGCCAGAAGAAGCATTGTAGTTGCTATGGTTACCTCTCTGTTTGTGAACCACAAACCTCAGAGTGCTGTGCTCACGACTGACGGGATTGCTATGGTTACGTTCTGTCTTCGTGATACTATGGTTGCCATAACGACTTTGGACCTGCGTGACATTTTTCTTATTTAGTCTTTCAATCTTGAAGAATTTGTTGCCAAGTACTTTTTCGAAATTTTTCAAGACGTCGCTCATTTCTTTCTCATCCTGCTTGTTCTTGCTGCTAAAACTTGTTTTTCCTTGCTTTTCAAGACTGTCGTTGTCATTATTCTCCTCGAGATCTGCGTTACTTGATTTACCAAAAGACCCTGAGGTCTTGGCAGAGTTCCAGATTTTGTTCGCAAATTTTCGCGCCATTTCTGACGCGGCTTGCGCTCTTTTTGCCGCGTAACTCGCCTGCAGCGCCGCCTTCTCAGCTTCTTCCCGCGCTTTTTTAACTCCAGAGTCATTCTTTGCCTCTAGAACACTATCTTTTGTTTCAGCATCTTTATCTTCTAAATTGTAATTTCCATTTACAAAATCTCTTACGCTCGTGACGACACTTGCAACGTCGTTCAGCACCATTTTAGCTTCTCTCACGACTTTCTTGGCGTGTGTTATTATGTCCTTCAATGCTTTACTCGTCCTCTGGTCTTTCAAGTTAAAATGTCCCAAACTCTCGACAGCAAGCCTGACCTTTTCAAACGACAAATCCTTAAAGTCATCTTCACTTTCGTTCTTCTGCTGTTGTGGTATTTTAGCCACGTCTGATCTTCTATCTTGTTGTTTCTTCTCTGCCTTCATAACTCGATTTTCTTGCTCCTCGGGAGAGATAGACTCCTGGTCTTCGGCGAAACCCGATCCAGAAGAAGTGTCTATGCTTTCTTCAAGATCTTTGTTTTCTAAACCTTCGTAAATGCCAGAGCCTGACTCACTTGAATCATTAACTTTCTCATCCCTGATGTTTCGGCCGCTTCCTGATACCTCCTCTTCGTCTAGAGACTCACTCTCAAAACCACTTCCTTGGTAGGCATCTAGTTTTACCAATTCATTTTTCTTGGACCCTGTTTTAACTCCTTTAGGGAGAGTAAGCGTTGTTTTATACGCCGGCCATTGTCCTTTGACGCTAAACTTGGGATTCTTAGTAATAACATTAGCCAGGATGGGCGAGTTCATAGCAAAAAGCATTTCCGCGTTGTCGTTATCAACTTGCCAATCAGTAGGCGACGAAGACTTAGCTTTTGCCTCGGGTAACTTGTATTGTAAGTTGGTACCAATAGCAGTAGCTTCAACTTTGATTCCATAGCTTTTATCCCCTCCTCGGAATCCTTTCTTCTGGCCTTGGGTTGAAACTTTGGATATAAGACAAATTGAAGCAATGGCGAAAAAATAACCCAAGCGAAAAGACACACGGTTCATCGTGTCAAATCCTTTTCATCAGTTACCAAGTTTACACTGAAAATTTCGATAATCTAATCAAACTTAGATTGATACCAGCTTTAAGCAATCAAAGCAGTGTTCTAATTATTTATATCAAGACACAATCAGAAAGTAGTTTTCTTATTAGAAATATTTTATGCATCACTTGGTAAGGCTTTCTCACTAGTTTGGTTGGCCAAGACATGGGGCGACATGGTCCAACAGGTAGACCAGTAGAGGTCAAGCTACACACCAGATCATTTTGTCACTGGTTTTGACGTTGGGAAGTGGAATTTTGACGAGTATTTGATCTTATTGCATACGATAGCTGGTTATTTTTACGTAGATGATTTTATTTTCTAATTAAACTGGTCCTATAATATCTTATTTATTAAAAAAAATGAAGAAAAAACCCCATGAAAAACTTGGCTATAAAAATCCAATACCTACAATGGAACTTAGATTAACTGAAGTTATTTTAAGAATTTTTTCTCTAACTTTTGATTATTGGTAATACCAGCTAATATGTACACTATGTTTAGAGCGGTTTTCGTATGAGTGAGAAACGATACAAATTCGTAGTCGTACGGTCACTATTATAGGAAGCCATTTCATTGTTACGGTATGTCGTACCGTGTACGTGCTGTAAGTCAGTACCGTACGTTTCCCACTCACTTTATTTGAACAAACGCAAGCCGGCTTTTTCCTATGTCAATCCATCACGTGCATACCTCGTGATCAAGACTTCTACTACGATACAACATACTATTCCTCTTATTTTTCCTATGTCAATCCATCACGTGCATACCTCGTGATCAAGACTTCTACTACGCGGATACAACATACTGTTCCTCTTATTTAAACTGTATGCTCTCTGTCCATTATCAATACCAAGATATTTAGCGTATCCCGCCATACAACATAATGGGTTACCATCCACCCATTCTCTAGATTTGATTATTTCAAGTTCCCCATGCGTTGGAAAAGACCGCGAGGAACCTGGTCTGAAACCCTTGTTCTTAAAAATTGATATCCATTCCACTCCACTGCCAAAAGGATTTTTATTTCTCGCTTGAGAGTCAATAAATGTTTGGCACAGTTTTTCTCGTGGGTTATTCACGCGGGAAATGTTCAAAGGTGGTAAAATATGTGCTGGTTTCCTATATTCTGGTGCCCAGATAACGTAAGCTAATCTTCGTCCATTTGTTCCAACATGGCGGCCTGCATATTTTGCATCATCGGTATCTTTTTCTAGGGAATTTGATTCAGGTTTTTCATCATCCATACGCGTTTCAACAGAAAGGCTCCTCGATGTATTGTCTTTCGGCAAAAAGGACTTAATTTCGTTGTATACGTATTCTTGACTGAAGCTATTCATCCGCGTATTCAACATTACTTTCGCCGAAATCCCTTGAAAATTTCTCTCATGTGTTACTGACGACCCAACAAAAAATTTCGCATTACGAACCACGGCGCCATTTTTAGCTTTTCTCAAAAATGGATTCCCTTTGCCAGTGGCATCTTTGTTGGGGAAGTGTATATTGGAGTCTAGACTATTTCTTTCAACTGTGCCCAAGGCGTCGGCGCTTCGATTCCTATTATCCACTTTGCTCAACGTCTTGATCAAAGGAAAATGTTTTTGCACAGTTCCTTCTTTGCTTAACTCTTCATTCTTTCTTCTAGCCGTCTGTAGCGCTGTAGGTACAATTCTTAAGTTGTTTAAGCTTTCTTGGCTAGAGTCAAGGTACCCGAAAGACTCCGCTTTCGGAGCTGCCAATGAGGACATCATCATCAACAAACTTTCTTTTCTTGGACGATTTACATTATGTTCTTCGACCATAATTTACGCCAGTTCCATGATATCAATACTTGAATAAACAAGTCTCTTGTTTAGTTTATGTTGCAAATTAATGAGTATCTGCAACCATAACTTGTAAATAGATTATTTGAGATTACCTCGGCGTTATTGACAATGGTATCTTGATCTGACTGAGTGCTAAGCATCAACGTTTTATCAAATTAAACGGTAGTTTTGAAGTGTTATCGACCAAGGAAAGACCCGCAAGACAGCAACAGTATCTCCACGGAAGTTTTATAGTTGTCGTTTTGGAGATTGGTTCCCATGGACGCGAATGACGATATACAAAAGGCTTTTACTATAAAATACCTGAACTTGTATCTGAACAATGAAAACCAAATCTTTATACAAGAACAACAGCACAAAAGCAGAATAAATAGCAATTGTTAAGTACTTGTTATTCCCTGTTTGGGTTGTTAATTGGCAATACGCATAATAATTCATACGAATACTGAAGTTATTTGAGAAAAGAAAGTTGATAAAAAAAATTCTAAAGTATCTTTAGAGTTTTTTATCATAAAAGGTGCACTTCAGTTAACTCCTATCAAACTAATTTCGTACCCTTAGGCTTGTAATTGAAGCTCTTAAAACAAATAAATAAAACGGATATGAAGAACGGAATGTTGTTGAAGTTCATCTATTTTGGTTCAGTTCAGTTAACGATTTATTTTTAGGAAATGTCAGTTAACAAATGATCAACTTACTGCAGTAAAATCAAATGCTAACAAATATTGTTAAATTACTGCTAAAGTATAAAGTTGATAATTCAAAATTTCAAAAAATTTAAAGACCTGGCCAAAAAGAAGAAGATAAAAAGAAGAGAAAAGAAGAATGAACGAAAGAAAGGTATTTCCCACAATGCGTAAGGAGTAACGTGCTCTCCCCAGTCTCTCACATTTACCATATCCCATGAATCCCTTCGGTCCGCACGTGAAGAAGGTCGCCATTTTGTTGCCGGTGCAGTGAGTTTGGCGAATAAAAACATCAGTCCAAATGCTATCCAGGCTGCGTTTGGCTGGACGATTGGGTAAGTTAAAACACTTCAAATACTAAAGAATTAATATACCTCCTCAAATCATAAAGGAACAGAAGCTGTCATGCTTTTTTTCTTTATTATTTACCCCCAAAAGTCGTGTACACTGACTTGTATAATTTGCAAAGCTAGCGTACAAAATTATACTATTTCGTCTTGTTTTATGAGTCCTTTTCATTTTAAAAAGCTTTATAACTTTATTTGGATCACAGAACATTTCTTTAGAGTGTGGTACTTTACAAAATGGTTTGATCAATTTAAAGAACGTAGTTCTTTCAAAAAGTAATTCAACTGAAGAGAAGCAGCCTAATGAACTGTCTTGTACTTTAGCACCTCTCAAACCTTTTAACTAATAATTATATTGGTAATTTTGGTCATTAATGCTTTTTCTTTTATTTGTAAAGCTCCAGGTGTCTCAAGGCTCCTGCAAAGTGCAAAGCCAAGGTAGACTAGTCTATAAACCTTAGATCATAACGTTACATATTTGTGGTCTATGTTTGAAATCTCATGTGAAGTCATGTTCACAGAACGAGTCCCTATATGTCTAAGGAGCTTAACTTGGAATAACTTTAGAATACCTTGCAAATCATATCAGTGCAGACATTTGTCGGAACTCTTTGAAGAATGAGTTACACAACGATGGCTTATTATTCAAATATGATGGACATGATTTGTGTTTTTTTTGAAAGTTTGCCTTAACTTAAAAACCAGTTTCAGAACTAAAAATAATGGGTGGTTAATAAACAAGCAGGGATGGAGGAGCTGGAGATGTTTTACAAGAATGAACTCTTAGTTTGAGTTTGGTATTAGATTCTAGCCACTCCACCCCCACTTTAAAATCTGCTCCACCATCCCTGACAGTGTCTGGCTTAATTTACCCTCCAGTGAGAACCAGGTCCAAGGTTGCAACACTTTCTTATTGTTGTATAATTTGTATTATAGTGCTCCAGCATTAACAAGATTATGTCAGACAAAGGTCCAAGAGAAGAAAGGTACAGTATTAACACAGCTGTTAACAGATGAGGTCCAGATGCTCAGATTTTGTACTCCTTTGTAATGCTAGCATACTAATCTAAATCTTTGTATTTTTTGTCGGTGTTTGCCTTAGATGAAACTCCAGAGTTTGGCCAGTTTATGAGGGATGTTAGTGCCAAGATCAAGGAAAAAACGGGTGAAACTGGTAAGAATATAATCATCATCATCATCCAAAATAAAAATGATGAAAGTATTAATTGGGATAATATAAAAATGATAAAATGGGAATCAAGTGGAGTAGAAGCCAGCAACCGGTAAACTCCTGCATCCTGAACCAACAAACAACTCTACTCACATATGACACTGAGCCTGACTGGGCTCAAACTTGGGTTGCCTTGGTGAGTGTCGAGTGCTCTCACCGCTATAGCACGCATGCTTTCCTATTTGATGTATGGAATGTGTTGTATTGTATTTCAGGAAACCTTCTTCTTTTGGGTGGCCTTGGTGCTTATGCTTTATCCAAGGAACTATTGGTCATTCATGAGGAGGTACTGTCTGTTTATTAGTATTTTACTTTTAACCCCCTCCCTCCCATGTCCAAGGATTTTTCCATTCATAAATGAACCTTGATGCATATAATATGTCTTGGGTACTCGCAATCACTGCAGGCTCTGGTCATTCACAATCGAAAAAATAATAATTACGGTTGTTGAGGAGAGTTTTGTGCCTTAAATGAAATACCACTGATTTTTACATATATTCGGCTCATTTCTCAGGAATCAAAGCACTAGTTTTTTAGATTTTCTAAATGGTCCAAATCCAAGATGGCCACCAGTGAATGGGCTGCATACCTCCTCAAGAACCATGGGAGGGAAGGGGTTAAGAAATTTTTATTCCATTTGGTATAGTGCTTCCTTTTTCTGCATCGTGCACATTCACCATTTTCCATATATTGGTTACTGGTCACAGACAAAGCAATCAATTGAGGCTTCAAGGTAGTTTCAAAGGATTATTCAAATTTGAACCTTGCAGCCTCTACTGAATGCTTTATGTTTGACCATTGAACCAATGTATGGAAAGTGGTTAATCTCCATAAATTTCTTGAAACTAGTAGATCTCTTTACTTTGGCCCTAATGACAAGTGATTTATTATTAATAATAATAATAATAATGATAATGATAATAATAATAATAATAATAATAATATACAATTTATATATAACATAATATGTTTCTTATCTTCCAGACCTATCTTGCGGCAGTAATGGCAGGTACTTTTATTTGGGTTATAAAGAAGACAGGAAAACCAGTTGCAGAAGCATTGGACAACTATTCCAAGGTTAGATTAGGAGTTTATCTTATATGTTTTGGGAATCAGTAGTGATGTAGTGGCAGTGCACTACATCTCATCTCTCGGGGTTTTGAGTTTGATTCCTGGACTCAGCATCACATTTGAGCAGAGTTTGTTAGGTCTCTCCCTTGATTCATTGGTAATCAAAGGAGGTGTCATTGTAATGCACTCTCCTCTGGGGTTTGAGTTTGATTCCTGGACTCAGCATCACATTTGAGCAGAGTTTGTTTGGTCTCTCCCTTGATTCATTGGTAATCAAAGGAGGTGTCATTGTAATGCACTCTCCTCTGGGGTTTGAGTTTGATTCCTGGACTCAGCATCATACTGTACAGGTTAGAAGTTTTTCAGGGTTCCCTTTCATGGGAAATGGACAGGATACATGCATTGGCTCCAAATTTAAATTTGTACTGCATTTATGGAGGAATAAAGTGTGGAGCCAGCTACAGTAGTATGTACAGAATGTTCTTTTCTCATGGAGTTTTTGTTCTGGTTTACAAACCATGGAGGGTATGCTCAGAACAAAGTGATCAGAGTTTGTTTGGTCTCTCCCTTGGTTTCCAAAGGGGCATTTCTTTCATTAACTTTTCTTTCTTTCTTATCCAGGAAATTTTAGATTCCTTCAATATATCTCGTAACCAACAAGTAGATGCCTTGCAGACAGCCATTGAAAATGAAAAGAAATTAGATGAAATGTTGTTGTGTCGTATCGACATTGCTGAGATCTTGAAGGTAAAACATTGAATGAAAAATTCAAGTTTCTAGCACAAAGCATGATGGGAAACTGAGTCCTTATGCTTTTTGGCTCCTAAAAATTCATCTGACAATTTTACCTTCAACATTTTCTATGGAAATTAAAGTATTTCAACAGACAAAAATAACTTTAATTTTTTCTGATATTTTCTTTGCTTTCCCAGTTCCATATTAGCAGGACTCAGTTTACCAGCATGCTTTGTGAGCTTTGATGCACATTGCTGATTCTTAAAGGTTTCACTTGATACTTACCGGTATGCTGCAAGATACTGAAATGAAAATTATTATTGTTTCTGTTTTAGGAAAACAATGTGATGAGTATGGAGCTGGAATACCGAAACAGGATTCACACAGTGCAAAGAGAAGTCAAAAAGCGTCTTGTAAGTTATCTTTCTTCACATTCCTATTTATACTCATTTTATGTATTCAGGACTTGAGATGTATGATTGCTTCCCTGCAAGCAGAATCTCCCTGCTTTCTCTCCCTTTTTTAAGTCAGGAGGAGGGAGACTCTGCTGATGTGGAGTGTTTCTTTTGACATACCTTTGATATTTAACCAAATGACATGTAATTAATGCACTTGAACAAATGAAAATGTAATTTGATGTGGCAACAGTTAAAATCATGTCAAGGATTATGAGGGGCTGTCAAAATCATGTGGGGTTTTTTGACAGTGTTGCTAAGTTGAAACTGCTAAGTTAACCCCCCTCCCCCCCCCCCCCCCCCCACATGCATGCAGTACAGACTGTACGTGTATAACATCATACATCAACAGAGTCTATCAGCATATTCCCCAACCCCCTCCCTCAATTATACCAAAGAAATTCAACTCTGCTAACAGGGAATCTAGTTGCTGATTCATAATCTTAATTAACATAATGTTAATGTTGCTGTCACAGGATTACCAGCTTGAGATAGAGCAATTTAAACGCAAGGTTGAACAGGACCACATTATAGAATGGGTTGAGAAAGAGGTTATCAAGAGTATAACACCACAACAGGTAAACAATCTGAAAAATATACACTATTTCCACCTCAAAATCATTCTCAATTGTTTTTTTGGGGTACTATTGTTTATATCAAAAAACCCTTATACATGGATATATTCCCTCTCCCCCAAGATTTCCTCAGATTCTCAACCAAGGGTAGCGTCCTTAGCAGTTGTCTCTTTTTCTTTGCTTGGGATCCCTGTGTGGTAAAGAAGGGAGGTGGGGGCTTGGGGAGAGAACAGGAAGTTCAAAAAAACAACTCACTAGTTTGCTCTCCATTATCCTTGGACACATTAATCAAACCACAGGTAGTCCACTATAGAAACAATCTAGAAAGCAAAGAGAAAGCAAAGAGAGTCTCCTGCCATCAAGGCTAGTGTTTCTGAAGAGTAATCTCTTTTCTTTTTTTAGGAGAAAGAAAGCATTTCCCAGTGTATTAAAGATCTTAAAGCCATGGCTGGTTCTGTGTAGAATACTGCATGTGGTTTGTTCAATTGTTATCTAATACCATTGTTTGTAATCTTGAGTCATAATCTTGCAGTGTTTGGCTGTTTGTGAGAGAATAAAAGGGTTTTAAATACTTAAAACTTGTTGTGATTTAGTGTTGTAGCTTAGCTGGTATCCCAGGAAGCCAGGGAATGCATAGTTTACCCTCCTCCCCTCCTTGTCATTGTGAATTATGCAAAGTTTTGAAAAACTTCATCCTCAAGTTTTTTATTTTTTGCCTGTATTTAACTTAATATTTTACATACAAGATTGACATTTGAACTTCAAAAACACTTTTGAACCATCACCTACCACTTGATGGTGAGGACCTAGCTTCCTCTTTGTGAGGAAGGCACAGATATTTCCTGAAAGACAAATTCTTTAAACATAGTTCTACATTTAAAAATAAAATACAGCGTACCAATAAAAGAACTATGGTAAATATGATTATTAATTCTGTGCAATTTAAAAAATAACTATTATCAATTCCTTCTTGTCCAATTCATATTCCTAAAAATGTGGTGTAATATTTATTTCAATAATAGATTACCACATTGATTGCTATACACCCAATATTTTGGGTACCCAGAAATCTGGGTACCAGTAGTGACCAAATGTATTTTTGGGAAAATTTATAATTTAGATTAGGGAATGACTAATTACCATGCTTACACCCATTGAATCAATGGGTAGCTATTCAGTAAATTAATAATTTAAATTAGGGACTGACTCATTAACATGCTATGCACCCCATAAATCTGGGTAGCTATTTTCCAGAAAACTTATTTTATTTAGATTAGGGACAGTGGGGGTATTGCTTACTATCAATAGATGTCACTTCCGGTAGTATCTCCATTTTAAATGGCTTGGAGAATGTTGGAGGTTGTCTTTGTATCTTGTTTTCTGGTTTCATGTGGTAGAAATAGTCAGATAGAATACTTTAAGGAGTTATTTTGGTGTGATTTGATTTAAGAATCACTACTGTAGTTGCCCCCCAGTCAAATCCAGAAAAGTCACATGATTGATAGTAAGCAATTGCAACAAATAAATCTGTGAACAGCAAAATTTTAATGCCCTCTCAGTGGCAGATCCAAAACGATTTTAAGGAGGGTGGCTGTTACCTAGAAAGGCATCACATATATGGCATCCTTGTTAGATTTTACCATATCAATTATTCTTATTATTTTTTCAATTCTAAAGGCCACCCTTTTCACACATAACTCCCTCATAATAGATGACAGATGACAATATAATCTTAGGAAGCATTTACCACCTCGATAAGTCTAGACTGAACAGGCAAACTCTCATCACTATCACTCTCCTCTATAACAATACCCTTCTGTAATTCTTCAACATCTTGAGTTGCGAGATCACCTTTATGGCATATCACAACCCATGTTTCACCTTCCTTGATGTATTCCCCCACTCTCACATTCAGTACCATCCCAACACCATGGTCAACTGTATCAGTGCTTTTCTGCCGTCCTGCGCCTAAACTACCACACAAGGTTGCACACTTATAGGCATCGATATCCTTGATAATGCCTGACGTTTGTGCTTTAACCTCATATGACTTGGTCGCAAGAGGAATATACTGGTAAGGGTTTGTACCGGCTGTGCAGAGCGCATCGGCTATTTCTTGACTCACACCTTGTGCTACTAGCATCTCTGAGAATTTTTTGATGGCCATTCCATTCTTGAGTGTAAGCTTGATGAATTCCATTCCTTCTTCAGCAGAATCAACTTTTTCAAGGGATTTTAGTAGATGACCTCCTATAATGTTATTCAAAAAATAACATTGAATGATATCTAGATCTATGCATGCGCAAGGTGACAGACATCAGATGATGAACCAAAAATAAATATCTTGAATTACAACCTGTCGTGCTGGCCGTCATTTTGTAATCTCTGGTTGATGTCTGGTTGCCCAGCTGACCCTCTGGTTGTCCTTCTTGATTTTGTTTGAACTAGTGACACAAGTATAAGCATAACGACATGCACAAGTGCAGATAGTACTTTAAGGATGACTGAATGTTTTGTTCTGTCCAAATATAAAGCGGTTAACTAACCATGAAATACTATCTGCGCTTGCATACATTGTTATGCTTATACTTGTGTCACAAGCGTGAACCAGACTTAAAGGGTATGATGAGCATCCCTGTCCTTTTCCCATTAGAGTCCCCCCAGTACTTACCCAAAAGACAGACCAGTTCCTCCAAATCTTCAGGGCCTTCCCCATGGAGACACTGTATGGCCTCGGCCACTTCAACAGAGTTCCCTATAGTCTTTCCAATAGGATGGTCCATGCTGGTTATGAGTGCCGTACATCTTGTACCCATTCCTTCACAAGTCCTTACCAAAGTTTCTGCCAAGAATCTGGCATTCTCTTTTGTTTCAGCAAAGGCGGCACGGCCACACTTGACATCAAGCACCAATGATGTCAGAGATTCTGGATTTTGATTGAAAAATTCATGAATTATCCCATCCAATGAAAAAAATATGCCTTTCACTCAACAACTTAGTTGTTACAGCTAGAAAAAGGCTTCGGTTACAAGGAAAAGAAGATCAATATCAGTCGAAAAACCAATTAGTTTTTCCACAAATTAGAAACAAGAAGATAGAGCGAAAACACTAGAACCATGAAATAAAAACAAAATAGTTACTAACTAATAGTTTTTATTTAGTGACTATTTAGTCAATATCACTCCACCAGAAACAACAAATACAAAAGGAAACAATACCTCATTACAACTTTACTTGTCTTTTATAGTAACTAATAGTCGCTAAATAAGAACTATTACACACTAACAATTTGATTTTGTTTCATGGTTCTAGTGTTTTCGCTCTATCAAAACATTGTTGCAGCATAATAGCATGTTTTGGGCTTGGCTCTGCATTTAAATCCCATAATGCATCATCGTGACATCATCTGTGGAAAGTGCTATTTGATTTGTGAGTTAGCTGTGTCATGTCAAGTAAGTTCCAGAAAGTTTCGTCTTTTACTACTGGATAACTTAATTAATAGAAAACATAATTACGTCATTTGTTTTTAAGGTTTTCATAAAACTTACCTGCAACTTTCTTTGAGATAATTGAACTTGCGATAAGAGGGACTGAAGCTACTGTGCCAGTCACATCACGCACGGCATACAACACTCCATCAGCTGGTGCTAGGGACTCATTCTGTCCCACAATGCAACAGCCAACATTTTCTAAGACATCTTTCATTTCCTCTGGGGTAAGACTGACTCTAAAACCTGGGATTGATTCCAGCTTGTCTAATGTTCCACCTTGGAGTATGGAAACTGTGTGTTAGTATTATCATGTGTATATATTTGCAAAGTGCACACCCGGCATAAGGCAGGTGTGAAAAATTTAAATATGGCATGCCTAAAATAGTCCCCTTCACAGTTCCCTGCATCATCTTGAAAGGTAGCTGTTCCTTTGCATCGAAGTGAGACGAACAGTGTTGCAATGACGGAGACATGTGAATAATTGTCCAAGGTGTTAAAAAAAGGTCTTTATCATTGCAAGCTCATAGTTTGTCTTGCGTCGATGCAATGGCCTGATGAAATTTGAAATTTTGGGGGGTAAGAGGAAAAACAAAATTACAAGGTTTGTTTGGGAAAAAAATTGGAAATTTCAGAGGGGTGGGGAGGGGGAACTTTTATAAATTTAATGTCCTCCATTGTGAGGTATTGATATTTTATTGAACCTCACAATGACAATAACAAAATGTTTATTTACATCATAAGTTTAGATGTTGAAAAATAATTTATAAAGCCGTTTTTTTCGGTGTTAGCTAACTGGAATAACCAAAGGTGGCTGGCTATACGATAATTAACTCTTAAGTAATGTTTGGTAATAAAATAAATGGCAAATATGGAAAGAATTTAACACTTGACTGCCAATAATTGATATAGACAAAATGAGGCATTTGAAATGAAACATAATCTGCATGCATTATGTACATATATATTGAATCTTTGTATGGACGTTAAGAAAATTGTGAATGATAAGTAAAACTACGATTTTAAGATACTTGATAGATATCTTAGGGATAATTTTCATCTTGATTTGAAATACGTGACAATAAAATTCGGCACGTACAGCCATATTGTGTGACCATTTTAGCGAGGGCATATAGTGGGCTGGGTTAAATAAAGGTTATCAAAACATTGTTGTGTCTAATAGTTTCCAGAAGGAAATCGAAAGTGCTTAGTTGCGTTTGTAGAACATCACTCGCATTCTTTAATTTTCACATTCCTGTACAGCTAAATGTACAAAATAAATGTACACAATAGCTAATTGAGTTCGCACGTGCAACTAAGTAAAATAATGTACGTAATGAAATCTGATCAAATCGGTTATCATAATATTGTAACTGTAAAAATAACACACACGAAAAATCATGATTTTGGTTGTTTTTCTTTCAGTAAGGTTTAAAATAATCATTAACATAAATATAACGAAGGTAAAATTCTAGGTTTTTCTTACCTGTATGACCTAATCCACGTCCCGAAATCATAGGTACTTTAACTTCACAAGCAGCCAAAGCAGGAGCAAGGGAAAGGCTTACTTTATCTCCTACGCCTCCAGTAGAATGCTTATCGCCAATACAGTTTCCCCATTCTTCAGGCCACGATAATGTCTCTCCAGATTTCACCATAGCATCAGTGAGATGTACAGTTTCGTCAGTATTCATTCCTTGGAGGTATATCGCCATTAATATCGCTCCGATTTGGGAGTCTGTTATTTCTCCCATTGCAACTTGTGTGGCGAAAAAAGCGATCTGTTCCCTGGTAAGAGCGTGGCCATCTCTTTTTGTGGCAATTAGATCACTAACTCGAAATTCTGCCATGATATTATGCTTCTTTATAATGGTGTACTTCCAATGTACGAGACTTGTTTGATTTCTTTGTATGAAAATTGTGTATGCACGCTTGTTATGGTAATGAGGCTTTGTAGTACGGCCACGTAAAATTTCACTGGTCGATATTTGTCCACGCGCAGTGGATTGGATAAGGAATGCATATTTTAACATTATAGACTATTTGTACGTTTATTAAAGAGTAATACTACTAGTAAAACTTCCCGATTCAGACAACAACAGCAACCAAGATAAATAAATAGATAAATGAAATAAAATAAATAAGTAAATAAAAATTAAAATAACAGTGAATAAATCGTAAAACGAAAAAATATCAACATCAATTCAATGAAATAAAATGAAGTAAAATATTGCAAAATAAAACAAGATAAAAAGACAAAAATAAAGCAAAGTACATTGAGGCTGAAAGGGAATGGAATAGGATAGGATAGGATAGGATTGAATGGAATGGAATGGAATGGAATAATTACAAGAAATAAATATATGAAAAAAATTGCTAAATGGAGCACAGATGCCTAAAATAGCTATAAACGAATAACATTACTTTAAATATTTAATATTTTTTTCTTTTTCTTTCTCTTTTTTCTTTATTTTTCCCATATTTCATTTGTTTCTGAGCAATCAGTGACGTCATAGACACCAGTCCCCCTCGTCCTGTCTTTAATTCTCCAGGGAGTTACGCGCGTTCTTAGCAACTTGAATAATAACAGAATGGATTCTAATTTGAACAAAGAATACCTCGAAAAAGAATTAATAATGGCCTAATAACAAACAATGGGACTTGAGTGGATGCCATGATCATTCAGCAATGAAAAACGCTTCTTAAGCTTCGTGATTTATCAGAGAATTTTTTCACATAGAGATACACATTGAGATACAACACGTTCAAAATGGAGTTTCTTTTGAAGACGAATTTAATTCTTGTAGACGACTTCTGACAAGAATTACGGCGTTTTTGGTTCATTAATGTTGCCGTCTTTACAAAGTCCTACCAAGACAATACCTACAGATGCAGACCGAAGGAAGAAGGGCAAGAAATACCGTAGAAAAACAGAGAAAAGCAAAGAGAAATCTAAAAGAAAACCTTCCTTCTTACCGAATATTAACGAGAGCTATTTGACTTCGAGTCAATGGGAAGAGCGGATAATAGAAAGCCGTAGCATGAGGCCTTCTAAAACACGGGTAAGGGTTTTATTTAGAATTATACATCTGTTAATGATTTGTTTGTAAGGATTGTTGCTATTATTATGCTAACTAGACGCTCTTGGAGCGTTCACTGGGTTGCCTGTGCGAGAGCTCCCCCACTCACCAATCCTCATACTCTATTATTTCTTACCAAAGTGTTCCTTTTGGGTTCAAAGTCCCCCTTTATTAAAAACATTTTAAATTCTAGTAAGACATTAGTGTTGCGTTACTGACTTGTCAACGCATATTATATTTCTACTTGACCTACTAGAGTACCTTTCAAGACTAGCTGATGAAATAAACGTATCTATTTCAGTGTCGAAACTGTTCGCTGCAAAACAAACGTTTTGTCAATGTAAATACTCTTAGCCAAAATGTGTTTAACTGGTCATTTGTTTTTCCCTCAGTTCTTGTTTTCTGTATTTTCATAAATGGAAATATTCAACAAGTCTTGGCAGTTCGCTTTCTTGTAGATCACTATCAGCTCGTCTGACTTCTACAAGTTCTTGGAGTCAGCTTTCATCAAAGCTTTGTTTGTCACTCGTTTTGTAGTTTGTCTCTCGTTCTGTAGTTTGTCTCAGTATATTTTTTTGTATCTGAGATCTGGTAAGATCTAGTTTGATCATAGCTAGGTAGTTTATAGATTATCTTAGTCTATTTTGACTAGTTTGTCTAGATCTACGATTCTCATACCGTAGTTTGCTCATAGATTTTCAAAGATAGCTCATAGATTCTCAGACTTCTCTCTTTGAGTATGTGGACCAACCCGTTCCAAAATCGCTCAATAACATCTTTTAGTTTGTGTCTGCCACGTACGGCGTGTGTGTTTGTAAGTAGTTTAAGCGTAGCGTTAAAAAACCTAAAGACAAAAGTACACAACGTGCCTACAGACAAAATAGTACTTCACGAACCCTGAACGAATGAATTTATAGTGACACAACACTAAAAGCTATAAATACATCGTCCTCGATGTCGTGTGGCAACTTCATTGGACATTGGACATTGTTTACAAGTTCTCGACCAATCATGACGTGTGAAATTATGGTCTACCTGACCACGGAAAAACGGATCTCATTTTAAGACTGGTTTGCTACCATAGCAACCCAGTAATTAATGTACTAGTAAGTTGATATTCCAATATTTAGTATAGGACCTCTTTATGATTAGGTTATACCAATGTTTGTTGACACACTCTTTGTCATGTCTGTTCAAAACTGGAGTAAAAAGCACAACCTGACCCCCCTCCCCTCCTCTCCTGCCCCTAACCATGTGAATAGCTATTGAACAATAGTCCCTTTTAAAGTTCCCTGCGCCATCTTGAAAAGTAGACTTGCCTTTGCATTGAAGTGAGATGAATGGTGAGCTTGCAATGATAGACTTTTTTATATAACTTTGGACATTTATTCACATGTCTCTATCATTGCAAGGTCACTGTTCATCTCGCTTCGATGCAAAGGCATGGCTACTTTTCAAGATGGCGCAGGGAACTGTGAAAGGGACTATTCTGGTGGGATGGAACAACCTTGTTATTTAAAGGCAGTGCATCAGCAGTGCAAACTTTGAATGATACAGTATGGCTGAGTAATGCAGTGCTGTGTTGTGATTGTGACAGTGCTTTGTCGAAGCATTTTCATTGGTCGAGCATTGATCTCGCACACTGTGATTGGTTCAAAATATGTCCCATGCCTTGTGCCAATCTGTTCGTATATAGCTAGTATTACACAGGATGGATAAATAAATCAACTTTGTTCTTAGAGGATAACACTGGACAGTAATTCCACTGATAAACTCATGGTCCCCTTTTAACATCTTTAGTTGATTAGGGAAGGGGAACGCCATTAACATGGTCATCCGAGCCACATCATTTGCAGATGTAATGACAAAGGCAGCACCTTCTCCTCAGTTATTTTAAGACCCTGAGTGTTGGTCTGGTGGGGACCTCCCACAAGAAAGTCCAGTGCTCAAACTAATTACAGTGTGAATCAAAAAACGTGGGCACCCAGAAATATATCAGAAATTATGTATCGTTCGTTGAGCAATCTGAAACAACTCTCTAACTGCAGGAAGTTCAGCTGATTTGTAGTCAGATAAACTTTGTGCAGTAAGAGAGTCATTTCAGATTGTTCAACCAACAATAAACAATTTCTGACTTTGATTAAATAGACGTTCAACCACGTTTATATTGATTTAATACCAAGCTTTCGCACCGCTGGTGCATCTTCTTCTTCTGACTTATTTCTTGTAGACTGTGAACAGTCCCTCTTTTTCCTGCTAACTCAGTTGAGTCAGGTTTTTTCCTGCCTTGGACACGCGGAGAGTGGGGGCGAGTTTGAAGCGGCATGCATGCATATATTTCTTGGTGCCCATGGTTTTTCGATTTGCACTGTAATATGACATTTTCAAAAAAATTATTTTTTGCTAAAACAGAAGTTGTGATACATGTATGCCAAAACTAACCAGCTTTATCATAATATATTTTCTGTAGGTGAAGCAGAGAGGAGGAGGATTTAGAGAATACATAAACCCAAACTTACAAGACAGAAGGTATTTGAATTCACTTTTATTTTATAAAAAAAAATTAAATACAGTGAACCTCCTGGAAACCAGGGAAAAGGTTCAAAATTACAGGAGTTCAAGATTACAAGCAGGGGTCAGGGCTCAAAATAATAGCTTTTACTACAAACCTTGATCAAGTTGGTCAACTTTTCATTTTTTTCCTTTTCTCTTCTATTTGATATTCTATTTGATGTTCTTTTCCTATCTAGTTTTTAAAACAATTACGTTTCAAGTGGTCTTTGCTTTAAGGGGCGCTTGGATAAAAACTCCCAAATTTTTGAAAGTCCGAATAACTCAAATATTTGAAGATAATAATATGATCGACTCACTTATGATTATGAAAACCAGATTGACAAGAATTTTAGCTTTAGAGCCACTTGCAGTTGAGAAATATTGGTTTAAAAGCTAAAAGAACAATAGGGTTGAGTAAATGATGTCATTTACTTACACTTTATTAGATGCTACAAAGAACTGATAATTTTTATCCACCACTTTTGATTGTAAAGAAAATATATTTCTTGGTATATTTGGGCCATATAGATAGGTTTAACCAAGTTTCAAGTCATTTCCAATTTTCATCGATTTTCATCCAAGTTCCCTCTAAACTATTGATGGGTTGCATGCATTGTCAGGAGAGTCAAATGACAAAGACATGGCGGCCATGTTGGTGGTATAAGGAATGGATGCTAATGAGAATGTCCACAATAACAATGTGCAATCAAAGAATTGTCATCTTATCAGGTGAAATTTTAATTTTTCATCCAACAAAAACGAAAAAATGATATTTCAAAAGAGCATACCGAAATTAGTAAAAATGGGAAGTTTAAAATAATTTTATTGAATAGCGCCAAAGATATGGGTGACTAAATTTGGCTGTCTTTACAAAGAAATGTATGGAAAAGTATGTTGGTAGGCAACAGCTGTCACTCAAGATCTGATAAACCCTCATTCACCTCATTCATCTGTCGCGCAGTATAAGCAGCTGCATTTCCAACCCTTATAATTTTCTGGATTCCTGCTGAGTTTGGCACTCCTGGTGCAAGGTCTTCTCCTTCTTCAAAAATGCAATAAGGTGCAAAACATGCGCATGCAGTTGGACAGGAGCGAATAAAGTTCCACCAGTGAAAGACGAAAGAATATGAAGTAAAGATCTTCAAAACCATTAAGATAGCTATGATAGCATAAATAGCTTTTAGGGAGGCAATTTCTTTATCACTGAGCTCTACGAAGTCCTCTTTCTTCATGATGGAAGAAAATAACCCAATCAGGAAGAAAAACATATTCGTAATAAAACTGATAGTGGCAAAAGTTCTCATCACCATCAATGTACTTAAAGGATGCGTGAGGGTTGACAACCTCCACATGACGTAGAGTACAGCCACAGTGGAGAGGCCGTCGCACACTGCACATACCCATGAGACTCCAAGAAGTAGGTCTTTGATGCCAGTCTTAACGTAGTCCTTTATCATTACTGCCGCAGCTATGGTGAAGACAATCATGAACAAGGAAAGGACTCCATGAACAATGGCATATCTCTTACCTCTGGTTGTGTTGACTTTTCCAAAATGTTTTCCAAAGTTTCCTGTTCGGTACACATGAGTAAAGTCATCTGAAGGACTTGCAGGTTCCCCAGTTACATCACCCTGTGTGGGTATCTGTCCAGGCGCAGGTGTCTGTCCAGGTGCATAGCCTTGTGCAGGTGTCTGTCCAGGTACATAGCCTTGTGTGGGTGTCTGTCCAGGTACATAGCCTTGTGCAGGTGTCTGTCCAGGTATATAGCCTTGTGTGGGTGTCTGTCCAGGTACATAGTCTTGTGGAGATGTCTGTCCAGGTTCAGCGGTCTGTTCCTGTTGAACCTGATGATTGGATGCCTGGTTGTCAGTTCCTTGCATCTTGGCTTTTTCTAATACGAGGAAACAATGAATTATCTAATAAGTTAGATATCATCGCTACCAATATTGCTGTGTTCTTCGTCATCATCATCATCTTCTGCATCATCATTATTATCATTTTCATCACTATCATCATCACTATATCATTATTATGCAACATCACAACCAACATCTTTGACTTCGGTCACTGAAGACAGAGTTATGGTTTTTAAAGATAAGGAAAGACTCATTGCGATTAAGTTTTCCCGTGTAAAAAAAAACAACCTACAAGAGCCTACAAACTAAATTTCAATTCAGTCTGTGAGTTAGCCGTGCCCTGACTTAGATCAGTCCAGATGTTGTTTCATGGTTCAATCTGTGAGTTAGCCGTGCACTGACTTAGATCAGCCCAGATGTTGTTTCATGGTTCAATCTGTGAGTTAGCCGTGCCCTGACTTACATCAGCCCAGAGGTTGTTTCATGGTTCAATCTGTGAGTTAGCCGTGCCCTGACTTAGATCAGCCCAGTGGTTGTTTCAGGGTTCAATCTGTGAGTTAGCCGTGCCCTGACTTAGATCAGCCCAGAGGTTAATTGTTTCATGGTGAAATCTGTAAGTTAGTCGTGCCTGACTTAGATCAGCCCAGAGGTTGTTTCAGGGTTCAATCTGTGAGTTAGCCGTGCCCTGACTTAGATCAGCCCAGAGGTTAATTGTTTCATGGTTCAATCTGTAAGTTAGTCGTGCCTGACTTAGATCAGCCCAGAGGTTGTTTCAGGGTTGGATAATTGGACACCCACCACTTCTGGTAATCGCGTGTCATTGTTCGATCGTTGCTTGATCATCTTATCACTGATTCAAAATGCATTTTGTAAGAAAGAATAATAGGAACTAATCTTCATCACAAGGAATGAATAAATAATTTTTTTACCTACGTGATCTGCTATCCCTTAACCTCACTGAGATCGCCAGGTGAGAAATTTAAGCTTCGAAGCTCTGCAGCAATATTAATGTGATTGTATTATGTGGAGAATTCTGAAAGATTTCGCAACATTGCTATTTCCGCTGAAACGAACAGGGAATGATAATACAGAGTTGGACAGTACACGCTAAGACGGGTCACGAGGAGGCGTGAACGACATGACAAATGGCATGTATCAAGCCTCTTTGGTCAATAACACAGTCTGTAAAATATAATAAGTATAGGTAATATTATGGTTTTGAGTCAATTTGGGATTAATTTGCAAGAGTGTGTTTTTCAAAGAGCAGAATCAAAAAAATTTTGGTTTCAAGACCGTTTTCGGAAATTGTAATTTGCACTGTGTTACACTTGAACTGCACTGCTCTAAGCCAATCAAATTCGAGTAATTTTTTCATGTATATAATAATAATAATAATAATAATAATAATAATAATAATAATAATAATAATAATAATAATAATAATGGGAAGTTTCTATATAGACCTTGTGCAATATCGGTCGCTCCTAATTTGCATAAAGGAAAAGCTCAAAAAAATATTTTTGAAATGTTTTGAATTGAGAAAATATTTTGTCTTCACATGAAATACCATCAGTGAATTAGTAATTGTGCTCAAACTCAAAGAATAATGATAATTGTTTGCAGAGTTATAAGCATTTAAAATGCGCCAAAAACATGTAAACGAGTCTGGTCGGGTCATGGCTGTGTTTCAAATACAAATCCTTCTAATTTTAGATTGCTGTAACTTCCCTAGTATTTATGCTACAGCACTCAAATACTTAAGGAGCTGATCAGCTCCTAAGTGGAAAACAATACTAGTAAAGTAATCCTCATTTCCTGTTATTTATTGGTTTTGCATAAGGTATGTAGAGCATTTCACAATGTCTCAATGCGCTTTACAATTGTGACCAGTGGAGGACTTTACGGGCTCCTAATCCTTGATGATTAATGACGATGATTATTTACTTAAAATTTAGAAAGAACTGATAATTTTTATCTGCCACTTTTGACCGTGAAGAAAATATGTTGCTTGGCTACTATTGGGGTCATATAGATAAGTTTAACTAAGTTTCAAGTCATTTCCAATTTTCATCCAAGTTCCCTTTAGACTATTGATGGGTTGTATACATTGTCAGGAGAGTCAAATGACAAAGACATGGCGGTCATGTTGGTGGTATAAGGAATGGATGCTACAAGAAGTCTTTTGTCCAGTGACCATCAACATGTCCACAATAACAATGTGCAATCAAAGAACTGTCATCTTATCAGGTCTTCGTGAAATTTTAATTTTTAATCCAACAAAAAACGAAAATATGATATTTCAAAAAAGCATACCGAGTTTAGCAAAAATGGGAAGTTTAAAATAATTTTATTGAATAGTGCCAAAAATATAGGTGACCGGATTTGGCTCCCTTTACAAAGAAATGTATGGAAAAGTATGTTGGTAGGCAACAGCTGTCACTCAAGATTTGATAAAACCCTCATTCACTTCATTCATCTGTTGCGCAGTATAAGCAGCTGCATTTCCAACCCTTATAACTTTCTGGATTCCTGCTGAGTTCGGCACTCCTGGTGCAAGGTCTTCTCCTTCTTCAAAAATGCAGTAAGTGGCAAAACATGGACATGCAATAGGAACGTAGGGAGAACAGTTCCACCAGTGAAAGACGAAAGAATGTGAAGTAAAGATCTTCAAAACCATTAAGATAGCTACGATAGCATAAATGGCTTTTAGGGAGGCGATTTCTTTATCATTGAGCTCTACAAAGTCCTCTTTCTTCATGATGGCAGAAAATAACCCAATCAGGAAGTAAAACATATTTATAGGTATACTAAAAATGGCAAAAGTTCTCATCACCATCAGTGTACTTAAAGGATGCGTGAGGGTTGACAACTTCCACATGAAGTAGAGTGCAGCCACAGTGGAGAGGCCGTCGCACACTGCAGACGCCCATGAGACTCCAAGAAGTGTTTCCTTGATGACACCTGGGATGTAGTCCTTTATCATTACTGCCGCAGCTATGGTGAAGACAATCATGAACAAGGAAAGGACTCCATGAACAATGGCATATCTCTTACCTCTGGTTATGTTGACTTTTCCAAAATGTTTTCCAAAGTTTCCTGTTCGGTACACATGAGTAAAGTCATCTGAAGGACTTGCAGGTTCCCCAGTTACATCACCCTGTGTGGGTATCTGTCCAGGCGCAGGTGTCTGTCCAGGTACATAGCCTTGTGCAGGTGTCTGTCCAGGTACATAGCCTTGTGTGGGTGTCTGTCCAGGTACATAGCCTCGTGCAGGTGTCTGTCCAGGTACATAGCCTTGTGTGGGTGTCTGTTTAGGTACATAGCCTTGTGTGAGTGTCTGTCCAGGTGCATAGCCTGGTGGAGGTGTCTGTTCAGGTGCATAGCCTTGTGCTGGTGTCCGTCCAGGTACACAGCCTTGTGTAGATGTCTGTCCAGGTTCAGCGGTCTGTTCCTTTGGAACGTGCTGATTGAATGCCTGGTTGTCAGTTTCTTGCATCTTGGCTTTTTCTAATACAAGGAAAAAATGAATTATCTAAGTTAGATATCATCGCTAGCAACATTGATGTGTTCTTCGTCATCATCATCATCATCTGCATCATCATCAATATTATCATTTTCATCACTATCATCATCACTATATCATTATGAATAAATTATTATGCAGCATCACAACCAGCATCTTTGACTTCGGTCACTGAAGACAGAGTTATGGTTTTTAAAGATAAGGAAAGACTCATTGCGATGAAGTTTTCCCATTTAAAAAAAAAACCTACAAGGGCCTACAAGCTAAATTGCAATTCGATCTGTGAGTTAGCAGTGCCCTGACTTAGATCAGCCCAGAGGTTGTTTCATGGTTCAATATTGTTTCAGGTTTCCATCTGTGAGTTATTCTTCCTGGATGCATTTTGTTTGTGGTTTTAGCATCCCGGAAACTAAACACTTACGAAACCTTTTACATGACAAAAGGGTGGAAGCGATTTGATCTGTTCGCTGTGCGCTGATTTAGATTAGGTTTCGAGGTTTGAATATTTATCCTGCCGATATTGATTATCAAGAAGCCAAGTGAATAACTATCTTTCCCATTTTTAACTATACCTTTCAATCTGTAAGTTATCCATCCCCTGACTTAGATCAGCCCAGAGGTTGTTTCAGGGTTCGATCTGTGAGTTAGCAGTGCCCTGACTTAGATCAGCCCAGAGGTTGTTTCAGGGTTGGATACTTTTTTTTGAAGGACACCCATCACTTCTGGTAATCGCGCGTCATTGTTCGACGCGTTTGTTTGATCGTATTATCATTCAAAATGCATTGTGTAAGAAAGGATAATAGACACTACATTTTCACATTTGGAACTAATCTTCATGACAAGCAATAACTAAAGCATTTTTCTTACCTACGTGCTCTGCTTTCCCTTAATCTCACTGAGATCGTCAGCTAAGACCTTTAAGCTTCGAAACTCTGCAGCAATATTAATGTGATTGTATGTAGAGAATTCTTAAAGATTTCCCCAACATTGTTATTTCCACTGAAACGAACAGGAAATGATAATACAGAGTTGGACAGTACATGCTTAGACGGGTCACGAGGAGGCGTGAACGACTGTAATAATAATGATAATAATAATAATTTGGAGTTTTTTTAGGACTTTACGGGCTCCTAATCCTTTATGATTAAGACTTGAAGTTACGTGATAAAAATCAAAATATCAGTCATAAAAAGCACTCTTTTGGAACCTGCTTCAAACTAATCTTTCTTTACCTAATCCTTAAAGATTATTAGAGGGAAAAGAGTAAAAAAAAATCATGACTTCTAGAAGAAGAGGCGGAAATAAAGTCACCGGAAGTAAATTAACAGAAAGACCAACAAAACCGGAAGTCCAAGAAAAATCGGAATTGTAGTAGTATTACTTGTATGAAAATGGCTCAGTTCAAACAAATGTCACACGAAGAAAATAATGATATTTGTAGTAGCGGGTGAGAAAGGAGGGATTAAGGGTTTTGAGCACAGGAAGCCCAGTGAAAGTACTCTTTTACCTTTGTATTAAGATTTGTATTCCGCTGACCGGAAATGGGGAGTATTTCAAACACTCCAATTACTACTTTTAGGAAACTTTTTTATTTCACTTGGCAGCATAAACATAATTTGTTTAGATTTGTTTAGTCGGTAACGGCCATCGGGACATGTACACCTCTACACTGTAATAACCATGAGTATAAACATAGAAATAGAAATGTGCTGACAACCCAAATCATAAGTGTGGCAGAAGGTCACCATGCCCTTATTTGGTAGTTAGCGGAGAGCTTCTGGGCACTAGTTAATTTTGTTCATCTGAAAAACAACTAACGAATATTTCACAAAACATCCCGAGGCAACAACAGCAGCAACTGTAGAAGTCATCACCATCACAACTATCAGAACTTTCTGGCAGGCAACAACAGCAGCAACTGTACCAGTCATCACCATCACAACTATCAGAACTTTCTGGTTGGCAACAGCAGCAGCAAATGTACCAGTCATCATCAGAACAACTTTCACAACTTTCTGGCTCGCAAAAGCAGCAGCAGCAACAACTATACCAGTCATCATCATACCAACTTCCAGAACTTTCTGGCTGTGTAACTACTGGTGTGCCAATTTTCGCACATGCATTGTTTTTTCCCGATTCATTGGTTTTTGTAGATGCGTCTCTTTTTGCAGATGCTAATGTATTGTCAGTTGCATTAAGTGCGAGTGTACTTTGTTCTGGTTCAATACTTGGTTCATAGCGTTTTGTTAATCTATAACCTTGGCCGTCATGTACCTCTTCAAGGACAAATATTCCTTCAGATGTGGAGATATTGTTAGATATATTTTCTTGTACAATTGGAGATTGTCCACTTTGTGCAATATTATCATCATGCCCGTCAGTCTGTCCAGGTGCATAGCCTGTTGCTGGTGTCTGTCCAGGTACATAGCCTTCTGTGGGTGTCTGTCCAGGACCATAGACTTCTGTGGGTGTCTGTCCAGGACCATAGCCTTGTGAAGGTGTCTGTCCAGGTACACAGCCTTGTGTGGGTGTCTGTCCATCTGCATAGTCTTGTGAAGGTGTCTGCCCAGGTGCATAGCCTTGTGTGGGTGTCTGTCCATCTACATAGCCTTGTGGAGGTGTCTGTCCAGGTGCATAGCCTTGTGTGGGTGTCTGTCCAGGTGCATAGCCTTGTGTGGGTGTCTGTCCAGGTGCATAGCCTTGTGTGGGTGTCTGTCTAGGTGCATAGCCTGGTGAAGGTGTCTGTTCAGGTGCATAGCCTTGTGTGGATGTCTGTCCAGGTGCATAGCCTTGTGAAGGTGTCTGTCCATCTGCATAGCCTTGTGCGGGTGTCTGTCCAGGTGCATAGCCTGGTGTGGGTGTCTGTCCAGGTGCATAGCCATGTGCGGGTGTCTGTCCAAGTGCATAGCCTTGTATGGTTGTCTGTGCTGTCGTCGCCTGAATGTTGATATTTCTCTGAACTTGGTTCTCAGTTTCCTCCATGTTGTCTTCTATTTATCTCTGTTTTATGTTTGTTTCTGAAACCAAGAATAGTCGTTATTGTTTGGTACAGAAACTAAAACCTTCATCATCATCATGGTGAGTATAATCAGCACAACCCTGAACTCTATCATCCTCATTTATCATCATCTCCTACCATTTTTAAAAGCTAAATTAAATTTCATTTGAATCTGTGAGATAGCCGTGTCCTGACTTTGATCAGTCCAGAGGTTGTTTCAGGGTTCTATCTGTGAGTTAGCCGTGCCCTGACTTTGATCAGCCCAGAGGTTGTTTCAGGGTTTGATCTGTGAGTTTTTTTTTGAGTTAGCCATGACCTGACTAAGATCAGCGTAGAGGTTGTTTCAGGGTTTCTTAAAATTTGAAGCTTGTTTTCGAAGGAGACCCACCATACTTAAGACTGTGCGCTGCACTTCTGGTAATCGCGCGTCAATGCTCGATTATTTCATGTTTCAAAATTAGGTTCACGTTTAAGTATGATTCCAAAATTACAATTTCAGATTTGAAACTTATCCTGCAGACATACAATACATCATATCATCAAGAGTAATTTTATAACAACTCAACCGTTTTTCTTACCTACTGCTCTGCTTCCAATAATCTTCTGTCGCAATTCAAGTTCTTTGAGCTTCGAAACTATACAACAATATTTATGTGATTGTATCTACTGCTGATGACCTCAAAGTCGAAAACGTTTAAGTTTTTCCCGTACGTTTCAAATTTTACCTTTTACATATATCTTATGTATATAGAGTATTGTGAAAGATTTGGCAACATTCTTATTTCTGCTGAAACGAATAAGAGAATGACAATACAGAGTTGGGCAGTACGTGCTAAGACAGCTCGCTTAGACGGGTCACGAGGAGGCGTGAACGACATGACAAATTGCATGTATCATGCCTCTTTGGTCAATAACACACTCCAAACTGCTCTTCCTGGCTGTACCTTATCTTTGATGTATATGGTTGGGCGTTACATACACTAGTCTACACGACAAAAATCAAAATATCAGTCATAAAAAGCCCTTTTTGTAACACATTAGAAGCTTCTCTTTCTGTACCTAATCCTTGATGACTATGGTTGGAAGTTAATCCCAATAAGGATGTGTTTGCTCTGACCTCTTTAACGTGCTCTAAGCTTGTTCTTGCCCTGAAGACAGCTAATGCCAAGACAGGAGGAATTGTGTAATCGTGCAAAAGAAAAGAACAAAAAATGAGAGGGGAAAAAGTAAGAAAACTGACTTCTTCTAGAAGAACAAGCGGAAATGGAGTCATCGGTAGTAGAATCAACCGGAAGTCCAAGACAACCGGAAGTCCAAGACAACCGGAAGTCCCATAAAACCCTGAAACATTGAATTATTTTGCATAAATCCGTCACGATTTAAACGCTCTATAACAAATTAACAGCAGTCATTTTTCATGAATATTTATTTGACTTTTGATTAACGTGCCTCTTTATATACAGTACATTACTAATGTGTTATGGTGTTGCGAGACACTAGTTTCGAAATGCTCCTAACAGAATACCTAATATACAAGAACAACATAGCTCAAGACAACACGTCATAAATCTATCACAATTACAATTACACGAGGGAGAATAACGAGCTGCAGGTCGTCTTGAAGTGTAACGTTTTGGTTTTACATTGTCTTTTGAATGCCAAGTTTGTCCAGGGTTCAGACATGCTCCATAGCTACTTGCAATTTCTTGATCTTGTTGTTCAAACCCAGGTCTCAGTAAAGGAGTGTAATCGTTTTCGGGTATATCTTCATGTGTCTTTATGGATGCATGCTGGGCCTGTTCAGATCGTTCAGATTCATCAGTAATTTTTGCAGATGAGCTAACTTGTCCATTGATATTTTCGCGTTGAAAGATTTTGTTGTAATTTTGTTGGTTCTCGTCGTCTTCCATTTTATTTCTGGTCAAGCTATTTTGAAAAAAAAAGTTGTAAGATTATAAACAAAGGAAACCTGAAACAACCTATGGGCTAATCTAAGTCAGAGCACATAACTCAAAGATCGAACTAGAGGATTCTAACAGTCTAGGATTTTTGTTACTGAGATCTTCAGTGAGTCGATTCTGTGTACTCTCTCTCTCTCTGTATTCCTACCTGCTCAATAAACTTGTGTGACAAACACCTCCGAGGATAACTCCAGTGCAAGGAACTTTTTATAGGATGAACATTTTGCAACAGTTTCATTTCCGGTGAGATTATTGTGCAAATGAAAACAAACTAGTTGAGACCAAGAACGACAAGTTGAAAGCGGAGAGTTACAATAAAGCTTTTAAGTTGTGACGTATTTCCGGGTCCAACTGCTCAAAAAAAACCGCTAAGATAAAGCGGAAATAGCCCACTTTCGATATTCTGTTTGAGTGATCACGCCAAAAGCAATTCAAGACGAGGCTCCGGGGAAACAAAAGAATATATTAGGGTTACTCCATTGTTATCCCGGGAGCCTCGTCTTGAATTTCTTTGTGCATGATCAATCAACCAGAATATCGAAAGTGGGCTATTGTTCTCAATAATTTAACTATTAATGTAAAAGCTAAAAGCTGTTACAAGAGTTACTCAAAATGACGTCAGTTGTGTTGCGTAATGAAAGCTATTTTCTTAATGATTAACTAGCAGTAAGACGTCACAGTTGGACGGCTTGTCCAGACGTGGTCAGACTAAGACGTCTACACTGCTACCTTTCAGACTGGCTTTACGCCCAATTCGCAACTTTGATTATTTTCCGGCTAGTTCACTTGTCATCGGGTTCTCCTTGATTTTTATTTATTTTATTTATTTAAATCAATATTTATACAGGCATATCCTGTTTAGCAACAGCTAGTTTAAAAGGAGGCCTGATGTAACATAACTAGTTTACATATCACGAGCACGAAAACACGAACTTTACAATTACGTAATAAATTATTTAACAACAGTTAGTCCATAATCAGACAATCTCTTATGTCACTTAAAATCCCACCCCTGCCTACCCCTAGTTAGTTCATATTCTTAAGATGGCGTTTGAGCTTAAGTTTAAATTTGATCTCAAATTTGACTGCTTATTTATGATTAGTCCGATAACTGAAACGGTAGACGAGTTAGGAGTTGTAACTAGAACCGGAAAATGGTCGTTTTGAGCCCGATTCGCTGACTGGCAATCCCATTGCCCTTGAGCCCACGATGCCTTACTGCTGACTGAGAGCCTCGTAACATTCTTGAGCCTGCGATGTCTACCGCTGACCAGAGCGGGGAAGTACCTCAACTACTTCTATTACTAGTTTTAACAAACGTTTTATTTGACTGTACTTGACCACCTGGCATAATTCATTTAGTTGGTATAAAGGCCATTGAATTGGTGTATATAATTAGGCAAGATAAATTTTTCACCACCTTTTGAAGTATTATCCTGAATTTTGTACACAAATCTCTACACTCTTATAACTAAAAGTACTGACAAACAAAATCATCATTTATTTTGTTCAAGTGGTAGATCAACATGCCTTAATATGGTAGTTAGTAGAGAACGACTGGGTACTAGTTGAGTTTGTTAGTCTGAAAAGCAACTACCGCATATTGTAACAGTCACTGCGATGCAACAGCTGCAGCAACAAAGTAACATCTCAAGAGAGGATTTGAGGCACCTACAGCAGCAACAACTGTGCCAACAATCATCACAACATCTTCCAGAACTTTCTGGCTCTTCAATGACATATTTTCGTGCAGATGTGGAGTTAGTATTAGGTACATTTTCTTGTACAATTGGAGTTGGTCCAATTTTTGCAACATCAAAAATCCCGTCTGTCTGTCCAAGTGCAAATCCTTGTGTGGGTGTTTGTCCAGGTGCTGGTGTCTGTCCATCTGCATAGCCTTGTGCGGGTGTCTGTCCAGGTGCTGGTGTCTGTCCATCTGCATAGCCTTGTGCGGGTGTCTGTCCAGGTGCTGGTGTCTGTCCATCTGCATAGCCTTGTGCAGGTGTCTGTCCATCTGCATCGCCTTGTGTGGGTGTTTGTCCAGGTGCTGGTGTCTGTCCATCTGCATAGCCTTGTGCGGGTGTCTGTCCAGGTGCTAGTGTCTGTCCATCTGCATAGTCTTGTGTGGGTGTTTGTCCAGGTGCTGGTGTCTGTCCATCTGCATAGCCTTGTGCGGGTGTCTGTCCAGGTGCTGGTGTCTGTCCATCTGCATAGCCTTGTGTAGGTGTCTGTCCACCTGCATAGCCTTGTGTGGGTGTCTGTCCAGGTACATCGCCTTTTGTGGGTGTCTGTACAGGTACATCGCCTTGTGTGGGTGTCTGTCCAGGTGCATAGCCTTGTGTGGGTGTCTGTGCTGCCGTCGCCTGTGTGTTGACATTTTCTTCAACTTGGTTCTCAGCTTCCTCCATGTTGTTTTCTATTTATCTCTGTTTTACGCGTTTCTGAATCCAAGAAAAATATCGTTAATATTTCGCACAAACACGAAGCAATCTCTCATCATCGTCGTCGTCGTCGTCGTCGTCGTCGTCGTCGTCATCGTCATCATCATCATGATGGTGATGATAATCACCGCAATGTTTCATACTCTGTCAACTACATCATCATCATCATTATTAACATCATCTCTTTCGTTCTCTTTGCTATTCGAGCTGGCCTTTCGAAACATCGTTCTGAACCTAACATGTTTTTTTGTTATCCACAAAAAGCAAATTAGAATTCAAGGTTGAGAAATTTTACCTCATAAATTTATATTTTGAAACTAAAGAAAATTAAGAAGCATTACGGATCTTAGAGGCGATTGAACTGAAACGATAACATATTCTGTAGAAAAGGTCGCTTGCTGTTTTTTTCCTGTTTAATTACTGGAAGTTATTATATTAGAAGTCTTACAAACTGAGTAGAAAATAAAGTGTATTAGCAATAAGCAAAATAATCACTTACTTACTTTCTTGGTCAAGTTGGCAGGATAAACATGAATCCTAAGAAAAACCTTTCAATGTTATATGAAACCTTTGGGCTGATGTGCGTCGAGTAGACTGACCTCAAACCTACACTTGAATATGTCTCTGCCTGTCATGTCATAAAACTTTTGCATAAAATTACATTCCGTGATTTTCCGGGATGCTGAAAGTACTTATGGCATGACACCCATCGGCCTCGGACCTACATAACATCTGTAGGGTAATGCAGGTAGATGTTGGAGATCAATCATTGAAAAACCGAAAGTAAATGAAGAACCGGAAGTCCAAGAACAACCGGAAGTCCAAGAACAACCGGTAGTCCAAGAGCAACCGGTAGTCCAAGAACAACCGGAAGTCCAAGAACAACCGGAAGTCCAAGAAACGGGACCGTATTCATTGTATGAAAAATGGCTCAGTACAAACGAATGTAATGCGAAGAAAATAATAATAATAATAAATAATGGAGTAGTGGTGAGAAAAAAAGTTTTGTGCAAAGGAAGCCCAGGCAAGGTACTCATACCTTTGTATAAGAATTTGTATTCCGCTGACCGGAAGTGGGGAATATTTTTATCACTCCAATTACTACTTTTAACAAAGTTTTTTATTTCACTTGGCAGCATGTACATAATTAATGTAGTCGGTAAAGTCTATTGGGACATGGAAAAATAACTGATTAAGAGGTGAATACAATATTTTTATCTGGCTCGACCTTAATTTGGACTTTGAAGACCTTTCCTCTTCCTTATATGGAAATTATTATGGAAATATGATCCTCGAAATTCTACACAAATCTCTACGCTGTAATAAAAGTACTAACAACCCAAATCATCACTGTTCAAGTAGAAAAAGGGCACTAGTTGAGCTTATTGGTTTGAAAAACAAAAAAATAACTCTAAGAAAACTCAAGGCAACAACAACAACAACCGATACCATCACCTTCAGAATGATGTACAGGATACACCGCCTACTCAAGGCAACGGCAACAAACGATCATCGTAAATATTTTATAACTGGTCTTGAGACAACTCCAGCAGCAATGATAATCACAACAACTAACATAACTTTCTGGATTTTCAAGGTAAGAAAAACTTTCCTTTACAATTGGACTTGGATCAATTTCAACATCAATTTTTCCGTCTTTCTGTCTGTCTTTTGGAGGTGGTTGTCCAGGTGCATAGCCTTGTGGATGTGTCTGTCCAGGTGCATAGCCTGGTATGGGTGTTTGCCCGGGTGCATAGCCTGGTGTGGGTGTCTGCCCATGTACATAGCCTTGTGGAGGTGTCTGTACAGGTGACTGTCCAGGTGCATAGCCTTGGGTGGGTGTCTGCCCAGGTACATAGCCTTGTGGAGGTGTCTGTCCAGGTGACTGTCCAGGACCATAGCCTTGTGAAGGTGTCTGTCCAGTTACATAGCCTTGTGAAGGTGTCTGTCCAGGACCATAGCCTTGTGAAGGTGTCTGTCCAGGACCATAGCCTTGTGAAGGTGTCTGTCCAGGTACAAAGCCTTGTGAAGGTGTCTGTCCGGGTGCATAGCCTGGTGTGGGTGTCTGCCCATGTACATAGCCTTGTGGAGGTGTCTGTACAGGTGACTGTCCAGGGGCATAGCCTGGGGTGGGTGTCTGCCCAGGTACATAGTCTTGTGGAGATGTCTGTCCAGGTTCAACTGTCTGTACCTGTTGAACCTGCTGATTGGATGCCTGGTTGTCAGTTCCTTGCATCTTGGCTTTTTCTAATACGAGGAAAAAATGAATTATCTAATAAGTTAGATATCATCGCTACCAACATTGCCGATGTGTTCTTCGTCATCATCATCATTATCTACATCATTATCATTTTCATCACTATCATCATCACTATATCATTATTATGCAACATCATAACCAGCATCTTTGACTTCGGTCACTTGAAGACAGAGTTATGGTGTTTTAAATATCTAAAGATAAGGAAAGACTCATTGCGCTCCAGTTTTCCCGTGTAAAAAAATGATAGAAAAACAACCTACAAGAGCCAACAAACTAAATTGCAATTCAGTCTGTAAGTTAGCCATGCCCTGACTTTATCTGCCCAGATTTTTTTCAGGGTTTAATCTGTGAGTTAACCGTGCATTGACTAGATCAGCTCAGAGTTTGTTTCATGGTTTGATCTGTGAGTTAACCGTGCCATGACTTAGATCAGCCCAGAGGTTGTTCCAGGGTTCGATCTGTGAGTTAGCCGTGCCATGACTTAGATCAGCCCAGAGGTTGTTCCAGGGTTCGATCTGTGAGTTAGCCGTGCCATGACTTAGATCAGCCCAGAGGTTGTTTCAGGGTTGGATCTGTGAGTTAGCCGTGCCCTGACTTAGATCAGGCCAGGGGTTGTTTCAGGGTTGGATCTGTGAGTTAGCCGTGCCCTGACTTAGATCAGGCCAGGGGTTGTTTCAGGGTTTGATAAAAAAAGTTTTTGAAAGACACCGCTACACTTCTAGTAATTGCGCGTCATTGCTCGATCATCTCGTGATGCTAATTCAGGATGCGTTTTGTAAGAAAGGATGATAAAAACTACATTTCCAAATTGGAAACTAATCCTTCAAATATCATCAAGAGTAATCAATCATTGTTCATACCTTCGTGCTCTGCTTTCACTAAACCTCAGGTCTCCAGCTAAGATCTTTAAGCTTTGAAACGTTGCAACAATGTATTTTGTAACCTTTTTATTTCCGCTGAAACGAACAAGGAAGGAAAACACAGAATGATTTGGACAGTACATGCTCAGACGGGTCACGAGGAGGTGTCAATGACATGATAACGACATTCCATGTATCACGCCTCTTTGGTCGGTAACACACTCCAAACTGCTCTTTCTGTACCTAATCTTTGATGGTCATGACTGGAAGTTACACGACAAAACTCAAAACAAAAACTTTCATTACTATCTGGCTCGCAAAAGCAGCAGCAGCAACAACTGTACCAGTCATCATCATAACAAGTTTCAGAACTTTCTGGCTGTCTAACTACTGGTGTGCCACTTTTCGCACATGCGTCTTTTTTTCCGGATTCATTGGTTTTTGTAGTTGCGTCTCTTTTTGCAGATGCTAATATATAGTCAGTTGCATTAAGTCCGAGTGTACTTTGTCCTGGCTCAATACTTGGTGCATAGCCTGGTGCGGGTGTCTATCCAGGGGCATAGCCTGGTGCGGATGTCTGTCCAGGTACATAGCCTTGTGTGGGTGTCTGCCCAGGGGCATAGCCTGGTGCGGGTGTCTGTCCAATGGCATAGCCTGGTGCGGGTGTCTGTCTAGGGGCATAGCCTGGTGCGGGTGTCTGTCCAGGGGCATAGCCTGGTTGTGGTGTGAAACATCATCCTGGACCTATCAATATTCTTTATTCATGAAAGTTTATCTAGAATTGAAGGTTAAGGAATTTGACCTCCTAAAATTAGATTTTAAAACAAAAGAAAATCCTAGAATAATTACCAACCTTACGGCGATTGAACTGAAACGATAATAAATATTGTAGAAAAGGCCACTTGTTCTATTGTTGCTGTTCAATTAATTGAACTAAGCCATAATTTCAGACGTCTTTCAAACTGAGTATTACAGTCAAACTAAGAAAACCGTGAACACCTAAAATATGTCTGGAATGTTTATTTAGACCGTTGCTTGTAAAAAAAAGATGTTTCCCACCACCATGAAAAGAGTTTGTATTGAATCCTTCTGTCGTGTATCCGTCTGTCTCGAATAGAAACTTCTAATTTCACGAGAATAAAACTAAAATATGAAGTTTGAAACTTTTAAACGGGAAAATACTTTGCTTGACCGCGCTGTGTTCAAACACATAAACATTCCAGACATATTTTAGGTGTTCACAGTTTTCTTAGTTTGACTGTAAAAAGGTAGTATAAAGGGCATTAAATATGAGAAACTCACTTTCCTTTTTTAATAATATCGTCGGCAGGACAAACATTCAAACCTCAAACCCATCAATTTTATATAACCTTTAATTCAATTTTCCCTTTCGTCCCCTTAAGTCACGGCATGGCTAACTCACAGATTGAACCATGAAACAACCTCTGGGTTGATCTAAGTCCGGGCATGGCTAACTTACAGATTGAAAATTCTTAAAAATGGGGAAGCTAGTCATTCACTTGGCTTCTTGATAGTCAATATCGGCAGGATAAATATTCAAACCTCGAAACCTAATCTAAATCAGCGCACAGCGAACAGATCAAATCGTTCCCTCCTTTTGTCATAAAAAAGGGTTTCGTAAGTGTTTAGTTTCCGGGATGCTAAAACCACAAACAAAATGCATCCAGGAAGAATAACAAATAGAATTGATATTTCGCGTGTTGGGTTTCGCGGAGGGAGGAATACCGGAGAGCCCAGAGAAAAATCCCTTGGGGAGCCTGTGGGTCGGAGGGAAGGGACTTGAATGCCGTATTATCATGATGGATCCTCACCAAGGCAAACGAGAATTATATTAAAACAGATCGAAAAACAAAGACAACATCCACTCATACAATCTGCAATATTGGAAATGGTACGATCATAAGATTCCCGCCTTTTTTCTGATCCATAGTCAGTGGCATCAGTTGCTACGAGGGTATCAGGCTTAATACTTGGTTCATGAACTGGTGAAAGTTTATAATCGTGGCCATCCTCTGTTTGTTCAAGGACACAATCATCTACAGATGTGTAGTCTTTCTTAGATACATTTTCTTGTACAACTGGAGTTTGTCCAGGCTCAATACTTGGTGAAAACTTATGACCTTGGTCACCCTCTGTCTTCTCATGAACGCAATCATCTACAGATGTGTAGTCTTTCTTAGATACATTTTCTTGTACAACTGGAGTTTGTCCAGGCTCAATACTTGGTGAAAACGTATAACCTTGGTCACCCTCTGTTTTCTCAAGGACACAATCATCTACAGATCTGCAGTCTTCCTTTATAGGACCAGGTTCATAGGTACTTTCGAGTTTAACACTGTGCTCTACTTCATACTGTTGTGAATGTACCTTACTTGGTGCATATTCAATATCTTGTGTAGTTGTATGAGCTACAGTTGTTTTACATTGCGTAGGTAACTGTTTGCTTGTAGTTCCTTCTTCAACTTGGTTGACATGTGGACGCTCCTCAACTTGTAACATCTCGCTTGATGTATTTGAATAACACTTCTGTCAGTAAAAAAACAGTTTACACAATTATCAATGAATGAACAATGATTACAGCTATTTTAAAAAACATGAAAAAAAAGCTGGTGAAGGTTTTGTTGCATGTTGCATACTAAGCCCGAAATGCAGTATGGGTGATGTGGATGTAATGAGCGAAAGGTTACGACATGGAATTTTTCCAAACTTTGCCTGCACGTTTTTCCGGTATATGTTTTCTGTGCTGATATTACTTACATTTGAATATGATATAATTCAAGCTTGGTATGCAACATGCAACATGCAACATGCAACGTGCAACGTGCAACGTGCAACATGTACCAAAACCTTCACCAACCTTTCTTGGAATAGTTTTCTTGGAAAGCTAATTTTTATGCATACATCATCATCACTGTTACCATATAACCGCAGGCAGTGAGTGTTACTTCATTGTCTCAACTTGAATGTGACCTTTCTATATTTTTACTATATTTTTTCATTCAATTTTGCCATCACTATTTTTATAATTAATGGAATTGGATTTCATTTATAAATGTTTTCACTCAAGAAATCTTAGATAGTTGACTTTTAACTCGTAATATGACCGTGATTTTCCCAGTTCCAACCACAGATATCGCTGCTCTTCCAGACAGATCAAGCATCAGGTTTTTTTCCTTCTCGCAAACGGCAAACATGACCACGTTTTCATCGCCTTTCTCTGCATTTTTCTTTATCTTTTGCAAACCTTTTCACCAAAGACAAATATTCTTTCTCGGAAATTTTTTCAATTCTTTTTCACTGATTCTAAATTAAGAATTTTGTACTTGGGAACTGAAGTTTCACGTTTGCCGTAAACGAGATGCGCTGGAAATTAACCGAGTTCCAGGATTTTATATGGCTTAGAATACACATTGTCCCTCTCTGTATTCTTGCTTACCTGCTCAAAACTATTGGTTCATTTAGTAGCTTCAACACTCCGTTGTAATCTAACTCACTCACAACTAAAATCTTTTTTAAAAACTTCAATAATTCCTGCTGAAATGGTAAATCAAAGTCTGCGACGTAAAATTCCAGATCGGGGTTTTCTGCAGTTGGTTTGAGTGAATTCGGCTGGTAAATGAGCACTTCTTTTTTAAGCAAGACTTTCTTGATTCCACGCTTTCTTTCCAATTAAATTCAGGTTGTGTCTCTTTCTTGTCTGGTACTGATGTGTAGGAACATTTAAAGCCAATTATACAAACTAGCAATGTAGGAAGCGAATTCCTGGTGGGTTAGCACAGATAGTGTGAGGTAAAAATGACGTTGTTGTGTAGAGGAAGTTGACAACCTTTAGTAATTTGCATCATTACTCACGTAGCAACCCATGATGTCACAGACTCTTCTGAGAATTCCTTCCTTTTCGAGTCACGTATCAACACAATGGCGAAACAAATATTATTGAGCTTCCTGTCATACGTATTTCGTGTATTAATGAATATTGATATATTATTGATTCATTTTTGTGATTATTAATTTATTAATTTTTATTAATTTTTCAATGTTTTTATCTATTTTTTATTTCTTAATTTTTTTATTATTTTTATGATTGTTTATTTAAAGCTGCAATCTGGTCCTTGTTAATAATTACCTATAGATTAATTAATTATTAATAAATTTCCTTATACTTTCATAGTTATGATGGTTATGGTAATATAAGAAAGATAGCCAGTTTCAAGACATCGGACCTGCCGTTGGACTCACTCGGCTGTAAAAACAAAGGATGGAGCTTACAAAACCCTAACCCGAGACTGATGGTAGGTTACACACGTCTCTTAGAACATGATGAACCCACTTTAGTTTACTCCACTTTATTCGTTTGTTGCACCCATCCATCCATCCACCTATCCATCCATCCGTCCGTACCCATCCATCTGTCCATTTATTCATTCTGATCTTTCATTCATTCACTATTTTTTTTTCGTTTTTCCCAGAAACTTCAAAAGCTGACCGGCCGATTTCAAAAGGATGAACCCTTTGCATATGGGTAAGGATGTTACCTGTTACGAACCTGTGACTTTCCTCTAGGGAGGGGTGAGATTACGAACCAGTGACTTTCCTCTAGGGAGGGGTGAGATTACGAACCAATGACTTTCCTCTAGGGAGGGGTGAGATTACGAACCAATGACTTTCCTCTAGGGAGGGGTGAGGTTACGAACCAATGACTTTCCTCTAGGGAGGGGTGAGATTACAAACCAGTGACTTTTCTCTAGGGAGGGGTGAGGTTATGAACCAGTGACTTTCCTCTAGGGAGGGGTGAGGTTATGAACCAGTGACTTTCCTCTAGGGAGGGGTGAGATTACGAACCAGTGACTTTCCTCTAGGGAGGGGTGAGGTTATGAACCAGTGACTTTCCACTAGGGAGGGGTGAGGTTATGAACCAGTGACTTTCCACTAGGGAGGGGTGAGGTGTTTAATTTCTCTCTTCGGTTCTTTCAGAGATATTTTCGAATACAAATCCACGAAGACAGTTGCAAATCCACACATCGAATTTCTTTACCAGAAAAGATTGTCCAACTCCCGAGAACAGCCAACTATCATCGGAACAAGTGGGTCAGTAGCTACACTCCATGACAGGTATGACAAAAACTTCTCATGCTGACTAGCACAAGCGTACCCGTAGCCTCGTCTCCAGGCTACTCATTTTCATGACGTCATGCCAAAACAGCGAAGAGAGTAGCCTGGGGACGAGGCTAGAATGCCCATAGCCCACCAACACTTTGTCTGCCTGGATCGTAAAACTAATAATATTTTGATTGCCCAATAGGTTTCATTGTCCACCTATAAACACTTCCCACAGCAACACCGCTGACCACCTCCCTTCCACCAAGACCGCTGGATCGATACCATCATCTCTGCCGTCAGTCCTGGACGAAAGCTGTTGTGTTCACAGGAAAGCATGTACCTGTGATAAACCAACAGAAGAGAAGAACAACCCACCACCTAGAGATTTGTTCAAACGATGGGTGAGTGAATAGAACATTTTTTGAGTTACTTCCCAAATTATCACTGTGTATCTTGAACCTCATTTCAGGCCCAGTCGAGGAGGGTTAGTTCATGGATTGGTTACCTGAAACTTATACCTACTTAATCTTTTATATTTTTTCATTTTCGTTTTATGGATACTTGAATTGAAATAAAACTTAACTGTTTTCTCTCACAATTGACCACAGGGGCGGATCCAGGATTTTGTTCAGGGAGGGGTGTAGCATTATAGGAGCACCTGCCCACGAAAAACGCCCAACCAAAACAAATCGGACCTTGTGGCGTGCAACCCTCAGAATCAAAGAAAGGAGCATTATTTTGTATTGGTTATCTTCAAAATAGGGCCACAAAAGTCGATCCAGGGGGATGTGCACCCTCTGGATCCGCCCCGAGGCAATACTGTCTAACCAACCAGCTTCCTATTCATTTCTGTCGAGCTCAATTTCATCTTCACTTTTTCATGATCAACAGGAGAGAAGTTCCAGGTCGATGGTGAGTGAGAACAGCATGCATAGCAGTAGTGGTTCCAGTCTCTGTGACCAAAATGGTGAATCGAACGGGAACGCCTGGAAAAACAATGGCCCTCAACCAACCTTTCCTAAAACCACCCACAAGAAGACTACGGGTAAGTTAGATTGAATTGACCTATTTAGCTTGAGCGTAATGTTTTCCCATTTCAGACCACATGTCATTCTCTTGAGAATAAGATTCTTTGTTTGAGTTGTCTCCATATTCATTAGTCTTCTCATGCGCAACCCTTAAACAAAGAAATGATATTCTAGGGAATGACACATGGTCTGAAATGGGAAAACATTACGCCCAAGGTTAAGAGGTCTATTGATCTCTACCTGATTTTGAAGTTTGTGGTTGGCGTTAGATGAAATACATGGATAGAAAAAATGTAAATTATGCAGTGTAGAGTTACTGATTACTGCCTTGTGTTATTTTTCATCTGTGCGCAGGACTGTCGCTAGAGAATGCGAGGAAAACGGTAAGTCCAGAACGTTTCTCATTCACCATCAACATCATCGTCATCATCATCATCACCATCCCTATCATCATCGCCATCGCCATCATCACCATCATCATTTATGACCACCACTATCATCAGGAAATTTAGTCACGCGCATGAAATTCATCAATATAACAAAAAAGTAGAGATCTCCTAAGACTACCATGCGCAAGAGCAGCGAAATTTCAAGGTTCTTTTAATTATATAGAACCGCACGAATTGTTCAGTCATATGACGAAACTTACTCCAAAAGCCTTTCTACTACAGGTATATTTTAGCATCTCTGTTCTGAGACTTTTTTCTATCTACAGATGAAGAAAATAGTTCCTCTTCGTACAGACTCGCAGGAGAAACTCTACAATAAGCGGCGGAGAAGCACTCACACCACATCAAATATTTCTCTAGACAAGAAATCAAAACACAAGTTGAAAGTAAAGCCAGAGGAAAGTTCGTCCACGACAGATGTTTCTCAAGAAGAGATCAAAACAGAAAATGATGAAATGGAAAATAAAGAAGAAAAATATGTGGAACCAGAACCTGTGGATATGGAGGTGGAGTTGATAAGGTAATGGGATTACCCCTGCCACAAAAACCCTCACTGTAGCTAGCAATACCTGACACACTCAGGTGGCTGACACCCCTGACACACATCTGACTGAGGTGTTGGGATCTAGCTTACACCCCTCACATACCTTATAGGAGCTTACCCCCTAAGACACTCACTAGCTATAAGCCGTACCTAACACACCCCCTATGACTGGCTCCCCTTACACAGTCAACTAGCAAGCAACCCCCTGATGCACTCAACTGAGTGACACCCCTGAGACATTCAACTAGCTAGCATCCCCCTGACGCACTCAAGAAAAAAACGCGCGCAGTGTTGTGTGCAGTTATTAAGCGCACAGGGATAGGCAGAGCACGACAGAAGCCTGACGCACTTTATTATGTATTCAGAGGGGTCTCGTACAGGTATTCAATAATGTCATCATTCTTATTTTTAGCATCGAAGACAACGATAAAACCAATGACAACCATGACGTCATGAATGAAGTAGAATACGAAACCATAGTAACCGTACCCTGCAATGCACGACGGGCAGTCACGCCTAAACTACTCCAGGTAGGGGTTAAAGAGTGAAGAATGTTATAATACTAAAGAAAACGCTAAAATGTACTGTCTATTGCAAAATATTTTTGGTGATTTATTGTTCTAGATGCCATCAGAAGGACTTCAAGATGACTACTGGTTAGCAAATCTACGAAAGATGTTCTCTAAACTAGACAATGACGGCGATGGGTAAGTGATGAGGATTTTCCTCAAACCATCAGGGGGAGGGATGGGGAAATATGGGTGATGCCTAAATTGTTTGTTTCATCAACTCATTACCAACCTACAATGACAAGCAAACACTGCCCGTCATTTGCTATCAACCAGAGAGTATTCTACAGAGGATTTGCACCATCACGTGATGGCAGCCATGACATAAATCAGATTAGACCAGATTCAATTGTTTCTGTCTCCTGTCATGGCTGCCATCACCTGATGGTGCAAAGCCTCTATTGCTAGGTATCAAAGGACATTTTTCTTTCTTTCTTTTTTTAACAGACACTTGTCATTCAATGAGCTCAAACGTAGTCTACCGAGTGACCTTACGAAAAGACAGCTTGATTACTTAAAAAAGGTACTGGGACCAAATGATGGGGGGAGGGGAGGGAAGAAATAATGTTAATGTCAAAATGCGCATTTCTTATTTTAAGCTTCATGCGCAGATTCTCTTGTGTCTTACTGTAATTTCAAAAAGAAGAAGAAAATTCATTCAGTTTTATTTTATGACTTCAGATATATGCTATGGCTTGTGAGAGCACTTTCTTTGGGTTTGAAGAATTCGTGGCTGTCCATCAAATGTGTGACGTCATTGCGCATGTCAAGTAAGAATCGTTATTATTTCTATTATTATTTAATTATTTACCGAAGGCGAAGTGAATATCAGCTCATCCAATTAAAATGCTGAGACACGGTACCGTCACGGTAACGGTCACAGCACGTCCGTGTGGTGAGTTTTTAACAGCATCCCCAGCCCATTTAGCTATTCATCCCCATGTTATTATTTGCTTTGTGCGTAATTTCTTCTCAATCTTGTGCTTAGGAGTTCAGTCTTCAAGGGATTTGAATCCGTCAGCATTGACGACATAGAAGACGCACTACCTACGTACCTGGTGAGAAATCGTTGTCGCGGTGAAGGCATGTTCGATTATCGAACGTCAACTCGGTGTCGTACAAGGCACAAACGTCCCCCCGGTGACATCTTTCAATAAAACTTCTTTTTTACTAGCGACGCAATCATAAACATAAGAGCAAGAGTACTTTTCTCATTGAGAAAACAGGCTCGTGGCAACCACAAACAAGCATAAACACGAAGATAAATTTAGAAGCTGGTTTTTGTTGGATGAAAATGTTCTCTTTTGCGTCGCTAGTGACAAACAGCCTTAGACAGTTTTATTCTTTATTCCTGTACTGAGTTTCTTCTGGTCATTACTTTCTTCTTCATTTCAGGATTTATTTAACACTCTTGATGAAGATCAGACAGGTTCAATCGATGCTGCAGTGTTTAAGGTCAGCAGTCTCTTCGTGAAGCGCATGCCTATTGATTACTTATATAGCTCCGCTTGGTTCCAAGTCCTTGGGGGGGGGGGGGTCATATCCGACAACCCCACTTCTCCCTCCTTTTTATCGCCCCTCCCCCCCCCCCCCCCCTCACGCACACACACACCCAAGAACTCCGTCATTCTTACTGCGCATGCTCGACGAAATTTAAATTCAAGCATGCGCATTACATACCAGGTCGCTACCGCGTGGTTTCCCAGAGTATCTGGCATTTCGTCGAGCATGCGCAGTAAGAGTGACAGGGCTGTGGGGTCGAGAGGACTCCTCCCCTCCCCTTCCCACGTTTACCTTGAAACAGAAGAGGACCAGTTACAGAAGGCACTCGTAATCGGCTATGAAAACTTTATTGTTTTAGGAACTTCTTGCCTCGACTTTGAATGTACCAAGGGAGAGTGACGTCATAGAAGCTACACTGGAGTCCATTGGCAAGGTGAGAAAACTTAATCACATGAGCGGTGTGGGAGCGCACAAACAATATCTACAAAATCGACCAGTTTTATTCATCCACTTATCCATTCATTCATTTATTTATTTGTATATTCATTTATTTATTTGTATATTCATTTTATTGTTCATTCATTCATTCTTTCACCCATTCATTCATTCATCTATCCATCCGTTCATTGATTTATTCATTCATATATTCATTTAATTTTCATTCATTCATTCATTTATTTTTTAATTCATATTTTTTAGGCAAGCAGTAACATGATCAGTAAAGTCGAGTTGCTAGCCTTCCTACCGTTTTTTATCTCAATTTCATCCAGTGGTACTTAGTCAAGAGCCGGGTTGTCCTATTACCTTGGTTACGGCCATTAAACCAATCAAGTTCAAGTTTCATAAATCAGAAAATGACGTAAGAGAACAGAAAAATCATCTTCTCAAAAGTCACACAAGAAAATAGAATAGGAATGGACTACGGGACTGCGGATCAACGGAGCAATATGGATTGTACTCTTACTGCAAGCAAATCTATTCATCACTTCAATATACCGTAAATAATCCCTAGTAACACAAAATTCAATCACTTTCCAGAAGACATTTTCCAAAACCAAATGCTTTCTAACTGGTATTTTTGTATCTTCGAAAAAAAAAATTTTTCGTGAAAAATTCTCTCATTATTTCAAAATGTCGTATTTTTAATTCTAATTATTTTTTCAAATGAGGTGATTAACGTTATAAGCTGACAGACCGTCTTATCGATGAAGCTCATAATGAGAGCATAATATTCTTTACCGGTGAATTTCTGGCGCTATTTATTCGGGAGTTGTGTTGTGTGCCGTATTTTATTTCGCGTGGAGAAAAATTTATCTCGAATGGAAATATCTGTTTCATACATTATTAATGATGATAAATAAAAAAAAAACGAGAAATTTCACTTGTTTTTGAAGTTCGTGGGTGGAACGCGCTGATACGGCGCTGTCTTTCAATGTTGTGTAGTTCAATCCTCTGGTCGCGGGTACGATTCTCACCTGAACCGCATTCGTGTGTTCAGTTTTTTTAATGTGTTTTTCACTTCCTTGTAACAAGGGTTTTTCTTCAGGTTCTCCAGTTTCCCTCCCTCCATAAAACTGTGAGTTGTGTGTTTAGGTTGTAAATATAGAATGTAGTGGTAGTGTGTGTGGAGCGAACCTCACGGAAGAGCCCCGTACGGGGAGTGATGGTTGTAAAAAATAAGTTTTTATATTGCAGGTTATGTTGCTGAAGTAGGATCGCTTTCTACTTCAGCAACATTTCGCGCAACAAATTGCGTCGCGCGACAAATTGACCTGGCTTGCAACATCCAGCCTGAAATATTGCGCGCAACGTTGCACCGTGTGTCCGTTGCTTAAGTTTTACTTGTGTTCTTGACCGCGTCACGTGACTGAAACAGTGTTACGTCAAGAAACCGAGGGAGCAAAGTTTAATGACCAGAACATAGAATATCCTATAATCCAAGGTTGTGTAACCAAAATTGTACAAAACCAAGCCTGTAAGAAAGTATTACGTACCAGAGCGCGCCACACCCAGCCACCGCTCCCAGGAACACCCCGCCCAGGCTATCCAGGCCATCATCACCACTTGCTAACTTTAGTTAGCCTGAAAGTGTGTACATGGGCGGAATACTGCCTATTAAAAATATATCTATATTTCTCTTACAACCTTTTTATAAACCTGTCTTTTATCGTCTAGACATGCATCGTTTAAACAACAGCACAGATCAACACCTCTTGTATGCTTGTCTACCCCTTCTTCTGAAACAAGACTTTGTGCTAAGCTCAAGAGCTTAATATATTTTCTGTATACACTATTTCTGCTTCATCGCGTTCATTCATTAAACATTAGATCCATAGTGTTTGTCGAATCCTGAATGCGTAGATGCATAATTTGATAATAACCTTTAAACACTTTATTTACCAAAGAATGACTGGTATATGAACCCAAAATATCTCGGTCCACCATCGCTTCTAGTCTTGTCAATCACCACCGCATTCTATACCACATTAAAATATTTTGTACAGCATTTTTGTTTTGCTCCGTTTTTTTTTTTTTAGCATTATTTATATAATTTTGATCCGTCCTACTAAGTGACCCATGTCCAAAGTACACATCAACTCGAATAATTACGAATATTTGGCATGTTAATGACAATAACATTCTTTCCCACTAAGTGAAATTCGATTACTTTCTAGCGGATTGTGTGACATATTTTGTTATTCTAAAGTATTTAGAAGCATATGAACTAACGACTAAGTTGTGTCAATCTAATTTCGCTTCAATCCAACCACGTTTCTCTGCTATTACCGTTGCCTACCCAACCAAAACATTTTACTCGGCATTATATTTGCTATTCAAATTAGTAGCGTCTCCGATCAGAGGGTTGAACGCTTAGCCATTTGACCACCGTTATCAAATGTACCTTTAAATACATCAGAACTGCTCGATTTGGATCTAAAATGGCTGAAGAATCGAGTGGGAAAGAAGGGGAATCATCGTCTGAAGATACAAGTCCAAAATATTTAGAGTTTCCCGATGAAGAAGCCGAAGAGATGGACCGAGGAGAGCGGATTCGAACTATCATAAGTTTCTTCGGAGTTGGCCTAATTATGCATGGTCTTTTTGCTATCATTATATCTGGTTCTCAGGACATACTAGGAGGAACTTATATACCTACAACAGCCGTAATAATCGCCCATGTAGGACCAATGGTACTCGTTGTGTACACTTTCCCCTGGTTTATGCAGAAGATATCGTACTTTATTCGTATATTAGCTGTCTTCGCGTTCATGGCTGCTGGATTCATCGTCATCTCTTTTGTCGAAAACCCCTATTTAAAGATTTCTGGGGTATCACTTAACGCTGTTGCTCATGCTCTGGGAGAAATAACTTTCCTAGCTTTGGGAGCTTTTTATGGGGATATATCCGTGACTTCTTTCGCTGCTGGTAGCGGAGCAGGCATTCTTGTTGGACCTGTTTACTACCTTGGTACGTATAGCTTGTAATAATTAAGATATATAATATTCCCTCCAAATGTAGTTTCCTGTTTAGTTACTTTTTAAAATAAAGTGCATCTTAACCCTAAGTATTGAACTCAGCGCTAAGTACCGAGATCCATTTACCAGCTTCGAGAGAGCATCTCCGGCGACGAATTGAACAGGTTGAAAGATTCAGTCGTAATCAGTTTTGTCCGTGTTTTTATGCCGAAAATAAATACAACACTGCTAGTATTTTGATGAGCATTAAAAGTTCGTATTTACTTTCGTTTTTCAAGTTTTCTTTCTGCTCTTTGAAAACGTGTTACTGAAGACAGTTTTCTTCCGATACCTCCTTAAACAGTTCCTTGTGTAAACAAAACGAATTGAAAAAAATACGTATTTTTTTCGCGAGTTTTTACTTGAATTTGGGATTCAGAAAACATAATATTTATCCTCAAAAAATGGAAAAAAGACTTTGATCATCCAGACAGAAAGGTCAAGAATCTTTGATTCATGAACAAGATGTTTTTGGAGCAGGTTTTTATATAATCTAAAATATATCACAACTACGGTTATGCTGGCCGCAAAACAGGAACTCGAACAGCTTCATAAAAATGTCGTAATAGTGGGAGAAAGATGTTTTAATAATGAAAAAAAAATGGTATCTTGATTAAAAATTGATAATAAATAGTTATCTTTTCTCTCTTATTTGGAAACAGCGATGATCTTAATTTTTCGCTCGGCTTAATTTAAAAAAAAATATTTTCTCAACACATACTTTTGCAACTAGCTTGAAATAAAACTGAGTTCTGAGGTCGTATTCGCTGGCCGTAAATATCAAAATATTAAAAATTAAGAATATCAGCTCAGGATATCTGGGCATAAATTTTGTATGAGAAAATCTTTTTGTCAGCCGCCGTCGGAGAATTGGAAATAGAAGTTTTTCATGTCGTTCAGTGAGCGTGTTCAGATGTAGAAAAGCTGATTAAGCTGAAACAGAACACAGCTTCTTTTCAAAAGCCAGCTTTTTAAACTTTAAACGGCTTTTTCTCCTTTCTATCGGTCTAAAAAGAAATATTAGCTTCCCTGGTGAGAATAAGATTACTGGAAATATTAAACTTCGGTTTTCTTAATGAATCCTTGAAAGGAATTCTGAAAACAATCTAAAATTATTCTTAATTTTTTGAAATTATTCAGACACTGTACTAGCGGTCTATCTTCTAGGATTTTATGATAAAACGATTGAAATATAATTAATAATTGAACTTTTCTTCGACAAATTAAAACTGTTTATCTTTGCGACTTTAGTAAAACTTAATCGCGGCTTCAAATCTGTCTGTTTTTAGAATATTCCAGGTTTTTTAGAATTATTATGAATTTTCGTTTATGATAGATTTTCTAATGCGTGTTGTGAAGGATATATAGGGGAATTACTTTCCCGTCATCATGTTACCCAGGTAACGGAGAGAGCTCGGATAACCAATTAAATTTCAATAATCAGAAATCAATTATATCATTTATTTAACTTAGACTGGAAAAAAATATATATAATATGATAATAGTGGGAATTGACAGTGGTTCTACAAAGTGGGTCTTCTTCCAATGAACTCCATATTAGAATCTAGAAGTTTATTTTGGCAGAGGGAGGAAAACCGGAGAACCTGGAGAAAAACCCTTGAAGCACAGGAGAGAACCAACTAGAAACTCTACTTACATATAATGCTAAATCGAATTGAACTTGGGTCGTTTTGGTGAGAGGCGAGCGCTCTCACTTCTTCGCTACCCGCGCTAGGAAGGAAAAAAAGGAAGAAAGGGAGGGAGGGAGGGATGAAGGAAGGAAGGAAGGAAAGAAGGAAAGGATGAGAAACGAAGAACGGAAGAAAATTTATTATTCATTTTTTTCCCAGGTCTGACATCGTGGGCTTGTGTTTCCCCGCAAGAAACAATGATATTCGCATCTGCAGGATCATTATTTATCCTCGTATGTTATTACATACTCAACAAAGATCGAATCAAATCCCACGCCATTGCCGCCACCTACACAAGCACAAAATACAGCGTTGTCCCTCTCAGCAAAGAAGGAAACCCTGTACAGCTCGGCTGGTCGGAAAAACTCTCCGCTGCCTTTAAAATAGCTCCATACATGGCATCACTGTGCGTTGCCTACATTATGCAGTACCTTACGGTTCAATCTGTCTTCACCACAATGTCGTTTCCTAACTCTCCCTTCCACCCTAGAGACCATTATGTATACTATGTAGCTGTTAATGGCCTTGGGGAGTTAGTATCAAGGTCATACCTTGGAATATTATTCTGTTTGAAGCCCCAGCTTGCTGTTAAAATAGCAATCAACAAGACATGGATTCTAGCGCTGTTGTTGACAGGGATTTTTGCGCTGGCCGTCTGCGCTTCATGGTTTAGATTCATCGACAACGCGTTGGTAGTTTTATTCATGTCTTTTCTAGTGGGTTTCTTGTCGGGTAGTGTATATGCAAACACTTTGGTATCTGTGCGCGAGTCAATAGAGCCGAGATACCAGGAGTTTTGTTTAGGACTTGTCACAGCGGGAATCGACACCGGGGCTCTGATTGGAAGCTTTATTGGTTTATGGCTTGAACCAATACTGCGCACTCACTGTCAGCATATGGTATCGAAGGGTGCGAGCTATTGCTTCACGAGGCACGAGAAGAGGGTCTGGACTGAAGCTATATGCCATGGAAAACCCGTGAAAATTAAAATAGAGATTTAACGCTAAAAGCAGACAGGTGTTCCTAAATCGAAGGGGGAAATATTATTATCGGTCATAGTTTTCATTCCATAATGCTCATGGTATGAATTTAGAACGCTTTTCGAGACAAAAGAAAAAACAAATGGAAAAGAAAAAAGAATGGTACATGGCTAACTAGTACTCGCTCTCCGCCCTAGTCCTTCTCTCCTTTCATCAAGGAACGCCTGTCTATAATCTAACCTTATGCAAAATACCGTAAAATAAATTGCTTTAGAGAAAAATTCGTATGACTGTGGAATTTTTTCGGCATCGACGCGCCGTACCGTGACCGTGACGGTTTCGAGACCGAGCATTTTCATTGGCTGAGCAGCGACGTCGCGCGCTGTGATTGGCTCAAAGGATGCTGTGCGTCAATTCCGTATCATTTCACAGTCATGTGAAGTCTAGCCTTTAGAATCTACTCGTATATTTGACTATAACATAGAATAGTTTTCATGGAAAATATCCATTGAAAAAAAGCATGAACAGGTTCCATGCTTTTTATTGGTTCTTAAAATCCTGATCATTCTTGAGCCGGCTCTATGTTTTTCATTGGTTCTCCGATTCTCCGAATCATGTGGTCATTCTTATTTTTGTATTTTCTCATTTTCTTCGTAAATTGTGTAAATAATTGATTGTACAACTAACGTAACACAAACCACAGGGAGCCCACGTTATATGAAAGTATTGTAATGGGGAACTAAATAAGGACGAGCAAAAAGCAGTAGTTATAGAGGAAAACTAAGTCGGGATTTAGAGCAGTTTTATTATGACTGCAAATTTACTGTATGATAGTGCCGCACCGTGACGGTGATAGTATTTTTCTGAGCATGGGGAACCTAATAAGGACAAATAAAAATCAGCAGTTTTATAGGAAAACTAAGTAGCGGTTTAGAGCAGTTTTCTTATGACTGCAAATTTACTGCGCGGACGCGTAGTACCGTCACCGTCACCGTGACGGTATCGTGTCTTAGCTTCATGGGCTCTTGGTTGTATGTTTTTCAATGTAGAAGATTTTCTTTGGGGATTATTGTGAAATAAATGTGCTATATTCGCCATCATATGGGATATTTCATGGAATCTTTTTTTGACGTCACTCTGTTGTCAATAGATTGTATAGTACCCAGGAAGGGTCTGAGGGTCCGTATGACTGGCCCCACTCTTATTGGACATATATCAAACTTAATTTGTAATGTATGTCAATGTGTTTCGAGGGACGACAGCGAGGAGAGAAATGGATAATCTATCGAGGCTAATACCCTGTCCCTTCTAATTTATGACCATTTACTTCTTCTGATTAAGGGAATCGAGGGTCGCGTAGCGCTAGAGCACTCCCCTGTTGGGTGTCTGGTTCGAGCTTCGGTCGGGTTCCCCGTACCTCCCTCGGGAAAACCTAACACGCTAAATTCGAATTCGATTTGTGAGTTAGTGGTGCCCTGAGTTTTATCAGCCTAGATGTTTTCTCAGAGCATCAATAAAATGTTGAACGTTTCTGTGAAATTTTTAAGACACGCGAGTAAAAAGAAAATACTGAAAGCTGTGGATCATAATAATCGCAGTTGGGGTTCCTGTAGAATCCACATGGCGCGAGATCTGGTACTAGTGTTTTATTTGGCGGGAATTTCTTTTAGAGAAATGTATCTACTTCGTCGTGTTGTCTGGTCATGTCGTTCTTTTTCACGCAAAATGCATAAAAATACCTCATTTCAATCGTTTATATTCTTCGATCTCGAAACTACTGGCCTCCAAAGACCGATAGAGATCACAGAACTTTGTTTTATTGCAATCCATAAGAAACATCTTCTCCTATCGGCCTCAAACTCGAAGAAAACCCTTCCAAGACTCGTTGATAAAATGGCTGTGTGCGTTCGCCCTGTAAAAGATATTGAACCAGGAGCAGAAACTCTTACTGGATTATCCAACGAAGATCTTGCACAGCATAAAGGATTCAATGAAGAACTAGCCAAAAGTGTTCTTTCGTTTATTCTTCGACAACCACAGCCATCTTGTTTGGTAGCACACAGCGGTGACCGGTTCGATTTTGAAATCCTCGCTTCAGAATTTGCCGAAGTTGGACTGGAATTTCCACCACATATCAAGGTCTCAGATTCGTATAAAGCATTCAGGAGTCTACACCAAGAAACAACTCATCCTATAATGCGAAGAGGACACAAATGTGATGAGTATTTTAATGTTTTTACATTTCCAAAGAAGGTGTCTTTCAGTCTTGGCAATCTTTACCAAAAGCAGTTTGGAAAAGAAATCAGGGATAGCCACACTGCAGAAGGCGATACGTTAGCTTTGTTAGAACTTGTTGCTGTGAAGCCCGAAGTTCTGGACTATCTTGAAGAAGGGTCTCACTCCATGGGTTGTGGAAGCAAAAATCCAGGATTGAGGGAAGTTAGAAATGAGTTCAAAGAGAACGGGCAAGACGCCAACGAGGGGAAAAACAGCTGTGGTAAAAAAACACTGACAGATGAAGTACATGAGGAATACTTTGGGCTTCTGGAGAAAGAAGGATTACTAGAACCAAACAGTAAAATCACTGCAAAAAAAACTTCAAACTAGAAAGCAACCTTAATTTCAAGAAAATTTTCTTAGGAATTTTTAAGCTTATCTTCGTAAAAGCTGTAAAATTTTGATATTTCAATATGTAGAGAACTTGGCGAATAATCTTCTTTATTCTTAAATGGTATATTTATATTGTAAATACAGTGTTTTTCAATATTTTGGATTAAATTTTAACTTATTTAGAAAATATTTAGTGCTGTTTATGTCAGCGGTAATCCAGAGTATAATTACATGCAAGGGTCGTTTCCAAGGCAACAAGAGGCCATGTTTAGAAGAAGAACGGCTTCCACAAGGAAAAGAAGGTCTCATCATTTCTCGTGGTTTTTAACATAATAATTTTGAAAAAACATGTACGATCGAGCTCCTAGAGCTCTTACAAAAGGCTCCCATGGCACTTCTATTGCTGTTGGACCCGGAACTTACGAAGTACCTGACTCAAGTCGAAGAAGATACGGTAAACTCGACTCGATGTTTTCTTAATTTTTGACCATTTTGAACAAAAAAAGAAGCCAAAATAATACGATTTTGACTGTTTTTTTAAGATGGTTACGCTCCATTCTTGTCCATGACTGGTAGAGAGACGTTTCTTGATGTGAATGACAGCGTAGTGGCTGCTCCTGGGCCCGGACAGTACGATCCTGGACAAGCACAGTTCAGGGTCGTTGGTGGACATACTATGGCTAACAAAGTAATAATCTTTAAATTATCGTTAGAAACAAAAGTACATTTTAAAAAGATGAATGTTATTCTATTTTAAAAAAGAAATGAAGCTTTGATTGTAAGGTGAATCATTTAGAATCGTTCAAATTGAATAGCTTTATCAAAATTTACGAACTTTTATAGAGACGAATAAACAGCTTTAAAGAAAACATTACTATTTATAAGTGATCTGATTAACTGTATCCATTGAATGTTCTAGTCTTCCAGGTTCAAAGATAAGTATATCAAAACTCCAGGTCCTGGTGCATATAACCTGCAAAAGAGGAAAGATTGGATCAAAGAGGTGCCGATAAACAAACCTCAGGAGAAAGATCAAGAAGGATCTCAAGGATCTGTGAGTTAAATAAGATCTCTTGATCTTTTGATGTTAGTGATGGTCCTAGTGATGAACCTTGGGGGAATCCAATGTTGCTGATTCTATTTCAATCCCCAGTAACCTAATTCCTGGTCCTAGTGATGAACCTTGGAAAAATCCAATGATGTACCTAAAATCCTGTCTTACCAGTATGTATATTTCACCTTCAGGTATTTAAGACCAATAGAATTACTTTCAAGCGCAAACCAGATCCCCCGTCAATCCCATCACCAGGCAAGGCCTATGGTTATGAAGAAGCCGCTGATGGAACTCTACGCAAGCAGGATATACCTGATAAAGATGGCTCTTTAGGACCAGCATATTATGATGTCAGACATGTAAGCTTACTGTTCTGTTGAGCTATGTGTATGAGTTTGTTTTTGCATATGTGGAGGGGAGGGGGAAGGTCTGCATGGGAGGGGATTGAAGTTCATTCATTCATAGATTAAGGAAATAAGAACTAAACTTAACAATTTTGTAAAAATGTTTACGAGTATCATACTTACTTTTAAGTACAATTCCGAAGTTTCCTTTATTCAATTGTTTTTAGAAAATTCATACTGCAAATTTCAAAATCTAAATAACTGATATTTTCATCTTCGCCACTAAGGAGGATGCAGTTCCTGTGACAAAATATAAAGGAATTCATTTCAGCAACAGAACTTCGAGAAGAATGCAATTTAAAGGTCAGTTATTTTGATTTCTTCATTATACACGGTTCCAAAAAATATCCGTACCCCACTATGGAGGAAATCATAAATTGCTAGTGAGTGGGAGATCAGAGAAAAACAAAATTACAAGGTTTGTATGAAGGAGAATTGGAAATTCCAGAGGGGATGGGGGATCCTTTTTTCGAATATTCTCTATTGTAGGGAACCACTGTTGAATCCCTTTTTTTATTTCTTACTGCTTTAAGTTTGAATTTATTAAATATTTTTTGTTCTAATTTGTTGTCCACTAGGAAACGCAGGTCCAGGGCCTGGAGATTATGATCCATATGCAGAGAAAACAGAGGAATTGATGCCTATAGATGTTGTGAGTATAGATGTATATCTTGCTCTACTAACACACAGTGTATACACACAGTGTTCTACAAAGAACATTCATCTGTAACATGGTTGTTAGATACAGTACTTGTTTCCATAGTCCAAAATGGTCTTTTCGAGAGAGGACTGGAATCCAACCCTAAACCTTACCCCAAACCTAATTAACCCTAGAATAGATTCCACCTAGCGATATGGTAAAACACATATTTCCATAGCCCAAACTCCCTTCATTGAGAAAGGAGTAGAATGGGTAAGATTCTAGTCCTCTCTCAAAAAGAGCATTTTGGGCTATGGAAACACAAGTGTTTACCAACATGGTTAGTGGGAGAGGAGAGAGTCTTAGAGGCCTTTTCTGAAATTAGTAAACAAGATGCATTGTGGTCTAGCTTGGGTACAAACATTTCCATGTAAAGTATGGTGAACAAAAGATGTTTTTACTGAAGCTAGACTACAGTGTGTCACACACATTACAGTGTGTTTCCAATTCTTTGTGTATTTTTTTCTAGTATCAAATCAACGACATTTATTGGTGTTTTTTCTAAATGTTTCTTTCTCGAAACTTCAAAGATATAGTTTTAATATTTTTAAAAATCTTTTTCACCAGTTCACAAAGGAAAGCAGAAGACAGCCATTTGAGTCAATGGTAAGAATATTCAACTATTTTTTGGAAATGCTTAAGAATTTCAGTTGAATTTACTGGTAAGATTTTACTGGCAGCTGTTCAGGAAGAAAATAATCAGATAAACCACTAAGATGGAAGGAAGAAATTTGGAGCAAAACAACACTTCTTCAGAAATATTTGAAATTCTTTTTGTAAAAAAAAAGTATTTTACACCTTTTACTGTCCTTCTACTCTAACTGTGTTCACCCAGAGTTCATTGACCAACCAGATTACGAGGTTTTATGTACTTTATTTAGTAAATCCAGCCATAGAAATTTGTGTTGGTTTATTGTACAAAACCCATGCATAGAAGTGAACTTGTTTTCAATTCGTATTCTGATAGTTCAATGAACTCTGAGTGACCGCAGTTATAGTAGAAGGACAGTAAAATATTGCTCAAAAGCCCCTAGAATCATTTATAAATGATCTTGGAAAACTCATTGTTGAGGTAGTTATTAAATGATATTCTTTTATTTAACTACAGCTTCCTCGTTATCATGAGGTGATAGTGAAGTCAGAGGAGAAGAAAGCTGTACCAGGGCCAGGCCAGTATGAAATTAAGAGTCAATTCAAACCAAGAATCCAGTCATCAGTAAAACAAGAACAGGATGAGGTTGTCGTTGCTCCTTTTGGATCCCAAGCTAAGGTATCTGAACTAAAAGATATCATAAATTTCACATCCCCTTTGTGTCTGGATACCTTTACGAACATAATCCTTTGCAAAGTTTTGCCATCATTTGGGAATCAAGGCTACATGAAAACATTTGAAGAATTATCTTGCGACTCCCAAAAAAGAGTTAAAACTTTAAAGAAGAAATAGAATTTGAATTTAGTAGTAGTAGTGTCAAGACTTAATAGGAAAACAGAGATTTCCTTGATTTTCAAACTCAATCTTTATTTTTGTTATTATTTCAGAGGTTTGATAATTCTAAGGGCATTTCTCCTGCCCCTGGATCATACAACGACCCACGCAATTCACTGGAAGTTTTAAAAAGGTATGAAGTATTTAGGTATTTTATTTAGTTTTTCTGAAAAAAAATTAACTTGTAGAAACAGAATTCACATATTTAAGCTTAATTTATATTAATATTATTATATCAAGTAATATGGAAATTTTATAACATTTTAAATTTTAGAACAACTGGCTTGAAGCGCAGCCCTTTTGGACAGACATCTGTGAGGTTTCAGGGAGAACGACAATACCGGAGGACACCAGGTATTATTAGTATTATCATCACTGTCATCATCATCATTATTACCATGGTTGTTATATCCAAGTTTACCTTAATTATCAACAATGTTATTGCCATTGTCATAATGATCTTTTAAGCCCAGCACACACTAGACATCAAGTCCCTAGAACATGATGCAGGGACACATCGCTGCAACAATTCCCCTCATGTGTACTGTGGAATTTCTGTGAAAAATCTTGTCCCTGCAATAATTATCTTTGTTTTTTTGTCAGGTCCAGGTACTTACAACATGCCTGGTATTAGCTCTGATGTCATGAAGAAAGCACAGTAAGTCTTGGAAAGTTTTGGAAATTGATAATGGATTTTTACAGAACCTGGAAAGTTTTGGAAAATTTATTAATGGTCCACTAGGCTATGGAAAAGTTATTGATTTTGCCCTGACTTAGATCAGCCCAGAGGTTGTTCAGGGTGACAATAAAAATTGAAGGTTATGCTACCACTATCATTATTCTATGCTAACTTCTAGGGTCAGAAATTCTGGAAAACTCATCAAAAACATTTGTGTCCATCCATTTTTGATTGGATTATTGATTTGGATTGTACCTTTAGTCTAGAGAGTTCAAGAAAGGGTGCTTTTGGCTCAACCGCTGAGAGAATCGCACTGACCACCCGCAGACATGAAGACCAGTTACCAGGCCCTGCTCATTACATGCCGAAAGATAAGAATAAAAAAGAAATACAAATATCATCAACCTTTAAATCTACGTCGGATAGACTGAAAACACCGACTAATGTAGTACAGGTAAAATGCTCAACATAGTGTGGATATTATTGTTCAATAATTGCATACATCCTATTTTTCCTTTTCATCCACCCATCTATCCATCCATCCTCCCACCCAGTCATATATCCATCGATTCATTCATGTGTCTACCTATTTTTCCATCTGTTGATTATATATCTGTTCGTCTATTCACCTATCAACTCACACATCAATCATCTATTCATTTGTCCATTCATCCATTCACCCATCCACCCAGCAATCTATCCATTCATTTATATGTCAGTCTACCAATTTGTCCATCTGTTGACCCACCCATCCACCCACACACACATCAATCATCTATCTGTTCATCTATTCATCTATACACCCAACCATCCACCCACACATCAATCATCTATCTATCTGCTCATCTACCCACCCATCCACCCGCACAACTATATATCTATTAATCCACCCAATCAGCCTCCCATCTGTCCATTCATTCATAACTCTATCTGTCCATCCATTAATTTAACTAATAAATATCAACATATATTAATGTATTTTGTTCTAGGATGCACCACCTCCAGGCTCTTATGAAGTTCGTAAATCACATGATTCAACACAAGGTAGGATGCTTGAATGTGTAGTAGGAATCAAGGGTGGCGTAGAGGTAGTACACTCACCACTCACTTCAGGGGTCTTGGGTTGGATTCCTGGACTCAGGAGTACATTTGAGTAGAGCTTGTTAAGTCTCTCCCTTGATTCTTGCTTAATTTGTGAGTGAGCCATGCTGTCTTAGATCAGCCCAGAGGTTGTTTCAGGGTTCTATCTGTGAGTTAGCCGTGCTCTGTCTTAGATCAGCCCAGAGGTTGTTTCAGGGTTCTATCTGTGAGTTAGCCGTGCTCTGTCTTAGATCAGCCCAGAGGTTGTTTCAGGGTTCTATCTGTGAGTTAGCCGTGCTCTGTCTTAGATCAGCCCAGAGGTTGTTTCAGGGTTCTATCTGTGAGTAAGCCGTGCTCTGTCTTAGATCAGCACAGAGGTTGTTTCAGGGTTTGATAACATTTGAAGTCTAGCTTCACCATTTTTTTTTTGACAGGGGAAAGAATATCTGATGTTTTTTTTTTTCTTTCCAGGTCGAGTTCTTTATCCCTACGCACTGCAAGCCAACAAGCAGGTCAAGAAGGCTGGTGGTTTTATGTCTACAGCAACAAGATTCACAGATAACAAGAATGTCCTTCCTGAAGAAATTGAACCAGGTATTGTATACACCCTATGCATATCTTGAGAAAAATACTGGGAGTAGTCTTAGTAATCATGAAAACGAGGCAAGTTGGTCGTGTTGAAAAATAACAATGCGTTGAACAAATTCAGCCATGTTCTGACTTAGATCAGCCCAGGGGTTGTTTCAGGGATGGATCTGTGAGTTAGCCATGCCCTGACTTAGATCAGCCCAGAGGTTGTTTCAGGGATGGATCTGTGAGTTAGCCATGCTCTGACATAGATCAGCCCAGGGGCTGTTTCAGGGTTTGATCTGTGAGTTAGCCATGCCCTGACTTAGATCAGCCCTGGGGCTGTTTCAGGGTTCGATCTGTGAGTTAGCCATGTTCTGACCTAGATCAGCCCAGGGGCTGTTTCAGGGTTCGATCTGTGAGTTAGCAAAGCTACAAAAGATGGGGATGCCACTCTTGGAGACCACGACGTGCACAGGAAATAGAAAGAGCTCTCACTTAGCACCCTCTTTGCTAAACCTGTTCATTGTATTATGATATATCATGTTAATCATGCTTATAATGTGCAGGTCCTGGTCATTATGAAATGAAGGACAAAGGAGCCACTGGAGGTCTAATGGTCACTAGAGATTCTCGATTCAAGAAGTACAAGCATGAAGTACCAGGTCCAGGGTCATATGAGGTAATATATCATCCTCTTGAGTATTATAACTTTCTTCAAACATATCAGTACATTGTTAGAATAAATGATGCTTTATTATGGAAGCGACTCAAACTCAGTCAGTAAAACTCGGAATCAAAGGTGGTGTAGTGGTTTTGCAATAGCATCTCACCTCTGGGGTGTCTGCAAAAGCCAACATGCTAAATTCCAATATCAGTATGATCTGTGAGTTAGCCGTGCCCTGACTTAGATCAGCCCAGAGGTTGTTTCAGGGTTCGATCTGTGAGTTAGCCATGCCCTGACTTAGATCAGCCCAGAGGTTGTTTCAGGGTTTGATCCGTGGGTTAGCCATGCCCTGACTTAGATCAGCCCAGAGGTTGTTTCAGGGTTCGATCTGTGAGTTAGCCATGCCCTGACTTAGATCAGCCCAGAGGTTGTTTCAGGGTTTGATCCGTGGGTTAGCCATGCCCTGACTTAGATCAGCCCAGGGGTTGTTTCAGGGTTCGTAAGTCACAAACGTTGCTCTTCGCATTTCCAATGCAACAGTTTTAATTATATTTTACATTATTACACATTATTGCGCACAATGTTTTCAACTAAAGTAACCACGCGCACTTTCTCTAGATACGTCTACCATAAGTGTTCTTTATAGAAATTCTTCTAACTCTATATTTGTTGGTCTACAGTTAAGCCCTACGTATGCTAACACAGTGCTCAAAGGAACATTCAATGCTACATTGAACAATCCTATCGTCATTACTTACGATGATATGGAACCAAGGACCCCATCCAAGCAAGCCTTCCTCCTGGGCGTCTAGAGTACCACAGCGCAACACAATGTACTCAGTACAACCGTGGCTGTGTTTGTAAATAAGGAGAAAATTTTATAGATAAAAAGCTAGAATTTAAGAGAGCAGTAGAGATGGAGTTTTTCTGTAGTGTATGGGAACTCATATTTTTGGGAAATGTTCATTCGTTATTTGATGTAAAATAAAACGAAAAAAGAATGAGGATCTCCTTTGTTTATTTTTTTTATATTTTATAAATTTTTATATAAAATTCTTTTACACATTTTTAAGTACCTAACTTCATTCATTCATTCATTCATTCATTCATTCATTCATTCATTCATTCATTCATTCATTCATTCATTCATTCATTCATTCATTCATTCATTCATTCATTCATTCATTCATTCATTCATTCATTCATTCATTTTAATACGTTTATGGATTCTTTCATTTATTCATTCACTCCACTTTTATTCGTTCATTCGTTCTCTCATTCACTCGCAGTTTCTTCACTTATTTCTTCCATTCATTCATTCGTTCACAAATCCATTTATACATTTATATTCTTTTGCGCATTTAGAGAGAAATCACAAAACCCGTGAAATAAGTATTAGACTAATACACTTTAGTAGACCCTATAATCCATATATTGTTTTCTTTCGTGTCTATATGACTTTCTACGCACCTTTTCCTAATTGGTACATTACAAGGTGCTCAATCGAAACTACAAGTTACAAATATGAATCATCCTTGCTTCGCGCTTGACAGTCAATGTCAATCAATTTCTGGAAAAAGGGAAAAGTGGTGAATAAGTTATTGTGCAAGCTGTTGTAGTTATACCAAGCGCGCGTCTTTTTCTCACGGCTACAGGTTAAGTCAACATAGCAGGTTAAAAAAACCCAAGATTTTTACATAATAAGATATTACGTGGTTGTTAGCAGAATGACTTCACTTCGCATGTTGCTTGGGGCACAGAAAACTGGTAAGGATTAAAAAAAATACCAAAAGGGCGGAGCAAGAAAATTATTTACAGAAATTTAAAATTGGCCAAAAAGGCGCGGCAAAAAATATTTACAAAAATTTAAAAATGAATAAATAAATAAATAAATAAAAGATTCAATGTTCTTTATTCTTGATAAGGATAAATAGCATACAATAAAAACAAACTGGTTCCATATTTCACATCTCCGGTGGTCCCAGGGAAAGATAAAGAAAGTAGCTGATTGAGCTGCGTCCCTCCCCATGGTGCTTGGCATGTTACCACAAGGTGCACGTGAGAATGTAACGTATTATATTGTCATGTTAGAATTTCCGCTTCGGTTTGAGCCTTTTCCTTTCGATCTTTGGAATCGTTCCAACAATCTCGTAAAACAGGTTTACTGCTCAAACTAACAGCTGATACAAATCTCCAAGGTCGAGACAATCCAGATTCGCTTTTAAATATCTTTTTTTTTTTTTTAATAAAAAGACTTTTGTTTTCATAACACGGTGGATTGCGTTACAAACCGTGCTAATTAAATATTCATATCCTTCAAATTCTTCTGTCTCGGTAAAATAATTGCTTTTATCAATCACTCCAGGGATATTTCACTTCTTAATAGTTATAATGTGAGTTCGTTGTCCTGGGATCAGTTCTTTTGTCATAGAGGCTTAACAATAACATTTTCGTATTTCAATGAACCCGTGACTTTCACGTGCATATGCAAGATTGTAAACACGTTTTTTCACTTCCGGTGATCACATGACAGCGGTGGCGTATATAAAACACAAAACCTTTCTTCAAAGATCGCCCGCATCGCGCAAGGAAAGTTGGTGAATATTCGCTCCTCATACAGAAGAGAGAGAAGATTTGATCATCATGTTGTCGAAGGCACTTCGAGTTGGGTCTTTAGCGAAATCTATTCGTCCTGTCGTAGCAGCGAGCAGTGTGCTGCGAAGGGGAATCGAAACGCAAGTTCCTTCGGGATCGTCTGCATCGCATCCAGGCGATCTGAAGTTAGTTACAGGTAAAAGAACATACCTTTTCCTTAATACATTCTTAGTTCACTTACTTTTAACATCCTCCTTTTTCAATTTACTAAATTCCTTTCGATTTAACATCGCTCATTTCGTTCCAAGTGCCAAAAGATGTAGAAGCGCAAAGTCGCCGGCTTGAAAAAATTTCATTTCTTTAGAAGTGACAACAATATCCATCCATTTTATAGTAGTTTTTGAGTTTAGATAGCTTTTCAATGCGTATATTTAATTTGTAGATCGAAAGTATTTCCTTCGCAGATTGTTTTTTTCCCGTTGGGATCATTTCCATAATTTCCTTATCGTCATCAGAACACGCTAACAGACTGTTTCTTTGCCGGTTAAGCGATTAACGTAGAGGAAAATACCAGGTTGTTGTCTTTAGCAAAAAAATGAAATCTCTTTAAAATGTCGATAAAACACAAGAATTTCACGGATTAATGCAACATTGATTATCAAACTAGAAAAATCCAATTTCCCTCATTCCTTCAACCAGAATCTATTGTTTCCAAACAGCAGTTCCATAGCATCAAGCATTCGAGCAGTACTGTATCTTATATTTCATCTTTGACTTCTAGTTATAAGTTGGAAAATTATGAATTTTTATTTCAAAAAACAATTTTACATTTATTTTTTAACAAAGCAGATTTCATCAGAGCACGTGTATTGCATGCAAAATATCCTTTCACATTATCCTTTCCATTGTCTCGCATAATACATCCAATCACAGCGCGTATATTTATAATTTCGCCTAAACACTGGTACAGGAAGAGGCTTTTCAGTCTTAATATTTATGCGTGAAGTCCTTAGCCTCTCGTTCATGTAGCTCTGGTCACATTTAATGTATTTGCATACTTCCATTCACCCCCCGGACAGGGCTGGGAATTATTACCGAGACGAGACGAGTGACTTAACGCGCATTTAACAACTGGGATACGAGAAATTTAACGCGTACTCTAGCAGTCTTAATAATTTCAACAGCAAGTCTTTCTCCACGGATTGTGGAAAGTGATAAATGAATATTGTATTTCCCCTGCCCCAGGGGGTCGGGGGGGAGGGGTCGGGTTCTGTACTTACTCCTCCCAATCCCGCATTATTGAGGATGCTGTCAAACTTTCTATCAAGCAGTTTTATCCTTTTTTAACGCACAAGTTAAACTTTTTTGTTCGTCGAAATGCGCAACGAAGTAAAATGAAATGTGGCATATTTTTTTAAGAAGATTTTAACGAACTCTGCGGGGGCCTCTGCTTAACTTGTCTTCTACGCAGCCACTGTGAGTGTCGGCATGCAAAGCTGTGAATCACGTGAGTCACGCAAAGCTGCGTGACGACACTAAAACCAACTGCGTGGGAGATTATTTAGACGATCCGGCGGAAATACCAAGAGGCATGGGTCTCGACATGTCGGGGGGTGCTGCGGCTTTCGGGTGTCAAGTGTGATTAGAAAGATCTGTTATCAAAACTATGAAAGATCCTTGTATTGTTGGTTTAGCGATTCATGTGATAAAACTTGTCGGGAGAACATCTGGTCTGGTATTCTTATTACTATTATCTTATTTTTAAGTTTTGATATTGATAGATCTTCAGAGAGTATTTATTTCCATTGAGTAAGCTATTGACCTGATTATGTGATCCCTTGCCCACTCAGGTGTAGAGAGGGGAGGGGTGGCGGAACAATGATACGAAACCTTTGCTATGTCACATGGCATAGGTGAGCAAATGTGGAACTTATTGTCATTTAAATTTTCTTCCTCGCTTCTGTTTTCTCCGTCGTGTTGTGAATAAATCCCGTGGAATTCGCTGCACATCATGTGAGATGACGTTTGTTATCATGAGGTATAAGTGGGCTTCAATCAGCCGTGATAAAATTATTTTAATCTCCAAATTATCTGCTTCAAATGGTGGCCAAACACTGACCACCATGTGCTGTCAGTCGGAAAGAATTCTAGAGACCTCCTTCACTTGACGTCAAAGCAGTTCAATTTGGAGGCCAAAACCAAAGAATTTCAATCTCCTACATGAGACTGAAATTCCCTATGAAGTTACATCAAAAAACAACCTATTGTTTTAACGCTAAGGATGATCGATGGTCGCCAGAGGGGGCAAAATAGCGGCAAAACAAATTACATCACAATAAAATTTAGTTTGTTATAATGGAACGCATCTCCAAATTGAGCTGCATTTGGACGTGCTACAAGGGGTCTATTGTAAACTTATGATTCAGCTGATGAACATTCCGCACGAGACAGGAAATGACGTCAAGTGAAACAACCAATTTGACAGATTTTTTTGCTATTTTGTTACAGGAAACCCTTTAAAGAATCCGCGGACCGAGTACCGAATGGTGCGCAAATACCAAGGACAACTGAAGGCGTGTATCCTTGACTGGGCTGGTACTGTTCTGGACTGTGGTGTCTACGCGCCTGCTGTTGTGTTCGTAGAAATCTTCGCGCAAGAAGGCGTGCCCATAACAATGGAAGAAGCGCGCGAACCAATGGGAGCGCACAAGAAGGTCCATATTAGGAAAATTACCTTTCAGGAACCAGTGCGCAGGCGATGGCATGAGAAGTTCGGCCGTTATCCCAATGAAGAGGATGTAGAACGAATGTTCCAGAACTTTGTTCCAAAACAAATTGATTGCCTTGATGACTACTCACAGATGATATCTGGTGCCGCAGAAACTGTGACAACCTTGAGAGAAACATATGGTTTAAAGGTAAGATAAAAATGCATTGGCCTGCCTCTTATGCTGAGATTACACTGCACCCATATCAGGAACGTATGAATGGTGGTCACCTTGTGTCTTTCTTCAATGCAAAGGCACAGTTATACCTTTCAAGATATCGCAGGAACTTATAAACTGTTAAGAGAACTATTCGACCCTTACGTTAGATTATGCTAAAAACGTGAACTCTTTTCTCCCTCAGATTGGTTCAACCACTGGGTTTACCAGCGCCATGGTCGACAAGCTCAAAAAGGCAGCCGCTGACCAAGGCTACATTCCTGACTGTTACGTAGCAGCAGACGAGGTTCCTCAGGCCCGACCATACCCATACATGGTATGGCTGAATGCTATACGACTAGATGTCAACCCGATAGAGGCCATCGTTAAGGTTGATGACACTGCTGATGGAGTCAGAGAGGGGACATCTGCTGGGTGTTGGAGTGTTGCCCTAGCAAAAACAGTAAGGAAGCTTGATTGAGGATAACTTATTCGCCATAGGACTTTTATGAGAACAATGCATCCGTTTTCATAATAGAGCTCTTCACCTTGGGCGTAAGGATTTTCCATTTCGGACCACGTGTCATTCCCCAGAGTATCATTTCTTTGTCTAACAGTTGCGTATGAGAAGACGTATGAATATGGGTACACTGAACTCAAGCAAAGAAACTTATTCTCAAGAGAATGAGACGTGGTGTGAAATGAAAACATTGCACCAAGATGAATTAGGTCTATAATGAAAATGACAAAAAAGAAGCATTGTGGTATAGCTTCAGTACATAAGATGTTTGTACCCAAAGTATACCACAATGCATCATGTTTGCATTCTTAGAAAAAAAAATATTATTAAAGGAACCCTAAAGGCGCGGAAATACGAGCAACAAAATCGTGCAACTTGTCGCGCAGCATTGTTGCATTGCAAGTTGTAGAGTGAATGTTGCTCGTATTACCAACCTTGACGACAACAAAATTTTAGTGCGCGACTTTGTTGCAGAAGTAGAAGTTCTTTCTACTCTCGCGCGGGATGGTAATACGAGCAGCATTTCCTCTGCAACTTGCAACACAACAATGTTGCGCGACAAGCTAGTTGCACGCATTTCCGCGCCCTAAAATACTAGGTGTGAGAATATATTTGGATCAAAGTATTTTGACTCACAATTTATCATTTTTTAATCCTAGGGAAACTATGTCGCGCTCAACGAAGAAGAGATCGCTGCTCTCTCCAAGGAAGACTACGAACGAAGATTGAACCGCTCCTACGAAATCCTGTCAAATGCTGGCGCACATTACGTCATTGACACCATCAACGACCTCCCTCCTGTAATTGATGACATCAACAGACGTATGGCTTCCGGTGAAAGGCCTTGAGCACGTGATCCCGTTCTTCATAGTCATTGGCTAATTCTCGACCAATAATTTTTTTAGTGTTTTTTGTTTATTTCATTTCATTTCACTTAAATCTAATGTGACCATCCTATGGTCTGTAAAGGCGCTGACACACGGTGCAACATTGCGCGCAATATTGGAGCCAATGCTGTATCGTTTTCTACTTCAGCAACATTGCGTGCAACAAATTGTGTCGCGTGACATGGTTCGCAATATCGATTGCCTGCAACAGTGCGCGCAATATTGTACCCTGTGTCCGCAACTTTATAGTAACAATAATGCAACGAAATAATTATAATGGGTATTAATAGCTGAAAGACTTAATGTGAATGTTTCCCCTGAGACCCCAAACCAGAAAACCGCTGGCATTTATGAAGAGAAACCTTAGCTAAACTAGGACGAGGCATAACGTGCTGATATAGCAAGTCCGTAAAGAATTTAGTGAATTTTCATCAACTAATTCCAATGAGTGTTGAATGTTATTTATGTTGCTCAGGCAATCTCTCTTTATTAGACCCCTTTCAGCACTTCGGAAATTATGCAGGTTAATGTGGAGAACAAAAGAATATGTTCCAATTCTCATAAGATTGAAATTCTTTTTCCCCTCCAAATTGAGCTGCTTTGACGTGACGTGAAGGTGTCTATAAGGAAAACCAATTCTTCATATCAATAAAAATTGTTTAATTTACATCCAGATTTTTGTAACTAGGTCCTAGATTTATATAGCCAGTATACGTAATATTTTCGACCTTAACTTTTCATTCGCAGGCAAATATTGAAATCAAATTTGTATTTTGTCCCTAAGAGCCTGCAGTTCTTCTGGACAGCAGTAAGACGACCAGAGCATGCGCACTGAAAACTCCCGAAGGAAATCAATTTTGACCACAATATTTGTTATAGAATAGAATATCTAGTATTCCTTGCCCTTTACTTGACATTCCCTGATATATATCCTTACTTAGAACAACCTATTTATTTTATTCTTAGAAATAATTGATTTAGATTAGTGCCCAGGGTCACGCGTGCAAATGTTTCTGTGGTGCTTGGGTTCTAGCGTTAATATTCAAATAAGTGTATTTTTCTAATATCAAAGTAATTATAACAGTAATTATAGTATAAAAATAAACAAACAGAATTCAAATGTAACAGATAATTGTGTGTCTGGAAGAGAATTGTATGAAAGGAGCTTTCCATAATAACATAGTTTTCGTGAAATAAAATTTGAATGTCTAAGAGAAACGAAATCTCCTTGGAGACAACTAGATTAGAAAAACCTTCAAATCAATATTCCAAGATATTTCTAGAACAATCCAAGACTTCGAGCAAGATGTTTTTTTAAAAAAGGGAAATTATTTTTTAATCTGTTTTGGCTTTGTTCATCTCGATATGACGACCTGGCCAGGTGTTTGGCTATCTATTATAAAGAACCCATTCTTACGCCAACTCTGGTAATATATTCAAGGATCTGGTGATCAGTCAAGAAGATTGATGGCGCCGAGGGAGACGTTTTTACAATAACGCTGTTCAAACTCGATGTTGTAGCTGTGTTTAAAGTTCGATTTTTCACTCTACTGCCATTCTGAGGTACGTAATCGCTTGGTTTTATGTTTTTCGTGTCGTTTTTGGTCAAAGAAAACTAGATTATGACAACATTTCGTATGAACAAAGCTTGTCTCTCTGGTGTGCCTTAGTTGTAAGAGAGCGATGAAAATGCCGGTTTTGAAAATATTACCTTAAAGCAGAATATAGCCTCGAGGGAAAATAAAAACTAAAGTGTATTCTACAGCTCCGTAACACATAAATCATACCATTTTAAGGCAAAATGCTAACATAATTAAATATCAAATAATATCATAACCCGTCAAGGACTGACACAGGTAGCCCAACTGGTGCTTTAGTAGCTCAAGTAAATACATTTTTTTAATTAAAAATCTTTGAAAAGATATTTTTAAAGATAAGCTGAAACGAACTTAATAATGTTGTTTGGTTCTAGCTTTAGCTGCTTGGACCAATATGTTTGCTGTTTCCTGACAAACGTTATAAAAATACTCGTTTCAGCAAGTTCCGACCTTATCGCAGATGCAAATTCTAATTTATCGAGTGGAGAATTCCTCTATTTCTAAATTAAATCTCAACAATTAGCCATGAAAAAAGTATGAAAATCATTCCTAACTTAGTTATCCCCAAACTAAAGAGAAAAGTAAAAAATTCCATGGTTAAAATCTAATAGTTATTTTTTGAAAAAAATCAATTTCCGAATTCGCGTGAGTGACAACAGACAGAGCAAAAGATTCAAGTCCAGACTGGAGTTTTCAAATCCATACATTTACTGTATTTTATATGCTTCAGCCTCGCCTTGAATCTAATGTTCTGTAGTCAAAAGGAGTCCAAAAGATCAGCGCAGTTCAGCTTATGGTCACGTGTTGTTAAAATAACCTTGAATGACCTTGAAGTCTCATTATTATATAATTTTCAGCCTCAGGTAACTATATCACGTTGACGTGCTGTTTCTTCTCGACTGGTCTTCTCACCAATACAGAGCAAAGCAACAAGGGGTAAGTCAGTCCTGAATTAATTTTTCTTAATTTTTCTCTCCGACAAAATATAAAATCCCAAGTGTTGTCAGTAATGACTGAATGCAGTTTACGTACTGTGTTATAGAAATTATTAGACCTTATTGGCTATGCATTCGCTTAATACATAAGGTAGAAGGGCCAATAATTATTGTGAGATTGCGAAACTATTGTCTTGGTCATTCTAATCGTTGATATATAGGGTTATTTTGCAGAAAAACTGAATAGCTAATCGTAAAATCTGTAGAATTCATAAACAGTTTGAAGGTATAACTCGAAATTTTCTTAGAGCCGTTCAATACGCCTAAAAATTCTCTATTTTTGGTTGCGATTTTTGGTCAATTTAATAACCACATCATCTGCTAAGTGCTCTATTGTCTTAACCAGGTTTTTTTATCGCCATTCTACAGCTTTCAGTAACCAGTAAATATAGAAAAACTAAAAGAAAATGTGTTATATTTATTTTGAACTAAGTTTACGTAGACAGATTTTTCTAGAAGCAAAAAAGCCGGTTCAAATCATGAGCCAGAACAATTCAAATACAATAGGTCATGTGTTTGAGTTGAATGATGTGTGACCTTTTGACAAGCGTAGTAATAAAAGTACCATGGAAGGGATTATCAACACACTCGATGGGGGGGGGGGGGGTGGGGGCAGGGTATATTTTAGATACAAATTATATCGATTAGAATCGCTGGTTTTTATCGTAATTTGAATTTAGATTTTTTTTTCTTGAAATGTACCAATATTTTTACTTTGAACGAGCTATCTGTTATGTTTTTGTAAATAATCTTTGATTTCTGTCTGGCTTAAGAAGGGACAATGATATTTGATTTAACTGTCTGGTTTGAGGTCAACCATATTGAAGATATTTTTTTTCTCTTGTAAATCCTTCGGCTTTTTTTCTAGATTATTGGCTGATACAGCCAATCAGAATGCTGGAAAGCCGTTGTATATTCGTCGGTATTTCACTCTTCCTTCCCATCATGCACTGCGCGTTGAATCTACGCATTTGTATTTTCTATGATGTGTGATAAAATAGTTGTATACACATAGAAAATACAAGTGACGTGTGGGATGTTTCATGGTATACCACTCGAAAGCATTGTATAACTAGTATGTAAGCCCTCAGACGTTTGTCAGGGTGGCGTTGTTTCATCGAGATGCAAATGTAAACATTCTCTCTTTTCTTCCAGTTCGTTTTTAAAATAGAGCCCCTCGTAGTTACTATGGAAACTAAAAAGCGCGGGAAGCATGCCGCTGACCAGCCCGAAGAGTCTCGCAGCAACGGAACAACCATGAACGGGACTAGCCAATCAGCTGCTTCGTCCAATGAACGACTGGAGAATGAGAATGTCAACATCTCTGGTATTCCTGGAATGAGTATTAATATTCTTGGCACATTCATGCTACTGTGGCCTCCTCTCTTCGTCTGGTATTTTTGGCTCGCTTGTAACTCGTACCAGTGCTCTCTGGGCTCGCTCGGTCACGACCTCAAAACTCGCTTCCAGGACGGCACGGTGCTCACGTTTGTCAGGAAGAACATCCCGGAAGTGACGTCAGAAGCAATAGTAGTATTCACCTGTTGGATGGTCCTACAGGTCGTACTATACCTAGTCCTTCCCGGCCGAAAAGCTAAAGGTAACCCAACACCAGCAGGTAATGCACTGCCTTATAACTGCAATGGAATGAATGCTTGGTTGGTCACTCATGCCTTGTTTATTGCTGGTGTTAAACTTGGATACTTCAAGATGACCATCGTCTACGATCACTGGGGAGCTCTACTGGTATTGGCTAACATTTTTGGCTTCTCGCTGACAATCTTCTCATACATCAAGGCGTCTGTTGCTCCAAGTCACAAGGAAGACCGCTGCTTCAGTGGATCGTTTTTCTATGATCTGTTCATGGGCGTGGAACTGAACCCACGGATAGGAGACTTTGACTTTAAGCTCTTCTTCAACGGACGCCCAGGAATAGTAGCCTGGACGCTCATCAACTTGTCGTTCGCTGCCAAGCAATACGAGAACCTGGGATACGTCACTAATTCCATGGTGATTCTCAACATCCTTCAAGCATTTTACGTCATTGATTACTTCCTGAACGAGGTCTGGTACCTGAGAACCATCGACATCGCGCATGATCATTTCGGCTTCTACCTCGCCTGGGGTGACATGGTATGGCTTCCATTCATGTACACCCTCCAAGCCGTCTACCTGGTCTATAATCCCGTTAACCTACCACTTTGGGCTGCAGCTGGAGTATTCATGCTTGGTATGGCAGGTTACTTCATATTTAGGTCAGCTAATTCACAGAAGGACTATTTCCGCTCACAAATCAAGAAGACTGGGAAGTGCGTCATCTGGGGTAAGCCCGCGGTGTACATTCCAGCGGAGTACAGTACCTCTGATGGCGAAGTCAAGAAGTCGTGTTTACTCGCATCTGGTTGGTGGGGAATATCAAGGCATTTTAACTACGTCGGTGACCTCATGAATTCCCTGTCCTATTGCCTTGCTTGTGGTGTCAATCACATGTTGCCGCAGTTCTATTTTGTCTATATGACGATTCTATTGGTCCATCGCGCCTTCCGTGATGACGTCAAGTGTAATCAGAAGTACGGCCAATTTTGGAAGAGGTATTGCAAAAAGGTTCCTTACAAGATTATTCCATATGTGTTCTAGATACGCATGGATATGGGACACTGCTCGTGAATGAAAAGAGAGCAGGGCAGGGATTGATTAAAAGGATAGCTTGACAGTCGTCGCCAGAAAATGATTTATGAAACTAAATTCTAAGCAATGCATTAATAGTTTGCAAACATACCCGACAGGGTTAAATGACATGGCGGCCATGTTGGTGGTATTGACAAAGGAAGATAATGAGAAATCTGTTGTTAAAAAAACACCAACCTAGCCGCAATGACGTAACGCGCAAAAGAAGAATAATCATTTCAGACCAATAGTACTAGAGCAGTTCTTCCTCCGATCCAACCCTTCGCCTTGCCTTTCTCTTCCTGGAAATACTGTTCCTATAAGAAAAGATATTGGACAAATTGTTTATGTTTTGCTGAGAATGGAGGGTAGGTTTGGAGCTACGTGACATCTAGTCCAGAGCTAGACCCACTTTTATGGATGCGTGCGCGGTGGAGACGAATCTAGCGGAAAGAGAAATTTTTAACTCCTCTGGACCCAATTTTCTCAGTATTTTTGTAATTCGTGCGCGCGCTGTTTTCCTTTTATTCTTGCGATATAAATGAATGAGCTATTGAGAAAAGTGGGTTCAGTTCTGGACTAGGAAGTGATAAGTGATGAAAGAGTAAAGAGTGCGCAAGTATTTGATAGGAACGCCAGTGAGTGCGCTTTCAAGTGCGCTCTCTGCGGCGGTTTGCTTGCAAGGGCAGAAAAAAAGTAGGAAGAGCGGGCAAGAATAATGAGAGAGGATAGGAAGCTCAATAGAGGATGAGAGGGAAAGATTAAAGGATCACTTAAGAGTAGAAGAGAGGATGGTATAATGCTTATTTCTAAAAATCTCACTATTTTTTTTGGTTTCAAAAGTTACAGGTATTACATTGTAATTTACCCATATTTCAGGTTACTATGTAAAATTCATTTTGACATTGGTAAGATTTAGTTGTTTTGAGTTTATAATAAATATGATTACAGAACTGCGATGTCTGGACTAAAGTACATTGAAGATAGAGTGAATTAAGAAGGAACGAATCAGGAACTCATCTATAAACGAATAAGAAATCAGTGAATGACAATGAATGAATGAGTGAGTGAGTTTGTGAATGAATGAGTGAGTGAGTGAGTGAATGAATGAATGAATGAATGAATGAATGAGTGAGTGAGTGAGTGAGTGAGTGAGTGAGTGAGTGAGTGAGTGAGTGAGTGAGTGAGTGAGTGAGTGAGTGAGTGAGTGAGTGAGTGAGTGAGTGAGTGAGTGAGTGAGTGAGTGAGTGAGTGAGTGATGAATGATAAATGAATAAACTATCACATCCAGACAAAATGTTCTCTTATAGCAAAAAGCAAAAAGAAACCTAGAAAAAAAATCCCTCCAATGCTTGCACGAGGGCTTATCGATCACAGAGTTTCTACAAAGAAATAAAAATTCGAATGGAGCTGCATAGCTATTGAAAAAACTTATACTCCTACTTCTCGTTTTCCTTTATTAAAAAAATATACTTTGAATAGTCTCAACAAACTGCTGCCAAACCACAGTCGGAAACGCAATTTCCTTTCTTGATATTGTTTAGCAATTTTTAATTGCAAACGGAAAGGGACGACTTCTAATCTCCGAACGGCGATCCCTGGAGGCCCCGGCGTACATCACTTGAAGCAAGAAGACGCCAAACGCACTAACTATATCCATAATGGATATTTTATCTAAATAACAAAAAGATAGACAGATTATTGTATAAACACCGAATAAAAGCACTCAAGCATCACGTATTGAAACTGCTAATTTACCATTCTTATAGGAATTCCTGAGAGTGATCCATTATTTAATTGTCAGCCAACAGAAGCACTCTTTGGAGGAGTTCTGGTCGAAATTTGCATTTATTTTGAGCTACCAACGTCAGCCAAGCAGTGTAGAGCAACAATATATTGTGATGGAGTGTAGTCGCTCGCAAAACATTAAACAAGCGAGCTTATATTCTCTTGGATATAGTAATGTTTAGATTCAAATGTTGGTAGAGCTGTCGGTTTTCTGCAGCAGTGGGTTTGGAAAACGACAGTCTGTGCTCAGCTTGAAGAACTGTTGTAGTTATCTTAAAGGTAAGATTATGTTTTCTTAAACTCCTAGTAATTATAAGGTTGTAAAGAAACAGTTTGCGAGGAAACATCCAGCAAGCTGGATCTTCAATTTAGCTGATAATCGAGAGAATGCGCTCGCAAAGACGAAGTGACATGTGCAAGCCTAAAAAAGCTTCCTCCATTATCGCAAACTATTCCTCAATTATCCGAAAAGTTTTTATCCCAAGAGCTTAGGAAGTGAGCTTCATTCAAAACGACAAGTATTCTGACTTCCAGCACTTATTCTATGTCGTTTGAGCAAAATAATAAGTTAATGAATTCTTTAGATTGTTATCAAACCAAAACTAAAATTGATGTACTCTTCAGAAGTCTGTCATTAAGTCCTGAAGACTTAACTCTCGCAAAACCATCTTAAGTTATTTTGATATTGGTTTTCAATGAGAATGAATTTACTACAACACAATAGTCACGTAGAGTTATAAATATATTTTAGTGGCAAAAATATCTTGGTTTTTTTTTAAATCGAAAATGCTCGCAAGCATCTAAATAATGAATTTTTTTGTGTCTCAGCGAAAAAAAAAAAGCATTCAAATTTCCTGTAGTTTTGTATTGGTTTCCAAAGACGCCAGAAAAATACAGAATAATTTTAAGGTTTGCAGAACAGTAACTGTCAGTTGTTATTAATTCAAAACAAAATAAACAAAAGAAGAAAGACTTATCATGAATACCGGCATAATATTATAGTTTTTCAAACAAATCACAAAGAGGATTAGTTTGGATTTTATCTTGACGAGCTTAAGATTCTTACACAAGGCTTTATTGTTCTTTAAATAGCGGTAAAAATTATGAACGCGAGAGTAAATCATGATTGAAAATCAGGAACTCTGTGAACCGAATCGGTTGGAGTTTTTAGAATCCTAGCGAGGAAAGGAAGTTAGCGCTGCAACCAGAAATAGTAAGACCGCTTTTGTTCATATTTTATGCGTTATTTCTAACCTTGACATTCCACTTGTTTTAGCAGATAAGAAATTAATATAATTACGAAAAAAGCTTCGCGAAACGAATGGGAAGGTGGTAAAAAGTAAGCGCAAAAGGATGAAAAGTAGTTTTTGGAAAATACAGTAAATTTTGTATCTCTAAAAGGAATAGTTGAGAGTGTCATATATGAAGATGAATTAGCTAGATTAATGATATCTTCATGGCAAATGTATACATGATTTACTACCATAGCCAGACAAATGCAGAGCTGTCTATTTTTCATGCAAAATCGGAATAAAAAATTTGATTTGTGTTCTTTTCTCCGGAAGTTTGAAAGTTTTGTGGTTTGATTTGTCCATAGTTAATCGAGAGGTGGCTATGGTTTGTTGGTGTGGGAACGGAGGGAACTGTTGATTTATCACTCAGTTCTAGTGATATGGAACTGATTTAGTGACAGCAGCAATGAGATGACAACAGAAGAATGATAGAAGATAACGACAAGAACAAAAAACAACAATAAAAAACGACAACAACAACAACAACACAATCACCAACAAACAACAACGACAAAACAACAACAACAAAACAACTCACCCCATAGACGGTCTACAATTGAAATAGCAAATGACTTCAGAAGTCCATTGCAAATGACGTGGACACCATGTTGGAAGACACATTCATCCAACATGGTGGACCATCAACGCAAAATAGCAAAGCACATTATAACATCATCTAACAAAACAACTACACAGTATACCAATATTCAACGACGCAATGCAAGATAATTCAAATCACACTACAATACAGCATAACACCACGCACCAACAACTACGCATTTTACGCTTTGAACCGATTTAAACGACAGAAAATTAAGCTAACCAAATTGTTTAATCTCTGTTTTCAACATGTTGGGTTGATTTTGGATACTAATAATACAAGATTTGATCCATAACCATTAATGACTGATATGTTAATGCTGATGATAGGCTACATACATTTTCGTGATTAGTGTGAGAAAACTTTCAGTTTTAGTTAAATTTTGCATTCATTTGCGCTGTTTCCATGGCGACTAATGAAACGAAGTGAGAATAATATATCATGGCAATAAATTAAAAATATCGTACTAAACCTTAGTGTATCACGGAGACGGATAGTTTTCCTCTGTAAATCAACTGATCCCTCAGGCCACAGGTGTCTAAGAAGATGTGTTAAAACATATTCAGATCTGTTTACTGATCAGTTTTACCGTTTTGCATTCCGATCAGTAAAGATTAATTCTACATCCTTATTTCCTTTTATTTTCGAGATTATCTTCATTATTGTCGCTTTGTTTCTTCAGCTAGTCCTTATTCACGTAATGTCACACACAAGATTTACATTTGTCACAGTGTCGTCGACCTTTCTTCACAGAAAGAAGTTAACTTCTCGTGTTACATGTTAAATACAAATCCCTGCTCAAAGCCGTCCATCACTCACTGGGGATATCGTTATATTTTTCTTTGCTTTAACGAGCTTTTTGATAAGATCTTTATTGGATACAAACTCAGAGTGATTTGTAAGGTAAAAAGAGAATCGATGAAGAACCAAGAGCGATAGATTATTATCAAATCATTGCGCGGATGTAGATGGAGCAAAATTGTTGTACATAAAGCTCCAAATCTTGTCCTGGCGGTAAGTCATACGAACATTTTCACCTTTCTGTCTTATTACTTTACATTCTGTGATAAAACTGCTACGTTTTTCTTAAATATCGTTTTACTCGGGCAATTTTTGATCGATTTAATTGTCTACATAAGTATCGGACATAGTCTCTTAATAGTTTCATCTTCGCACGCCATGGCAGTTTGTTATTGTCTATTCCACAATCCAGATCTCTGTAAAATGACCTCTCGCACGCCAACTATTTTCAAATGTCTGGATAATGCTTTTAATTTTTTCCCTTTTACATCAATTTTATCTACGTATTCCTTAGCCTCAAAGATAAACGTTTTCAAGTTTAGTGTTTCAATAGTTTTTTTCCAAGCACTACTTAAGAGTTGCTTTTCATTTCCTAAGATAGCAGCTGTTATCTTCGTTACTTCGGTTTTATACGAAAAAATATTTTAGCTAATCAGATTATCTACCCATCATTGAAATCCTTGAGTTACTAACTTGTTTGTCAACCGTCTAACTCATTGTTCTTGATTATGGAGTCTTGGATTGATGATAATAAATGCTATTTGTAGAACAACTTATTTTCTTCTTGGGTTTACAGCAGTTTGGAACTTCCCGTATAGAGTTCATGCTGGAGTTTTGATGTATTTGAAAATACTCAGTTTTAATATTAGAAACATCTCCAAACATAAACACAGAAAAGTATGACAAACTTTGGTGTCACATTAAAGTCGAAAAAATATCAAATTTAAGTGTGTAAACCTGGAGAAAAGAGAATTGAATTTCACAACTACAAACTGGTTTTCTCGAAGCAAAGCCAGACAATTCGTTCAACAAAATATTTCATGGGTTTCAGAGACGACATTTTGTATGGCATAAAAGTGAATCCAGTGTAAACCAAGCGTTTGTAAAGACACTTGAAGACAATTGACCGCACTGTCAACCTTGTATAGATTTATTTACTCAAAACATATTTTTATTATGTGTTTTGTGGAGAGGAAAGCTGGTTCAAATGAAAGGGTCAAGGTACTGGGTCGTCTAGCTAGCGTGATTCTTTCCAATGCTGCTAAAAATAATACATAGGACTGTCAATACGATGATAGATTGACAGACCAATGTTCTCTAGATTATACTAGCTGAATGGATGTTGAAAAAAATAATTGCTATAATTATAAGCATTAGAATTTCCCTAGCATAATCAGTTTTAAATCATCTAAAATTTCTCTCTGAAATTTCTTTTCAATGTTTGATTTCCCCCCTCCCCCAGTTTTTCATTTTACTAAGCTCCCAATCTGCAGGGTTGCCATGGTAGTGACCAATCAGAAAAGAGGGAAGCCAGTTTACTGTAGACCACGTTTGTTCGCTTCTTGACTGAAGGTGAATATTTCTTGAAAGTTTTGAAAATTTTCTCCTTAATTTTGGATCAAAAACCTTCTTTAAATACTTTGTTTGATCTTAATCGTCGAAAGAATTGACAAATCTACAGATGGGAGGTAAAGTAGGATTACAATGGCGTTGAAAAAAGAGAGAAAAATTGCGCTTATTCAACGTGTTTGATTTTGGGCGACAAGACTGAGAATAGACTTGACGAGGATTCGAGGATCCACGAAAATATCCTTTTAACAAGGCATATTTTGGTCATAAGATGACAAGGAAACAACTGATAAGGTATTTTTCTGTAAAAATACGCAAAATACAGCTTCATAGGTGCAAGAATTTGACTATTAAGATTTTATGCTAAACTTGGAAACTTTTAGAACTAACTTTCTTTTACGAAGGCAAGCTTTAGAATAATGATAAATGACGATGAAATCAGTTATTGAATGTACGTATGTTCAAGTTTACTTACCTTAGAAGTCAACCCGTTATTTTTTCATCAATTCTGCTTCTTATTCTGGTTTTTCTTTCATAAAGATTGGGGAAAGCCATCTTCTTTTTCGATCTACATGACGTCATGTATCCGGGACTTTGAACTGAGCTGTGCCTTTGTAAATTCTATCATACCGCTAAAAGCGATCATTCAAATACTCCTTTGAACAGCGGGAATCTGAAAAAATCTGAAAAATAGTTTCCAGCGGTTTTTCATGTTATTTCTATTTATTTTAGGAAGAGAACATGCCTAGCTGGATCCTGTAGCCATAGGTTCCTTGCCTATGACGTCATAGCCGTCATGTTGGTCCTCTTTTGCAAAAGATTTAGACTTGATTTCTTTTGTAATGTCAGCCAACATGGCGACCATGTCTTTTATTTCTTTATTTTCATGGAAGGGAACTAAGCCACGATTGGAAAAAATAACAAATAAAATATTCATTTATATTTTTTCCTGTATTTTCTGTAGCTGCCCGGGTCTACTGCCTATTAGTTGGTCAAAATGCAAGCAGGCTCCAGTAACCCTGCTATCCGCCTCAGTCGCCGTGGTGGTAGCCCTTTCTTTAATGAATCTTCCAATACATCCACTATCAACACTATGAACAGTACTTTGAGTGCATCAACGGAGCAGATTCATAGCCACAGCCGCGCGCATGGACCACCACTGTCCCCTCCTCCACAGTCAAGACATGAGAGAGAACGTAAGTAAAGGCAACAAAATCGTGAAACTTGTCGCGCAACATTGCTGCAGCGTGAATGTTGCTAGTAGAGTGAGTAATGTGATCGTCCGGGTGAGTGTAGTCTTGAGAAACACTGGTGACTAGTATTACCATCCTATATACAACAACACAATTTTGTTGCGCGACTTTGTCGCAGAAGTAGAAGCTCTTCAGTCTACTCTCTGCAACAAAGAAATGTTTTTGCGCGCGGGGTGGTAATACGAGCTACATTCGTTTTGCAGCTTGCAACGCAACAATGCTGCGCGACAAGTTACATGATCTTGTTGATCGTATAGAGTGCTTTTCATATGAGTGGGATACGATGCGGCAAATTCGTAGCCGTAACTGTACGGATTGTGAATTACTGAAAGCCAATGGGAAGCTCCATGTACGTCCGTATTTACTGTAAGTCAGTACTGTATGTTTCCCACACTCACAAAAACCGCTCGCTCTATAAAACTGAAATGTTTCCGCATCCCCACAGAAATCTTTTAGAATAGATTTCGCATAACTTTCGAACTGCGTACTGCAGGGTACCTTCACCACTAGGGAAAAGATGACATCCTTTGATCCAATCACAGCATATGAGACTACTGCTCATTTACTGTTTTTCACGGTCACGTCATGGCGCTCTTCCGTACCGCAGTTTTTTAGGTGTTTTTTTCAGTCATAACAAAACTCGCGTATACTTCCAAGTGATTATCTGGCGCTTAATTCTCCAGACATTTTTTTATTATTTTTACCATGAAGACGAACTACAAGAGTTTCCGCATTTGATCCGCCCGTTTCCAAATTTGATCCGTCTGTGCGCAATCTGTAAAAAAAGTTGTCTATAATAATGAACTTACAAAAGAACGAATTATCGACATTCTACTGCAACGTCTTTCAGTTCATAATTTCATGTATTAAAATATTGTAACAGTGGTGAAGGCATTTTGTCTTTATTTAATCATAATTTCTTTTCCTTAGAGGACGAACTATGATCTCGAATAATCTACCTGTTGTAACCGTGCGCAATCCTGACAGACATTCTGTCTGTTTTAATTATAATTTCTTTTCCTTAGAGATGGAACTACAATCTCGAATACTCTACCTGTTGTAACCGTGCGCAATCCTGACAGACATTTTGTCTGTTTTAATTATAATTTCTTTTCCTTAGAGATGGAACTACAATCTCGAATACTCTACCTGTTGTAACCGTGCGCAATCCTGACAGACATTTTGTCTGTATTAATCATGTGTTATTTTCCTTAGAGGATAAACTACAATCTCGGATAATATTAGTGAAATGAAATGCGTTCGGTGTGAATAATAGAATCTCGAATAATCTACCTGCTGTAACCGTGCGCAATCCTGACGGACGCTCTGTCTGTTTTAACCATGACTTATGTTCCTTACAGGACGAACTACGGCACTTAATATGGAGTGGCTTAAAAGCTCCGTCAAGCTTCTAGAAAGCGCTTTGCGTGAACGAAACAAGCAGATGGATATCCAGAGAAAAGAGATCGAGTTTCTCAGAAAAGAACTGAGAAAAAAGGACGATGTCATTCGTGAATACGAGAACATCATCAAAGAACGAGAAGATATGGAAAAAAAAGAACTTGAGATTCTACACAAGGAGATAAGGACCTTGAGAATGGATGTCATGTCAAAGGTAAGTTCCTATAATTTCAGGTCTCGAAAAAGTGCGTTCCTGGGACAAAGTACAGGCGAATTTTTACCAATGGCAGGAAAAAATACAACGTCAATATCACGCGAAGTGACGGTCCGAGCGCGCACGTCTCGGAGAGTGAGCTGCGTATAACGTGATAATTCGTTACTTATTCACCACTTTCACATTCCTATAATGCTTTGCGTTTTTGGGGGGCAAAAACGAAAAACAATCTATAATATTACCATGAAGATTAATAAGAATTGAAGAAAAAACATCTAAAAACACTTATGCATCTATGATAGATTCTAGCCGAATTCACAAAAACCAGAAAAAAAGAAATTTGAACAGTTTATGAGTAAATGTCATGACATTTCTTGGTAAGTCCATACATTGTCTGTAACACCAAACGTTTCATTCTCCCTTGCGTGTGGAATTAACTCTGATTAAACTGATACTGGATTTTTCAATGATAATAGTAAACATGCTCAGCATTTGCAAGAAAAGTTTTGAATTTTCAAATAATTTTTGCTATTGTTGCTCCCCAAAAGCGCAAAGTATTATGGGAATGCGAAAGTGGTGAATACTTACGTTTTGGGCGTAATAGTCCCCTTCATAGTTCTCTGCGCCATCTTGTAAGGTAGCCGTGCCTTTGCATCGAAGCGAGACATGATGTGACCTTGCAATGACAGAGACCTTTTTTAACACCTTGGACAAGTATTCACGTCTCTAACATCTCTATCTATTGCAAGGAAAACTCATATCTCGCTTCGATGCAAAGGCACGGCTACCTTACAAGATGGCGCAGAGAACTATGAAGGGGACTATTCGCCATTTTCTACACTCATTCACTGATCAAACAAAGTATTTAGTCGAGGTTGCAAGGTTCAAATTTGAAGGATCTTTTGAAACTACTTTACAACCGATAAACATGGACCACGGAGCACCCTTAAAAGTGGTGGGGCTATATACAGGCTAGTTAGTATGGAAAAAGTGGTGGGGCTAAGATTGGAAAATATAAGAGACTAGTCGTGGGAAAAGGGAAAGCCTTACCAGCCCCTCCCTTAGCGCTCGGTCCCTGATGAATGGAAAGTGGTGAATGGAAGTAAAAGAAACAAATGAAGAATAAATTTCAAAGAAATACCGACATTTTGTAAAGTTTTAAAGTGGTGCTTATTTTCCCACTTCGGACACTCTTTATAGAGAATTTAATACTTCTTTCTTTATTGGTAATGACTGATAAAAGTGCATTAGGGATTGGTCATAAAGTAAAGGGGGGAGGGGTGGGCCGGCAAAACTAGAATTGAATTAGCATTTTTTTTTAAAGCTGGCCCATTATTAAATGAGGTTGAAAAGTGATGAACCACCCCCAATTTTGAAACAAAATTGCATAGATGTAAGATGTTACATGTTCCATTCAAGGAGTTCAAAATTATGTGGCCTACCCTGTTTTTGAGGGCCCACCACCTTTACTTTATGACCAGCTCCTTAGTATGGACACAAGTAGAAAGAAAGGTATCAGTGGCGGATCTAGGGGTAGTGCGACGGGGTCCGCTGCACCCGTTTTTTTTTTTTTTCAACGCCATTTTTTTTTCTTTCTTACTTTGACATCATATGACGTCAATATGACGTCATAGCAATCTATTCCCCGATCTGGACCCCGTTTTGAAAAACCCTGGATCCGCCACGGGGTATTTTAGGTTTGAAATAGGAAAAATCATAACCAAAGAAAATATATGTTGTATCGAATCCATTAAGTTCCCCAACGTCCTGACAACCTCGATATGTTATTGAGAAATGAGATATAATTTATTTTATTTTTTGAAGGTAATGACGATACGAGAACAGGATAATACAATCGTTGAATTAGAAAATAAGACGGAAAAGTTAATGTCAGTCATGCCCCCACCCTCCTACCCACGGGCACGTGCGCAAGGGGTGTCAGCTGAGCCGGCCAAACGAGTTCTTCAGAATGCATCACCACAACCAGTAATAGTTGAAAAGGAAGAAAGGTAAGAAGACTTAGAACAATATAACCGTCATTACTCACAATTTAATTACAATTACAATATTTTTTATGTTTACATGTATTTCTATATTTCTAAAAAGAAAAGTTAGGGAAGAGGTCAAAACAATAGTCCAAAATAGGGACCCATTTTTATTCATTTAGGTGGTGGGTACCGGTTCATACCCCCTACCCCCTCAGAAGCCTATCAAAATGCTCAGTACTGGATGTCTATAGTGACCATTTCTATGCACAAACATGTTTTCTAGCATACACTGAGACGGACAGTTCATTTACTTCTCTGATCTGACTTTTAGTTTTGGAGATATTTGAAGACAAAGTCTAAGATTTTACTTCCAGAGGTGGTGGGTACCGGGTGATACCACCCCACCCCCCTAAATCGGGTCCCTATTGCGGACAATTGTTTTGACCTTTTCCCTTATATACAAATATATATTGGTATTGTAAAAGAAGATATAGTAATAATTTAGGAAATGACTAGAGTCTAAGTTTATTTGAAGCAGTCCGATCGTGGCAAATCATTCACATTCAATTCAGTAGCTGACCACTACAATTTTTTTTTTTTTTTTTTTTTTTGTTGACATTTTTATTTCCATTTTACATAAAGTTTACAGACTAGTTGATAGTAAATAAATAAATAAAACAATGCTATGACATATAACAAAGAGAAAAGAAAAATAAAGCTAGATATAAAGAAAAAACACACGATATATTTTCAAAAAGAGATTACCCTTTAAGATTGATTTAGTAGGGGGAGTAATTTGTTCCATTTTTTTAAATGAAATAAAAGTTTATCCTTTTTAAATGCTAGTACATACTCTAGGTGGTATACATATTTAAGTTTCTTTTTAAATACAGAAATCTTTGGTAAGAAATTATTTAAGCTACAAGAGTAAATATATTTTTTAACTAATTGACCACTACAAATTGATAATTGATAATTAAATTAAATAATTGATAATTTTTACCCGCCACTTTTGATCATTATGAAGAAAACATGTTGCTTGGTTACTACTGGGGCCATATAGATAAGTTTAACTAAGTTTCAAGTCATTTTCATTTTTCATCGGTCTTCATGCATCCAAGTACCCCTTTAAAAGCAAACTAACTGGATGGGACCCAGACTACTCTCGGCCAAACCCTCGGGTGCTGAGGTAGCGAGCAAGGTGCGATTGTGGTTTGACATTGATACAATGTTATCAAACTCAAAAGGTCCATGTGAGGGTTTTTGAGAGATCTGCCAAACAAGTTTTATAATCTTCAAGAGTTCACTCAAATCTTTCGTCATTGGTTTTGGCAGCACTTTAATAGTACGTGCGTGGGTGATGATGTAATGACGTAAAAATTGAAGTATAAGCAAATCTTATTAGACAGCATTTCAAACAGTAGTGTTGCAAGGCTTGAAAGGGTATGAGTAATGGAAAGCTTTGTTACGCCTAAAATCAATAAAAGATATTTAAATCGTCCTTGTGTTACGAGCCGTAACACTTAACAAACTGGTCGCCTTCGTTTCATGATCGAATTGGAATTTAGTTGATTTTTGCGGTGGGAGGAAAACCCGGAAAAAATTCCTTGAAACGCAAGAGAACCAACAAGCAACTCTGTTACTCTGCTCACATGTGAAGCATTACAAGTCCGGGGAAGCCTTGTACCCAGTACAAGAGCGGAAGAAAAGGATATAGAGCGAGAAGAGCAGAGATGTGAAATATGAGGAAGTCAGATTATGCTTACTACAAGTGCTAATCGGAAATGCGTATTGAATTCATCATTTCACAAGCCTTTTTATTGTTTTTCAAGCATAACTAGATAGTTCTGACGTCGAAGCGCCATATATGAAATCCCTATTTATCACGAACGTTTCCAAACCATTCGATATAATAGCTCAAACATAGGCGGCGGATGGACATAAAAACTGGGAGGGGGACTGTTATCGCCAAAATTGCAAAGAAAAGAAAAGAAAAGGAAGAAAGAAAGAAAGAAAAAAAAAAAAAAAAAAAAAAAAAACCCTGTCAAAATCAAAATCGCCGAAGGAAAATAAAAGGGAGATGCAATTGGAGGGATTCAGACAGAATCACCCTGAAGAAGTGTGTGTGTGGGAGGGGGGGCACCCGAGCGCGCCACCTATGTCAAAAGATACCGACTTTCTCCGCAAAAAAATAGCTATTCATCCATTGACTGAAAAGCGAAAAATTTAGATAAATAGATAACTAGGTAAGTGGGTTTTGTTACTGCAGTTCTGGAAAAAGATAAGAAAATTGACTAGCGTATGATGTAAAAGATCCATATTGGTTCTACTTTTGACATAGTAGACACATCAAAGTTTCTTTACTTCCGTTCTAAATACTCACAATACTTTTTATGCTTTTATATAAGACTATTTCAGTTTGATATAAACCAATAGCAGGGGGAAAAACTAAGATATTTAAGCTTTTCTTTTCTTTTAAATCCCTTAAAATCAATACTTCAGTTATTATTTGTTGACGTGGCTGTATTATCGAATATTTTTCAAAGGTCAATCATAAGAACCATGAAATCACTGATTATTTTGATTTTAATTTCTTAAGTAGAATTTCATATCGTTTGTTTTTGTTTACCCATGCTTTAAGTCACTTTAATTACCATATCAAATTATTAAAAAAATGTTTGGCGAATTTAGATGAGATTAACATCTTTCTCTTAATATTCGTCGCTCGTCTTAGGAACATTTCTCCCTTCACTGAGCGCTGCTCTTAAGGAATACAAAAAAAACCTGTCATTCGTATTTTTGATTGAGTCATTTGGGGTCAAGAATAACGCCGTTTTGTCTGAAGAACGAAACCGTCAAACGTGAGTTGCTTGAATTTTAATAATAGTCCGCGCAGGGAATCAGAGTTAAAAAGGACCATCGACTACACATCGTATATTATAAAATACGTATCCTATAAAACGCGGAACGCACTCGGAGGTGGCTGTAAGGATCAATTACTCATCGCCTGGATTGCAAGCGTCGGGAAAATCTGGAAATTTTCAAACGACAGAAGTGAACCGTGAAAGGAAAAATAGCTACCAATCTGCCAGCTCATCTCCGGCTGCCATTTTTGGTTCAGCCAAAGCATTTCTCAATTATACAATAGGAAAAGTAAATTCAAATGCCAATAACAAATGAAAAGGAGGCTTTATTTGTAAAGCGATTGTGGTAGGATTGCACTCATCATCTAAACATTTTGTCGAACATTTGAAGAGCTCTAAAATCAGATAATGACGGTCAATGGGTAGAAGTCGTAGAACATCATCTTGTACGAGAATTCTGTGGTTCTGACCGCATCTTGGTGAGTTAAGACAAATTTAAAGAGCTAAGCCAATCAAAGTCAAAGGGATTAACTATAACACAAAAAAGAGCTCACCGAAATACCTTTGTACTCAGGACGCTAAATAACTACACGATAATATAAAGCATTTGTAGCCCCGCCAGTTGAACATAAACACAGCAATACCATTGAGGATGTTATTCAGTCAACAGGACGTGGCTAGTAACCGGTCTGCTGTTGTCACTGCAGCCAATTATCCGTCCGTTCTCTAAAGAAAGCTTATTGGATACAAGAGCGCCGGCTCCCCATCAAAATAAGTGGGCTGTTGTGCGCACTGCGCACTTGGACACCAAAAGACTAAGCAAGGCGCGGAATCTCTTTAGGCCCTATCGATTTACCGCCGACGTCTCAAATTGCTCATTCGTTCCTGACTTATACCAAGATTCGGCCTTACTAAGCCTGTTAATATTACCCAGAATACCGTTCGGGTGTAGTTACTGTGGTGACTGCAGTAGTAATGCTTTGCGGTGGGTCAGGTGAAGCCTCCATACACACTCCGAGGCGGCGAACATCATCCACCTTCAGTTGTTTGTGTTTTCAACGAAACTCCGGGAACAAAATGGGCAGTTTGCGTGAATTGCAGCACGCGCTGCAAGAAAAGAACAGTGAACTCAAGATGAAGGATTCTAGGATCATGGCCTTGGAACAAGAACTGCGGCGAAAGGACGAACTAGTACGGAGACTCGAGAGTGAGTTAGATAAATACCGATCTGTATTGCAGCCGAACGTACCGAGTGCTGTGGGAAGAACCAGAAACCAAAGACAAGGGATTTCCGCAGAGCCGCAGAGTGCCAAAGCTGTGGCTGAAAACTCGAAGCCTCTACAACGGCATACTAAGACCACCAGGCAAGCTCCTAAACTATTTCTAATTCTTTTAATCAATCGTAGCATTCATGAACTAAGTCTGTGTGTGTTACTAATATTACTAAAATTACAATTAGATTCTTTCTTGTTTGACATTTTGCTTTGCTTATACCGAAAGACAGTCCCGAAACATAACGTTAATATGGTCCAGAAACGATCTTGTCGATTAGGGGCAGTAACTCAAGTCTAAATTTGACTTAGCTCCAAGCCAGTTATAATACCTTTTGACTTCGGAATGCTTTCTTCATCATAATCTAAACATTCTCCTACGTTCTGTCTTACTCGATCGTTATTCCAAAACCAAGGCGTCGTTAAATTGCAGTGTATCGAAGGCAAGGTTAGTTCAAAACACCGTCCGCTTCGGTCTATAAGAGCGGTACAGCCACCACCACTACTTATTAATTTAACGCTGTTGCTTGAACCTTGTCGGCCACTATTCTAGCCTACCCGCTGATTGCCCATATTACTAACGTATTTTGGTCGCTAGTATTTTTATTAACACTACAACTCGCTCTCTAAATACGCCTTCCGATTCCTTTATATCTGGAACAACTGAACAATTCGAGATCGGATTTCACGCATCGGATTTTAGACTCCGTTCTTGTCAAAGTGCTTGTGTTCTACCTCTCTATTATCTTTATGTGTTAACTACGATGTGTAGTTTTTATTAATACAATTTTCATTGGAGTTAAAGTTGCTTGGATTTAAGTCTTCGTCAATCACAGTCCCTGTGAGGGGGAATTTCGGTGGCTCATAAAAAAGGAAGATTTTCTGTCTTGTTATTTTGCCCGTTAAAATATAAAAAGCTCTTCTTCTTCCAGAATTCTGAAGGAGAATCTCAGCCTTTCTAATTTATTTTTTATTGCTGTTAAAATCACGTAGGATTAGTGTGCACACCTCGGTCTACCACCAGAACAACTCGTGAAGCTTTCCACGGGTAAAATTCTTTTCTAACATCTATAAAAAAAAACAGGCTATAATCAACAACAAATAGTGTATTGTCCAAGTTACTACCTTAGCGACTTGAATAAATTACTAGTCTTTGGCGTTTTTACTCGAATTTTCTATTTATGTTGTTTTTCAAAAGTAAACAATCGAACCTGCAATATTTGTAGCTGTGAAGGGAAAAACTATCGGTGTTATAACGCCCAAATTTTTTTAGTATCGGACTTGGGTAATGACAGTGATTTGGTTTTCTCGAGAAATAGATGAGTACATGGCTTCTTTGCCGTTGCAATTCTTCGGGTGATTGAGTTCGCTTGCTGTGTTTTGTTTAGTAGAAGAGAGTTTGTGTATTGTTTTCGGGAAATGTTTACGCAGCCTATAGAAAAAACTCGACATGAAAAAGCCTTCCTCTTAGTAGGAAGGTTGAACAATAAAATAACTCCTCGTGTTTGTGTTCTAGACCTCAACAAGTGCAATCAACTACACACACAAAAAACACACGTTTCCATCAACAACAAACGGAAAACATGGATTTTTGGTTATCTAAGGCTTATTGTGTTGTTTGAATTGAAACTCGGTGGTTAAAATCTTATTCAATATCATAGTGAGGACGTCTTAATTGCTTAGAAATTTGAACGCTGACATAATGCTAATGCTGCAGTTCTCAGGAAATATAGATTTTAGAAAGAAAAAAGACGCTGAATTGTCTTCTCTCAACTGCACTCTTCCTGAGCGTGGCGTCAGATCATTGTATTAAGAACAACCCCTCTCAAACATAATCCAAGGGCTTGTTGAACAGTCAAAATACAATGACTACACACATAGATCACAATATCTACCTAATAAATAGAGTGGAATACAACATTATATGCTGTACATATGTTCTGTGTGATCCGCAATTTTTAGATTAATAAGCACTAACTAGTTCTACGGAGACAAAAAGGGATAAAAAATGTTAAATATGTTCGACTATTCAACATCTTGTATCACCTGGTAATGAATTTTACAGTACTAGTTTGTCAATGAGTGAATTCTATTGCATTCTTCAGCTTTGTGGTTTTGTTTATTGACTCACAAACCATAAAAGTATGGTCTTATGGATTTCCACAAACTGAAATATTCACTCAAATATGATACTTTGAAGTAACACGTTCTTTTGTAGTTGACTCTACGACTCTGAAAATTGAAGTTGTCATTTAGTAAATGCAATAAAAAGCATCGAAGGAATGACAGTTTTATATTGTAATATTCAAATCAAAATGAATTGTATTTCAAGAATTGTCTTCTAATCCTGCAAGATGTTAATTCTCTTGTTCATAATCCCAACCTAACATTTTCTGAGCTATCAGATACTTAATTGGCTTTGATGTTCCCTCAGGCTAGTATAGTTAAAGCTTGCCTGTGTTAGAAGTTAAAAACAAAATTGGAAACAACTGGCATATAATCCTATCAAAACACTTGTTTTCGAATTCCTTGATGTTTCATGTTAAGATTTATTGGCTCATTCTTAGTAAAATGTTTGAAAGAATGTGCTGGAAGATCCTGACTTCACAGATTTATTTACAATCAAAAGGGTTTAGTTATAGAAATCTTATTGAACATCAAAAGAATAGAGAAAATGCCACACTGGTGAAAGATAGGTTGCTAGCTATATTGGACTGCAGACTGATCCCCAAGGCTGTTCTATCTAATCACGATTCCTTATATGTAGTTAAGTTTACAACATGAATTGCTATATAAATTTCTTACATGTTCCAATTATAATTCCTTTTTTGCTAGCTATTATGCTATTCATGTATTCATTGCTTGTTCATTTTCTTGCGTTATGTTTTTATAAAAAAAGAGATAGGATGATTGAAGTGAATTGTTGCTCATGTCCTTGTGAAGGACCAATATATACTTTGTTTGTATTATTGTATCAACCTATACCAATTATATTGATAGATTATTATCCCGAGTAAGGTATCTCAAAATAATTATTTCCATGTAATTCAATTGTATTTTGTACTATCTTGTAAAATCCCCAGTTAGTTTGTATTACAGTAATTTGCCAGCAAATTTGAAATTTTCTTTAATTTTTATCCAAAATTTAGGTTTATTAAGAATGTAGCTATATCAGAAAAAAATCATGTTTTTGCTAATCACCACCGCAAGTACAGCAGTGGTACAGCTGAACAGGGTCGAAACTGAAAGCTTGTGAAAGCACCTCTGGCAGTCATTATGCAGTCCATGTATGACCCCGGAGCACAGCTCTAATCAGTTTGAATTAGTTAGGGTTGGTTTTGAGAGGAGGGAGGAAAAACCAGAAAGCTGGGAAAACCCTTGAACTCAGAAAAAATACCAACCAACTCAGCTCACATGGGGCAACTGGGAATTGAACCATGGACCTCAGAGGTGATAGGCGAGTGTTTTACTACCATGCCATCCCTGAGTTACTGTAGGCACTATCCTGAGTGTATGTGTATATATATAGTCAAAAATATAAAAGGTACCAATTCAAGGTACTGATTATTTTTGATTGATTAAAGTGTAAAACCAAACTTCAACATGCAGCTCGCAGCTACGGAGTACGCATGTTTATAAAAATAGCAGTAAAGAAAATAGGTAGGGTATTAAAAATTATGCATGTGACACAATTATATTTATCTGGAACAATAAATAATAGACTGAATCGGCTAACACGTTGCTATGTACGTTGCCACCCAATACAAAACCTCTGGGAATAAGAACTTTTGTCCGAAAATTTTTTATGTGATGACAGACAAAGGACCTTATTCCCAATTGATTTGAATTGGGTGGAAACATACATATAGCAATGCGTTCGCCGATTTGGTCCATGCACAAAAAGGCTTAGGAATACTGTATAATCAAAGGTTGGATGATCAAGATTAACTCAAAAGAACTTACTTATAGGAGATTATTAACACAATCATGCGCACATAGAAGCTGTTGATTTTTCTTTTAAAGTCTGCTGTAGTTACTTCCATGTTTCATGAGATAAGCACCAGTTCACTCATGATAGGAATTTAAGAGATTAAAGAGTTATACTTTAATGGGTTTTAAAGGTTTTTAAAAAGATTTTGATGTATGAACACATTGTGAATAATTCCCATGCAATATTGTTTTATACATTTTGTTACATTTAAGCAAGTCATTTATAAATAACTTTTGTTTATTGCAAGGCATCTCTTTTTATACTAGATAATAATCATCTCGTTAGTAGAAATAAATCCATTAGGAAAAAATTGATAATCTGTGGTGTACAATATCAATGAAACCAAAAGAAACTACTTTTCCTTACACAGAAAACATTATTTCAACTTTCACTGATGAAGGATTAAGAATTAGGTGTAATGTCCATTAAGTTGTATTTTAAGTCAGAGAGACAATTCATTTTTAATGCATTTCTAAAAAGAAACTGGACAATGTATATTTTCCATTTCCTCAATCCTAAAATATTCTTTTCTTTCCGTTTTTTCCTTTTTCTTTTCTTTCTCTTTTTTCTTTTCTTTTCATTCTTCATATTTTTCTTTCCTTCCTTCCTTATTTTTCTATCTTTTTTTTCCTTCCTTCCTTTCTTTTTTCCCCTTATGTTTTCCTTATTTTCCTCATTGTTTCTTTCTTCGTTCTCTCTGTCCGAGATTGAATTTGTCTGCTTGTTCATTTGCATAGCCTGAAATGTTTCTTTCTTAGGCTGACTTGTCCTTCGCTCCCCTTATATTTTTATCTTATCATTCTTTCTTTCTTTTTTTCTTTCATTTTTTTCTGTCTTTAATTTACCTATTCTATATCTATCCTCATCCATTAATCATTCTGTCTTTCATTTTTCTACTTTCTCATGTATATCATATTTCTTATTCTCTCTTTCTGTTTTCTTATACTTTAACTCATGCTATACATTATTGGCATGTCTTCTGACATTACCATTTGATTCTGTCATGCTACATATTTTCTGTTGTCTTTTTGACACCAACTCAAATCCACTATCTTTCTTCAAAAATCTTCCAGTTCTTTCTAAGAAGCTTAATTGCTACATTATTTCAACACTTCTCTCCAGCTTGATAGCCATTTATTGTTCTCATTGTCCTGAATAAATGACTTAATTAACACTTATTATTCTTCCACCTTGCCACAGTCTCACATGTTATTAATTAGCTCTTCTGTTTGATTCAATATTTTACCAAAACTAATCATCATAGATTGTTCCATACAAGTGTCTTAAAAGTGCTTTTTCATAATGTTTATTACGATCTATATTACTTTGACTTATTCTTCTGATATATATTATTTATGTAGATGTGTATTACTCATGTTGTCAAAGTTGTCGACCTAATAGATTTCACATGGTGAAAAAGATCTTCATTTTGACATGAATGACGGATGTTGATATATTATTTTGTATATATAACCCTCATTTTCTAGGTCTAATGATTCTCTTGTCAAAGTTGTCGACATAATGAGTTTCACATGGGAATAATAACAATAATAATAATGAGAGTAAATGGTTTGAACCCAGGAGTAGTAGTGGAGTGAGTAATGTGATCGTCTGGGTGAATGTAGTCTTGAGAAAGACTGTTGTCGAAATGTTAGTCTCTACCAACAGTAGTCTTTCTCAAGACTACACTCACCTGGACGATCACATTACTCACTCCAATAATAATAATAATAATAATAATAATAATAATAATAATAATAATAATAATAATAATAATAATAATAATAATAATAATAATAAATAATAATAATAATGATAATGATGTCTGCTGTCTAAGTACAATGCCATTTGATCTGTCAGTATGGAAATTAAGAATTTTGCTTAGAAATTATTTCCACAATTTTCTGTAAAAATAATAATAATAATAATAATGATGATAAATGAATTAGAATTTCCTACTAAGTGGTGAAAAAGATCTTCATTTTTACATAAATAGAGGAATATTATACTATTTGTATAAATTATATAAAACTATCATTTTCTAGGTGTAAAGATGATGATAGTTATTGGTATTGTAGGATAAGTGGAATTTTAGAGGAAATAGGTGTCAGTGGGAATTATATTACATTCACAGTTGAAAAGATATTTCAAGTTAGATTAACGGATAATTTTCAAATAAATAAAATAAAGAAATGAATAACTACAATTCCTGGAAATTAAAGAAATACAGCTGTTTTTTAATATCCTATAAAATGAATCTTTTTTGTTTGATTTGACTGTCATTTCTATTTTTCTTCAAAATATCTTCAGCATAAGAATAATAATTTTTATGTTTACTTTATTCTTTCAAAGTTATTATGCAAATATGTTTTTATAAATGTATAAAAGAATATGTGTATGGATATCACATTCTATATCACAGTATGCTAGACAGAGAGGTTCGGCACAGGTGGTCAAGGGTTTTATCCTCAGACTCATAAGTCAGCAGTGTCGTCTGTTGTTGTCTCCTCTGCTTTAAGGCTTTTTCTCCAGGTTTTCCAGATTTCTTCCCAAAATCGACTCCTAAATTCCAATCTGATCTTTCTTCTTTCCCTAGAATTAAGCTGGGCTCTGTTCTAGCTGCTGTGATAATCACATGCTTTGATACAACAGCTACAACAAAAGGAAATTAGGTTTTTTTAGATTTCTTAGATTATGTCATATAATCTACCTTCATTCGCTACTCAGGGAGTTTTAATACTTGTATAAGTGAGCTTGCTGTCAGCGGTAAGCCTTAACTGATTATAGCAACAGCATGTGGTTATCATTAACATTTACACTGTGTCCTATATACATTCTTTTATTTCAATAATTGAGCTTCTAGCTGTGTGTCTTGAGTTGATAGCATACCTTTGATATAAGAGATCCAATTTCTCTCCCTTGATTTTTATCTGGTTTTCCTCCCTCTGCAAACAAGACCTTACAAGCTAAGAAATTCCAATTCAATCTGTGACTTAGCTGTGCCCTAACTTTCATCAGCCCAGAGTTGTTTCAGGGTTTGATCTGTTAGTTATAGCCATTGCATGTCTTAGATTAGTCCAGATTTTAATTTTATTTCAGGGCATTGATAAAATTTGTTTCTTATACCATTTTGGTATTATAATTAAGTTCATAGCTTTAACATGCTTTGAGTTAATGTCTTAAGGTGTGTCCATGCTTTTTAAAAATGAGGTTGAATACCTGTATAAATGTAACATGACCTTCAAATTTTATCGACACCTTGAAACAGTCTTTGAGATGATCAAATTCATGCCACAAGGCTATAACTCACAGATCAAATTAGAGTTTAGCATTTTAGGTTTTGTGGAGGGAAGAAAACCAGAAAAGCTGGGAAAAAAATTTGAATCAAGGGAGAGACCTAACAAACTCTACTCACATGTGATGCCAAGTCTAGGAATCGAACCTGAGACCCCAGAGGTGAGAGGCTAGTGCACTACTGCTTAGCCAGCTTTGATTCCCATTTAGGGGATGTACATGCTGTACTATCATATAAACAATGAAAAAATATAAGGATATATATATATATATAGTGTATTATTTCATACCTAACACGGTTTTCTTTGTTATTCATTGGGTCGTATCTCAGATATAAAGCCAATGAATACGTTATGAGGTTTATATTTAGTAAATAAACCCCTTCAGGCGGCATGGATATATATGGCTCATATATGGCCTCCATTCTCGAGCTCAGTATGTAACTCTCACTAAAAAGAGAGGTGCTTGAACACTCCCTCTCATTTGCCACACTGACCAGACTACAAGACACCTCAAGAATCAATAGTCACTCATTCTATAAATTATATTATTTTAGTATAATTTTTAGACTTGAAAATAGAGTTTCGCGTGCTGTGATTGGTTTAAAGATCAGTGATTAGGAGACAATTCACTGCTTGAGCTGTGATTATGTGGTTTGCCAGAGCAGAACCAATATTTTTATCCTGGATTTCATCTTTTAATTCTCTGATATTCAAGTCTAAGATTGTACTAAAACAATTATTCATCTCATCTCAGTGAATATGGTGAATATATTTACCTTTACTATGTCTCGATAAATATTCACCGATGTTAACTGCATGTGCCTTAAGTGAATAATTGTTAAATCTTTGGTCAATATTTTCTTTCTTTCTTCATAATTTAATCAAATTCCTAACACATCTGTGAAATAGTGCTAAATTTATCTTGCACTAAAAAGTAAAAAATAATGCAATGTATTGTACGATTTCTATTGTTCCATTAGTGCTATTTAGTACAAATTAGTGCTAGTTGTTATGTATTACTGTTTCATGAATTCATATAATGTTTGTACTCTAACATTACTATAAAAAGAATTAATAGTTGTCAACAGATTCCAAATGAATACGAAGATAATAACAAAGGGTCAGAATGTCTAGAAGTCCTTCCCTTATATAGCTATAAATAAATAACAAAAAACCTCTGGAAATAGCTTTATGGATTATTTATAGCATGTACAAAGACATAGCTCGATCTTCTGTTCCTATACAAGTTATGTATTATATATATATAGTGAGCATTCACAATAGTCCTCTGGAATTAGCTTTATTGATCATATATATATAGCATGCAGACAGACATTGCTCAGGACTCTGTTCCTATACAACTTATATCTATGTTATATAATTATAGTGATTGTTCACAATAGTCCTCTGGAATTAGCTTTATTGATTATTTATAACATGCAGACAGACATAGCTCAGGACTCTGTTCCTATACAACTTATATCTATGTTATATAATTATAGTGATTGTTCACAATAGTCCTCTGGAATTAGCTTTATTGATTATTTATAACATGCAGACAGACATAGCTCAGGACTCTGTTCCTATACAACTTATATCTATGTTATATAATTATAGTGATTGTTCACAATAGTCCTCTGGAATTAGCTTTATTGATTATTTATAACATGCAGACAGACATAGCTCAGGACTCTGTTCCTATACAACTTATATCTATATTATATAATTATAGTGATTGTTCACAATAGTCCTCTGGAATTAGCTTTATTGATTATTTGTAGTATGTTCAAAGACATAGTTCCTCTGTTACTATACAACTTACGTTGATTATTTATAGCATGTAGACATATCTCCTCAATCTGTTCCTATACACTGTAGCAATGTTTACTGATTACAAACATTGACATCAAGAATCTTTTCTCATTTAAATTTGCCAACCATAAAACAAAAGATCTCTGGTTAGCACATTTAGATGGTGTCAGCACAAGCATCATCATCGTCAATGATAATTAGCAACTATGATTATAGCCTGATATAATTCTAGTTCTCTTGTCCTAATTCATGTATTCAAGGTGACATTTCTTAAATTTCTTTTTACCCTAAGCTAAAGAAATTTTCAATTTATGTTTTTGCCCTGAGGGGCAAGCAGTTAGTTTAGATGAAAGGATTAAAATTCTTTTTATTCACTGTATTTTAAGACCCTTGATTTCTTTTCTTTTTGGGGTAAGATTAGGTCAGCTGTAACTTATTTCTCACTGCTTTCAAAGGATTTCTTTTCTCTTTTCTTTCTTTCTTACTTACTTATATTTATGTATTTTCTATTTCACCATGAAGCTAATTATTTACAATACAATTTCCTTTTTTCATTTCTTTCTTTCTTCCTTCCTTTCTTTTTTCTTTCTTTCTTTCTTTTGTTCGTTATCTCTTTCTTTCTTCCTTTCTTTTTTTCTTTCTTTCTTTCTTTCTTTCTTTCTTTCGTTCATTATCTCTTTCTTTCTTCCTTCCTTTCTTTTTTCTTTCTTTTTTTTTTTTTCACAGGAGAAAGAGTCTACCTATTAATAATACTCTTTTTTTGTGTGGAGAGAAGTCTATTTTATCTACCTAATTCTTCATCATTCTCAAAGATATTTTCATTTTTTCCTTTATCCTTGCTTAGTGTTTTTCTTTCATTGTTTCTATGGTGCTTTCTGACTCTTAGGGATTTCCTAGTTATTCTAATCTTACTCTGCTGTCCTTCAAATGCTTATAATCATTTTCTGAGGAGATAAGTACATTACAACAGCCAATGTGTTCCATATGTTAACATCATTTGACAATATTATCTGCTCTGACGCCATAGACAGAGTTAAAACAAAGAATTTGTTAGTGATATCAAGTTAAGAAAGACCATAGTAAATTAAATGAATGCCATCAGCAATTATTGTTTTTCTTATTTTACAAACACTTCAAACACAACAAAAAAAAAAAGAAAAATATCAAATTTTACCAATATCCTGAAACAACTTCTAGGCTGATCAAAGTCAGGGCACAGCTAACTCACAGAGCGAACCTGCCCTGAAACAACCTCTGTGCTGATCAACAGATCAACAGAGCAACAACTAACTGACAGATCAAATTGGAATTTAGTGTGTTAGGCTTTGCAGAGTGAGAAAAAAATGGAGAAACAGGAGAAAAACCCTCAAATCAAGGAAGAGACCTACCAAACTCTACTCACATAATGCTGAATCCAGGGATCAAACCTGCTCCCTCTATTTATATACCAGGGCTCAAAATAATGGCCGGGCAACGGTTAATGTCGGGCAAAATTTGGTACTTGACCGCTCAAACATGGTTTTGAACAGACATGATGATTGGTCATATCAAATTTTGAAAGAAAAAAAAATATCATAGGCCGGACATATTGACCACCATATGACTGGCCGTTATTTTGAGCCCTGATATACTCCTAGTTATGAAGAACGCTGATAATATGTATATATATATATGATATAGTATTAATATTAACCACAAAACTTCCAGTGGGTTTTAAATAACTGCAGATGTAAGTAATAATGAACTATTAACTATTCTAATAAGCATACTAGCTGTAGTCAACATGCAGAATTAACCAATTTATCATAGATAACTAATAATCACTCTCTCCATCCAAGCTTAGCGGGCTTATCTCATCAAATGCCAGTTTGGGTGAAAATTAAAAGCCTTGAAAAGACTAAACATGGAAATTTGTGGCTTCTAAAAAGCTGATTTCAACTATAGGATAACTTCAATAAGATTTACGTCTTTTTCTTAATCAGACATTAGAACTTAATGAGATGTGAGTAAGTGTCTTATCTTCCACAAGGCAGACATACAGACTTGTACTAAGAGATGAAAAGCTTTTAAATAAGATATAGTACTTTTAATATCATCTTTCTATGGTTTATTATTTTCTAAAAAAATACTCAAATGAGTAGGTTAAAAAAAGTTAATCATTAAGGCTGTAATTATGTAATTAAAGATGACTTAATTTTGTAGACCATTCATTTTACTGACTGCATTTTCAATTGGTTTAATTATAATGATTAGAAAATGGAAAAGAAAGAAAGAGAGATTACTTCAATTTTCAATATTCTGTGAACTCATTACGAGTTACCAGTTGAAAATTGGTTTTCATACCACCAGTCAAAAATATAAAAAATACCAACTGATTAGTTTTGAATGACGGCAAAAAAAAACCAATTTCACATCAAGCTGTTGAAATGTCTGGGTTTGTAGAATATTGAGAATCGCAGTAAAAATAAAGTAGAATGAATGCATAGTAGACATACAGAAAATGAAAATCCAGAGAATGGGTGGGGTGGGTAAAGGTTGGGGGGTGGGGATTGAAGGAGTAGTAGCTTATATTTTAAAATTTTTGGGGGAGGATTGAGCAAATCTTGGTGCATATAGTTTATGCATGTGCAAAACAAGTGCCAATTTGCAATTGACAACCTTGATAATTTTTGTTATAAATCCTGTATGTGCTACCAAGCATGTTCTTTTTTTTCGCAAGAAATGTCTGAGTTCCTGATGGGATGGAACTAACTCTCACCCTAACAAGTTTTTCCCTGTTAGGAACTTTGGGATTTTTCCTCAGGAAAATACTCTCTATCACTATCTAATTTTGATGTTTTTGTTTTTATCAGATCTAAAGATCTCATAAAAGAAGCAATCCTCGATAATGATTTCCTCAAAAACCTTGAGGGTTCACAGATACGAGAAGTGGTTGAATGTATGTATGAAAAGCAGTTCAAAAGAGATGAATATATTATCAAAGAAGGAGACCCTGGATCACACTTATACGTACTTGAAGGTTAGTTTAATCATGATTCCATCATATATAAGTCATGTATATATAGTTGACTGTCAAGACAGACCTGTCAAAATAACAGCCACAAATTCAAATTAGTTAAAATTCAACTGGGTGAAAAATCAACACCAGCACTAAAAAGAGCACTAGATTCACCTGTACTTTAATAAACCTATGAAGATTTATTACTTTAGGTGTATATCAGCCAAGAAAATATTTTTTGAAAATGAATTTACTTCCAGCCATACAAACATCTGTAAATTTGTTGATTTTCAACAAAAAAAATTCTCGGTAAATATAACATATACCTAACATAATGAATCTTCGTAGGGTTACTAAAGTAAAGGTGCTCTTTCTAGTGCTGGTATTAGTTTATAATTTTAACTTGTTTGAGTTTTTTTGTGCCTCATTTTTGAAAAACTTCTATTGAATGATTAGTCATTCCTAAATTTCCAAATCTGCTAATTCTCTTTCAAATAATTCAACTACATTATTTTGTTAGTCTACAAAAATGTCATGGCTTCCTGACATGTAGAAAATTCACATTAGCCTTATCAATATTAAAATTTAGCTTTTCAGCAAAATTAAAATGTCAGGTTGACAGGCACTTTCAGATCAGATCTTGACATTAAGATAGCTTCCATAAAATACACATGTATAGCAGACTCCAGTTAGTCTACACTTGCTTGTAAAACGTAATCCATCCATAGTTGATTGAAAAGGTCATACTCCAGAATATGTAATATATCCAGTATTAGTAATTATCTAGGTTTGAACAACTTAGCCTGAATTACATTATATTAATTAGACCTTTTTCAAGTTTATAAAACTACCACTCTGTTCATTGATTACAAACTGTTAAGTGTATTTTCTGGTACTACACAATATATTCTTCTCAGACCCTCCCCATCCCTTGAAAATTACAACCTCCCGCTATGAGAAAAGTATGGATAGACCTCTTGCATGTGACGTCAAAACAGCTCAAATTGGAGGACAAAACAAAACAATTTCAATCTCCTTCGAATTGGAACCTATTGTTTTGTCGTCCAAATTATAAATTAAGCTGCTTGAACATCATGTGATAGGGGTCTATACCCTGCTCAGACCCTCCCCACCCCATGGAAATTACAATCCCCTTCATGGGAAACATATGGAATATATTTTGGTACTACACAATATACCCTCCTTATACCTGCCTCACCCACCCCTTTTAACGTATTGTTATAGATGACAATATCACTAATGTTTCTTTCATTTTTCAGAGGGAAAATGCCAAGTTACAAAAGAAGGTTCTGTGTTGGGTCACATGGGGGCTGGGAAGGCTTTTGGAGAACTGGCTATATTGTACAACTGTACAAGAACAGCAAGTGTCAGAGGTTAGTGACCCATTATCCTTGTAATATATTGTCAGGGAAAATCCCAGTTTCTGACAGACATTGTTTGTTGTTTCAGCCCAGACATCAGTCAAATTATGGGCCATAGACAGACAGACTTTCCAAACCATTATGATGAAGACTGGTCTGATGAGGCAAGCTGAACACATGGATTTCTTAAAAAGGTAAGTAGAATAAATGAGGATGATTGATGTTGGTGATGGTACATGTTGATGATGATGATGATGATGATGATGATGATGATGATGATGATGATGATGATGATGATGATGATGATGATGATGATGATGATGATGATGATGATGATGATGATGATGATGATGATGATGGTGGTGATGATGATGATGATGGTGGTGATCATATGATTGAAGGTGATGGTACATGTTGATGATGATGATGATGATGATGATGGTGATGATGATGATGATGATGATGATGATGATGATGATGATGATGATGATGATGATGGTGGTGATGATGATGATGATGGTGGTGATCATATGATTGAAGGTGATGGTACATGTTGATGATGATGATGATGATGATGATGATGGTGATGATGATGATAATGATGGTGGTGATCATATGATTGAAGGTGATGGTACATGATGATGATGATGATGATGATATGATTGAAGGTGGTGGAACATGATGATAATGACTGATGATTATGATGTTGATTAAGGATGGTGGTCATCATGATTGATGATGGTTGGTCTGATAGTGATGGTGTTGATGATGATGACTGATGTTGATAGTGTTGATGAACGATAAAAATTGTGATTGATGTTGATGATGATGATCATATGATTAATGATGATAGTCATGATGATGGTCACTTTTTGATAGTGTTGGTGTTGATGGTGATGATGTTGGTGGTGATGATGATGATCAATATTTATTGATGTTGATAGTATTGATAGTGATTAGTTGTGATGGTGACGATGATGGTGTTTTCATTATCATTTGAGTAGATGATGATGATTGAGAAGGCGTTGATGATATTAAGGAAAACATTAGTCTCGGCACATGCATCCCATTGATCTGTCATTTTGATCTTTTTAGTGTTCAGTTGCTGAAAGACCTTCCAGAGTCATACATGCTTAAGATAGCTGATGTCATTGAAGAGGTAAGTGCACATATTTTGATGGAACCATTTGATTATTTTTGGGGTGGTTGGGTGGGGTGAACCACTTGATATTAGTCTCCACAAAAATACAGTTAAGAGGAGACTTAATAAATTCTGATTATTAACCTACAGGCATTTTATGAGGAAGGTGAATTCATCATTAGACAAGGTGCTAGAGGAGACACATTCTTTATTATTAAACGAGGCAAGGTTAGTACTGTCCACGCAACTTGTTTTGTTCCTTGTTTGAAATGTAAAAAAAAAATCAATTTTATTTAGAGATGGTGGGTGACATGTAACTTGTGGCCCTCTATGTTTAAAGTCTCTGAAAGAGACTGGATGGCCATTTTTGAGATCGTCATCCGAGTCAAGGCAAATATCTGTCCATTTGTAGATGTCTTGGCATAAATGCAGCACCTTCTACTCAGATAGCTTAAGAACCTGAATGTGCCGCATGGGTTTGAACCCACAACTTCCTGTACAGCATACCATTGCCCAACCAACTGAGCCAACTGGGAGGCAGTCTTGGTTGCTCACCTATAGAATGAATCTTGACTTCAGTCCATAAATATAACAATTTTTATTGATAATTTGATTTATTTTTTGTCAGGTTGATGTTACTCAGAGAACGTCAGTACATTCAGACCCTGTCTTTGTACGATCATTAGGGAAAGGAAATTACTTTGGTGAAAAGGCACTGAAAGGGTTAGTAGAAATGAATGAATGGATGAATGAATGAACAGATGTACAGATGTATGGGTGGATGGATGCAGGGAGGGAGGGATGAATTAATGGACCTAAAGAGTGAATGAATGAATGGATGAACAGAGAGATAGGTGGACCAGGGTGGATGGGAGGACAGACGCATGGATGAACAGAGAGATGGATGGATGAATGAATAAGTGAATAGAGGGATAGTGGGATGGATTGAGGGAGGGATGAATGGATGGATAGAAAACAGATTGACAGATAAAAGACGGATGAAAGGATAGATAGATGCTTGACTGATGAACATCAGGGGAATGAATGAGTGAAAGAATGAATGAATAATAGGGATATCTGTTAGTGAGGTTTTCTTATTATTTTGATTTTTAGGGAGGATCTGAGAACAGCAAACTGCATTGCAGGTCAAGGTGGTGTCACTTGTCTTGTTCTAGATAGAGAGTAAGTAAATCAGGTCAAGGAACTACTTATTATTTAACCAGTAGCAAAGAGAGCATTGGTGGATAGAGTATAAATTACAGCTGAATTGACCTTCAGAACAAACTCAAGATCAATCAATCAGAATTGAGGATTCAACATTTTGATTAGCATTTCCTATTTCAAGTTCTTCCTTCGATGAACATTAGTGAAACTCATGGCAGAATTTCATTTCCAGCAACAAGAGATATCTACATTGTAAACAGTCCCTGCTCGGAAAATGCTATCCAATAATAGTTGACCCATAATTCCTTTCAGGGAACGTGATCAACCCAACTTGATACAAAACTGAAAATATCTAACTTTAATGACAAAATATTGTCTTTTTTTCAGAGCTTTTATTCAGTTTATTGGTAGTTTAGACGAAATTCAAAAGGACAAGTATGATGACAGTCAACGAGGTGTTGATCCACAAACAGCCAGGTAATATAATCCCCATCCTACCAAATCAACCTCAATCAATCAATAATTATCCTTATTTTCATTGCCATGCACTGATTGAGACAGTCGCGATAGGGAAAATTGGACAATACAATCCCGTCAATCAAATAATTCTTTGAGTAAAGCTACATGGGCATGTACAGTTTATTTGATTGATTGACAACAGTGTAATGCCTGATTTCCATGTTGCGATGGCTCTCTCCATCAGTATAATTATAGCAATGGAAACAGTGACAATATCAAAATTATTATGTAGTTATTTACAGATCTTTTTAATTTTAGATCCTCTTAGTCCTGCACTTACATTCTAAGGGTGCTTAATTTGTTTCGAGTGCTTTCTAAGTTTTCTAAGTGCGCACACCCCTGGATTGATTTTGAGCCCCTATTTTGAAGATAAGCAATACAAAATAATGTTTTCTTTCTTTGATTCTGAGGCTTGCACCCTTCCCTGAGCCCACTTTGTGCCCCTACTTTGCGACCCTGTAAGATATCTGACAGAGCTCAATCTTTGTTTTGGTTCGGCTTTTTTTGCAGCCAGGTACCCCTAGAATGTTGCAGCCCTATCTGAACAACATCCTGGATCTGCTCCTACAGCACTAATAATTTTTTTTAAATTCTAGTCGATTAAGAGAAAAAGAAGAAGAATTTGCCAATGTGAGACTAGAAGACCTAAGCTTGATAAAGACTCTTGGTGTTGGTGGTTTTGGACGAGTAGAGCTGGTAAGTAGTGATTATGCCAAAGACTTGATGATAGGGATAACTAGGAATGTGTTTTTAAGCATGACAGCTGGTAGTGGTAGCAATTATGATGAAGCTGCTGCTGCTGATTATGATGATAGTGCTGCTGCTGTTGATGATGCTGGTGATGATGTACCATTTGATGCTGATGATGGAGGTGGTGATGTTAGTGATGATGTTAGTGATGATGTTAGTGATGTTAGTGATGATGTTAGTGCTGCTAATGATGATGCTGGTGGTGGTTAATATTAATGCTGTTGCTGATGATGATGCTGCTGTTGCTGCTGGTGATGATGATGGTGGTAATGCTGGTGCTGATGATGGAGGTGATGATGATGATGCTGTTGCTGCTGGTGATGATGATGATGATGGTGGTAATGCTGGTGCTGATGATGGAGGCGATTATGATGGTTGTGATAACGATGTTGATGCCTGTGGTAGTAATAGTTGTGTTAGTGATTCTAACTCATGGTAACCCTAATATTATAGGTCCAACTTGCTGGTGACAAGAGAACCTTTGCTCTTAAGATGTTAAAGAAGCATCATATAGTAGAAACACGACAACAAGACCACATCATGTCAGAAAAGAAGATCATGATGGAGTCCAATAGTGCCTTCATAGTTAGGTGAGACCTCTACTAGAACTCCATGTTTTGTTGAGATTACTGTGTTTGGGTAGTCTAGGGGAACCAATAGACCTCATTAGTTTGGGCATTTGTTTTGCCCATTTCAGACCACATGTTTTGCCTTTTAGAATAGGATTCTTTGTTTCATTTGTTTCCCAACAAAGAAATGATACTCGAGGGAATGACACATGGTCTGAAATGGACAAAAACATGACACCTAAGCTAAAGAAATATATTGTTGCAATAGAGGGGATACAGGTAGTCATGGTTTTCAAGACTACTGTGTATGGGTAGTCTAGGGCAACCTATTGTCACAGGAGAGGAGATAGTGATGGCTTGTTCAGACTACTGTTTAGGGGGAAGGGGTAGTCTAGGGGAACCATTTGCTACAGGGTAGGGGATAGTCATGGTTTGTTCAGACTACTGTGTAGGGAAAGTCTGGGGTGACCAATTGTCACGGGATAGAATAGTGATTTGTTCTCTAATTGATCCCTATTCATCTGCAGGTTATACAAGACTTTCAAAGATAAGAAGTACTTGCACATGTTATTAGAAGCTTGTCTTGGTGGTGAACTGTGGACCATCCTACGAGACAAGTAAGATCACTCGTCAGATGCCGTTGATTGTGAATATCTTTCTTCTGTATTCTAATGGATCATTGATCTATTTTGTATTATTCTTTTCTCTACAGAGGGTCATTTGATGATGGTACCACTAGGTTTTATGTAGGCTGTGTTATTGAAGCTTTTCAGTATCTACATGCTAAGGGCATTGTCTACAGAGATCTCAAGGTATGTACATGCAGTTTGTATGACGACAACATTTTATTACCACTACCAGCGGCAATCAAGGGTGGTGTAGCAGTAGTACACTCGCCTCTCACATTTGGAGTCTCGCTTTTGATTCCTAAACTTGTTTTCAAATGTGAGTAGAGTTTGTTAGGTTCCCTTCTCCTTTGATTCAAGGGTTTTTCTCTGGGTTTATCAGTTTTCCTCCTATTGCAAAAACTAAAAACCTAAGTTCAAAATTGAACTGTGAATCAGCTAGCAGTGCCCCATCTCAGATCATCCTAGAGATTCTTTCAGGATATCAATACAATTTTAGGTTTTTTACCAGAATCTCAATATTTATTTTGTTGTGCATTTCATTCTTGTAGCCAGAGAATCTCCTTCTAGATGGCAAAGGTTATTGTAAATTGGTAAGTTTGCTAATAGTTTTTGTTTGGCTTTATATAATAATGACAAGGTATGACACATTATGCAATATTTAGGGGTTAGAGACAGATGTGAGTGTTTTGTGTACAAATACATACCCATGCGAGAAATTTTGAATACTACATGAGGTAGAGCCAAGTTTCATTCAATTGTTATGAATAAGCATATAAATGTTACAAATCATAAATCATATAAAGAAAGAAAGAAATGTTGTGACTGGAAAAGGAAACAGGACTCACGTCCCAATTGACATCCATTCCCAATAAATAGAGTGGCCTTCGAGAATCCATGAAAAAATTGAACGTAGATACAATGTAGGAATGAAAACGAGTAACTTAGAGCGAGATACGCGAAACGCTATGGAATATTGATGGGTTTTTGAAAACCACTTTATATTTGATTCTAAGTTTGATTAAATAAATCGATTAAAGCCATGTTCAGTATGAAAAATTTTGAGTTACCATTAGTAGTTTCTTTTATGTCTCATTTTTTCCCTTAACTTATCATTGGAAATTTAGGTTGACTTTGGATTTGCTAAGAAAATTGGGTTTGGACGCAAGACATGGACGTTTTGTGGCACACCGGAATATGTAGCACCAGAGATTATCCTTAACAAGGTAAAAACATGTAAAATTGAACCCCATCTCTGATGAAGTGAATGACATAAAGTGAATAGTTGAATGGTGAAATATTTCTTGGTTTGAGTGATGCATTTTAAAGTTATGAAGGTTTATACTTTCAATATGTTAATGACTGTGACTTCATAAACCTATAATGATATTTAGTATAAACCTACTAATGGTCTATCACAAATCCTGCACTATGATTGTCGGAGCTACTTGAGACACTAGAAGTGAAAAAGGCTGGTTTTAAAGCAAAAAACGATTATTTAATGGCAAAAACAATCATTTATTTGACAGATTAGTATGTTTATACTAAAACTGTTAGACCACTTGCCCTCTTGACAATTAGACCTCTACTAGTCAATAGACTATTCTGCCTTTGGCCTCATGGGCTATTGACTCGTAGACAATTTGGGCTGTGGGTCTAATTGTTGAATATATTTGATTGATGATAGTCTTTCTTCTCAATCAGCATATAGAGCAGTTTTGGTATAACTATTAAAAACTTACGGCATAGACATTGCAGTAACCGTGTCAGTGCTTTGCCATAACTCTGCCATGTTCAGTGATGTTTCACTCTCATATGAAATCTGCTCTAGCAATGAAAAGGGTGGTGGGCTGTAAATACATGTGTTTCCATACGTCATAATAATGTGTTTACATTATTTTTCCACATCAGGGTCATGACTTATCAGCAGACTATTGGTCACTAGGAATTTTAATGTATGAACTCCTTACGGGAAGGTATGTATGGCTTCTACTTTTCTTTCCTATACAAACCCAGGTAATGCAAAACTATACTTGTAATTTTTGTGTGTGGTTTCACACAGTTGTGGAGAATCAAGGAATTTGAAATTTTCATTTTTCAAGGCATGGAACATTTATTGAATTTGAAAAAAGTTTGTGTTTGTGTCAACTGAAGTCATGAAAAAATATTTTATTGATATCCCTAAACTACCTCTTGGCTGATCAAAGAATTAATTTGGAGATGAGAGGAGAGTACACTACACTATATTTTCTGGATGAAATTAAAATTGATCAAGTCAAGTCCTTAGGCTGGGGGGGGGGGGGGTTCACAGGGTGTGAATGCACCTGCACTTAGAGATTTTTTTGCATTTTTAAAGGATTGATGTGATAGCGAAATGTTGATTTGCTTATAACAGGAGCCAATTATTCAAGAACACATCCCCTGCTCTGAAAGCATGCTACAGGCCTGCAATCTGTAGTAATAGGTCTATTTCAGTGTATCAAATATAGATTAAATTAAGGTGTTTTTTCCCTCTAGTCCTCCATTCACAGGATCAGATCCCATGAAGACATACAACATCATTTTGAAAGGCATCGATATGATTGATTTCCCACGCAAGATTACACGCAATGCACATGCACTTATCAAGAAACTCTGTCGGTGAGTACTTGTGGGTGTGTGCTGATGTATCATTATTATCATCACCATTCAGATCATCACTGTCATCATCATCATTCATGATCATCTCTCTCGTTAATCATAATTCTCATTGTCATGGTCATCTTCACCATCATGGTCATGACTATCATCTTCACCATCATGACCACCATTATCATGTGATTGCAAGCATCACCATCACCATCACCACTATCTTCTTCATCATCATCACCACCATCTCCATCATCATCAATATCGTTCACCATCATCACCATAATTGCCATCTTCATCATCATCAGTTTTCATCACCATCTTCAACATCATCACCATCATCTTCATCATCAATGTCCTTCATTATAATAAATAAGTTGAGATTTGGGGCCATTCATCCTTCATTATCATCACCATCTTCATCATCATCATTACCACCACCATCTTCATCAGTGTTCTTCACCATTATCTTCATCATCAATGTTCTTCACCATCTTCATCATCATCATCACCATAATTACCTTTTTTATCATCATTATTAGATCACCATCATCACCACAATCTTCATCAACGTTTCCACTATCATCATAATCACCACCACCTTCATCATCATCAGTGTCATCATCACCAGTGTCATCATCATCATCATCACCATCTTTATCATTATTACATGATCACAATCTTCATCATCAGTTGTCATCATCATCACCACTTTTTTCCTGTCATTGCAAGCATCATCAAGGTTTCATCATCTCCTCCACGAACGTCATATTCATGATTACCATCAACAGTAATTTTGCTATTTCCATGTTTATAATTATTGTGCATTCCATTTTAATCCTACAATATCATAGATTACTTACTTTTATCTTCCCTGCTGTAGTGATAATCCTGTTGAACGCCTTGGATATCAGAAGGGTGGATTAAAGGACATCATGAAACACAAGTAAGAAATATAATATAAATAATAATAATTAAAAATAATAAGGAGTAATATACAGATCTTCCTTGCCGTTCTGGGTTTTTGCTTGTTGCTTTCAGCTGCAACAACCTTTTTTGAAATAGGTGTGTATGCATATCTCTTGTACATCTTTTTTGAAAACGTCTTCAATTATGTATTGTTGTTTGTGTTTTCAGGTGGTTTGATGGTTTCAACTGGGAAGGTTTAAGACAAAGAAAGTTACAGCCCCCAATTATGCCAAAGGTTAGTTGCTTTTGACTCTTTAAAGACTTCTTTACCTTGGATGTACCTTGGGCTTACCTTGGGTGTACCATGGGTGTATCTTGGGCGTAATGTTTTACCATGTCTCATTCTCTTGAGAATAAGATTCTTTGTTTGAGTTGTATCCCTAATTCATGTGTCTCCGTGTGCAACCATTAAACAAAGATGATACTCTAAGGAATAACATGTGATCTGAAATGGGAAAACATTACGCCCAAGGTAAACACGTGTAGTGAAATAGAATTACAAAGAATTTGCTCCAATACAATACAATGCAATAAACTTTGTTTAAAGATGGTGTTGTAATAACCCATTGAGTTTAACTTATGGCTCCAAAAGGATTGAAAAGGCCCAATAAAACACAATTGGGGAAGTTGGGTAGATGGCAGTCTTTAGTCAGACTGACATTTGACAGTTGACCACAGGTAGCCCAAGTACTCTACTTATGGTAGTTCAAAATCATTCGATTTCAATTTTTTTCAATGAAACCATTGCAAAGCTGCCACAAGTAGAGTGCTTGGGCTACCTGTCAGTTGACATCCAAGAAGTGACAAGATATTTAATTTTTGAAACAAAAAAAATATTGTTTTCCCCTACGACATTGCTGCTGTGTAACCACTATTGCCATCTAGTTCATATTAAGATTTTTCCTTCTATTCTGTCATAGATCAAATCAGCAACAGACGCGTCCAACTTTGATGATTACCCACCTGACGATGATGTTCCCCCAGATGATGCTACTGGATGGGATAGGGATTTTTAATCTTGTTATTTACTAGGGCACACAGGGGAGGGATGCAAAGAAGAGAATGCAACAATATCAACACTTCAACTCCACTACAAAATAAAACAAATTCAATCTACATTACGAAAGTGTGACATGCAGAATAGAAAAATGAGGTGACAAATGACTACACAAGGAATTTGTGACATGGAGAGAGCAAGAAGGTGTGACACTGGGGATAATTATTAGGCAAGGATGAGTTACCTGCATTTAGAACAGAGACAGTTGTGACATTGAATTAATCCTGGACTAAATTATAAAGCTGGCAATTGGGAAACTAGTTCCTTTTGTATAGGGACAAGTTCAGCTGTGTGTGCAAAGATCAGCATTTCACGATACCAATGAGTATAAGACATTACCCAAAGCCCCTCTGGTAGGTGCCATCATGAAATGCTGTTTTGGTTGTTGCTCAAAATACTGTCAAAAAAAACACCCTTGAAAAACTTTAAACCATTAATTATTATTATTATTTATCCTTCAATAATCAATAATATGTACTGAAGTCGCAGTACGATTGCCACATTCATTTCCCTTCCATATATATAGACAACTTTCATTTTGTATTGATTAACCATGTTTTTCAAATTATTATTTTTTGGTTATAAATTCATGTCCAAGTGGAATACAATACATATACTGTAGTGTAGTGTATTGTTTTATACGATATGTATTGTAGTTATTGTCATTCTATTGTTATTTGGACATGAATTTACTACCATTATTTTCTTGGCCATGTTGAAAAGTAACCCTTCCTGGTGTGACGTCAATGCCTGGTTACATTTCAATATGGCTGACTTAGTCAAATGTGCATTAATCACATGGTGGCCATAATTATTTTCATGAGAGCAAAAAACCTTTGTAACATTTTGAAATACCTCGAAGCAAGAGCAAGGGGACCCAAGGGATTCAAAACCTGTTGTTTCAACCATTATGGCCACTTCGTGATTAATAAAGTAATTATTATATTTAGGCCTAGACCTTGCCGAGTGAATAATAGGTTAATAATCTCTAGCTAGCCTATGGTTAAAGTGTATTATGTTTTATAATCATTATTTCTAACTAGGTAAAACAATACATTTATATTTTCATTTTAATTCAGGTAGTTTTTAGCTCAGTTTATAACTAGAAAATCATGTATCCTAGTATGTCTGCTTGGAAAATTCCTAGGTCAATTTCATCCTTCATGCCTTGCACCTTCACTTGTATGTACCAAAGTTGGGTTTATATGGATTTTTAATTTCAATTTATTATTGTGTAATAGGAGGTAACACGCTAAATTCCAATTTGATCTGTGACTTAGCTGTGTGCCCTGACTTTTATCAGCCCATAGGTTGTGCCGGGGTTCGATCTGTGAGTTAGGCGTGCCCTGACTTAGATCAGCCCAGAGGTTGTTTCAGGGTTCAATCTGTGAGTTAGTCGTGCCCTGACTTAGATCAGCCCAGAGGTTGTTTCAGGGTTCAATCTGTGAGTTAGTCGTGCCCTGACTTAGATCAGCCCAGAGGTCGTTTCAGGGTATTGAGAATATTTGAAAGTTTCATGTTTCTTTGCCATACCTGGCAACTTTGAAGTGACATGTTTCCTCATTTTAAATTTTCTGATCTAATTTGAGACAAAGGCCACAAAACAAAAAAATTAAAGTTTCTGAACTGTCAAAATAAATAACACTCTAAAAAACTTGGCATCTAAAGATATTGTAGTTGAAGTCAGAATCTCTCATTTTACTTAAAATTTATTCTGACTTGAAATTTTTAAATATTTTTACGAAATTTTCGACCAATTACCATCGCTCATATTTGCTTACTTTTTTAGTATTCATTTTAAACAAAGCATGAAGGATGAAAACTTTTATTTAACTCAATTAAGTGGTTTAAGTAGACCAACATTGTCTCATTAACTTCCATTTCTTTTACTATAGAATGTTCATTTTGTACTCAAACCACAAGGTCCTGTTCATACTACTATATTTTATCTGTAAATAAACTTTGAGTTTTACTGCCATAATTTCATGATAACAGTGAAATAAATCGAAAACTTCTAATAATTATATTAATATTGTTTTTCATTCATTCAGCTATAGCCCAATGGCCAAAAATATGACCTATTTTGCATTGTTCATAAATAATGCATAATTTTCCAACAATGGTGAACATGGGCCACAATTAAACAAAACCATGGGATATAGCCCATGCTTTCTTTTTAAAACGACCTATTTTGCTTTTCACGTATGCATATCTTTTCAAAAGGTGTAAAAATGGGCCAAAATTGTTCAAAACCATGGACTACAGCCCATATACTATTTCTACAAAAAATGGGCAAAAATGACCTGTTTTCCATCATAAATTATGCACATCTTTTCAAAAGGTGTAAAACAAGGCTACAATAGCCACAAAATCACCCTCATTTTTGGCATTTTCTAAGATAGATTTAAAGCCCAAAAATGTGTTTTCTCAGTTAATGGTTCGGGGCGTTTCCCGTGGACTATAACCCATGGTTTGGGTGGATTTGGGGCCATTTTGAGGTGTTTTCCAAAACCCCGCAAAATTTCATTTACATGACGTATATATAAAGGACGAGGAACGCCTGGTCAATATCGTGAATTTTACACCACCTCAAAATGCTCAATTTTGAGCTTAATCCGTTGGTGTAAAATTCATGAAATTGACCAGGCGTTCCTCGAACTCATCAGCCGTTCCTACTTGGTTCCCGCCGGTTTTCTTCAAAGTTTCGTTCCCCAAAAATGTGTTTTCTCATTGTTTAATGGTTCGGGGCGTTTCCCGTGGACTATAACCCATGGTTTGGGTGGATTTGGGGTCATTTTTAGGTGTTTTGAAAAACCCCGCAAAATTTCATTTACATGACGTATATATAAAGGGCGAGGAACGCCTGGTCAATATCGTGAATATTACACCACCTCAAAATGCTCAATTTTGAGCTTAATCCGTTGGTGTAAAATTCATGAAATTGACCAGGCGTTCCTCGAACTCATCAGCCGTTCCTACTTGGTTCCCGCCGGTTTTCTTCAAAGTTTTGTTCCCCAAAAATGTGTTTTCTCATTGTTTAATGGTTCGGGGCGTTATCCGTGGACTATAACCAATGGTTTGGGTGGATTTGGGGTTATTTTTAGGTGTTTTGAAAAACCCCGCAAAATTTCATTAAAGTGACGTATATATAAAGGGCAAGGAACGCCTGGTCAATATCGTGAATTTTACACCACCTCAAAATGCTCAATTTTGAGCTTAATCCGTTGGTGTAAAATTCATGAAATTGACCAGGCGTTCCTCGAACTCTTCAGACTTTCCTACTTGGTTTCCGCCGGTTTTCTTCAAAGTTTTGTTCCCCAAAAATGTGTTTTCTCTTTGTTTAATGGTTCGGGGCGTTTCCCGTGGACTATAACCCATGGTTTGGGTGGATTTGGGGTCATTTTTAGGTGTTTTGAAAAACCCCGCAAAATTTCATTTACATGACGTATATATAAAGGGCGAGGAACGCCTGGTCAATATCGTGAATTTTACACCACCTCAAAATGCTCAATTTTGAGCTTAATCCGTTGGTGTAAAATTCATGAAATTGACCAGGCGTTCCTCGAACTCTTCAGCCGTTCCTACTTGGTTCCCGCCGGTTTTCTTCAAAGTTTTGTTCCCCAAAAATGTGTTTTCTCATTGTTTAATGGTTCGGGGCGTTTCCCGTGGACTATAACCAATGGTTTGGGTGGATTTGGGGTCATTTTTAGGTGTTTTGAAAAACCCCGCAAAATTTCATTAAAGTGACGTATATATAAAGGGCGAGGAACGCCTGGTCAATATCGTGAATATTACACCACCTCAAAATGCTCAATTTTGAGCTTAATCCGTTGGTGTAAAATTCATGAAATTGACCAGGCGTTCCTCGAACTCATCAGCCGTTCCTACTTGGTTCCCGCCGGTTTTCTTCAAAGTTTTGTTCCCCAAAAATTTGTTTTCTCATTGTTTAATGGTTCGGGGCGTTTCCCGTGGACTATAACCCATGGTTTGGGTGGATTTGGGGCCATTTTGAGGTGTTTTGAAAAACCCCGCAAAATTTCATTTACATGACGTATATATAAAGGGCGAGGAACGCCTGGTCAATATCGTGAATTTTACACCACCTCAAAATGCTCAATTTTGAGCTTAATCCGTTGGTGTAAAATTCATGAAATTGACCAGGCGTTCCTCGAACTCTTCAGCCGTTCCTACTTGGTTCCCGCCGGTTTTCTTCAAAGTTTTGTTCCCCAAAAATGTGTTTTCTCATTGTTTAATGGTTCGGGGCGTTTCCCGTGGACTATAACCAATGGTTTGGGTGGATTTGGGGTCATTTTTAGGTGTTTTGAAAAACCCCGCAAAATTTCATTAAAGTGACGTATATATAAAGGGCGAGGAACGCCTGGTCAATATCGTGAATTTTACACCACCTCAAAATGCTCAATTTTGAGCTTAATCCGTTGGTGTAAAATTCATGAAATTGACCAGGCGTTCCTCGAACTCTTCAGACTTTCCTACTTGGTTTCCGCCGGTTTTCTTCAAAGTTTTGTTCCCCAAAAATGTGTTTTCTCATTGTTTAATGGATCGGGGCGTTTCCCGTGGACTATAACCCATGGTTTGGGTGGATTTGGGGCCATTTTGAGGTGTTTTGAAAAACCCCGCAAAATTTCATTTTCATGACGTATATATAAAGGGCGAGGAACGCCTGGTCAATATCGTGAATTTTACACCACCTCAAAATGCTCAATTTTGAGCTTAATCCGTTGGTGTAAAATTCATGAAATTGACCAGGCGTTCCTCGAACTCATCAGCCGTTCCTACTTGGTTCCCGCCGGTTTTCTTCAAAGTTTTGTTCCCCAAAAATTTGTTTTCTCATTGTTTAATGGTTCGGGGCGTTTCCCGTGGACTATAACCCATGGTTTGGGTGGATTTGGGGCCATTTTGAGGTGTTTTGAAAAACCCCGCAAAATTTCATTTACATGACGTATATATAAAGGGCGAGGAACGCCTGGTCAATATCGTGAATTTTACACCACCTCAAAATGCTCAATTTTGAGCTTAATCCGTTGGTGTAAAATTCATGAAATTGACCAGGCGTTCCTCGAACTCTTCAGCCGTTCCTACTTGGTTCCCGCCGGTTTTCTTCAAAGTTTTGTTCCCCAAAAATGTGTTTTCTCATTGTTTAATGGTTCGGGGCGTTTCCCGTGGACTATAACCAATGGTTTGGGTGGATTTGGGGTCATTTTTAGGTGTTTTGAAAAACCCCGCAAAATTTCATTAAAGTGACGTATATATAAAGGGCGAGGAACGCCTGGTCAATATCGTGAATTTTACACCACCTCAAAATGCTCAATTTTGAGCTTAATCCGTTGGTGTAAAATTCATGAAATTGACCAGGCGTTCCTCGAACTCTTCAGACTTTCCTACTTGGTTTCCGCCGGTTTTCTTCAAAGTTTTGTTCCCCAAAAATGTGTTTTCTCATTGTTTAATGGTTCGGGGCGTTTCCCGTGGACTATAACCCATGGTTTGGGTGGATTTGGGGCCATTTTTAGGTGTTTTGAAAAACCCCGCAAAATTTCATTTACATGACGTATATATAAAGGGCGAGGAACGCCTGGTCAATATCGTGAATTTTACACCACCTCAAAATGCTCAATTTTGAGCTTAATCCGTTGGTGTAAAATTCATGAAATTGACCAGGCGTTCCTCGAACTCATCAGCCGTTCCTACTTGGTTCCCGCCGGTTTTCTTCAAAGTTTTGTTCCCCAAAAATGTGTTTTCTCATTGTTTAATGGTTCGGGGCGTTTCCCGTGGACTATAACCAATGGTTTGGGTGGATTTGGGGTCATTTTTAGGTGTTTTGAAAAACCCCGCAAAATTTCATTAAAGTGACGTATATATAAAGGGCGAGGAACGCCTGGTCAATATCGTGAATTTTACACCACCTCAAAATGCTCAATTTTGAGCTTAATCCGTTGGTGTAAAATTCATGAAATTGACCAGGCGTTCCTCGAACTCTTCAGACTTTCCTACTTGGTTCCCGCCGGTTTTCTTCAAAGTTTTGTTCCCCAAAAATGTGTTTTCTCATTGTTTAATGGATCGGGGCGTTTCCCGTGGACTATAACCCATGGTTTGGGTGGATTTGGGGCCATTTTGAGGTGTTTTGAAAAACCCCGCAAAATTTCATTTACATGACGTATATATAAAGGGCGAGGAACGCCTGGTCAATATCGTGAATTTTACACCACCTCAAAATGCTCAATTTTGAGCTTAATCCGTTGGTGCAAAATTCATGAAATTGACCAGGCGTTCCTCGAACTCATCAGCCGTTCCTACTTGGTTCCCGCCGGTTTTCTTCAAAGTTTTGTTCCCCAAAAATTTGTTTTCTCATTGTTTAATGGTTCGGGGCGTTTCCCGTGGACTATAACCCATGGTTTGGGTGGATTTGGGGCCATTTTGAGGTGTTTTGTAAAACCCCGCAAAATTTCATTAAAGTGACGTATATATAAAGGGCGAGGAACGCCTGGTCAATATCGTGAATTTTACACCACCTCAAAATGCTCAATTTTGAGCTTAATCCGTTGGTGTAAAATTCATGAAATTGACCAGGCGTTCCTCGAACTCATCAGCCGTTCCTACTTGGTTCCCGCCGGTTTTCTTCAAAGTTTTGTTCCCCAAAAATGTGTTTTCTCATTGTTTAATGGTTCGGGGCGTTTCCCGTGGACTATAACCAATGGTTTGGGTGGATTTGGGGTCATTTTTAGGTGTTTTGAAAAACCCCGCAAAATTATATTAAAGTGACGTATATATAAAGGGCAAGGAACGCCTGGTCAATATCGTGAATTTTACACCACCTCAAAATGCTCAATTTTGAGCTTAATCCGTTGGTGTAAAATTCATGAAATTGACCAGGCGTTCCTCGAACTCTTCAGACTTTCCTACTTGGTTTCCGCCGGTTTTCTTCAAAGTTTTGTTCCCCAAAAATGTGTTTTCTCATTGTTTAATGGTTCGGGGCGTTTCCCGTGGACTATAACCCATGGTTTGGGTGGATTTGGGGCCATTTTTAGGTGTTTTGAAAAACCCCGCAAAATTTCATTTACATGACGTATATATAAAGGGCGAGGAACGCCTGGTCAATATCGTGAATTTTACACCACCTCAAAATGCTCAATTTTGAGCTTAATCCGTTGGTGTAAAATTCATGAAATTGACCAGGCGTTCCTCGAACTCTTCAGCCGTTCCTACTTGGTTCCCGCCGGTTTTCTTCAAAGTTTTGTTCCCCAAAAATGTGTTTTCTCATTGTTTAATGGTTCGGGGCGTTTCCCGTGGACTATAACCAATGGTTTGGGTGGATTTGGGGTCATTTTTAGGTGTTTTGAAAAACCCCGCAAAATTTCATTAAAGTGACGTATATATAAAGGGCGAGGAACGCCTGGTCAATATCGTGAATATTACACCACCTCAAAATGCTCAATTTTGAGCTTAATCCGTTGGTGTAAAATTCATGAAATTGACCAGGCGTTCCTCGAACTCATCAGCCGTTCCTACTTGGTTCCCGCCGGTTTTCTTCAAAGTTTCGTTCCCCAAAAATGTGTTTTCTCATTGTTTAATGGTTCGGGGCGTTTCCCGTGGACTATAACCCATGGTTTGGGTGGATTTGGGGTCATTTTTAGGTGTTTTGAAAAACCCCGCAAAATTTCATTTACATGACGTATATATAAAGGGCGAGGAACGCCTGGTCAATATCGTGAATTTTACACCACCTCAAAATGCTCAATTTTGAGCTTAATCCGTTGGTGTAAAATTCATGAAATTGACCAGGCGTTCCTCGAACTCATCAGACTTTCCTACTTGGTTCCCGCCGGTTTTCTTCAAAGTTTTGTTCCCCAAAAATGGGTTTTCTCATTGTTTAATGGTTCGGGCGTTTCCCGTGGACTATAACCCATGGTTTGGGTGGATTTGGGGTCATTTTGAGGTGTTTTGAAAAACCCCGCAAAATTTCATTTTCATGACGTATATATAAAGGGCGAGGAACGCCTGGTCAATATCGTGAATTTTACACCACCTCAAAATGCTCAATTTTGAGCTTAATCCGTTGGTGTAAAATTCATGAAATTGACCAGGCGTTCCTCGAACTCATCAGACTTTCCTACTTGGTTCCCGCCGGTTTTCTTCAAAGTTTTGTTCCCCAAAAATGGGTTTTCTCATTGTTTAATGGTTCGGGCGTTTCCCGTGGACTATAACCCATGGTTTGGGTGGATTTGGGGTCATTTTGAGGTGTTTTCAAAAACCCCGCAACATTTCATTTAAGTGACGTATATATAAAGGGCGAGGAACGCCTGGTCAATAAGAGGAATTTTACACCACTTGACTTGCTTCAAGGGGGTCTATATTCAATGGTTTTTGATGAAAACCACTTATTTGGTTTGAAAAGTGCTTTTTCACGACTTATTTTAATGAAAACCATTAAATAATATTAAAATAATTAAAGAAAAAAAAAAACAGTTCACAAATCTGGAGGTTGTTCTTTTATTTCTGACCCACAATTTAAAAAAAAGTATAATAAAATATATAGAACTTTGAGGATTTAGGGTTTTGATTAATTGTAATACATATACCCTAAGTGAAAGTCATAGAGTGGATAATTATTTTCTATAATTTGTAAATATTTATTTATTTTCACGAATAATTAGTACATTTTTGGTAGTGAGTAAAGCATTCAAACCATAATGAAACAACATTGTTTTGCACTGATTTCTACTTCTCTAACAGTTTTAATTTCAAAGTTAGACAAGCTACTATAGAGGTTTTGCACCATTACATGCATGTCATGTTAGATGGCAGAACAATAAAATCCCCTTTACTTTTGGGAATTGAATTCTTTTTCATGGTTGTATTGTTTCTGCCAGGTAAAATGGCTTAACTCATATAATGGTGTAAAATGAAAATATCAGCAGATTTACTAATGGGTCAGTAGCATAGCTGTAACACACAAAATTTCATAGCTAGTTTTTGAAGTTGTTTTGTAATCATTAAGTTGATCCATTTGTTTAATTGTTTGGGTATCCAAATTCACGAGCCTCATCCTCAGTAAAGTCACCATAACACCAGAGATTCAGCTGCAGAGAGAACAATGTTTCAAAATTTAGAAAGAGAAAAAATAGGAGAAGAGTAATATAATGGGATGGAAGAAAAAGGGATACAATATGAAACAGATTCTGGGCTTTGAAGTACATTAAAGTAACTGAAAAGAAATGGGTGAATAAATGTGAAAGGAAAAAGAATGGAAGAGAAAAAAATATTCTTTACCCTAGCTTTACGAGCTGTTTCTTGAGCATTCTGGTATTCGGCCATTAGCTTCTGTAATCTCTTTTCTTTGCGCTTCTCTGCAAGAACAAGACCTTCAGCTACCAAGGATTTGCCTATATCAACAGTGTCGGCCATCAATGTTACAAACTCCTGCAACAGAATGGCACACGTCAGTATAACAAATTAGTGGAATATATTGTAAATGATGCATTCTGTTTGTAGTGCCAGGTCTAACATAAGAAACATGTCAATAAAATACAAAAAAAAAAAAAGAATAATAAATAAATGGATGGATGGATGGGTGTATGAATGTATGTATGTATGTATGTATGGATGGATGGATGGATGGATGGATGGATGGATGGATGGATGGATGGATGGATGGATGGATGGATGGATGGATGGATGGATGGATGGATGGATGGATGGATGGATGGATGGATGGATGGATGGATGGATGGATGGATGGAGGAATGAGTGAATGGATGGATGGGTGGGTGGGTGAATGAATGGATGGTTAATGGATGGATAAATAAATAAATAAATAAATAAATAAATAAATAAATAAATAAATAAATAAATAAATAAATAAATAAATAAATAAATAAATAAATAAATAAATAAGCTGACCTGTCCTTGATTCTTGTATTCAACATTTAACAAGAATTGTTGATTCTGTTGATAAAGATTACAAATTAGTTGTTTATTCCGATGAGAGCAAAAAACTTTGTTTCGAAAGTTCTGAAATGCCACGTAGTGAGAGCAAGGGGAACCAAGGAAATCAAAACCTATAATTGTTTCATCCAATATGCATGTCACACGATTAAAGCAAATGGTTGACATGGTTTTACGCAATATGCAATCAGCGGCATGGGTGTGGCATGGGTTGGGTGAGGCAGGTACCTCCTTTTAAGATTCTTTTCAATTGTATTCAGTACTTTGACAGAAAATGTGTGAGAGAAATTTTGTCTGTGTGACTAAATAGATCTTTCAATTTCTTATATTCATAGAACTTTTGTGGTTTCTTTTTTGGTGGGAAATTCATGCCAAAATCAGGGATTTCATTAGAAGCCGTCAACTTGCAAACTCTACTTTCCATATCTGAGCCACCTAGATCTGCCTACTTTTGCCATTCCATTTCCCTATTGTACAGTCCCTTCATTGATGCAGTCGTTTAAATAAAAAAAAAACATTCGCCTACTTGTGCAACATCACTGTATACAAGACCTTTATCAGTTCAAATAAACTTTGTGAATGACCACTCCACACTGCTTACTGTTGTTGTTTAAAAATGTGGTTTTTGATGCACATAACTTACCACCACTCTCTTCTGGAACTCCCTATTGCTCTCTACGGCTTGTTCAGGCTGTAAATAGAATGAGATCACTATTACAAAAAGGTACAATTCTACTAGTTGAGTTAGTGGAAGGATGAGGTGCATAGCGGCAAGAGCACCCACTTCTCACCAATGTGACTCAGGTTCGATCACTGAACTCACCATCATGATAAATTATGTAAGTAGAGTTAGGAGATTGTTAGTTCTCTCGATTTCAAGGGTTTTTTTTTTCCTCCAGGTTCTCCAGTTTTCCTCCCTCCACAAAAATTAAAATTTCACTGGATAAACAGCGACTCTGCGAAAATTCCCTGACAAAATCCCCATCTGTTTATTTAATTATTTAAGAGAATAGCCCCAAGGTTTAGCTTGACACATTCATTCAACAACATCATCAAGTAGTTAATGCTAGTTCTATACTCACATCTCTTGGAAGCTGAACAAAAGCCATGAAATACTCTTTAGCTTGTGGCTTAAAACTAAAAATCAAAAAAATTCAATCAACAAAATTTCATAAAGAAGTCAAAGAAGTGCAAGATGCTATGACTTAGTCCCAACAACAACTTAAGCCGGTTAATAAACAATTTTACCTTGAGCGTAATTTTTCCCATTTCAGTTTTTCCCTAGAGTATCATTTCATTGTTTAATGGTTGCGCATGAAAAGACACATGAATATGGATGCAACTCAAACAAAGAATCTTATTCTCAAGAGAATGACATGTGGTCTGAAATGGGTAAACGTTATGCCCAAGGTAAAGAGGTCTATTCCTTGAGAGGAAAAAATGTATATTAGTCTTCCAGGACTACAAAATGAAAAAGGAAAGGAAAGGTAAAATAGAAAATGAGATAAAGGCAGTGGCAATGAACTTACCCGTGGAAGGTTGGAGGTAGAGGGCAGAGCTTGGTAAATGGTACAGTCTCTCTCTGAAAAGAAAGGTTTTCTGTATTGAATACTAAGTCTTGACTGCATGCATTCAAACAAGATACGAGATACGAGATACGAGATACGAGATACGAGATATGAGATACGAGATACGAGATACAACATACAAGATATTTATTGGTGCCACACAAATTTTTTAAATACATCATGTATAATGATAATATAAATAAAAAAATAAGATAAATAAATAATTTTTTTGCATCCATAATATCATTCTGTTATTCATTCCTATTCATTTCTTACTCACATTTCCATAATCAATGTAGAACACACTGACATCCTTTCCTTTAATTGATTCAATTTTAGCCCGATACCTGATGACAGAAAGAGAAGCCTTGATTTAATGCAATAAACAATTAAGAAAATAGTTGGAAGGTGTGAGAAAACCTAGATGATATGTAATAAATGTACGATGGTGATGATGACGTTGATGATGATGACAATGATGGTGATGATGATGATGAAGATAGTGATAACTATGGTAGTGACGATGATGGTGATGACAATGGCAATGATGATGAAGATAGTGATAACTATGGTAGTGACGATGATGGTGATGACAATGGCAATGATGATGAAGATAGTGATAACTATGGTAGTGACAATGATGGTGATGACAATGGCAATGATGATGAAGATAGTGATAACTATGGTAGTGACAATGATGGTGATGACAATGGCAATGATGATGAAGATAGTGATAACTATGGTAGTGACAATGATGGTGATGATGATGGTGATGATGAAGATAGTGATAACTATGGTAGTGACGATGATGGTGATGATGATGGTGATGACAATGGCAATGATGATGAAGATAGTGATAACTATGGTAGTGACGATGTTGGTGATGATGATGGTGGTGGTGATGATGGCAATGATGCATGGCAATCAATGATGGCAGTGTTGCACATGATGATGTTGATGATGAATCAACAGAATAATCCTTACCAACTTTCATCCTCAAACTGAGCTGCACACAATTCTCCTTTCCTTGGTGAATAGGATCCTGGTAATGGTGGGTTACTGCTTAGTTCAGTATGAAGATCTGTCATCAGTTGCTCTAGCTGGGGACCTAATGTGAAAAAATAAACATTATTATATTACATTAATAAATTCTTTCCCTACTAAAGCCTTCAAATTCAAATTTTATAGATATACTGAAATGACCTCTCAGCTGATCAAAGTCAGGGCAGTGCTAACTCCCAGACTAAAATAGAATTTAGTGTGTAAGGTTTTGCATAGGGAGAAAAAACCAGAAAAGAACCCTGAGGAAAAACCCTTGCATCAAGGGAGAGACCTACATTGTAACAAACTTCCCTAACACGTGACGCCGAGTCCAGGAATAAAACTGTAAATCCCAGGGGTCAGAGGCGAGTGAATTACTGCTATTCCACCCTTGATTTCCAAGATGCAACATTGAAATTTTTTCCCACTACAAAATAACACAATAACATTGTAATCCTTACAATACCTGTTTCTGCATGCTGAGCATAAAAACTTAAATTTTCTTTTGCTTCTGTGACAAAAACCTGCAAGAAATATATGCAACTTAAGCAACAAACAAAGAAAAAGGTTTTGAAGAGTTACTGAGAAAACTCTACCTTCTTGTAGTTGCATTTTCTTTCTGTTTCTTCAACAACTATTACAGCTTTGGGTTCTTCATAGTTTGCCCAAATCTGTAAATAATTCACACAAAAACATTAGAAAAATTAATTATTCCACATATTCATCCTACAAGATTGGTAAAAGCAATTTAAAAACAATGAACACATATATTGGCCTACTTTCAACTTCTGATTCTTGGCTGCTTCTTCAGCAAATGTTAATTTGTGATAAAAGTTTGATCTTTCTGCTGAGAAGTGTACAGATGACAGACCAGCCTGGAAGAGAAATGATATAAATGAATAAAGGAAAGGAGATATGTGTGCAGCTCAGTTTGTGGATGAAAATTGGTAAGGATTCTAGGGTTGATTCATCATCAATATCATCACCACTATGAACATCATCATCTTCATCATTATCATCATCATCGTCATCATTGCACCATCATCACCACTACTACCATCATTGCATCCCTATCTCCATCATCTTTGCATCACCATCACCACCATTATCATCACCACCTCTGTCATGATCACCATAGCATCACCATCACCATTGCATCATCATCATCATTACCACTAACTCTGTCATCGTCATCTGCATCTTTATCATTAGACCTTGAATTTCTTACCTCAACAAGTGCTACTGATAAATTCTTGTCGTCAACAAACATCCATCCAATAAAATTACCAGCTTTGTCAATGCTTTCAACTTCTACTTCAACCTGATAATTAAAGATTAAAAAAAAAAAATCATGTAAAGAGTAATAATTATTTAAAAAAAAAGCAAGACATGCAAGAAGTGTGGGCATTGTATGCTGCTAATATCAGGGCTCAAAATAATGGCCAGTCATACACTGGTCAAGATGTCCGGCATATGATATTTTATTTTATTTTTTTCAAATATGACTGTTCAACATGTCCGTTCAAAGCCGTATTTGACTAGTCAAGTACCAAATTTGGCTGGACATCGAATTTCGACCAGCCATTATTTGTAGCCCTGATGTGCCACCTCACTGCTGTTGTCATGGGTTTGATTCCCATCATGTCTGAGTAGAGTTGCTCTTTGTTGGTGGTTCTCTCCTGTGCTTCAAGGATTTTTTCACTACATTCCAATTTTATCATGGAACAAGGGCCACAGTTTGTTAGCCACTGGCTATTAAGTGCTACCCTAATAAAGCAAGGATGATAATATTATACACACACAATGTTACGGTAGTACATTGACTTCACGTCCAGAATGAAGATAGGTTTAACTACTGTAGCTAGAGTAATCTTACCTCTCTCTGCAAGACCATTTCCTTAGTAAACTGCAGAGCCTCATCTCCAAATGGATCACCTTCAACAGCATTGATTACACCCTGCCCTGTGTTGATTCTTGCGGCACGTGGACAGCTTATACCTTTAAAAAATGTAAAATTGATGTATGTTACGAGGAATTTGCAGGGAGTGATTGATCAGCCTCTTGATCTGAGGCTCATTTTTAAGCTCTCAATGTCAGATCAAATTGGAATTTAGTAGTTGAGTTTTGAAAAGGAAGAAAAACTGGAGAAGACTTGAAAACCCTCGAAGCACAGGAGAGAACCAACAAGAAACTATACTCGAGGCAGTAAGGAGTTTCCAGGGTTTTTTAATTTTCATGATCTGTGATATGAGCATATTCTATATTTTCCGTGAGCCATGATTGTCCTTTTATTCAACACTGAGCCCAGGAATCGAACCTTGGTTACATTAATTTTGTGAGAGGCGGCACACTAGCGGCACACACCACCCATGGGATATTTTCAAGTACTAAGTTATCCACAAGCTTACCAGCTAGTAAGAAGGTAGTTAAACAAGTTTCTTTGGGTAGATAGATTCTTAATCTTGAACCACTAGCAACAAACTATAAAAAATGACAACAAAAATCAGTCAATGAATAAGTCAGTTGGTCAGTCAGTCTGTTGGTCAATGATTCAGTCAGTCAGTGAATGAGTCAGTCAGTCAGTCAATAAGTTAATCAGTCAGTTGGTAAGTCAGTCAGTAAGTAAGTCAGTCATTCCATGAGTTAGTCAGTCAGTCAATCAATCACTCAGTAGGTCAGTCAGTCAGTCAGTCAATAAGTTAATCAGTCAGTTGGTAAGTCAGTCAGTCAGTCATTCCATGAGTTAGTCAGTCAGTCAATCAATCACTCAGTGGGTCAGTCAGTCAGTCAAAAATACAGTCAGTCAGTCAATCAATCAGTCAGTTCACCAGTCAGTCAGTCAATGATACAGTTGATGATTCAGTCAATAATTGGTCAGTCAGTCGATCAGTCCACCAACAGGACTGATGCCCAAAATGTACAATTAAAATAAATGCCTTATGTAACTCTACCTCAACAATAGCAGAAGATCGTCCAGCACGCTGAAGGAATGGTAAAAACTGTCTGGCTTTAGCATAGTCCTGAAAGAGAAACACAATAATTCATATCTATTATTAAGAGTACTTAGCAACCTTTTACATGCAGCTAAAACTATTCACATCCTTAGTGTAGGTTTCAATGAAGTTTTTTTACTTTTGGTATTCTTGCATGAGCAAGTGAGTTTTGAACCAATCAGGTGAGAATGTGGGTTATAAATCCATGTCCAAGTGGAATACAATACATGTATTGTATTGTAGTGTATTGTTCTATATTGTATGTATTGTATTGTCTTCTATTGTCATTCTATTGTTACTTGGACATGGATTTACAACCAGAATGTGTGTACCAAGGTCACCATAAATTAATATGTTATAAAGTATGGAATGTTGACTTACTCCTGATAAGTCAGCCACTCTATGGATTGGTGCTTCCTTCTTATTATGCATTCCTTTGCTGTTCTTGATGGCTCTGGTTTCAGCTGCTAATAATTCATCATAATGTGACGATCTTTGATCATCGTCCTGTCTATGACGCAAGACTGTAGCAAAGCCCTTGCTGATGAGTGCTTCGGCAACATTGACACCTCCGGTGGTAATAGTTGCATATGTTCTTTCAGGGAATCCATCGCTCGATGGCTTAATGTAGTCAATCTTAACATTAACCTACAATATTGACAAGACAATGTTAATAGTGAGTGGGAAAAGAAAACAGCCTTTTTAGGCACATTTTAAGAAACTCAAAATAAAGGAGTTAGTAAATGAATAAGAAATTATTGAATGGGTGGATGAATGAAAAAAGGAATGAACAGCCAGTTGATAGTATTGCATTGCTTGACAACTGTCTGTCATGTGCTATCAACCAGAGAGTATTCTATAGCTTGGCATCAATAAGCTGAATGAATCTCATAAATCTCATTACCAGCGTACACTGCCCGTCATGTGCTATCAACCAGGGAGCATTCTATTGCTTATGAATTATATTATTACCAGCCTTTTCCTACCTTTTTGCCAACAATCTTTTTTCTTTGGAATTCTCTGGCTTCAAACATGTAAGGAACGTCATATAAAGGTCTCATTCTCTTGCCATCTTTAGCTGGGATTATTTCCTGAAGGTGGAATTAATACTTGTTAATTTTTTAATTGAAACAGCCAAACAAACTTTAGTAATTGCCTACAAATAAAAATAAAAACCTACACATTTTTTCGACAACCTGAAAAAATGAATGTTTAGTTACTGTACCTCGTCTTCTTTGGGTTGTATCCTGGAGAAAGAAGGAAAACAACCTTTGTTAGTAAATGAAAAAATACTATTTTATATTCATATCAAAACTTAGTGTACACATCTTGTCAAGCTTGCTTGTTGCTTTAGCTGTGTTCCCATTCTTGCTCTTCTAGGTGGTCTTATTGTTCCTACCCTCCCCCTACCTTATATGTCTCATAGGTACAGAAAGTATCAGATCTCCACTTAGAATTCAGTGTGACTGGTGTCAGGGGATGAGTCTTTATTTAGTTGCCATGGTCACACCCTTGCTGTCCATTTTGCTTGGTAAACTTAACTTCATAAAAACCCTCCAATAAGTTAATCATACCTGGGTGGTCGTAGACTGGAAAGATGAAGTTTCATATCTTTTCCACTTGGGTGTTTAATAACCATAGCATCAGCATTAACAATCTCCAACACCTGAGAAAATAATGCATTATTAAAAACTACTGTTTATGATCAGTACACAGGGAGTTAATGAATAAAAAGATGACAGAGAGATGAGTAAATGGATGGAAGGATGGATGGGATGAGTGGGGTGGGTGAGTGGATATGTTGAAGGGGAAGATAGAATGGATAGAGTGGATTGATAGATGGAGAAGTGAAAAAGGGAAAAATAAATGAAAGGTGAGAAATGAATGAATAAATGAATGAATGGATGAGAGGCATGCAATAGATTGATTTTGGGTAACCAAATAATTAAAAATTGCCTAAGTGAATCAATGAATGAATGAATGAATGAATGGATGGATGGACGGATGAACGGATGGATGGATGAACAAATGAACGAACAAATGAATTATGAACACTACCAACCTTTCCTGAGAATTCTCTATCTTTGATCTCTATAGCATTTGTACTTGGAGTATAATCTTTCCAAATTCTAAGCCTCTTTTCTTTAGCAAACCTGAAACAAACCAAACAACAGGTAAAATACAAACAGCTTCCCAACTGACACAAGACCATCTGGCATTATTTACACAGATGTTGATCATGAAATCTTCTGAGGAAAGAAAATTCTGGTAACAGACCCCTTTTACATAACTCAATTTTGAGGACAAAACAAAAAAAATTCAGAATCGGAACCTATTGTTTTGTCCTCCAAATCGAGCTGCATTCCCATGTGCTGCAAGGGGTCTATAGGTATAACAATGACAATGACAATATCTCAACTTAAGTAGCCCAAAGGATAGGTTACTCCTCACAAACCTCCATAGCCTAGCCATTCAAGGAGTTTTCTCAGAGACTTGTGCAGTCCAAAACTACAGTAAATTCATGATACCTAATCATAATACGAATACAGTACATAAAAGGTAGTTTCTTACTTTTCTGCAGCTCTGAGTTTTTCACGTCCACTACTAAGTACTGCCATACTCCAGTCAACACAGCGGCCAAAACCTTCTCTAAGAAGAAGCTCAGCTATATTACCAGCCTATGATAAAATTAAAAAAGTTTTATTGAAACCCTGAAACAATCTCTGGGCTGATCTAAGTCAGGGTATGGCTAAGTTACAGATTGAATCCTGAAACAACCTCTGGGCTGATCTAAGTCAGGGTATGGCTAAGTCACAGATAGAACCCTGAAACAAACTCTGGGCTGATTTAAGTCAGGACATGGTTAACTCACAGATCCATCCCTGAAACAACCTCTGGGCTGATCTAATTCAGGGCACAGCTAATTACTGTACCCTTAGTGTGTTAGATTTTGCATACACTGTAGAGAGGAAAACTAGAGAATCTTGAGAAAACCTAAGAGAGAGAAGGGAGAAACCTAAACCTAAAAAACTCTTTTCACATGTGAAGCTGAGCCCAGTAACCAACCCCAAGACCCTGGGAGCGAGAGGCAAGTGCACTACCACTACACCGCTGGCCTAGAATCTCACTGTAAGGCTATGAGCATATTAGTATACTTACTGGATGTACGATGCTACCAACAAAGTTCTGGTTAGATATACCTAAAAAAAATATATTTAAACATTATTTGTATTTGTTTATAACCACTCAATGAAAAGTATTTTTGAAACTAGAACTTTTCTCACCTTCTAGAACTACTTTCACTTCTCTCTGTAGAAGTCTGCTTTCTGTGAAAAATTTGGCCTGCAACGTAAAACACAAAAGTACAGTAAGTTAACTTGATAAATTTTTAAACTAAAGAGCATATGCTAGACTGTAGGGCCTTAAATAATGGTCCATCAGTTGCTTGTCATGATGACCAGCCAACATTTTAGTTTTATGATTAGGTCAGATGTCGCAAACTATAAATCAAGAGTTTTCCAGGGTGATTTTAGTTATGCTTGATGTCTGCCTGCTGATGTTACTCGCAATTATACCTCTGATTTATTGTATTGTACGAGATACATTTTACTGCCCTCTGTGGCATATACACGAACTCGTTGACATTAACATTTCTGGCTCAATGTTACTGGTCAAAATGACCAGCAAGGCAAAGATTTGACCAGACAAGTTCCAATTCTGGCCAGAAATTATCCGATGACTGGCTCATAGTTCAAGCCCTGATATGCTCACATAAAACGAATATCAAGATAAAGAATATCATATGTCCTTGGCGGTCCCCGAACCCACATCTTTAGTTTTCTAGTCCAATGTGTTTAACACTACACTACAAGGATCAAGCACCCTGGATACGCAGTCGGACAATGAAGAATAGGGCAACTGTGGGGGTCTAAGGGTGATATCTTTTATGAGGGAAAGTTTATACTGTAATAAAGTGGACATGCAGAATATAACAGAACTATAAATGGAAATGGGTTGCTTTTGATGTAATACGAAGTAGATAATTAAGATACTTTCAGGAAAATTTGATGCAAAAACTTATAACTAGACAGAAATCTTCAATTGATCTCAAACCATATATCTGTTGCTCTTTTGGCAGGATTTTTCTTACCTCGTCAGCATAAGGTTCTGGGGTTTCACCATCTCTCTTAACCATTGGACACTAGAAAATAATGCAAGTTTAATGAATAAAACTAATTTGTATAGGAGAACTAGTAGCAAAGGAAGGGAGGGGATAGGGGGAGGAGGGAGGGAGTAGAAAGGTGGATGAAGGGAGAAAGAAAGGAGGTGGGAGAAGATGAAGGAAGAGAGGATAGGAAGGAATAAAGTAAGGGAAGGAGGGAGAATAGGGAGAGAGGGTGGAATAGAAAGGTGGATGTAGGGAGGGAGGAGGGAAGGAATGGAGGAAGGGAAGGAAAGGAAGGATGAAATAAAGTAAGGGAAGGAAGGAGAATGGGGAGTGAGGATGGAGTAGAAAGGTGGATGTAGTGAGGGAGAAGGGAGGGGGGAGCAACAGAGGAAGGGAAGGGATGATGAAGAAAGAAAGGAAGGGAGGGAGGAAGAGGATCAAAGTGAGGAGGGAGGAAGAGGGGAAGGAAATTTGGGGAAGAGAGGAAATGAAACAGATTGAGGAGGAAGGAGGGAGGGAGGAATAAGGGGAGATGAGGGTAAGACTTAGTGATCAATTTCCCCCACTTCTCCATGGATCCCCTCTGAACAGGTTTCATGAGATGCATACTGTTAACACTGTTTGTTCTACAACGTACCTTAATACCAGTAAGCATGATTGTTAAATGATGGAAGGATGGAAGAAGGAAAACCCTGACGGTACATCCATCTCGTACATGTTCCACAATAGCTAACAAATAAAACCATCACATTATTTTTACAATAACAAATATTATCATAATAGAGGTTTTGCACCATCATGTGATGGCAACCACATTACCAACCAGAATTATAGTATACCAACATTAACAACCTTGCTTGCCATTAGAGTCTCCAGTAGCTCAGCGGTAGAGCATCCCACTAGTATACAGAGGGTCATGGGTTTGATTCCCATTTGGGACTCAGAATTTTTTACAAGTCCCTTTCAGTATAGTATGGTCACGTATATACTTCTCAATCTATCATCATACACAAATCATATTTATCGATGGCAACTGTGTTGGATGGAACAATACAATTGTTTTACATCAGAAACAATTCAATAGACCTTGTTAGCTTTGTATGCAAATTGCCCATTTCAGACCACATGACATTCCCTTGAGAAATGTTCTTTTGTTACAATATTTACACATGAAAGAATCAAGTCCCAAGAGTGGCATCACAGGGTCTATTTTAAAAGGAATCAAAGCTTAGACTCCAGAGCTGAACCTTGTCCTCCCCAAAGCACTAAATACTATTAGTACTAAATACTAATAAAATAGAAAAGAATACTTCAAGACTTACCAGGAATCTCCTTGCCTGAGTGTGTGTCCAGGAAATGCCTGGGTTTGTCGACATTCCAGGTTATTTCTCTGATATGCTGAAATAGATGATGATAATGGTGAGGTGTGTAGCCTTACAGGGTACGGTGTATGTGCCTACTGGCACAAAGAGCGACAATATTGGTACCTGATTTGCATCACTGCCCCATTTGCCTTTGTTCTGAGTCTTGGCAAGCTCTTCTAAGTCTATCAGCTTTGTCTGTCCACTGGAAATTAGAAGTGTTTGGTTTAGATTGTGACCATGTACATGCCTTGGGCAGATTTTAACTGAAGGGTTCTTAATTACAGTGTTCATTTAACACAAATATGTAGTTATTCAGTGGTAGCTGTCAATAATGTATGTCAAAACGTTCAACTACTTGAACCCTACTTTACGACCCTACTGATGCTGGTCAATGAAACTCAAACATGATCCTCAAACTCTAGATATCTACCAATGATTTACATGAAAATGAATCCCATTACTTACTCAGATGGTTTGATTCCTCCTCGTCGAACTTCTACCAATCCTTCAGAAACAATAGATTCTGTGACGTTTTCATAGTCTTCTGATCCTGGAACGATTCAGAGGGAAAACACTTATAAACCATGTTTATTTGTAAGACCCCCCTTACCTCCCCTGGTGATTCAGACATGTTTCTATCATTACAAGGTCAGTACATCTGGGAACAAACCCAGGACTACAGCTACTGTATGAGAATCAAATATGGACAATAATGCTGTGAGAACCATAACAAGACACCTCAGATGATGTGAGTGAGTGATCACATGCAAGAGAATATTTTTAGAGAGGATTTGGAGTGAGATTCAGGCAGTTATGATGATACGAATAAAAAGAAAAGTTTAACACAAGCCTTTGAAATGGTGATCTAGTCAGAGAGTGTAACACTGCTGTCATGTGCATTGTACAGTACACTTGAGATATTGCTGGAATCAGATATCCAAGATTGGGAGCAAGAATATGTATTACCAGTAGTTCAAGGTTTCAAAATTACCTGGTTTTCTGAGATAAATACAACCATATTCTCTTCCAGTTCCTGGGACCTGGTACTCCACAGCAAACAAGACTTCTTTGCCAATAAGTCTTGTTCTGAGGTATTCCCTTGCTTCCCATGCAAACGGCTGCAACAAAATCCACAAAACAGGGCTTAAAAATAACGGCCAGTCAGTTACCAGTAATTATCACCAGCCAAGTTAGTTTTAGTTTGGCTCAATGGTACTGTTCAAAATGACCAACAAGAAAAAATTTGACCGAAAAAGTTCCAATTCTGTCTGGACATTGTTTGATGACCAGCTGTTATTTTAAGCCCTGCGAACATGTTTGTCTTTGGGAATCAAGGGTGGGATAGTGGTAGTGCACTTCCCTCTGACCACTGGGGTCTTGGTTCAATTTCTGAATAGCAACTCTACTCATCATATTTTAAGTCTGCAGATTGAACCTATGACCACAGTGGCGAGAGGAAGCACTATGGCAGTGCACACCACCCGTACTTCCCAAATAATGGACATATAATGGGGTAAACAGTGCTTCTTAATGATCATCGAAAATTATTGAAATTACAACAATAACATGGAGAATATAGAATAACACATTAACAAATGTATCATAATTTTACCACTTTCAAATAATTCTATCATTTAAGAAATAAATCTTATAGGTATGTGAGAATTCTATTAAATCTCATAGACTACACTAGAGTTCTGAAAATCGTGAAAGTATTTTTGGGACGTGAATTGTGCGAAACGCACGTGGAATTTTATAAAAGAAAAAAACAAAACAAAACAAATATCATAACCTCTTTTTAGGGAACTAAATCAACCCTTACGATACTTGAAATAAAACGGAGTTTTTCTATATTTAGAGGTACAATATCATATTTGATATTAACAACAGCGTAACAAAGTACACTACTGTATATATATATATATCAGTTTATTATTTGAGTGTATAAAATCAAATTATTACATAAAATAAGAAAAGCTGTTAGAAAAACCGAGAAAAAAAGGTGAGATACTCTTTTCTTTTTCTTAAAGAATGTGTTAATAAGATTGAGATCGTGTTAGGGATTTATATAATATGTGGCCAGTAAGTCTGTCTGTAGTAGGAATCGTTCTTTTACGTTGCCTCGTGTGATTGGCTGATTGATTCCCAGTGGATAAGAATTACAAAAGATTTTCTCTTAAAAAATACTACTATGACTTCAAACTAAAATATAAAGCCATGGCTTACGATAAGACTTGGAGGTAATACACCACCATGATCAAAGGATCTAGGAATTTTTTTGGATTTTTTTTTACCTGGTTACAGATAGTTTTTCTACGTGTACTTCTATATTACCTCATCTCTCGAATCTTGGCTTCCTTCAATGTTGGGATTTGCTCTTCTAGCGAGTTTTGGAGCTGTTATGTTGGAAAGACAAAGCTGTCTCTCTGGAGGAGGGCCTCCTCGAGGCTGACCACGTATAATAACGCTATCTCCTGAAAGGATCTGGGAAAAAAGCAAAAACTAGGTGAACAAAACGGAATTCAAATAAAATAGAAGCCGGTATGAGTTTGGTCTTTAAAATTGAGACTCAGAGTCTGTGATTCGGGGAAAAAATATTCTTAGTTCAGAAGTGGGTTGAATTATGATAGTCTTACCTGTTTGACGATTCCTCGGATCATTTGTGGGGCTGGTTGAGCCATTTTTTGTGAAGAAGTTCGAGTAAACTCACTAGAAAAACGAGACCAAAAAGAAAAGAGAACTTGTCTTCTCAGCTGATGCCATATATGGAAAAACATGACGTCACGTCCTACTAGACTCAGGAACACGTCCACACAACACCACAGCAGAAACAAATCCCAACGAAATGACAAAATCTTAAAACAAACCACTGAAAAATACGTTGTATTAATTACATTAGAATCTTATTATTGTGGAAAGAAATAATAAATACATAGTTGTTTATTTTTATGGTATTTGGAATAATAATGATGCTTATGGTGACCGGAAGTAAAATTACCGGAAGTACGAGTATTGTTTGTGAGATTCCGCTGACATTGAAAGTGTAACTCATTAAGCAGAGAGTACTAATCTTAGCAATGGAAAAACACAAGCTTTCAAATGGCTTTAGATCTTTTAGATTTTATTTAAAAACGTTTGTAATTTATATTTTATGTGTTGGGCTAGTAAGATGTAAAGAGGAAACGAATATAGGAGCTGATTTCTTTAACGAAACAGTGATAAGCCGGATCGCCTTTGGAAGTTGCAAGTAAGTGAAAAATTAAAAGAATATTCTTATTTTGAAAATATTTTGGAAATATCCCACTAATCGTCTCTAATATTCTCTTTATTCTTTATTTAGTTTAGATCTGTTTTATTTTGAATATTGTTTAAAGTTAAAACAAAACGTGTTCTGATCGAAAAAATTATCCCACAGAAATTAAAACCGAGTCTCGTGACTGTCAACAATTATTTTGTTTACAACATTAAAAAACATTTTACTTGAACTTAAACCTTTCCTACCTCTTCAGATACGTAAAAAAGACGGTTTATATACCAATATCTATTATTTAGAACGTTTTATTATTATTATTTCTTAGATATTTTCTCTTTAAAAGAAATTCTGCATCTGTGATGTAATTTCGTCACTTCCGTTGAACTTTAGACCGTCCTCAAACATCCAGTACCTGCTGCAGAATAATTAGTTTACATAGCCTAATAAAACACAAAGATTCTCAAATATTGAACTTTTTACTTTAGCAAGACTAGTTCTTTCTCATATCAGAATATTTTTGCATAATATAATGAATATTTCTTTTATTTCGTAATCTAATTCTGTTTTTTTATACAATTTTATGGCAAATTCATGAAAAAGGCACATACAATTTTGCTGTTGTTTTAACCCAATTAACCATAGTTTTTAATTTTTAAGGGGAATTATATTTATCAGAGCAGGGGTTGCTTTTTTTCCAGAAGCATTTTCTTGGGATGAGGGAGGCACATCATGTATTGTATTTGATAACTCTTTGGGGGGGGGGGGGGGGGGGGGCATTTATTGCAAGAACAAAGCATTTCTTCATTTAAATTTTGTTTTTAAAAAGCCATACTTCTATGAGAGTAAATTCATCTTTGTATTTAGATAGAAAAGTAAAGACAGGATTTTTTTCTCTCCCAGTAATCAGAACAAGGTCCAACCACTGTGGAAGCATATACTTCAACAAAGTCCTGACGTATGGGTATGGCTTGGAGATGGTAAGATATTGGGAACTATTAATATCATTCTAAGTCCATCTATTATTTATTTGTTATGCCACAAAACAATCCACACAAACCAAGGATGTCTCTCTCTTTCTTTCTGTCATTTTAGTTGTTCTTTCTTTTATAGTCATTCATTCATTCGTTGGTTGATTATTTTGTTCATTTTCTTTCCCTAGTTCCTTTGTTCCTTCATTCATTCCTTCTTTCTTTCTTTTATTCATAATTCATTCATCCATCCATCCATCCATTCATTCATTCATTCATTCATTCATTCATTCATTCATTCATTCATTTTTTATCCATTTTTCTTTTTCATTCTTCCCTTATACATGCAACTATAGCTTTATTTCCCCTTTTGTTTTTTTTCTTCTTTTTTTCTTCAAAATCCTTTATCAGAATGTATTATTTATCATTTGTTTCCATGGTTACTTTAGCTGTGTATGCAGACACCAACGTTGCTCCCTTGTTGTGGACACCAGCACCACTGGAACTAGTAGCTGAAAGATATGGAAAACAGAAGAAATTGCCACAATACCAGGTACAAAAGAGCTGCTCTTGAACCATTACTAGGAGCATCTATCCCCATACTGGGCCTGTGAGGCCAGCACATTCACAGATCAGGAGCCCTGAGAATTTCTTTATATCATCATTGTTGATGTTATGAATTTATTATCTATTTTTTGATGTTTTACAGTCATTTCTAAAAAGTGGTGTTAGAGTATTAGGTGTATGGGATGATCATGATTATGGTATGGATCGTGGTGGAAAGGTAAGAACAATCAGCCTTGGTGTTGTATGAGAGTAGCATTGTTTGTTGGTTCTCTCCTCAGATTCAAGGGTTTTTCTTTGGGTTCTCTGGTTTTTTCTCCCTTTGCAAAAATCAACTTCTAAATTCCAATTGGGATCCAGTGAAAGAATTTAAGAGCCATTCTGATGAATCCACTGTTAATTCCCATATATTTAATTTAACTAAAATGTAATTTTATTGTCAGTAAAATAAAAATTAGTTCAAGATCTCAAAGTTCTTTTTGTTCTTTCCTTAGAATCACAAAGATCGTCTTCAATCCCAAGGAATCTTCTTAGATTTTCTCGATGAACCCTTAGAAAGTCCACGAAGGCATCGTGAAGGCGTGTATGGTTCTTATCTGTTTGGACAGGGGGATAAAACAGTCAAGGTATGTTCAAATAGGTATTGTATATCCCTGTAAAAGTTACGATAGAAACTGGAGTGCAGCCATGACCCTGACCACACTTTGACCTTAATGTGCATGCCTTGTCCCAGCATTCTGATTGGATGAAAAGTAATCTTGCGCACTGTCATTGGTCCAACAGATTGTGCCTCGTCATTTGATTGTCTAACCAAAATTCCTTTGACAGATAATCCTATTGGATACACGTTCCCATGCCATCCCAAAGGGCACAGGCTGTGATATCCTTGGAGATGAGCAGTGGGCATGGCTGGAGAAACAGTTGAGTGACAAGAATCCTTCATCGCTGACTCTGATTGGTAGCGGTATTCAAATACTATCTGATCTGCCAGTGATTGATAAATGGAATGCTTGTCCAGAGAGCTATGATAGATTGATATGGATGCTACAGAAGACACCAGGGGTAAGGCCTCTTTTACGTCCATCTGTCAATAATCCTTTCATCCATCCATTGTGCACGCACAGCCATCATCTGCCCATTCAACTATCCATGGATCCATCCCATCCATCCATCTGCCCATCCACCCACCAACCCATCCATCCATCTATCTATTTGTCTGTCCCTCCATTTGTCCATCGGTTTATCCTTTTATTCTATCCATCCCTCCATTCATCCATCCATCCTATCTTCTATTAGTTTGTTGTTTTCCTTTCTTAGTTTGCAATTATTATTTTTTTTAGGTAATGCTATTGAGTGGTGATGTTCATTTTGGTGAATTTCAGTGTTTGAACGCAACAAGTACAGGTAAGCATGACTTGTTCCCATGTCTCCACATCTAAAATGTACACAAAGGCACTGGAATCAAGTATGCATTTGACCCATCTTTTCTTATCTATTGTTGTCACCACAGGGTACCCACTTTACGAATTCACCTCCAGTGGAATGACTTCAGTTTGTGTCTCCTTGACATCCAAGCCATTTTGTAACTGGCTTCTAAAGTAAGTAATTGGTCTTGAAATGTTAATTAGTGCTGTAAACCTTGGTTGAAGACATCCACTTTTCCCCCTACCCCTTTCCTCAATATTATAAGGACTTCTACTTTTCTTGGCTTTCCCCTCCACTTCATGGAACAAAGGTCGATCAGTGTGGGAAGTGGACATCACTCCTCACTAACCACAACAATCATCCCGCCTTCCCCTGGTTACGTCCCTAATAGTTACCTATTGATAATCTTTACTAATCTTTACTATCTTTGATGTTATCTTGAACCTTTTATAGTGATGTTGCTCTGTCATCTGTCCGCTTCAATGATGTCATCACTGAACTGAATTATGGAATGATTAGTATTGACTGGAACGAAACGCCGGTAGGTATAGTCAGGTTGGGTGTTATTTGTGTGAAGTATGTGAGAAGTGCTGGCCTCGCCATGGTTCAACAACCCGTTCATGGTTCCTCTCCCCTTAGTTACTGTTGCTATGACCCATAAGCTCAACAAATTAGTTAAAATATCTCAAGATTTATAACTTTGATTGTAGGCATTTACTACTTTTTATACTTCGGTTCACTTTTCAAACACCAAGCATTCAGTCAAGTTAATAATCCTTTGAAATTACCTTGCAGCCTTGGTTGAATGTTTTTTATTTGACCAGTGAACCAATGTATGGAAAGTAGTGGATGCCCACAAAGTAAGTTATGTGGCCTCAAACACCACATTGCTGTGTTTCACTTGACATCATTTTTGAATTGTTGACCACAGGTTCAAGTGTCTGTGGAGATACGAGGTGAAAATGGAGCTTATCTACAACATGCCATTCCTCTAGATCACCTGACTAAAGTAAGCCAATTAAAAGATACTTATTCAATGATGTGACCATATTTGTGCGGAAGCTTAAGTTGATAAAAATCGTCCAGTACTTACTTACAGCACGTACACGACATGACATGACATAACATTGAAATGGCTTCCCATTGTCGTCCAGGATTTCATCCAATCATAACGCGTAGTTACGGCTACAAATTTGACGCATTGTTTCCCACTCATGCGCATACTGATTCTGTCTGTCATAAATTGCTTTCTGTGCAAGTTCTGTCTCACTTGACATTACTGTCAAAATACTAGATCGTTTATAGTCACTTATATAGTTCTTTTGCTTAATTTTTCATTCAGCAACGCGACTCACCAAGATGTCCTGTAGCTGCTAAACCTCCACCCTTTTTTACCAAAACCGCATTCTGGAGTAGCGTGTTTTTGATGGGTTTTGTTGCTATGTATATTGTACTTAGGTTAGTACTATTTATTGTACCATGGTCATGGTGATGATGGTGATGATGGTAATATTGTTCTTGTTGTTGATGTTGATGCATGATGATGATGGTACGTGGTGGTGGACATGGACATTTTCTAATCTTGACGGTGAGGATGCATGATGATGATGATGGTACGTGGTGGTGGACATGGACATTTTCTAATCTTAGACCCCCATTTTAAAATATGCTCCGAAGTTCCTGAGAGTGATGATGTTGATGCATAATGGTGATGGAGAAGATGATGATGATAACCATGCATGATGATGATCAATAGGATAATGGTGATGACGGTGATGATGCATGATGATGATGATTATAACGATGCATGATGATGATCAAAAGGATGATGGTGATGACGGTGATGATGTATGATGATGGCCAATGACAAAACAGATCATGCAGCAATGTTTTTCTGGTGTTGTTTGTAGTTGGTGATGCTGATGGAATCAATAACACTGATCAGTAATTGATGACGATGATGGTGGTGGTGATGATAATTATAATGATGGTGATGATACAAGAACATGTTGCTTTCCCCCTTCACATTCTATTTTATTTTGATTTACTGAGCTAACTTATCCATTATTTATATATATGTTTGTAATGTTGGTGACAAACTCATTAAACTAAACTAAACTGTGATGACGATGACAATGACAGAAATAAATATTGCAGCTTATTGAGATCACGTGACCTATTATTATCCTTTTTCTTTTAGGATTACTATTTCTTTGACAAAGTTTTTTGCTTTGCAAATTCTGTTTCCTTTACTGGGAATCAGCATACAAAACAAATCACATGTCCAAATCCAACCAATCAACGGCAAGGTCAAGACATTGAAGAATGAATAAGAAAGATAGAGAGAGGCTGGGCCCTAAAGGTATTCGAGTCACTGTGAGTGAAACCGCTGTACGGCCGGGTTAACGTAGGCGCATGATTCCTAAAAAAGGCGGAAGAATATGACCAATCAGTGACCAGTTATTAGTGACGTGTGGTTGCACGTGATATGAACTCGGCAGTTGATTGGCTATGTTTTCGCTGGATTTCTGATGTCAGAGTAAAATCAAACATAATTTATTTCAAATTAAAGATGATATTCAGAAAATTAAGTTAAATTATCTAATATATAAATTCATATTATTATTATTATTATTATTATTGTTTTTATAATTTAGATTATTATCACTTATTGTAATTGTATTTATCACAGCACAGCAACATGTCATTTGTTTTGCGGGAAAAAATAAGTTGGGTTTTAATCAATGTAGTTAGACCTCTACCTTGGGCGTTTTTTTTCCTATTTCAGACCACGTGTCATTCCCTAGAGTATCATTTCTTTTTTTAACAGTTGCGCATGAAAAGACACATGAATATGGATATACAACTCAGACAAATCTTAAGCCTGGTTCACACTAGTGACGCAAGTGTAAGCATAATGACATACTCAAGCGCAGATAGTACTTTAAGGATGACTAAATGTTTTGTTCTGTCCAAATATATAGATGTTAACTAACCATGAAAGACTATCTGCGCTTGCGTATGACTTTATGTTTATGCTTGCGTCGTTAGTGTGAACAGGCTTTATTCTCTTATTCTCAAGAGAATGACATGTGGTCTAAAATGGAAAAACATAACCGCCCAAGTCGAATAGGTCTATTGCCACCAAAGGCAACAAATTTTAAGGGAAGCAAAAGCGAATGATTAAATATTTACAGCACAGTTTTTAAACTTATTTAAAATCAAATGATACGATTTTAAAATTCACGCAACAAGACGAGACGTCATCAGGTTATGACGTCAATAAATACGTCATGACGTCTGACGTCATCCAAATGTGACGTCGTTGAATGAGAATGATTACGTTTGGGTTTGAATTACACTTTTATTTCTTGTCTGCTCGTTTTTTCAAATTCACTATTTATGAGCACGTCTTAGTTTTTTTTTATATATGTAGGTAGATCATAATTAGATATATAGGATTTATCAATAAATAAACAAATTATTCGTGTAAGAATTAAAATAAAGTTAACTAGGAATTTTTGAATTAAAAAAATCTCACGGTTCAATTATGTATTCTTTCATTTCTCCTTGCCACATACCCTTTGGGTGTTTGTCTATTCTCATATCTTTACTTCCCTGTTTTGCCATAGTCTACCATCGCTTACTTTTGTTACTGTTTGTCAGCTACATTTGCCATCATTGATGCACACTCTTATCATGTTTATATTTTTTCTGCTACTGTCTTGGTTACTAGGAAAATAGCTTGGCCTGGAACTCGGAGAATTGTGATACAAAGTTTTCTTGGTATTCTAGTTGATATTTTTAGTAACTAATTACCAGTGCTCAAAAGAGGTTGTTTCAGGGTTTGATCTGGGAGTTAGCCACGCCTTGACTTTGATCAGCACAGAGGTTGTTTCAGGGCTCGATCTGTGAGTTAGCCATGCCTTGACTTAGATCTGCCCAGAGGTTGTTTCAGGGTTTGATCTGGGAGACAGCCATGTCCTGACCGCTTAGATCTGCCCAGAGGTTGTTTCAGGGCTCGATCTGGGAGTGAGCCACGCCTTGACTTAGATCAGCCCAGAGGTTGTTTCATGCAGGGCATCGATAAAACTGGAAGGTCCAGGATTTGATCTGAAAGAGCTGTTATACTGCTCAGAATAATTCTGTCTATCTATTGCCAGATATCAATTCTCATGCATCTATAAGTTCTTGTCATTGTTATCAGTGATAAGTGCCCTTTACTCTTTGACTCGCTGGCGATACAACATTCAACTTGAATGAAGTCGTACCGCGGTCAATGTAGGTGTTGTCGATGCCAATCGTCGTTGCTCCAGGGATAATTCTTCTTCTCTGACAACGACAGAGTAGAGCATCGCGAAATCCCTTCCTGAAATTCTCGTTAAATAGAACATAGATGCACGGATTGATGGCGCTGTTGGCGTGTCCAATAAAGTATCCAAAATATAACAGAGCTGTCGGCGCCCCACAGGGACCACCAAAAAAGGACATAAATTGACTGACGTACATTGGAAGCCAACAAATCGCGAACAAGACGACTACAATCAGTAACATCCTCAGAACTTTCTTCTTCGACTTGTCTGCACGTTGTTCGTTCATCTCACTCCTTTGTCCTGGCAGTTTTCGTATCCAAAGCTTGTAAATAACGAATGAATACAAGAATGAAATTATAACGAGAGGAATGGCATAGAAAAAGAGAAAGAGCGCGATAGTGTAATCTTTAGGAGCCGAACTCGTATCGACATCTTCGAGATTCCAGGTCTCGCCGCAGTAGAATTTCCCAGGTTCTTCAGCAGGTTCCAGATTCATGGCGTATAACATCGGAGCGCTGATTCCAATAGCAAGAGTCCAGACGATGAACATCATTCCATACGCGACTGTGAAGGTTACATAGCGACGGATAGGAAACACGACAGCGAAGAAACGATCGAGTGCAATGGCGTTCATGTTCCAGACTGAACTACCAACAGAAAGAGCCTGAATAAATGGAATCAGCTTGCACAATGTCAGTCCAAGCTTTCCCGAAATCCAATAACTTGAGGTCTTAAAAAAGGACGCTGTCGTGGAAGTCATGTTAAATACAGTCAAGAGCAAGTCAGCTACCGCCATGTTGATGATCAAGTAGTTGGTGACAGTGTGCATACGGCGGTTCATGGCAACAGTGCATATGACAAGAATGTTGCCAGTGAACGAGACGATTGTCATGACAACGTAGAACACACCAATTACGATTATAGCGACTTCGCCCGGCTTTGTGTCATTGCAGAAATTTTCACCGTCAGACGATGTGATGTTGGTTGTATTATTCATCGTTGTTCTTGTGTTTTCTCTAAAATATGAAGCATTAATTGCTATTAGGAAGTTAATTTTTGGTTACAAAACAGATTCTGGCAAAACTTATTTCTTATGGGTGGCATGGGTGGCGTACGAAGGCCTCAGGTTTGTTAGCCACTGGCTATTAAGTGCTCCATGCACTCGTAAAAACAAGGAATATTGTGAAGAAATCGCTCAAACATTCTTCTTCATCAAGACTTCATTGAACTGATGAGTCGTAGTGGAAAAAAAGAGAACTTGCCACTTAGATATTCAATGACGTGTCTCTGTGACCACACCCTGCTCTCGCACCTCCGGTTTCTTTAGCTTAAACTGAGATTTTCATTTCGTTCTAGTTTTCTTAAGTTTGAATGGGCCTATAAAATATATTTTAGCATAGAAAAACAGTACTGAATTCGAAAAAGGACAATATTTTTTCCCCGAAATGCGTGATATTTTTTTTTCTAGCCTGATTTTCTTTTCAAACTTACTTTAACATTTTCTATAAGAAGTCTATCAAGGTACGAATAAAATGCAAAATACGTATTTTAGAAGAACCGTCTTGGCATTTTAGTAGGGAAAAGCGCTAAAAAAGAACTATATATTTATGTGATATTTTTAGTGGCTTGATTTTTTTTCAAAACTATTTTTTAAATACGAATACGTATTTATAGAAGATACCTCTTGGCTTATCTAAGTCGGTATAAATTCTTGATTCTTAATTCTTAATTCTTCCTCTTTTTGGGTTAGATAAGTAACAGCTAACCTTTACAAAAGTATTTCAAGAAGGTAGATTATCGTAAGCGTCACCCGAAACCAAAATATAGTAAATAAAGTACCTTTTAATTTAGTCTCCTTTGCAGCCGTTTTTAGTGTCGATATCGAAATCCTAAAAAAGACTAAATCAATGCTTTCTAGTACTCACATTTAGTTCGACTAAATTCGGTGATCAAGGCCAACAAAGTTGACCAACTTGTTGTACACGCGCTCACAGAGAATCGAAAATCAGTCTTCTTAATTTGTTGGCTGTCTTGAATGGGACTAGATCTCAAGAACTAAACTACTGTGTTATCGAAGTGAGGTGCAGCTTTAAAGGAGGTAAAAACCAACCGCTGTGGACGAATATGTTTAGAATTTTACCGATGAAGCTCGTGCTGTGCAGTAACGTTATCGTATTGAGCAGTAATCAAAGTGTAGGGGAGTGTTCACTTACGTCAAACCGCGGGCTTTTGTTGTCAAAAATGGACAAAATTAAGCAAAAACAATCTATGATATTTGCTCTGTAGTGAAGGGTTATGGCTGTACAATTGATCATAAGTGGAGGCAGGTGTGATTAGGAGATTTATAGGTAAGGAGCGTTCTTCTTCAGTACTGGGTTGGTAAGGTGGGGATTATCTAAGTCAGAATCAAGGGTTATTCACCAATTCTCAAATTGACAGAAGTCGTTTCAGAAAAGAAAAAAAAGCGAAAAATTGGGACTTAAATAACCGAGACGAATCGTGAATTGCGAGAAAAATAACCTAATTTTGGAAAATATAATGTTGGCCTACAAATGTGATAATGAGTGCTTGGGAGGGCACGAACGCAAGAAACATGTAAAATATTAAATAAACGCCACAGAAGCTTAAAAACTACAGACTTAGATAGAAACACCAGATTTAGTTAATTACATAGGAAAAATGGGGCGAAACGAAAAGGAAATGAAAGATAAAAATGAAAAGATAAAAGAGGGATTATCAGAAATTATTCATTCTTTTTTTATAACTGAGATAAATTACGTTTAAAATCGATGTCAATGTCGTAAAAGGAAAGAAAAAAGACTAAAGAATTGAAAATAATTGAGTCAAAATCAAACGAAGAAACCAGTGGGTGATTGTACGTGTCACAGACATTATCCGGTGTTTGATTACACCGAGGACTTACATCATGATAAGTACGTATCTCACAGTTGGTTTTTCGAGCGATCAACGAAATTTAGTCACATACTTGCGGAGATGAATTGTCAAGTTTGCTCAAAACAACAAAACAAATATTTAATTTATATTAAAATTTTGCACGGTTAGAAAAACCGTTGATTTCCTTTGAATGTGCGGTGATTTTGGGGCAGATAGTGTAATCCTGAATGGAAGTTTACTATCGGCACTTGCCTACGAATAGGAAGAATTGAAGATCAATAGATTATTCTTTATGGTTTATATTTGCAAAAATCTGGAAAATCTAAAAAAAAAATCCCTCGCAGTAGGCCAAAAAGAGAGTTTTCTGAACTCCTTGAATCTGGACCAATCAGATATTATCAATCTACGCTCTAGAAAACAACCAATAAGAAAGCAAGAATTCGAGCCAATCGGAAAGCAAGGACTCGAGCCAATCAGACGCTGAATTTCAAACTAACTGGAAATGGATTCAATTCTAACCAATCAGAGAAGCTCAAATTAAATTAACAAAAAAAAAAAACTCCATTAAAATTTGTACCACTCAGAAAGGAAGAATATGATTGGTTACGTTCATATGAGATAACATAATGGATATACAATGAACTTGGCTTTTGACAGAAATATATTACATTTTTGCACTGAGCTCAATACGTTTGCTTAACTAATTTTTTATATTAGACTGGCGTGGCTTTTAGTGTCAAGAACATCCTTATTACTTTCTAGATTAATTCTGAGTTGATTTTTCCTGTACAAGAAAGCATAAAAATCACTTGTCTATCCCTTACTCAAATTTGTTCGGAATTATAAATTCTTGCCATAACAAAAAAAAAGGTGTCTGGTAAAGTTTTTCTCGACCTTGTAAGGTTTCTATGGCGACGATTAATCCAATTATATTGTTACCTGCGATTTTGGTTCTTTTATTCATATTAAAGTCAGTTTTTCTAATTGTAAAGTGGTTCACAATTACTGATTTCTATTTGTTTTAAGGACGTGAATAGGTTATCAAAAAGACGATTAAACACATCGGTGTGTGGATAAGGGGCTAACAGGTCTTACTGTGTTTACGGTATGAACCCTGCAAGACAGTGATTACAAACCGTAGGAAGTAAGTTAGAAAGTATATTAACAAACAATTTAAATCACGTTCTTAAAAGCCGACTTTTTTCTGTTTACTTGTCGAGATGTTTTCAGGAATAAACATTTTACCACAGAATTAATACTAGTAACTTAGTTGATTAATTAGGTTGTAAACTTATGATAACAAGCTTGTGCAACTGGCACTTTTTTAGTACACGATGAAAGCCTTATTTGAGAAGAAAAACAGCACATCGTAGAACAGACAAAGCTTTCTTTCCTAAGACAGGAAACTTTCAAGTTAAAGTATTTAAAAAATACTACTAATGGAATGAAAAGTGTCACTAAGTTTTTTTTTTTTTTTTTGGCGTACGTGTCGTTGTAGAAACCATTTAACTGTCACAGCGGTGACGGTTTCTTTACATTTCTAAAGTGGTTGAAAACGTAGCTTTAAGGAATTAACTAGAGCCTTGATTATGAATAAAACTATTTAAAAATGCAAAGAAGCATTGTGTACTGTATTTGAAAACATTAACTTAGCGTACTAATTCAAAGATTTTCAAAATGCTAGTTAGCTAGGGTTTGGCAAATTATCGTCAAATTTTTTAATTCAGTAAAGTGAAAAATAGTTACAGAAATTTGATCATTTTGTCGTCTTAGAAAAATAATGTGCTTTGAAATTAATTCATCATTAGATAACGTTTTGTAAGACTTCGTGAATTGAATTGCACTGTACAAAGTTCAAATAGTCCTCAGTTGACTTTTTTTGTAGGTCTAGTATTTAATTCATAATTAGCTGCCAAAATTCTGGTGCAATTTCTCTTTGTATTACTCCACCCAGTCGCCGTGGAACATTCGCATTTTTCCATCTGACACTGTTCAAATTAACTTATTCAAGGTCTTCGGTAAATATATCAAGATCCAAATCACTCAGTATACGGAATTCACTGCGATAAATGCTAATGCTTCAAACTCATGAACATCTCGAGAAAACTAATATTAGTACGAAGTCAAAAATGACAGAAAAATGTTTGCATTTGAGATAAAAAAAAGTCGAATGAATAAAGAAAAACATTCATCAGACGAGTTTAAAAACTTAATCAAGAAAAAAAAGGTTTTAATGTCACGGTTCAGCTAAGTTCTATCAAAACTAGAAGCTGTTGTTCTTATTCTTTTCCTTCGAGTAGTTTAGGATGTTTTACTAGGCAAGAAACGGTGAACGATTTTTGTGTATAATTTGACTCTCCTTTTTCATTTTTTTTTTTTAGTAAATAGCAAGATATGATATTGTAGTTTTTTAAGTTTATGCTCTTACCGTAATTGTTTGGAGTATCTTTGGAGTACAATGATCTTCTTTGAAGTTGATAAAGACGTCTACTCATAAAACGGCCAGCATCAGATATTTGCTCAGAGACCGCAAATAATTATTGTGTAGCTGTGGACGTGTTTATATTCATGATAGGCAACAAGGACGTCACTAGAACCTATAGACTTGAACAGAATTACTTTGTTATTATTTGAAGTAAATGGTTTTAAAGCTAATTATAATCAACTTCATTGTAGACATATAATAAATCATGTTAAGTCTGTAGTGAAGTCCTGCCTTGGGGCACATGTGGCAAAGTAGTTCAAAGTACAAAATGGTGTACATTTTTTGGTAACCAACTGTCTAAAAATATCTAAAATTTCCCGAATATTTAAAAAAATAAATGTCAGAATGAACTAGAACCTAAGAGAAGAAGAAACAATGCTATCGTTACCTTTCGTTTAATGATAAAGAGATGCCTGAAGCTCGCTCAGTGTGGGATTAACTTTCAATCACAATTGCTCAAGCAGTTACCAGGGAAGGTTTATTCATAGATTGAACACTTCACACGTTCAATGGCTTCCCTGGCTTGGCGTGACGAACACTGAACTGAAAGAGCGAAGATATTCGAAGATTATTCGAAAACCGTGAGACTTAAACAGCTGCCTTCTTCCTTAGAATTCCTCAGCTTTAGATGAAGATTTCTTCAAACGAAAAAAATATAATAATAAACTAATGAATATACAACTACAAAACTATAAGGTGTGAATTCAATTACCTGAAGAGATAGATTAAACATTAGCTGTATAATCTCGCTTTTACACTTTCTTCAAAACCTGGAGATAGCTTTGACAGTTAAAAATTCGCGTTAAAACTAGTGATTTTTTAAACAGAGGAATTGACTGTCAAAGCGAAAGACCTTAAGACAGGTCAAGGACTTTGTCATATCTCAACTTTTGACGGCATATCTTTGTTTGGATTGTAAGAACTCGGATTAAGAGCTCTCCAATTGTTTATGGAGTAAAAGACGAGAACGCAATTAAAATAAAACAAAGCTTAGATCTTTATATGAAAACACACCAAAAACGAGTGATGAAATTTGGTTGATTAACGACTGCACACCGCAGGTCAACCCAAACAGACTTATCAAAACAGATCATTCCCTGTGGCTTACTTCTAGAAATGAAATGAGAAAATTGGGAACATGGACTTGTTATATTTTCATAATTCATTATAAGGTTCTTATAAATGAAGAATAAAAACACAAAACCTTTAATGAAAATTGCATTTATATTACAACGAAATGAGATACAATTTAGTGTAAAAAAATAGCAGTTATTTTCAGGTAGTTACTCGCTGATATTTGGTTTCCAAAGACCAGGGGATATTCCAGCCATTTACGATTACGAATAAGAATATCTTCCAATTTCGTCGTTTGAATATCGGCGAGTGTTTTGCTATTTGGCAGTTACTACGGCAACATATAAATATACGAAAATACAGAGAAAACTTGAAGAAAATACCGAGAAAGTAAGTGGAATAAAAAATTTTTGCAGGAAACTTTTTCCAAGCAGAATTTCATCACGGGAATTCAATTTTTTTCTTGAAAATTGAAAATATTAATTTCTAGAAAAAAAAAAAAGGAATAGTACTGACAGTATTAAATAAAAAATTATTAACAGTGGATTCCACAGAGTGGCTCTTCTTCCAATGCTTTCCAATTGGAATTTAGAAGTTAATGTTTGAGGAGGGAGGAAAGACCCTCGAGGAGAGAACCAACAAAACTCTACTCACATACGACTTCGAGCCCAGCGGGGCTCGAAACATCGATGGTTGGAATCCGTGGGATTTAAATATTGATGGTGAAATCGACTGAAGAATTGAACGGGAAAGTCTTATGGGACTACGATGGGATTTGAACATACGATCTAACATGAATTTAAGTTAGCAGTAAGTTAATTAGCAGTAGATTCAATCATTCAATCCAAATTCCCCAAACATGTCATTCCCCAAAGATATCGCACAGGACCTGAGGCGCCGTATGAACTTCATACCTGACGGAACTGTTTTTGCTCTTAGTGTGCGGAAATACGAGATAATGTTCTAGTTCGAAGTCAGTGCATTAGAGAAGAGACTAGCCGGCCCTCACGCCATATCTAGAACTATAAATCTCCGTGCACTTTCTGCAATGCACTTTCATTTGAAGTGGAAAAATCTAGTCTCTCATGATACATTATTGTCATGGCTATTGTTGCGCATTTGTTGGCTTTGACATGCATGACGTCATAGCCGCCATCTTGGTTGAACTTTACAATAATTCCTCTTCATATACCGTATACCAAAAGGGGCGTTTTTCCGACAGTCAAATAAGTACCCAATCCACACTCCTTAAATCTTTAAACTTTTTTCGGTAACCCTAAAACGACCTCTTTGCTGAGTTCAGGAAGTCGAACCCAACTACTCGGTGGCCGCGTAAAAGGTTGGCCGCTTAATGGAGGTTGGCAACTTAATGGAGGTTGGCCGTTTAATGGAGGTTGGTCACTTAATGGAGGTTGGCCGTTTAATGGAGGTTGGTCACTTAATGGAGGTTGGTCGCTTAATGGAGGTTGGTCACTTAATGGAGGTTGGTCGCTTAATGGAGGTTGGTCGCTTAATGGAGGTTGGCCACTTAATGGAGGTTGGCCGCTTAATGGAGGTTGGCAGCTTACTGGAGGTTGGTCGCTTAATGAAGGTTGGTCACTTAATGAAGGTTGGCCGCTTACTGGAGGTTGGTCGCTTAATGGAGGTTGGCCACTCAATCAGATGGCCGCTTAATGGAGGTTGGCCACTCAATCAGATGGCCACTTAATGGAGGTTGGCCACTCAATCAGATGGCCGCTTGCTTAATAGCAGGGGAGCGTTGTCCTTCTGTCTGGTCATGGTTTTAGGACTAACATTAGATCTGAGACACTACCTACGCAGCAGGAAAGGGTTTTATTATATAAAACCAACGGACAGTTTTTATTACCATTCAACCATCTGCTTCAAACTCGTTAAACAGGAAATTTAGAACTAGGGTTCTTGTTTATGTGAGAAGAAACACTAGTTGAAGTTATGAGTTGAGGCAATTGAAGAGACTATATGAAGCCAATTTCCTTAAATGTCTTCGGTACTCGTTATCTCCTACTCCTTCCCCAAGTGATCACCTTTTTATGCCATTGCTCATGACTGCTTGGGAGAGATCTCTTTGATGGAAAAGTTTATAGCTTTCTATTGAATCCAAAGCGAGAAATTGCCTGATTGAATTTTAACAATGTATTTCAATACTATTCGGATCTGATGTACAATTCCAAAAAGAAAGTTATTTGAAAACTGAGATAATTTATTGGCATCGAGAAAGGTAATTTTTCAAAGTCTTTCAGCGCGAGAAAAACTTTTTAATTAAACTTGCCGATAATTGTCTTCAATTCTTCAAAATGGCAGACACCTTAATTAAGGAAAACCACCAGTTTTATGAATTTTTAACAGTAGCAGAAGTCTATATCTGGTCAGTTATGGACGTCTGATAGTAGCAACAATTCGGTCAATCCTGTAGGAATTAGAACCGAATTGAAGACTTTTGTAAAGTTTTGTTTGGGTTTAAAGCTAATATTTTCATCAAGGGTCATGCTTTTGAGTACCCTGCGAGCAGCGACTCCTTTTGCTTCCTCCAAATCAAGAGAAGGAAAGAAAAGTCTGCTTTGGAGGAGGTAAAAAAGTAACTGCTCGCCAGGTAGTTCTTGAGTATAATATATTTTTTCTAACTTCCGCAAAATCTAGAAAAATAGCTAGATAAATATAAAAGCAACTTAGACTTTATCGTCATTGTTAAGAGTTTTGAAATGAAAAAATGCGAGAAACGAAAAATGAGAAATGAAAAATGTATATTTAAAAAATTAAAAAAATATTTTAAAAATTAAAAAAATAAAATAAAATAAAATAAGATAAAATGAAGTGATAAATCGTAAAAGTTATAAGTTGACTTACATTTGACACATGAGTAGAACCAAGTAGATCATTTTCCTAACCTGTTATCTTGTCCTTGAAGTTTCTCCAGTCCGCGTCGCTGTTCTTCAAAGTTGTCTTTCAAAAGTGACAAAATTGCATCTCATCTACCAATCCACTTTACCAAATCAATATACCACAGGTAGCCCTGTAAGAAAACCAAGTTACATCAAGCTAATGTAAAAAATATTTTGTAAAAGTTGATACCTATGGAGCTGTTACGTGTGACGTCACTCGTATGGAAAAACCACAGGTAGCCCTGTAAGAAAACCAAGTTACATCAAGCTAATGTAAAAAATAATTTGTAAAAGTTGATACCTATGGAGCTGTTACGTGTGACGTCACTCGTATGGAAAAACGAAAACCAGTTCTATGAAGATTTTTCTTACTTTTTCTTCATAACACGATTTATTGTCCAGATTTCTAAATGTTTCAGGTGGAGGTTAAATCATTGAGAATATTTTTGGGTTTATATTTTGGCGGTTTTTGTGAGCAGTTGGACCCGGAAATACATCACAACTTAACAGCTCTATGCGTTGTTACTACTTTTATCTATAGTATTATCCTTTTATCTTGGGTGGGTTTGCTCCGGGCTATGTTCTACTAACTCAGTGAAATGCTTTGGACATGTGATTTATGTAGAATCATATATTCCTCCAGACGTAGTGATGAAGCGCAGTATGGCAGCGCGAAGCATTTACGTCTATGCCAGAGATTTCGGCCACGACACCGCTATCCGAAGATATACGAGGACTGACGTTTCGGAAGTTAGTCCTTCGTCGATTGACTTATCTTTTTTTACTCCAGTGAAGGACTTACTTTCAAAACTTCAGATAATTCCAAACCTTTTCATATGGTGTTTGAGATTCCTTCTTATTCACTTGTTGTATTCAACCTGTATTCAACCGTGACACTAAGTAAACGCAGTCCCAACTAGTAACCACTAGTTATTATCAGCTGTAGCTGTAGCTACCACGACAATATCGAGCCAGCTGTTACCAGAGACTTCCGAAGAGACGACCCCGCTTTCCTACAATAGGTAAAGAAAGCGGAATATTTGTTTAAGTTGGATTTGATTCCTCGTTGCATTATTCCAACCTTTCTTGAATAAACCTACGTTCTACTAATATGCTAATTGTACCCTGCACGTGTTTAGCTCTGTCCCTGGATGGTCACGATTTTCACACTTTGTCGATGTACTTGAACTGTGTTGGTGTATCATAAGTAAGGGTTAGAGAATTTTACAAGTGAGGCTATATAGTCATACAATGCTTGTTGTCTCATCTTCTTCGCATGCAACATCATATTTGATATTTTCTTTTCTTTTCTTTTCTTTTCTTTTCTTTTCTTTTCTTTTCTTTTCTTTTCATTTCTTTTCTTTTCTTTTCTTTTCTTTTCTTTTCTTTTCTTTTCTTTTCTTTTCTTTTCTTTTCTTTTCTTTTCTTTTCTTTTCTTTTCTTTTCTTTTCTTTTCTTTTCTTTTCTTTACCTTCTTTCTTTTTTCTTTTCGCTCAGTTTTCTTTTGATTTTTCTCAGTGTCGTTCTTCTTTTGCTTTCTTTCTTTCTTCCTTTCTTCCCCGTTTTTTTCCTGTTTACATACTCGCTTGGTTCATAAATTCCCTGAATTTTTTCTTTAAATACAACGAGCGACTTTTCTAGCTTGCATCAACGATCTATTAACTAGTTTCCGGCTGAAGTAAGACCATATTATGACCTTTTTCCAATGTTTTTTTGATCAATATTTTCGTATTTATATTTTCTTTTAACTTTTGGTATAGTCTTTCGAGAACTTGGTAATAAATAAACATCAAATATATTTTTATAAATATTAAATAAATAATAAATTAAAAGATGAAATGGCCTGATATGTCAGCTGTTATGAGGGCCGTTTCACAAATTTAACCGCGGCCAGTAAAAAAAAAAAAATGCCAAACAAACAAAACGAAAAAACCATGTGATTGGTATCATGTGACTTACTCGAGACAGCGTGGTTTGTAAATTCTTCGCAAGGGCTGAAATAGTTAAATCAAAATCAATATCACAACAATGAGTAAGCCAGGGAATGAAGAGATTGAGAGTCTAGAACCACGAGCATCTGAAGGCAAATGATTCCATATAGGTTTTATTTCCTCACTGAAAAAAACATTAAGCTCTTTTGAATACATTTTAATAGGTATCATTATCAATGCTACTGTCACGCAAAGAGAGGAACAACGAGTGAACCGAACAAGGAAGACTCTTTTCGGGATTCTGATAGTTGTTTTCATTGCATTATCATGGGTTAGTAGCACTCAGTTTGCTAAGAGTACCTATTCAGCCACGTTCAATGCTCCTTACTTCACTACTTGGTTTTCTACATGTTGGGTCATCATTCTCTTTCCGTTGTATTGGCTTCCTTGCCATGTCGTGACAAGGAAAAGTCTTGGCGAGCTGTTTCGGTAAGTTGGTGATGGGTTCAGTTAGGTCATGCAATGTAATTCTAGAGTAAAGGACTCGCCACGATTTCAAATCATTTATGGAAAACTAAAATGAGATAGTATTCTCGTAAAGCGACCACGGGCATACTCTACTGAACATGATTTCCGACAGGCGATATGCCATGAGCATGATAGATTCGACCACAGTAAGCCCAAGCAATGCATTTGTACGTTATTACAAAGGCATGTATGTGGACTTATGTATCGTAAGAATAAATAAAGTAATTTTCGTAGTTTGCTTACCAATTTTTGGATATGTGTTGTTGCTGCTGTTCATTGTCTCTGTACACGATTTGGATCCAATGTTACGACTTTTAGTCGTTTTATGGGCCTATCAATACGAAGAGTTACCAACATTAATCACTTTCAAAATTCTTGTTTACAAGAGTACAACTGCCATTCTCTCATGGAAAAAAGGGATGAAGGGGGGGGGGGGGGGGGGGGTCATGATCAGTGGTTATGGTTTGAATATAGATATAGCGTCTTGTATTGTCTATGCATGGTGCGCGCTGTTTACCACCTTAATACGTAGGGAGGGGTGGGCACAGGAGGGGGGGGGGGGGTACGTGCCCCCTTAAAATTTTGGTAATATGATTAATTGGTTGTTTGTTTATTAGTGTTTGTTTCTAGGTGCCCCCCCCCCCCCCCCCCCCCCCCCCCACCGCCCCCAGATCCTTGGTCCGCGCATAAGAAAAACCTAAGCCATGCAAATAAACTAGTCTTTACTAATTTTCATAATTTTCATCACTGATTTTGTATATATTCCATCAGGGCAAGTGCAGAAGTATTTGGGAGTCGAGGATTCTCCATGGTTACACTATCTACTCACGTCATGCCATTCTGTATTCTCTGGATGGCAACAAACTACTCGTACATCCGTGCTCTGGGCGTAATTGATGCTGCTGACGTCACAGCCATTTTTTCTTCTGCAAGTGCTTTTGTTTACATCTTTTCTTGGCTCTGGCTGGAAGAAAAGATCTCAGTTTTCAAAGTTAGTAATTTTCAACAAATTTTTGAATAGTTTTATGCATGCAGTTGTGGCGTTAGTGCACTCGCCTCTTGCTTCTGGGGTCTTGGATTCAACTACTGGACTTCGCATCACATTAAGCAAGGTTTACTTCGTCTCTTCCTTGATTCGGGGGTTTTTCTCCAGGTTCTCCAATTGTTATTGCTCCGCAAAACCCAACATGCTAATTTCCAATTCATTTTTTGAGTTAGTCATGCACTGACTTAGATCAGCCCAGAGGTTGTTTCATGGTTCAATCTGTGAGTTAGCCATGCCCTTCCTTAGATCAGCCCAGAGGTTATTTCATGGTTCAATCTGTGAGTTAGCTGTACCCTGACTTAGATCAGCCCAGAGGTTATTTCATGGTTCAATCTGTGAGTTAGCCATTCCCTGACTTAGATCAGCCCAGATTTGTGTTTGGTTTGGTTTAGCAACAGTTACTGATGCATGTCATCTATGCCCAGAAAGGAGAGTGCACTGACTTACCACCTGATTTACTTTGCAATAGGTAACTGCAGTTTGCCTTTCAATTGGTGGGATTGTGCTGATGGCTTATTCAGAGGGCTTCAAGGGAGCAAACGCTGTTGGTATTATTCTTTCGTTAGCATCAGCTATCGGAGCAGCACTGTACAAGGTACTTACTTAAAATTACATCTTATTTAAGTCCTTTGAGTGAAGTAAGGGACTGCAACCTCAACCTTCTCCTCCACATTGGGTTCAGGAAGATGATAAAAGACTTCTTTATCTTGGGCGTAATGTTTTCCCATTTCAGACCATGTGTCATTCCCTAGATTATCATTTCTTTGTTTAACGGTTGCTAATGAGAAGACACATGAATATAGATACAACTCTAACAAAGAATCTTATTCTCAAGAGAATGACACGTGGTCTGAAATGGGAAAACATAACACCCAAGCTAAAAAGGTCCATTGCTGATATCAGTCTTCCATATCTTAACAGGTGTTGTTCAAGAAAGTTGTTGGCGACGCAACTGCACCCCAGGTCTCTCTCTTCCTTTCTTGCCTGGGACTACTGAGTACGACGTTTCTTTGGCCAATCATTTTGCTCGTCTACTTCACCAAGTATGAAGTGATTGAGGGGAGTCACATCCCATGGTCATTTCTCTGTGGAACAGCACTCTTGAATTTGGTCTTCAACTTCCTCATTAATTTCGGGATTGCCTTTACTTATCCCTTGTTCATATCCCTTGGTATTGTGCTGGGAATACCACTCAATGCTGTAACAGACGCTGTCTTTAGAGGGAAGGCTTTTGGTCATTGGAAGATCGTTGCTGCAGCTCTTATTGTCACTGGCTTCTCATTCATGCTTATTCCAAGTCGATACGAAAAGAGAATGCAGAACAAATTGTGCTGCATCACTCCAAGTGACACTGGAAATAATGAAGGGCTTATTTCACAGACAGAGTCAGAACCCTCAGCTGGGGCTCACTGCATTCTCGACAAGAAAGACTAGTTGGTCAAATAAAATATCATCTTGCATGGTTACCAACCAGTGACCCGTCACTCTGTGTTGTTTGAATAGATCAGTTAATAGAACTTTAATCAATGCTGATCGTACATGATACTTGTTTTGTATTGCAAACAGATAATACAAGAGATAGAGAACAGAAACACAGTTTAAAATGTCATAAATATAAGAACAGAAAACTCTGAAAAGTAAATTAATGAACATGAAAACATGCTCAGCTTAGAGAGTTACAGGGCATTAAGGAAGGACGTCCTAAAATGTACGCTTCTTCTATGACATGCCCCAGACCTCAAACCTTGTGGGCTCAGATAATTTAGTCAGCATGTCAACAGGGCCAGTCGAGAAGGCAATAACTTATAAGTGTTTTTCCCTTTGTTTCAGTTAAATTATTAACTATAGCTCAGCATAGGAACATTTATTGTAATTAAAGTTTCCCGCAGCGGACCATTAATGATGTTGAATAGAGATGTTTAAGGTTATTAAATGTACGAAACATCAAACGCATATCGATCAAAGAACTGTTGTAGCCGGTAGCTGGCGACTGCATAAAAAGAGTAAAAAAAAGCCGGCTAAAAAAGGAACTGATACATCCATCCAATCCATCTCGTGTACATTCTTATCCTAACACGCCCATCCAATCCATCTCGTGTACATTCTTATCCTGATACACCCATCTAATCCATCTCGTGTACATTCTTATCCTGATACACCCATCCAATCCATCTCGTATACATTCTTATCCTGATACACCCATCCAATCCATCTCGTGTACATTTTTATTCTGGTACGTTCATCCAATCCATGTCGTGTACATTCTTATTCTGGTACGTTCATCCAATCCATGTCGTGTACATTCTTATTCTGATACGTCCATCCAATCCATCGTGTATATTCTTATTCTGATACGTCCATCCAATCCATCTCGTGTACATTCTTATCCTAACACGCCCATCCAATCCATCTCGTGTCCATTCTTATCCTAACACGCCCATCCAATCCATCTCGTGTCCATTCTTATCCTAACACGCCCATCCAATCCATCTCGTGTACATTCTTATCCTAACACGCCCATCCAATCCATCTCGTGTACATTCTTATCCTAACACGCCCATCCAATCCATCTCGTGTACATTCTTATCCTGATACACCCATCCAATCCATCTCGTGTACATTTTTATTCTGGTACGTTCATCCAATCCATGTCGTGTACATTCTTATTCTGGTACGTTCATCCAACCCATGTCGTGTACATTCTTATTCTGGTACGTTCATCCAATCCATGTCGTGTACATTCTTATTCTGATACGTCTATCCCATCCATCGTGTATATTCTTATTCTGATACGTCCATCCAATCCATCTCGTGTACATTCTTATCCTAACACGCCCATCCAATCCATCTCGTGTACATTCTTATCGTGATACACCCATCCAATCCATCTCGTGTACATTCTTATTCTGATACGTCCATCCAATCCATCTCGTGTACATTTTTATTCTGATACACCCATCCAATCCATCTCGTGTACATTCTTATTCTGATACACCCATCCAATCCATCTCGTGTACATTCTTATTCTGATACACCCATCCAATCCATCTCGTGTGCATTCTTATTCTGATACACCCATCCAATCCATCTCGTGTACATTTTTATTCTGATACGCCCATCCAATCCATCTCGTGTACATTCTTATTCTGATACACCCATCCAATCCATCTCGTGTGCATTCTTATTCTGATACGTCCATCCAATCCATCTCGTGTACATTTTTATTCTGATACACCCATCCAATCCATCTCGTGTGCATTCTTATTCTGATACGTCCATCCAATCCATCTCGTGTACATTTTTATTCTGATACACCCATCCAATCCATCTCGTGTACATTCTTATTCTGATACACCCATCCAATCCATCTCGTGTACATTCTTATTCTGATACACCCATCCAATCCATCTCGTGTACATTTTTATTCTGATACACCCATCCAATCCATCTCGTGTACATTCTTATTCTGATACGTTCATCCAATCCATCTCGTGTACATTCTTATTCTGATACACCCATCCAATCCATCTCGTGTACATTCTTATATCCTGGAAGATCCAATCATATTCTAGAGGATCCAATTATATTCTGGAGTATCCAATCATATTCTGGAGTATCCAATAGTATTTTGAAGTATCCGATCATATTCAATTCAATAGCGAAATTGTCTTCAATATCCCCTTGGAACCTGAGTTAGGAATACCCCTTGACCTCAACATTGAGTACTACTACACCTTGACCTTTCTTGACCTTAACTAGGACTACCCTCTCAATTGAATTAGTCAGTTCCCAGCAGTCGTCAAAATTGGAAATTGTCTAATTGGATCGGTATATGAGAATGATTGGATCCTCCAGGATATGATTGAATACTCCAGGATATGATTGGATCTTCCAGGATATGATTGGATCCTCCAGGATATGATTGGATACTCTAGAATATGATTGGATACTCCAGAATATTGTTGGATACTCCAGAAAACGATCGGATACTCTAGAATATGATTGGATATTCGAATGCGCACGTTTGGTGTTCATTTATAGTTGTCTCGATTGATAAAATAAGAAAAAACCTTTCTGCCAAGTATATCTTGGGAGATAAGACTAAATAAAAACTAATTTATGATTTCCCCCTAACTGAGATGTGTATACGTTTCCGATTCGTTTTTGAAAGCACATCCCACATGGAAAGAAGTAACCATGACGACAAAACTGCCAACTATACAAGCAAAATACCGGGTGTGCTGGTCATAGCAAGGGGTTAATCATCTACGGTCTAGGGGCCGATTTACCTCTCCCTTAGGCTTCGGCCGAGCTTCCTGATCAGTCAGTAATGTCTTCCCGGGATAGCGGTGTTGGGGCTGAAATCTCCAGCGTAGCCGTAAGTCCATACGATGCTTCAGCAATCGATGTCTGGAAGTATGGTCCTGGTTAATCAATCAATAAAATAAAATTAAGATGGATTGAATGTACACGAGATGGATTCGATGGGTGTATCAGAAAAAGATTGTACACGAAATGGATTGGATGGGTGTATAAGAATAAGAATGTACACGAGATGGATTGGATGGGTGTATCAGAATACGAATGTACACGAGATGGATTGGATGGGTGTATCAGAATAAGAATGTACACGAGATGGATTGGATGGGTGTATCAGGATAAGAATGTACACGAGATGGATTGGATGGGCGTATCAAAATACGAATGTACACGAGATGGATTGGATGGGTGTATCAGAATACGAATGTACACGAGATGGATTGGATGGGTGTATCAGAATAAGAATGTACACGAGATGGATTGGATGGGTGTATCAGAATAAGAACGTACACGAGATGGATTGGATGGGCGTATCAGAATAAGAATGTACACGAGATGAATTGGATGGGTGTAATCAGAATAAGAATGTACACGAGATGGATTGGATGGGTGTATCAGAATAAGAATGTACACGAGATGGATTGGATGGGTGTATCAGAATAAAAATGTACACGAGATGGATTGGATGGGCGTATCAGAAAAAGAATGTACACGAGATGGATTGGATGGGTGTAATCAGAATAAGAATGTACACGAGATGGATTGGATGGGTGTATCAGAATAAGAATGTACACGAGATGGATTCGATGATCTCTATCTTTATCTGATCGTGACATCGGATCACCTGGAGGATTTTCTTGCTGGAGTTTGTGACGTCCTTTATTTACCCTTGGTCACGTGATTGTTGATATATCTCTTTGTGACCGCACCTATGACAAAAGCAAATAATATTAATTCATTATATATTACTTATCATTTATGTGTCTTTACAAACAACAATAACATTCCTTTGAGAATGAGCTTACTCAAATGATTAACACAAAGTTGTATCTAATCAAAAAACAAGTTAAAAAAGGTTTGGGCTGCCTGTGTCATCACGACCTTTGACGCACACAGGTAGGCCATACAATAGTCTTGAATAAACATAAAATATATGTTTTGAACATACATAAAATTCCTAAACTCACTATGTTTTCCCTGTTTATTTAAAAATTACTGGAGCGGGGATACTGTACTTAATACAAATCCATATGAAACAAAGACATCCTTTTTACTTTTTACGGTATCTATGGTAACGGTAAAACCGCCCTCTTTCTCCCTTGCCATGTCTTCTAGCCACCAGTGAGGGATTTAAGAACTCCTTTTGTCTTTTTCTATGAAATAAAATGTTTAATATATAGAATAAATTAGAAAAATTCTCCCTGGGTATCCTTTAATACCATTCATTGTCATTGTCACAGGGACACCTAAATAGTGAGACCATTGTCTGTCATATTTCTTGAAGAGCTGGACACAGGGAGACCTACAAGGAGGTCACTGAAAAATCCAACTTTCCTATTTCGCAGCTTCAAATCACTTGTTGAAAATCAATATACTATCGAAAACGATCATGAAAATTGAGTTTTGAAGTGAATATGGAATCCCGAAAAAAATGATTAAAAATCCACTTTGATGGCCATACATTGCCTTGTAGTTGGTTTTGTTTATGCGGGAAGGATAATCTGAAGAAAGTCTTGAATATCTCTGGCTGTAGATAAGCTAGAACCTTCAGGTGAAAAGTTTTATCCACTTTGAACCTCTATCATCCTACTAAGATAGAATGTTTGTTTATATCTGGCGCGACAATGTAGAAATGAGGCCTGTTTGTGTGCAGAGTGAGACCCTTGTCTGTCATATTTCTTGAAGAGCTGGACACAGGGAGACCTACAAGGAGGTCACTGAAAAATCCAACTTTCCTATTTCGCAGCTTCAAATCACTTGTTGAAAATCAATATACTATCGAAAACGATCATGAAAATTGAGTTTTGAAGTGAATATGGAATCCCGAAAAAAATGATTAAAAATCCACTTTGATGGCCATACATTGCCTTGTAGTTGGTTTTGTTTATGCGGGAAGGATAATCTGAAGAAAGTCTTGAATATCTCTGGCTGTAGATAAGCTAGAACCTTCAGGTAAAAAGTTTTATCCACTTTGAACCTCTATCATCCTACTAAGATAGAATGTTTGTTTATATCTGGCGCGACAATGTAGAAATGAGGCCTGTTTGTGTGCAGAGTGAGACCCTTGTCTGTCATATTTCTTGAAGAGCTGGACACAGGGAGACCTACCAGGAGGTCACTGAAAAATCCAACTTTCCTATTTCGCAGCTTCAAATCACTTGTTGAAAATCAATATACTATCGAAAACGATCATGAAAATTGAGTTTTGAAGTGAATATGGAATCCCGGAAAAAATGATTAAAAATCCACTTTGATGGCCATACATTGCCTTGTAGTTGGTTTTGTTTATGCGGGAAGGATAATCTGAAGAAAGTCTTGAATATCTCTGGCTGTAGATAAGCTAGAACCTTCAGGTAAAAAGTTTTATCCACTTTGAACCTCTATCATCCTACTAAGATAGAATGTTTGTTTATATCTGGCGCGACAATGTAGAAATGAGGCCTGTTTGTGTGCCGAGTGAGACCCTATTCTGTCATATTTCTTGAAAAGCTGGACACAGGGAGACCTACCAGGAGGTCACTGAAAAATCCAACTTTCCTATTTCGCAGCTTCAAATCACTTGTTGAAAATCAATATACTATCGAAAACGATCATGAAAATTGAGTTTTGAAGTGAATATGGAATCCCGGAAAAAATGATTAAAAATCCACTTTGATGGCCATACATTGCCTTGTAGTTGGTTTTGTTTATGCGGGAAGGATAATCTGAAGAAAGTCTTGAATATCTCTGGCTGTAGATAAGCTAGAACCTTCAGGTAAAAAGTTTTATCCACTTTGAACCTCTATCATCCTACTAAGATAGAATGTTTGTTTATATCTGGCGCGACAATGTAGAAATGAGGCCTGTTTGTGTGCAGAGTGAGACTCTTGTCTGTCATATTTCTAGAAAAGCAGGACACAGGGAGACCTACAAGGAGGTCACTGAAAAATCCAACTTTCCTATTTCGCAGCTTCAAATCACTTGTTGAAAATCAATATACTATCGAAAACGATCATGAAAATTGAGTTTTGAAGTGAATATGGAATCCCGGAAAAAATGATTAAAAATCCACTTTGATGGCCATACATTACCTTGTAGTTGGTTTTGTTTATGCGGGAAGGATAATCTGAAGAAAGTCTTGAATATCTCTGGCTGTAGATAAGCTAGAACCTTCAGGTAAAAAGTTTTATCCACTTTGAACCTCTATCATCCTACTAAGATAGAATGTTTGTTTATATCTGGCGCGACAATGTAGAAATGAGGCCTGTTTGTGTGCAGAGTGAGACCCTTGTCTGTCATATTTCTTGAAGAGCTGGACACAGGGAGACCTACAAGGAGGTCACTGAAAAATCCAACTTTCCTATTTCGCAGCTTCAAATCACTTGTTGAAAATCAATATACTATCGAAAACGATCATGAAAATTGAGTTTTGAAGTGAATATGGAATCCCGGAAAAAATGATTAAAAATCCACTTTGATGGCCATACATTGCCTTGTAGTTGGTTTTGTTTATGCGGGAAGGATAATCTGAAGAAAGTCTTGAATATCTCTGGCTGTAGATAAGCTAGAACCTTCAGGTAAAAAGTTTTATCCACTTTGAACCTCTATCATCCTACTAAGATAGAATGTTTGTTTATATCTGGCGCGACAATGTAGAAATGAGGCCTGTTTGTGTGCCGAGTGAGACCCTATTCTGTCATATTTCTTGAAAAGCTGGACACAGGGAGACCTACCAGGAGGTCACTGAAAAATCCAACTTTCCTATTTCGCAGCTTCAAATCACTTGTTGAAAATCAATATACTATCGAAAACGATCATGAAAATTGAGTTTTGAAGTGAATATGGAATCCCGGAAAAAATGATTAAAAATCCACTTTGATGGCCATACATTGCCTTGTAGTTGGTTTTGTTTATGCGGGAAGGATAATCTGAAGAAAGTCTTGAATATCTCTGGCTGTAGATAAGCTAGAACCTTCAGGTGAAAAGTTTTATCCACTTTGAACCTCTATCATCCTACTAAGATAGAATGTTTGTTTATATCTGGCGCGACAATGTAGAAATGAGGCCTGTTTGTGTGCAGAGTGAGACCCTTGTCTGTCATATTTCTTGAAGAGCTGGACACAGGGAGACCTACCAGGAGGTCACTGAAAAATCCAACTTTCCTATTTCGCAGCTTCAAATCACTTGTTGAAAATCAATATACTATCGAAAACGATCATGAAAATTGAGTTTTGAAGTGAATATGGAATCCCGGAAAAAATGATTAAAAATCCACTTTGATGGCCATACATTGCCTTGTAGTTGGTTTTGTTTATGCGGGAAGGATAATCTGAAGAAAGTCTTGAATATCTCTGGCTGTAGATAAGCTAGAACCTTCAGGTAAAAAGTTTTATCCACTTTGAACCTCTATCATCCTACTAAGATAGAATGTTTGTTTATATCTGGCGCGACAATGTAGAAATGAGGCCTGTTTGTGTGCCGAGTGAGACCCTATTCTGTCATATTTCTTGAAAAGCTGGACACAGGGAGACCTACAAGGAGGTCACTGAAAAATCCAACTTTCCTATTTCGCAGCTTCAAATCACTTGTTGAAAATCAATATACTATCGAAAACGATCATGAAAATTGAGTTTTGATGTGAATATGGAATCCCGGAAAGAATGATTAAAAATCATTTTAAAAATCATTTTATAGATTTTAATATTATGAACAGGTGTGACTAGCGTCAGTACAAGTCATCACCTTGAAAATGGACCTACTCCAGCTTTAGTTGCAGTGGAAAAAATGGCAGGAAAAGTCGTACATTGGTATTAGATAATGGTATATGTCCGTTATCATACGTTACATAATGGGAAAGTCTCAGGCGTGTAGAGTATTTCTTTTTTTAATTTTTTTTTGTATTTATCTGTAGATTAAAGTAATAACTAGTAATACTGTCGTATGCCGTATTTATTATAAGTAATCGCAGGGGCGCTCTTTAAATTTTAGTGTTTCGGTGACGGGGCTTATTGGGTAGAAACGCTTAATTAAGGCGACGCTCTTTGATATTACGCTCTCATATGCGGCGCTTAATTGAGATCTGCGCTTAAACGAGTAAAGACGTTATGGACGAAACAACTAGTGCGCGATTAAAAAGAAAGATATTTACTCCCGGGGCTAATTCTATCCTAGAAGATCGAAGCAAGGGACTTGAACATGGTGGCTTAAATATATTGATCTACACTATCACATGTACGATGATCTTCTACGTGATTTTTAAAAGGTCCCTTTCACCTTAGAAAAGGAAATAAATCCCCCCCCCCGGAATAAATCTCTTGTGTTTCTCTTTGCATTTTCGAATGAGGTGAACCAATTCAAATATTCAATTCAATTCAAATTCAATTAATGACTGTTAGTCTACCTATACATAAGCTATCCATATATGAGCTATCGTTGATTGTGGCGCATCTTTGAAGTTGAGGTGAGGCTGAAAATGTAATGCACTTTTGTCAAGAGACTATGAAGGTCCTTCATGGTCTCTTGACACTAGCAATACTTACCGATGGTAGCACATGATAAATTGGCCAATAGACCATTTCCGAGATGCGCGAGCGCTTTCAAAAATATCGCAGGGGCGTACATGATCTCGAGGCATTTTCGGGCAGAGTCAATAGCGTGCGTGATCTTGCCCGAAAAATCCTCTTTTTCATGTCTGCACCTGCGATATTTTTGAAAGTGCTCGCGCATCTCGAAAAAGTTCTAATACAATGTAAACAAATATAAATTGTTAATAAATATAAAATGTGATAAAGTATAGAAGACAAGGTCCAATTTTTAAAAAAATTATTTTAATGAAATGTTTGACAGCCACACATTCATCATACAACTACAACATTTATAAACTACAACACTAACAATAAACTGGTAAAAGACTGTTCGACTTGAAAAGCAATTCACTAATGACATGAACTGCAATATTCTCAAGTCATATTTATTTGGTTTGACACCACGGCAAGTCATGTTACTTTACAAAGAAATTGTAAAATTAAAATCAATTCAAAACTAAATTTTTAATAATTTTGTTGTTGTTGTTGTTCTATTGTATTGATGAACAAATTGTCCATGATCAAAAAAAAACCTTCATTTTTTGGAACCAAAAAGCTTCAGTTGATACTTTTACACCAAGTTTTAAATTTATTCATTTTGTACATAATTGCTTTACTCTTTGGAATACCAACACGAAATCCTCCAAACGAGATCCGAGCATGCGTCCAAGGGGTGCAGCCACACCCAAAAATCTTCACCCCTTTCATCATTATGGGGTATGTACGAGGCAAAATCTGTTCTTGTAATGTTCTTGATTGTTCAAAAATTGTTAACACTAAATGGTGTACACTTTGGCCTTAGTTTAAGGCTTTCAGGTACTACCTTAGTGTCTTAGTTCAATTGTTTGGGAGTCAGGTTCCATTTGATATTGTCATTTTGTACTTCTTCCATTTGTTTGGAATTCCAGTGGAATTGTGTTGAGCTGTTGAAGTAAAAATACTAAATCTTTGAGGTTATGATTAAAGGTTATTGGGTTATGATTCGAGTGTTAAGATATCACAGGTTACAATAACTGCAACAACAGCATCAGAAGCAGCATTAACAGCAACAACTACAATAACAGCAACAGCAACAACAACTACAATAACAGCAAAAGCAGCAACAACAACAACAACAACAGCAACTACAACAATAACAACGACAGCAGCAGCAACTACAACAATAGCAACAGCAGCAGCAACAAATACAACCACAGCAACAACAGCAGCAGGAACCAAAAGTAGCAGAAACAACAACAACAACAACAACAACAACAACAACAACAACAACTACAACAAGACAGACAAAAATATCACAACAAAATCTAAAATCTTGCAAGATGCTGTAGACAAAATCTGTGGATCAAATAAGAGCATCAAACAGTGAAGATTACAATTAAAAACCCTACTTTTTCCTTTGCCATGACATCCTCTTCAGATATATAAATACATTAATGGTGTCATAGATATCTCTGTAACTTGGGCTCAGAAAATACAATTAATTTATGTTCCGACTATGAATAATCATAAAACATAAGGTTTTATTTCTCAAAAAAATCTTTCCTAATAAAGTGTTGACAATGAGAACTATTAGTAATAAAGGCTTCCTAAAGTAAGAAGGAAATTGTAATTGAAATATTTTGTAAAATTTGATCACGTTAAGGCCAATTTTTAATGAAAATCTAGGAAAATACTTGGCTCTTAATAACAAAACTATTAAGTTAAACTACTGTATAAAGTAATAGTGTACTGGTCACTGCTATTTTCATAAACATGCTAACTCAGTTGTTGTGACTTGATCATTGGAATTTGTTTTTTTCACTGCTGCCAGTCAAAAATATAAAAGGTACCAACTGATTACTTTTAATTGACGGCAGCAAAAAAAAAAAAAAAAAAAAAAAAAAACATTTCAGCTTGCAGCGACCACGTTTGCATGTTCATGAAAATAGCAGTAACACTCCACAATAATTTGGATTAATGGTAATCAACAAGAGTGATCCACCACCTAACAGCCTAGAGGATCTTTAGTTAGCATGTAATATTTTCCCATTTCAGACCACGTTATTTCCTTGAGATTAAGATTCCTTATTTAAATTGTATCCATATTCATATATCTTTTCATGTGCAACCGTTAAACAAAGAAAATTTAAAATGGAAAAAAATATGCCAAAAAACAAGAAGATACACCAATATGGATAAAAGCCATACACGAATTTTAACTCTTGATGGAATGATTCTATTATTTCTTTTGTTTTCAGTCAATTATTATATTAATATTTAACTATTATTGATCTAATTTTCAAATGAGAACAAAAGAAAGCAATTGAATTGGTTAATATCTATTTTGTTAGAATTAATTTAACATGAACTGTCAATAATATAATCTATTCTACTTTATCCCACACCATAGAAAATACAGCCAATCACAAAGCAGAAAAGCCATATATATTCGTCGGTATTTCACTCTTCCTTCCCATCATGCACTATGCATTGAATCTACACATTTGTTTTTTCTATGGTATGGGATAAAATGGTTATACGATGGTCTCTCGTGGCATACCGTGGATATCCCACTCGTCACTTGTATATTCTTTGTATACACACTCACCTAAAGGCTCGTGGGTATACTAGAAACCACAAGTGACGAGTGGGATATTCAACAGTATGCCACTTGAAACCATTGTATAACTAGTATATACACAATAATTATTTTTAGATATCAAAATATAATTTTGGATTACAAAAAATATCCAAGTATCATTTGCAATAACCATAATCCACCCATTTAAGTTGTAATAAAGTTTTGTGCGCTAAAGATGAAATTGGTAAATTTCTTGAATTATTAGAGCAGGTAACCGTAGCAACTTGCAGGAAACTCTGAGTATGTGGTGTAAGCACATGTTCACTGGGTAACCATGTAATCATTGCATTATAAGCATGAGTAAACATACCTAGAAATTATACCATTTTGCACGAGACCATTATTCATGTTTTTATATCACAATGTTCTATATCAATAAAAAGTCTTTTGAAAGGCATACTATATTTGGCCTCTCTAACTGAAACTTTATCCCTAAGTTGGCACTAACCCAGTATCCTGTGATTTACCTCAGATGTAGGGTATTAGTAGCTATATACACATTACAGATAATACCAGGTTATTTTCCCTGTAGTGTCTTCAGGTACTCTTCGACATCTACTCCAATAGTCTTGCACTTTTTGATGATTTCGTTCATAGATGATTTGTCGTCATTTCTTACTATCTCAAACATGATAAACTGAAATGAGATAAATAACAAGCTTTCATTTTTAGATAGGGGGAGAGTGGATCATGAGGGGTGGGGTGGAGTTTCGGCTTATATGTGACCATATGAAAAATGGGATTCAACATAATGCCTGTAAAAAATTCCCAAAATTTTTGGTTTGGATTTTTGGCAGACACAACCTCTCTACCCCTTGGAAAATCCTGGATACACCCAGGCCTGTGATAAGGCCAACCACTGGCAGATCTAGAACAACTTTAAGGGGTGGCTGTTATCTACAAAAGCGTAATTGTTTTATGATTTTACTACTCCATAGCTATCCCATCCACCCTTGTGGCCATGATAAAACAAAAAACAAACAAAAACAAAAAAAAACAAGCAAACAATAAACAGCTGAAGTAAAGGCTTTCAGGTGATAATTTACATCTTTCCAGAGTGTAGCGGCAAATGGGAGCACTTCTGTTGACTGCTGGTACAACTTGTGAGCCTGACAACAGACACAGGAAGTTATGTAAAATAGAATTTAAAAATAAAATGAAAGAGAAAGGAGAGGCTATTAAAAGGAAATAATGAAATAAAGAAAAATAATGCAAAAAGAAAGTTGAAAGGATACACTGAAGTTAAAGTGGAAAAGGAATAGAAAGTGGATAAAAAGATATTAAAAATGAAAGAACTTGGAATTGCATGGAAAAATGAAAAGAATGATTGGAAAGTAGATAGGAAAACAGACCAGAAAGCTAAATAATAAATTTAAAAAAATGGAAAGATGAAAGCAAGAATGAAAGTGGGAAATGTAAGACAATACTGAAGGAGAAAAATAAGGGAAAAAGCATCTTTAAAAAGAGATAGATGAAAATTGAAAAATATCAATGATACAAAATGAAGGAATAAGAAGAAAGGGAGGGAAAGGAAGGGAATGGGAAAGGAATGGCATGATATACTAACCTCTTTGGTGTGGTTTCTTTGAAGGTTTAATGAAATCAATCTGCAGAGCATAATGCAATTGAAGCCAACAAAAGCAAGAAGCTTAGTAGAAGATAATAAAAAGACAATGACACAAGAGCAAGGGATAATACAAAACATTCAAAAAAATGTAGGACTTTCTCAAATTTGCTTAAGTGACCCAGAAAAATCGGTTCAAAATCCAAAAATCATGAACATTAAGAGACAACTTTTGACCTTATTCATGAAGCAAATTTGGAAAAATTCTATTCAAATAAATTCTGGCAAGAAATAATGAAAATGGAAAATGAATGACTGAAAAGAGGACAACAACAGGGAAGGCAAAAGAAATCTAGAAAAAGAAAAGGAAAAAATAGAAAATGGAAGTGATGAAAGAAGATCAGTACATTTTCCACATAGTGATTGATGTTGGATGCTCAGCTAAGAAGATTGAAGCTATCTTGATGGCCTGGTCAACACAGCCTGTGCTTGCTTCATGCTCACAAGCCCTGAAATCAATCAAACAAAATGTTTTGTGGAGGGAGGAAATCTGGAGAACTTGGAGAAAACACCTGAATCAAATGAGAGACCCAACAGCTTCAACAAGTTCATATGGGATAATTCAGAAACTATCAAACAAAGAAGTGAACATGTACTTTTAACGAGATAGTTTATAGTGTTTACCGTATGGCTAACTGCAGGTTGCTAGGATACAGCTTAAGATACTTGGTATATACAGCTGACCATAATGATTGTGGGAGACAACCAAGGTACAGATTGATGACCTGACAGAAACAAATACCAAAACAAAAGAACTTATCACATTGCTGGATACTTAACTATTACTGTCATCCACGCATCAACCCCTTGAGTATTATTTCTTTGTTTGCAAGTAACATTTGAGAAGATATATTACTATTGTTTTCATTGCTATGTGTTGATTGAGACAAGTTGTGATTGTTGTCAATCAAGTAAATTGTTCCTGTATACCTTTCCACTGTTCCCATGTACCACAATGTATTTTATTACCCATTAATATGTCATTAATTTTTGCCTTGTCAGCACATACCAAAGAAAATAGTAGTAATATAGGGAATAGACTTCTTGCAGCATGTCGGAATGCAGCTCAATTTGGAGGGCAAAACAAATATTTAAACATCTATTTAAACATTTATTTAAACAAAGAATCTTGAGGGAATGACACCTTGTATGAAATAGGGAAACTTGCACAAGGGCTGGCAGAAAAAAAGAATATTAATTTTCTTCACAATACGAGGTAATATCAACTAAGATTGTCTTACCTAACAACTATTTTCAAAAATTAAATACCTGGTTGTGAAAGCTGTAATCCAGCCAAGACTCTGACGTAGAGTAAGGCAATGTTCTACTAGCACTAACAGATACTAGACATCTATTCACCAGATCATCCAAAGGCTTCAGAGAATCTGACTTGGATGAGGTGGTGGGTGGTGTCACTCTTGACATCTTATAGAAGAGATACTCCAGCCATATAGCCTGTGCATTATTCCTGTTTATTAGAGTATGGACTGCTGTCTCGTACACTGACTCTGCTGAGAGGTTGTACTGGAGACACAAGGGTGATATGCTGGGAGACAGCTCCAACAGTAAACTGTGAATATCATTAGTAAATACTAGTATTAATAAAAGAATCATCATCATCATCATCATCATCATCATCATCATCATCATCATGCATCATCATCATCATCATGCATCATCATCATCATCATCATGCATCATCATCATCATCATCATCATCATCATCATCATCATCATCATCATCATGCATCATCATCATCATCATCATGCATCATCATCATCATCATCATGCATCATCATCATCATCATCATCATCATCATCATCATCATCATCATCATCATCATCATCATCATCATCATCATCATCATCATCATCATCATCATCATCATCATCATCATCATCATCATCATCATCACAGTGCTCTTACCAGTAGCTTAGCCACAAGTACAGTTCATCCCTCCCAGTCGGCTTCTGTTCAACCCCACCCATCAGAAGTGGTGGTTTGCTATCATAAGGTATTGGTAGTGATAGAAGTTTCCTGTACAGTAATATGGGGTCAGTACTTGAGTCTGTAGCAGCAAGGCTCTTAGGAGATTCCTTTGTTCTGCTTGGATCAAGGTATCTTGATTTGATGGTATACACCAGTGTCTCTATTGCTTTGGATGCCTCACCCTAATGTGGAAATAATAAGATATTCCTTTAAAGATGGAATTATTTTTGTAAGCAAGGCTATTGGGATGATCAGAAGTATCGAACATGTGACATGGTAACATCACTGGTTGGGTGAATGAATAGAAATAAATAGATGGATAAGACAAAATGATTGATTGATTGAAAATGGGATGGAATGAATGGGAGGAAAGGGAACAGACTGGGTAGTGGATGACTGGGTATACAGATTGAGTGATGGAAGGACAGATGAATTAATGGATGGATGGAATGAGCAGACAGATTGGTGGATGAAATCCAGTCCATTCTAGTCATGTCTATTCCATCTCAGTCACACTCAATCCATTCCACACCCATCCAATTTATAATAATTTATAATGTTATAGACTAACCTGTTCAAGGTGCAGTCTTGCAGTAGTGTAAGCCAGCTCCCAGTTGTACCCACACTTCTTCAATCCTTCACTCAAGACAACCAAACCCTGCTTTGGGTTACCTGTGGCTTCCTCCAGGGCAGCAAGGCACTGCCAAAGTTCCATCTGTCCTGAGGTGCCCTGGAGTAGTCTTCGGCAAATTCCTTTTGCTGAGTCCAGCCTTCCATGAGCTCTTTCCAAGGCAAGCAGGTTTTGATAGAGAGGAAGGCACAGTGCAACTTTATTGGAAGTTGCCTTGTTGCGGATTGTGCATGCACGTAATGCCTCTGTAGGAGATTGAAAAAGCCATTACATTTTTTCAAAAAAAAATTTAATAGCAATACTCATGTATACTAACAATACCATTGTGATGTTAATATTTTAACCATTTTTACAAAAGCTCTTCACAAGTTATTTTGTTTTATCAGCCAATCGATCACTGGTTTGCACATGAATGGCAAAGACTTAAGTCACATGAAGTATCGCTATAGGATGTGGTAAACATTGGACTCTTTTCACTCTAAAATAATGTGTAACCAATTGTTTATTTCCAAATGTGAGATTGTTGTTAAATGTATCGAATGTAGGCATGAGAGCGAGGAAATTTATGGCAAAAGGATTTGTTAGTTTACAATATATGCCTGAATTCCCTTGCTTTCATCACTTGGCAGCCTGTGTTACCGCTGACAGCTATCATCTCATCTCAGAAATTAAATATTGCAGAGAAACATACCATGAAACATTCCAAGTATCTTTTCACTTGGTGTGCGGGTCCCACTACCAGGTTGCCATGGAAACACAAATGAATCCTTGGCAATCATTCTAGTTGGGTGACCATACTTTGGGTCAAACCATGTCGCTGGTAGCCTGTGGAATTCCAATACATGAATATACGCTAGCCATGCAATGCAAAGATCCTGTGCCGATATCTTGGTGGTAAGCTTTGGTATAGTGTTTTCATCATTAGACATTGTTTTTTTCTTTCCAATTGCAGATTGAAAGGCAAGCAAAGCCAGTTTGCGTCTGCCAGTGTAGAGCTCTAACTGAATAAGATAGAGTAAAGATTCAAGAATTCTGTGGGAATGAAGTCCGTCTATTTGTTCCTGTTCTTGCTTGACTAGGTGGTTGAGCAGCCTTAGACATATTGTTCGTTTGCCATCATAAGTGTTGATGGAGTCCAGGTAATGCCACCATATGTCATAGGTAGGTGTGAACCCTATGGCTTGTTCGCAGAGCTCTTTGTGTTCATCTTGATGTCCTTGGAGTCTGAAGAGCTTCAAGTACTCAAGCCAAAGCTCCTGAGACAAATGTTAAAATACTATCAAAAATATACCAAATGGAAAGGGAATGAAAGAGGAAGCAGAAGGTGAGGGATGGAGGGAAGGGAGAGAGACAATGGAAAGAAAGAGATATGGAGAAGGGACAGAATGAAAGGGGGTGGAGGAGATAGAAGAGTAGGAGAATTGGGAAGCAGGATAGAATGAAACAGAGTAGAGGAGACTAGAAGGAAGAAATGAAAAGACAGAGAAAGAGAGATAAGAAAGATATTGAAATACATGCAATACACCAAGCTACATCTTCCAAGTTTGGCATTCTAAAAATTTGGGAACCATTGCTTAAAAATTCTGAAAGAGTTGTTACAAGTGAAAGAAAGGTTGACCTATGTAACACAATGCCACTACAAAAATGGCAACAAAAAAAAAAATGGGTAGAACATGACAATACCTGAGAGTTTGGATTAGCTTCAAGCCCCCTTGACAAGGTATTCAAGCACTGCATTAGACCCATATCCTGCCCTTCACCATTATCATCATGTGTTTGATGTAACTGTAGTCTAGATAGCTTTATCCATAATGCTATGTCTGATGGTGATTCTTCGACAGCATCAGTCAGTGTTTTGATGTTGTCGTAGACTTCTGAGAAGTAACGGATCTCTTGGCTGGAAAAGAATGGAGTAAACAATACATTTAGCATCATGCCCAAATTCCCAAACTTTTTCACTCTCATCCTAAGAGCCTCATTCTCACTGTGCAATCAAGGCACAAAATGTTTGATCCAATCACAAAGCTTGAATTTCTAGGCTGGGTTTCCCAGAGAATCTGTCATTTTGTCGAGTATGTGCTGTAAGAATGACTGGGATCTGGGGACAAGATTGAAACTTTTTGTGGAATATTTTCAAAAACTCCTGAAAAAAAAGGATATTTTTCTAATATGTATATCACTAGGTATTTACCATTCAATTCTTGATTCCTCAGCATTTCTTTTAATTTTCCTTTCATCCTTTCTTCTAAATTGAACTCCCCTTCCTCTGTCAACTGTACTACTCTCTTCATCATCAGTTGCCGGTTGATGCTGCGGTCGTGCTACCGATCTAACTGACCCACTTATGTTAAACGGTGTGGTCTTTTTCCCATCTTTTTTAATACTATTCACAAGTAATACTAATAACTGGTCCAATGGGATTTTTCCTTTGTATTGTTTGGTAAATTTCTCTACAATTAAATTAATCCTTCTTTCTTTAACAGTCTGTGGTAATTTTTCTGATGCTTGTATTGAGTATGACGCTAGATCTCTGATGGCGTCAGTGTCTGTGGGTGTGTAATCACGGCAGTGTTGGTGCTTGCAGTCTTCATCATTGCATGCTCCTTTCAGTTCATAATCACAGAGGGATTTGAATGGGTTTAGCTTGTTTGTGAAGGTGAGAGAGCTGAGAGATAGTCCTGCCTTGGTGCGATAATATGGAGAGAGCCTAGAGATTAAGTGAAACAGAATATTAGACTCATTTTAATAATTATTAGATACAGACATCTATGTAGATATAATTCAAGATGTTTTGGTTTAATAGTCCAGTAAAAAGCCCTTCCAAGCCCCTTCAGCACCTCCCTCTCTGTGGGCCCTGCCCACTAGAAGATGAAAGGTTGTGGGTTTGAATCACTGTCATTTGGAACTCAGAAATTTATTCTGAGTAAATTTCATTACACTTCTCGTTATTCTCATATAAAACAATAAGCATAATAACAGTAATGTCCTAACCTGTAAGATCTGAAATACAGCAGAACACTTTCATACAAGCCCACAGGAACACTTTTATTGACTTCTTGTTCTTCCATCTCCTCTGTGTCATCAGCTTCTTTTGATTTACTAGAGCTGCCTAACCAGTCCAGATTAGTAGGGTTAACATCTAGTACTGGTAGGGTGGTGTGGTTAGTTTCTAGCCATATACATGACGCTGTTCTCTTGTGTACTGGCTGAGGTGTCTCATGTGTAGATTTAGGGAATGTGGGTCCTGTCTTTTCTTTTTCAACCTAAGAAAAGAAGAGTAAACAAAAGAAACTTAAAATTTACAATCATCACTCTCCATGTGGGGCTCTTCTGTGAGGTTTGCTCCATTAGCACTATCATTTCTTCCTATATTTACAACACTCAACTGAATAGTCCTTATCCAGCAGATACAACCTATACAAATTCTATAAACTGAATAACTCTTATCTGATCACTTTATCCAGGCTTCATACAACTGGCTCCAGGTGTCAGAGATACAGTACCCACCTGTAGTTTCTTGATGTAATCTAACTGTTTATCATCAATATTAAACTCTATTCCCTCATTCTCTTTTCTGTTTGTCTCTGTTACATCCATTGGAGTTGCAGAATCTTGAACAAGTGCTGGATCAGTGCTTTGGGTTGCTTCATCAGAAGCTTTCTCATCCATTTTTTGAGGAGCAGTGCTTTCTTCTGGTTTTGGCTGTTGTTTGGTATGGGAACCAACAGGTTTGTTTGTTTTATTTGACTGACTTTTGCTGGGAGATTTCATAAAGTGACTTAACCTCTCTGCCAGATCTTGTTCCACACGTTTGAGCCGTGCTTTTTCTTGTGCTATTCTTTCTGCTAGTAAGCTCTTTCTTGGGGAAGCTTTGGCTGACTGTGACTTGGGTGATTCTATTTTGGCTTTCTTTATATTCTGCAGAAAAAAGAAAAATTTTAATTAGAATTAAGAATTAAAAATTAATAGCAAATCTTATTGACATGTAAAATACAAGCATACTCCATAGCAAAGCATACTCCATAGCAAAGCATACTCCATAGCAAAGCATACTCCATAGCAAAGCATACTCCATAGCAAAGCATACTCCATAGCAAAGACATTTTATGAGTTGTATAAACAAGATGCATTATGGTCTAGCTTGGGTACAAACATCACCATATAAGGCATGATGAAAAAAGATGTTTGTATCCAAGCTAGACCATTATGCACCATGTTTGCTATCTCAGAAAAGGTCTAGACCACAACTTTTTTATGAAAGTGCCTTTGCCATCCCTGACAATATTGTCTGTATTGATTCTACATGAGGTGAGCTGTTCATTGACCAAAAAATTGTCATATATGCTAATGAAAGTAGACCATTTTAAAATTTACAACTAATGGTTAGCCTCATTTCAGTGTCCAAATATTCAAAAATACCAATGGTAAAGTAAAGAATGCACAACTTCCACACACAAAATTAATATTCTAGGCGTTATCAAGGCTAACCTAGAGCAACAGATACCAGTTATTCAAGACTTGAATACACTAAGAGTCAGGTCAAATGATCAACTTCACATGAGCCATATACATTGAAAACAATTGATAATAAGGCAATTAGGTTCGGCTCACGTGAAGTTCAGTGTAACAGTTTGTATTTAGCCTTACCATAATACTGGAATCATCTAATGATCTCTTTAATGAGCCTTCTGTTCTGCTGCCTCCTGCCCTTGTCTCTGGTGCAGTGTGTACAGTGTCTTTATTTTCATTACTGTCACTACCAGTATAAAAGCTGGGGTCTCTTCTGACGGCAGATACCATACTCTTTACTCGTAATAGATCCTCTTCTATGTTACGGGTGACAGTCATTTTTTTGGCAACTCTATCTTTTACTTTGATGGCCTGTTGGATGGCAAGTGAATGAAAGGACTGATCAACATACATTGAAAATATGGAAAGGGAAAAAGAGAAACAAATGGATGGATGAGAGGGATGGATGGATTGGATGGATGGATTAGATGGATGGATAGATTTAATAAATGGATGGAAAGATAAATGAATAAATGGATGATAACCAAGTAAAGCACCTTCTCATGGAGTTTCTTGATAACAAGTCTGTTATTTAACATAGCTTTCTGTGCTGTTTCTAGCTGTTTCTTCAGTTTAGAAACCCTGGTTTCCTGAACTTCAAGAAGAATAGTCTTCTCACTCAGCATTGATGTCATCTTTCCGAGCATTTCTTGATCTTCACTCAAGGATTTCCTAATTAAAAAATAATTTTAAAATGTTAACAATTCAAGCATGTTTAGGTCTCAAAATACTGTCAGAAGGATGGAGGGGACTAAGATTATAAATATCAAGTAAGAACTCTAAAACAATCCAAAGCAAACATCAATTTTGTGCCAGGAGTTCATTAGAGCAAACTGTTACAGCATGACATGCAAAAGTATGACCACATTATTTTAATGTATTAATTTTGCATACTGTACTTTAATGCACTGGCTTTTTGCTGCCAAGCAAGCTTTTACACACCTTATTGCATTGGTAAAACCAGCCAGCTTCATATTGAGATGTGTCAGTTTGATGTACAAAAACTTGTTCATAAAAGTACATATTAAATGTGGTCATATTTTTGTATGTTGTGCTGTAAATGTACACTCATGAAACAAAGTTTATTATTTCATTATCACTATCATTACTGTTATTTAAACCTCTTGAATCAAGGGAGAGACCCAACAAACTCTACTCACAAGTGATGCTCCCTTCAAGAATTGAACCCAATTGTAGTAATTTTGAGTGTAAAATGTTCCTCAATGAAAATGAGTTTTGCAGTACCTGTGCTTGGCAAGTTTTTCTTCATTTGTCTTAACTTTTTCTTTCAATTCTAACAGTTCTCTACTTTCCTCAGCAGAATCCATTTTTTCTTCTACAGATTCACTTTCTGATTTGGATTCTGAAACATTAAAAATCAGGGTGATAATCTGGTGAAGTTTCATTCAATTTCCACTTCCAAGGGATTCCACTTACTTTTCACCCATTCAATTTATATACAATCTCGATCTCATTAATTTCCCTTAAATGTCATTCATATATCATTTAATTAATATTAAAGCTGATCAAATTTCTATCAAATCTCATCCTGTTCCCATAAAATCCATTCAATTCCCATAAATATTCAGTTAAACTCCAGAAAATCCCATTCAATTCTTATAAAATCCCATCCAATTCCCACAGAATATCATCAAATTTCCATTCACTTTCCATTCAATTCCGAGCTGACCTTTATCCTGGCTGATATCTGACAATGGTTGTCTAGTCTTTCTTCCTTCATGCTGTGCTAACTGTTCCTTCAGACGTTTGTATTCAGCTCTTCTTTCTTCAGGCAAGTGAGCCAGGGCATCGGGTGTCTTGGGTCCTGCCGTCATCCCTGTGCTTTCACTTTTAGGTTCTGGTTTTGGCTTTGAATTCTATGGAACAGATACAACCTTCAAAATTAGCCTTTTTATTGACATGGTCATCACAGATCAAGGTTCAAACCTAAGTAAAACCCCAGTCAAAAGGCTATGTGCAGCCTCTTTTACCCCTCCCTCTGTGGGGAAAAACCTTTTTTTTTTTTTCCTGGACATTATTTGTTTTGGTTGATTGTTATTTAAATTGTCAACCAGAAATCTACTGGACAATGCAATGAAGCAAAGTGACAAAACATATTGTTAAAGATAGTTGACAACTATAAACATAACACTCTCCACCTATACAGTGCTTGAAATAATGGCCAGTCATCAGAAAATGTCTGGCCAAAATTTAAACTTGTCCAGTCAAATCTTTGCCTTGCTGGTCATTTTGACCAGTAACATTGATCCAGGAACAAGGTATTACCAAGCTTAAACTAATTTGGTCAGTCATCATGACCAGCGAATGACCAGCCGTTATTTCAAGCCCTGTCTATAGAAGGCTGGCTGAATACTCTCAGTTAATCAGAGGCCAGAGGCCAGTGAGTAAAGGTAAAGCAATATAATATCATACCTCTACTGAATTTCTAGCTTGTTTAAGCATCATATCCAAGCTACCAAAGAACCCTCCTCTTTGCTGTGTACTGCTCTGTTGTTGGTAAACATCTTCATCAGAGGAATCAGAGTCTTCCCCTAGTCGAATGACTACAGGGTCATGTTGAGGGGGCTGGATAGGCACCTACAGGAGAACATAGGAAAACAGTGGAAAATATGGTGAGAGATGGAATAACAGATGACACTGGGTCATGTTGAGGGAGCTGGATAGGTATCTACAGGAGAACATAGGAAAACAGTGGAAAATATGGTGAGAGATGGAATAACAGATGACACTGGGTCATGTTGAGGGGGCTGGATAGGTATCTACAGGAGAACATAGGAAAACAGTGAAAAATATGGTGAGAGATGGAATAACAGGGAATGACAGGTGTTGTGAAATGGGAAAACATTACACCCAAGCCAAAAAGGTCTAATTTTGAAGGCTAAAACATGCATACCTTTTTAATAGTATTTGGTTGCTGTACAGGTTTCTGGTTTGCGTGGCTTGTGTTGATAATTTTTCGATCAGAAAGAGTTGGTTTTGGAGATTCTGAGATGGATGTTGCTGTCTTCGGACTAGCTGGTGCTGACTGGGATTTCATTTCCTATAAATAAGTTATTAATTAATATCATTAATTAAAAATAAGATATCAAAATTAAAAGTCAGGGCATCGCTAACTCACAGATCAAATTGGAATTTCGTGTACTGGGTTTTGCAGAGGGGGGGGGGGGGGGAACTGGAGAAAAACCCTCTAATCAAGGAAGAGACCTAACAAATTCAACATGTGATAGAGAGTCCAGGAATCGAACACGACCACAGTGGCAAAGATGAGAGGTGAGTGTACTACAGTAGGTAACCCTTGACTCCCACTTGGGGAATAGCAGAACACTTGATAAGTGTTACGAAGCATGCTTCTCCTAACAATTCTCTTGTGTCTTGTCAGTCCCCACATGTTTTATAACTGCACACACATACCCACATGCAGATTTTGTGTCTCTTCAATAATCACCTTCAAGTCAGTACTCTTAGCTGCTCTCTTCTTAGCAACAGATTTCAGAAGTATCTCTCTGAGTAATGCAGCTTCATCATCATCTTCTTCTTCAGTTTCTGCTGCTGTTGGTGTTGTTTGGCCATCTTTATTGTGTTTTTGTTGTGGAGGTGAAAGATCTCCCTCTTGTCCTGGTGAAAAGAATTGAGAACATGAAATTAAAGGGAAAAAAACCCTATGATCCTGCTGCACCATAAGGCAAGGTCTCAGTAGGTTATTGGTACTGTAAGTAGTTGGTAAGGTGTCAGTGAGTGGTTGGTAAGGTGTTAGTGAGTGGTTGGTAAGGTGTCAGTAAGTGATTAGTAAGGTGTTGGCATTTGTTGGTAACCAACACTGACAGTCAAAACTCTTACACACACACAAGTATACCTAAAGAAGCTGGTATGCCCTTAGCAAAAGTCTCTCTATTCATAGATGATGAAGTATAGCTACCAGGCCAATCATTATAGATCTGAAACAACAATGCACAAACCATTGAATCAATTTCAATTTGGGTGTAATACAATATAATTTGGGTGTAAGACACCAGAATATGGAGACAACTCAAACAAAGGATCTTATTCTCAAGAAAATGAAACATGGTCTGAAATGGGAAAACATAACACCCAAGCTAAAAAGGTCCATTGCTGATATCAGTCTTCCATATCTTAACAGGTGTTGTTCAAGAAAGTTGTTGGCATTCCCTTGAGTATTGTAGCTTTGTTTACTGTTTACTGTCGAGTGATAACACTTGAGTAGACGAGGAGCACAGAGTGTGCTGCTAATGTGGTGTATCTGCTATTAAGTGTGAGAAGAGTTGATTGCTGGTTCTCTCTAGTGGATTCAGGGTTTTTCTCTGAACTCTGCAGGTTTCCTCCCTCCACTAATTTGGGTCTACTATAGTTGACTTATGTTGTAGTGATATCCCTTACCAACATGATGTCAGTTACAGCAGATTCAACATGGAGACAAATACCGCCGTTAAACATTGAACCTAAATTTGCTGTATGTATATGTACTTACAATCTGTCCAGGAGGATAGAAGCCATGGATGTTGGGTGAAACGTGGGCCTATAAAAGACACGATTCAATTACATAGTACATAAAGGATAAGCCAGTTCAAAGTTTAAGAATCGTTTTCAGTGCACATGGGATCTTATCCCAAATTTTACCAAAAGTAGCTGAGAAATTCAGGATAAAATTGCATGTGTATGAAAGACAACTCTTTAACACATACCTGGTGTAGCATATTTTGAACTGAATAAGTATTAAAAGCCTTTGAAATAAATGAGAAATAAATGAGTAAATAGATCAACAAATAAATGAAAAAATGGAAGAACTCATGAAGGAATTTCTTCCTATACCATTTGTTGTTGCTGCATCAAAGCCATCAATTCTAGAAATGAAAAAAAAGATAACCTTGAACAAGTGAATAAGACCTACTGTAAATTGAAAAAAATTGAAAAGAAGAAAATTTAATGTGAAGGGAAAAAAAAAAAAATAAGGTAACCTTGAACAAAGGAATAAAACATAAAGTGAAAAGAAATGTAAAGGGGGAGTGGAGTTATCAATTTTGATTCAATAGCCCAATTCCAAGATATACTACACACAAAGGTTTTAATGTGAGGCTCCATGCTAAATGCTCAGTGATTCTTGACAGGAAAAAAGAATAAATTTATTTAGCACAGAGCTTCACATTGAAACCTTTGTGTAAGAACAAGCAAAGCATATCTCATAAGTGGGCTATACACTGTACCTTGTTCTCTAGCAGGTGGAGGGGGAGGTGGTGGTGGAGTGTCATCGCCTGTTTCTTCAATTAGTGGCAAAACTGGACCATCTGTAATGTAACAGCAAAATATGAATGCTTAGACACTTAAACATTAAAATTGAAACATCTACGCAAGCAGTATCTGGCCGCATTTGCATTTTTTCTTTGTGTGTATTATACTTAAGCCTCAGAAATACGAGCAACAAAATCATTCAACTTGTCAAGCAACATGCTTGCGCTACAAGTTGCAGAGTGAACGTTGCTCATACTAACACCCCATTCAACAACAAAATTTTGTTGCATAACTATTGTAGAAGGTAGAGGTGTTTTCTACTCTCCGCAAGAATGAAAATTGGTTGTCTGAGATATGGTTATACCAACAAAATTTGCACTGCAACTTGCAATGCAACAATGTTGCACAACAAGTTCACAGTTTTTGTTGCTTATGCTCCTTTCCCTAGTCTTCCCACAATCCTTTATGATCCCAGCACGAGCTTGAGGTCAGGGTAAAATTTGCATATTTTTAATACATTTTTATGCACATTTTTCCCTGACCTCAAGCTCACGCTAGTATCATAATGGATTGTGGGAAGACTATGGAAAGGAGCATATTTCAGCACCTTCATGTGTATAGCAAATAACTTAACAATAATACTGCATTCTAACCTGGTGTATCACTCTCAACATCCATAGGAGCCTCCAGATAGTCATCCTTCTCAAAGTCCTTACCATCTGACATAGGTCTAGCCCCTGGTGATGTATACTTCTCCAAGGTACTTCCACGCCCTTTACCCAGCCTTGGATCAGACTTGGGGTCCTGATTATGGGACTGCTGCCACTGTTTTAATCTCTCTCTTCTTTTCTTCTGTTGTTCGGCGCTGGTCCTGTGATTCAGATATGTGAATAGTGTTACTGGTAAGTTAGACTATGTACACGCTATACCTAATAGTGTTTTATTTACTACAGCACAAGTATGAACCAGATCTTCATAGTTTGAACAGGTGTCCTTGCCTATTTCATGTAAGAAATAGCCAACTTTCAATATTCTGGTTAGGTGATCATGTACAAAGCAATTCAAGAGGAGGCTCCAGGGAAATAATGAAGTAATTGTTATATATTGTTTTATTTCCCCGGAGTCTTATCTTGAATTGCTTTGTGCTTTTTTCAACCAGAATATCAAAAGTTGGCTATAGACACCTTGCAGCATGTCGGAATGCAGCTCAATTTGGAGGGCAAAACAAAAGGTTCCAATTGTCAGGAGATTAACATTCTTTTGTTTTACCCTCCAAATTGAGTTGCTCTGTCATCATGCTCAGGGGGTCTACAGTATTATTGGGGATAAAATCTGGGTGGTTGTATATATGTTGTACATACAGTACCTCATTTTTTTCTCCATTTCTGCGGTATTCATTGTCGATGACGCCGCCAGCTGCATCAGCCGACAATCTACAGTGTTTTCTTCTATCGTCCTTGCCACATCCACAATAAAATCCTTCCTACTGTTATTGACATTAATTCCTTTATTAACAATGTTAACTTTCCGCATATCTTTTTGTCTCTTGCGCCGTCTTCGCCGTTTCATTTTCTTGGCCGTGACTTGAACACTAGTTTGAGAAGTCTCTATGGTGTTGCTTATTGGTGAGATAATCTGGCTTTCTTGATTAGCATCAACATTTCTAGTTTCATTGCCGATGTGAATTGATCCTAAACCATCTAATGTTTCACTTAGTTCTTTTTCTTGTTTCCTGTTACTAAGTTCCTTTAGTGTTGGAACAGGTGGGTGTAAAGGTTTAATCTTAAATGGTTCAAAACTTTTTGGCAAATCTTGCTCCTCATCTTCATCATGTATTTTTGAAGTCATTTCACCAGAATCAGCTTGTCCTATATTTTCACCCATTTTGTCGCCTTTATTTATATTGTTTATATCCTTATCTACAGGAATATCCACAAAACTATCGTCAATGAAATCTTCATTATCGAGCATCGCTGCCGACCCTTCCTTCTCTAATAGATCCAGTTGTAATTGTATTTCTTTATGTCGTTTGAGTAGTAAGTCATAATCATTGGTATTATCTGTATCTGGTGAGGGTGAACTCAGTCTTTGTGGTTGAGTAAAGGGTTTTTTCCTCCCATGTATGGGAGGAGCTAGTTGACTTGGTAAGTTTGGAGATACTGGGAATCAGGTTAAGGACAATACTAAATAGTACTCAAAGTAAGCTAGTCCTTCTAGTCTAGGAAATCCCACTTCATGAAGAAGGTAAACTGTAGATATATTCTTAAACTACATGACATGCCTAAAAGTATATGTACTGTGAACACATAAATTTACAACCATCACTCTCTGTAATGGGACCTTCTGTGAAGTTCGCTCCACACACACTACCACTACATTCACTATCTACAACACACAACACCCAACTCGCATGTGGATTTTAACGAAGGGAGGAAAACCAGAGAATTGGGAGAAAAACCCTCATGGCAGGGGAGAGAGAATAACAAATAACTCGACTCACATAAGCGGTTCAGTCAAGAATGGAATGAACTACACAGTGTGAGTGGTGGCACCATAACAGCACGTCACACATTACTCTACTAAGGCCCAGTTTAGATGTCAAATTTCACATGTGCCGAATGTAATGTAAATGAGCAAAACCTATTGTTTGATTTCATTTGCATTTGACTCGGCACATGTGAAATTCAATGTCTAAACTGGGAAATTGGAAATTCCATTCTACCTTAGGAGAGTAGGAATGAATATTTTCTTATCATATGTTCCACTCCCTATCAACTATAAATCAAATTTAAACTAATTACTTTAACTTATTAATGAGGGGGGAAAAGCATCTCACTTTTGCCTATAAATAATAATATAAAAAAACATTCTTCTAGCATTATTAGTCGATCGTAAAGTTATCAAGGATACTTCTGGGCACATTCTTTTTCCATGGCACATTAACTTGCCTTGGACTGTTCACATTACCCAAATTGTGAGGGAGAAAAGAAGGTCTAGTTCTCATTCGAGGGCTTTCTTGTTCCCTAAAGCGAATTTCCTCCTCAACAAACCTTGAAGGAGGCCCAGCATCTCTTCTCCAAGGAGGTATCGGTCTTTGTGGATTAAAATAATTATTTTTTCCACCTCGAAAGCTTCCAGTGTTCGTGTTATCAAAATGAGGAAAATCACATCCTTGCAAAACTTTTTGAGGAGGCTCGCTTATCAAAGGAGTTTTCGCGAGATTTCCAGGAGTTTCATCATCTTCAATCTCTCCATCTTCAAGATCACTAATTTCTCCTTCCTCCAGCTCTGCTTCTTTTTGAGTAGTATCCATTTTAAGCTATTTTTTCAGTATTTTTTTCGAGTCGTCCTGTCTTGTCGTGGTTTCGGCCATCTTGGACTTTTTCCTATTACCCAGCAATCCTTGCGTGTTGAGTTACCAGGCCTTTGCAACATGAAAACCACAGTCAGCCCAGTCAGTTCTTCGGAATCCATCCCAGTTTCTTTAGTTGTGCGCAAATGTTTGATGTTTCTTTTTACAAACAATATTCTTATCATACCGATATAGAATCCCAAAGAAAATATTCAGTCTCTTTGGTTGCATTCATATTTTAGGATTTTAATTTGTGAGGAGAGTGGAAATACAAAAGATAAAGAGAGGAGGAAAAAGGAGTAGAAATTGAAGAAATTTCCAATGATTTTATTATACTCATTCAAGTATTCCGTGCATAGTACAAGCCTTGGAAGCAATGTGCCATATGGAACAGTCAATTCACCTACTTGGAGTAACTGAGGAGTGAAAATTTGCTATACTTTGAGTATTAAAATTAAATTAAGGTTGACAATAACCTCTTTCTTGAGGTTACTCCCTTTAGTATCTCGGAACCTTCCTAACCTTCCCTCTCCTCTCTAGCTCTCCTCTCCTCTTCCCTCCGCGGACAGTCAGTGTCGGTTACAAGAGCTTAATTAAAGCATATTAACACTCAATAGTTCAATCAAGCCCTTGAGACTTAACAAACATTGGAAACATATACATCGATCTTCTGATTCAATGACTGATGCACGAAAACTGCTTTGACTTCAATTGAACTTTCTAGAAACAAAATGTAAGGCATATTTTGGCATTCGTTATCTAAGAAACCGGGTTAAATTCTATGAAATTTTTATTTCCAAAGCAGAACCGAAGCTGTTGATCTCCAAGCAAACTAATTTGAATTACAAAACGTCAAGGCCGCATGGATAAGAGAACAATCTAATCTCATTCTTTACATTCTGAAAAAAGTAAGCAAACACATCTGATGTTTCTAAGTCGGGAAAACTACATACCAAGGAGTATTTTTTCACATTTACAACAACATGGTGCTCTGTTGATGCTTTATCTTTCAGTATTTTTTCTCTGTAAAGTTTTCATGTGCTACCTTAACGAACAGAAAGTTATATTTAGATGTTGACTTAAATTTAACCTACTAATTCTTTTAGAAATGATTGACAGAAATGTCAGGGAGATGTGACGTGGTGTACGATTGGTATTGCGCTCTACCACCCCATAAGTATTTTTCGTCGCGTTTTGCATTGCGCGGCGTGGGGTATATATAAAAGTGCGCGCGCGGTTTTTTATGAGTATGATTTTTTACTGTAAGTTTCAAAATAATATACGAGGTTACAGAGAAGATAGAGATCAGCTTTACTTATCGCCCTGTTCTTGGAACTGTGCATTTAACTAACTACTTGAAACTACAGCCAATAAGATGAAATACATGCATGTGGGGTGGAGCACTTAACAGTGATATTCTAACCGGTATTCTATGGCTGGCCTTGCGCAGTACCGGACGAATTTTTGACCCTTAACAAAGCTCTACGTTTAGGCGTTACATTTACACAAAAATTCGGACAAAACTTCGAGCACCTAGCCTTGCAAATTTGAGACCTGGCTCCGTGTAAATTGTATAGACTGGTTAAATTCAGTTTTTGTACGGTTGAAAATTCACCCTGTACCATGCAAACCCAGACTAAGATATCTTTTCAGAGCTTGGAGGTGTGTGCGCGCATCAAAACTTATAGTGAAATAATATGATATTGTACGAAAATTATTTATCAATTTGTGATAAAAAGTACGGTTTTTCACAGGTTACGCTCTTTTTATGAAATGTTGATGAACTTTGGCCTTTTCTGATCAGCGATGCCATAAGTGTCGTGGCTCAATCATAAGCGCGCGCACATGTGGACATTTTCCGTCACAACAGGTGAATTGGGATTCTAACCATCCAATGCTACAACCAACTGTTTCTCAAAAATCACGCGAAAATGTCAACAGAAAAGACTGAAGACTCTAGTGATGTTGCTAAAGATCTTTCCTCAGTAAAGGACTTAATAAACACTCTCGCAGATTCTGTAGAAGAGAAAAAAGACAATGATAAAACTCCTAAGCTTCGAGTTTACCGCACCAGCCAAGTCATCGAGCAAGATGGAATCTTAGAACAAGCAATTTTTGTGTTTCCGTCTGTCGTAAGCATAAACGTTGGAGGATTTAACTACCACTCAACTTCTTACACCTTGACGCAGTACTCCGAGTCTAGGTTAGCAAAAATGTGTAATGGAATAATTCCCTTGGCAAAAGATCCTAGAGGAAATATCTTCATCGATCGAGATGGGGCAACGTTTCGACATATCTTGAGCTTTCTACGAACCAGGAAGTTGAAACTTCCTCTTGACTTTAAAGATTTTGATGAACTTGAAAGCGAAGCGGAATACTACGAGATTGAGCCGTTAGTCGAAGCGCTGAAGAAAGAGAAGGCGAAATATGTGAAACAGAATTTCAATGTTCGTTTAAGCTGCAGTAAAAAGGGCGCGGTTCTTGCTGGCGAGGTCAGTAACCTTGTTAACATTATTCCTAACATTGAAAGCATCGGTGGAAAACTGAATACAGGTGAAGGGTTCGAGTTCTCGACAGGGAACAAGGTAACCAAAGGCGCGCAGATGGAATTTCCGTTAAAATCCTCTCAAGTGGATGCCTTAGTTCAGCATATCTTAAAATGTGGTTACGAAATCAAGGGAACGCATTTTGCGTTCGATGAAAGTGAAAAACAAACTTGGATTTTTGAGAAAAAGAATATATAGAATGATGGTGAATGACTGGGAATGCATGGAACTAAGATAAACTGCAATTTACAACATAGTACAGTAAAACACGACAAACATAGAGAGGTTTTCGTTAGACTATCGCAAAGTCCTTCGTCTCCGTCCGTACTAGTTCAGCGCGCGCGGAATAAAGCACTGTCAAAGGTCTGTACCGTAAGTTATGGACCGCAAATTGACCAATCATAGCGCGTGAAAACGCGCAAGTTTACGACTCAGCCAATCAAAATGCTCGGACACAGTACCGTCACGGTCACAGTTATGACACGTCCGTGAGATTTTCACTGACAAGAACTGCACCTTGGTATAACGCGGTGTGTAGACAGATCCTTGAACAATATGAACTGTAGGAAAGTCCATTGTATTGAATCTTTGACCAATAAAAATATTGGAGAGTAGAATTACTTCGTTCTAATTGGCTAAACATAGGGGAAGTCTCTACAAATTGCAAATCTTATTGAACCTTGAAACAACCTCTGGTCTGATCTAAGCAGGGCATGGCTAACTCACAGATTGAACCCTAAAACCACCTCTGGGCTGATCTAAGCAGGGCACGGCTAACTCACAGTCGGGCGGGGCATCATGACTAGCTCACACCAATTTACCTTGGGTGTAATGTTTTCTCATTTTAGACCACGTGTCATTCTCTTGAGAACAAGATTCTTTGTTTGATTTGTATCCATATTCATATGTCTTCTCATGCATAACCATCAAACAAAGAAATGATCCCCTAGGGATCTGAATTGGGAAAACATTACGCCCAAGCCAAATTGGTCTATTGGAATTGAGTGTGTTAGATTTTGTTGAGGGAGGGGAGCAGAAGACAAACCTTCAAATCAAGGAAGAAGACCTAACAAACCCAAGACCAGAGGTGAAAGACAAGTGCACTACCACTACACCACCCTTGATTCCCTAATGTATGTGTTGTTGAGTCCAGGAATCAAAAACAAGACCAGAGGTGAAAGACAGGTGCACTACCACTACACCACCCTTGATTCCCTAATGTATGTGTTGTTGAGTCCAGGAATCAAACCCAAGACCAGAGGTGAGAGGCAAGTGTATTTTCTGTACGCCACCCTTAATTCCAGTTATGCAAAAGAACAATACATGGCGCGCCTGTATGTACAACAAGTCATAATAAGAAACAAGAAACACTATCAGGAATAATAAAAAAAAACAATTCTATATTCATATAATTAGCAAAAAGTGGTTTCAAAGTAGTTGTCATTTATAATAGAAAACCCTAAAACCACTCTATCATAAGATACACCTAGTAGCCTCATTCTGAAAAGGGTACAATACTGCATGAAAACGAGGCTTCTAGGGCAAAATTTGAACCATGACAGCAGCCATGTTAGATGACAGAACAATAGAATCCCTTTACTGTGGGGAATTGAATTCTTTCTCATGCAAAACAATAGTATTGTTTCGGCCATTAACAATGTTATATCATGTGATCATGCAAAACTTCTATACAATAGCATCCATCATTCTTATTCTTAAATTTTCATAACGTAATAGACAGTAAAAAGAATTTTTCTCTTGATTAAGAATGTCAATATTTCCACTGCCCTATAAGCCTCAATCTCATGCATTCTAAAGAACCCTTTAGAATCTGGTCTATATCTAACCTCTATCTTCTACATTCACAGATTTCGGACCACGAAATACTGGTCGCAAGGATATATAATAATAATAGTTACAAGATCTAATTATACACATGGAAAAAGTGCACTAATGACATTACCCCCCTCCCCCTCCCCCCAAGTCTTTATCATTCTGTCCAAGAATGACATATTATCCTCACTCTCTCCTCCCTTATTACAAAATCTTTTGCTGTCCTTAAAAATGCATTCCTAGAAAACCTCTCATTTATGTGAAAAATGGCATTTAGAAATGGATAGTTATTCATTTTATAAAAATAAAAGCTGTGTTATGTTAATTTTAGACTCTTACAGTAGATTTGTTATGCAATCTTTTAGTACTTAAATTAATCTAAAAATTATGCAACCCAAACGGCTAGCTATGATTGGAGTTGTCTGGGTTTTTGGCTTCAATCAATCAAATTTTCAACAGTCTGAGCTAGTAAATTTTTGATTGTCAGCAGCCAAAAACCCAGACGTCTTGGGCTGTTGGTCAAGTAATTATGAAAATGGGTGTTAAACTGCCACGGAAAAATGGCATCCATGGAAAGTGCAGCATCTTGATATACAGTTATCGTGAAAGAAAGTCAGGTTTTTCTATTACTATACAAGTAAAACATTACTATAAACAAATGTCAAAAATTTCATCTCTAGCTTGCTAGCGCGGACCAGGAAAATAACTAGTATTGTAAGACAGCAGAAAGATTTCTGCCCAAAATAGCCAGTTTTGATATTCTGGTTGAGCATTCATGAACAAAGGATTTCAAGACGGGGCTCCTGGGAAACAATGGAGTAATCCTAATATATTCTTTTGTTTACCTGGAGTCTTACCTTGAATTGTTTTGTAAGTGACCACTCAAGCAGAATAATCTAAAGTGGGCTGTTTTATCTCTAGGTTGCTAGCGTTGACTAGGAAATTACTGGTATCGTAAGATAGAAAGATTTCTATTTGATGCCAATTTCCATATCTATTTAGTGTCAATATCCAGGAATTAACAGCAGTAAGGCTGAGCTTTCTTGGTATATTTTATTGCCTAACTTCAAATTCTCATAAACAGCTTGTAGCTTATGCAGGAGTAAGGGACTGTTCATTTTTTACCTGGGGGAGGGAGGATTTGCAGGACATTAAAATCAGGCTCAGGGGGGTGGCACACAAATGCATTCGAGTCGCACAGCTCTTTTACAATAAACAGAACAGAATACAAGGGAGGGGCTACTTCTTTTATGCAACAATGGAGAAGGGGGTAAGATTTCTTTAATGGGTTATGTAACACTGCCCCCCTCCCTGATAAGAAATGAACGGCCCCTAAAATTTCATTATCATTTTTTTCTCATTCTGCTACTGTTTGAGAAGGTATTTTATTATTTCAAAATAGCTTATTAACCTTATACTTTTAGTAACACTACCATTATTATATTCTAAACTTTTCCTGGTAGGTTGGTACTTCATTTAATGTAGATAATGTTGTTCATACTGTACTTTTGCCTAGGAAACAATATAAATATGAATAACATGAAGTACCAACCTACCATCCATGGTTTGAACTCAGGCGAAGCATTAAAATCATGTATTAAAATCCTAGAAAGGCTCAAAATGACCATCTCTCAGCCTAAGTCATCAAGAAAATGCTATAAAAATGAGAGAAAAGATACAAAGCCTAGCCCTGGCTATCTGTTACTATGGCAACAGCATCACAAATTTCATGGTAATCTCTACCCTTCTTAGAGAATGAAATCATTAGCTTATATTTTATACAAAACTTGAGCATTCAAACCTGAATTTTCTAAAGTTTTCAGCAATATTATTTTACTCTTTCTGGTATTTCAAAATACAAATTCACCCAGTTGAAAAGTTAGCCATCATACAAAATCGGACTTGAAAAATGCACATTAGAAATTTTGATTTTCAGTTAGCAATGTTTTATAAAGAATATTACAACAGTAGAAAATTTGTTTGGAAATTTTAAGTCCAGGAAAGTGCTTTCTCTAAAGTGGTTCAATTTGTATAAAACTAAAAAAAACCTTCAAGTTTTATCAATACCCTGAAACAACCTCTGGGCTGATCTAAGTCAGGACATGGCTAACTCACAGATCTAACCCTGAAACAGCCTCTGGGCTGATCTAAGTCAGGGCATGGTTAACTCACAGATCAAATCGGAATTCAACTTGTTAGAAAATAGTACTAGTTTGCCAAACCTTCATTCTCGTGACAAAACATAATCCTGAATGCTGCAATGCCATTGCATGGATATAACATCTTAAGCTGAATGGTCTATCTTGATAACCTATCATACCATTAATTTCCAATTATCAAAATTAAAAAAAAAAAAAACATTTTCATTTATGCCATTTCTAAATTTTAGATTCAATTTTAGGGAGATTACAAAAATACTTTTTAAAAAAGCTGAATTCAGCAGCATTATTTTATGAGAGTTCTCAGAGTTTTGCAAAGTGTACTAAGGGCCCAGTCTTGAAGTTTCAAAGTCAATGGGTTAACCCTTTTCAAGATATGCATTTCCATTTAGAAAATATCAGCCGAGTATTGATATTAGCTATGCTTTTTACCCAAGAGAGCTATTGAAAGAGGGCAAAAAAGTACTGATGGATTGATTCAAGGCATTTTTTTACACTCATGCAAACCTCACCTCATCCATTCTACACAAATACTGTACTTGCCTTTGTTTCACTGCTAGCATGGTCTGATAAATGCAAAGAAATCCACCTTTATGAAATTCAAAGGAAGACTGTGCTGGCATTGGCTTGCTGATTGTGAGACCCAAATCATATACCACTGCCATAGTCATAGTCACCTCAATTCCTGTCCCATAATGCTTTGCACCAAGAGGTCATTACTAATATTTCTTTGGAATTCAGAAAGGTGAACTTTCAAACATCTCTTCAATTTTATCAACACAATTCATGCTAGAACTAATTCAGGCAGGGCTAAATATGGTGGCTGCTCAATGGTCAGACATGATATCCCAGTCACATTGGACTGGTCAAATTGGAACAGTTGCATTCAATGAGACTGCTCAATAGGGCTGGCCGAAGTCTGCATTTGACTAGACACTGAGCAGCCATTTTTAGCCTATTTTTCAAGTAGCAAATTTCACTATTAATCCTCAAGATTACCAAAGAGTAACCTGGTAAAGGATTACCGTCTATGCTCAAGTAACACAGAGAATGAATTAATGAACATCTTGAGTCCCATGACAGCTGCTCTTAGCACGATGCATCAAAAGATATTTAGTGACAGAAGAATATGATGAAGGTGTAATTTCTCCATTATAGTCTACTCTTTTACTAAAGCTATATGTAAGGAGAATTCAATACTTCATCAACAACCCCACCCAAGGTATGCATCTGAGACCATGGATTGTCACCAACTCCTCGGCACAGTAAATATTATCTTGCAAATGGTCCATATGCATGGTTATATACTATCTGACATAGACTGTAATAACAAATAACCTACAGTAACAAGCATCAGTCATAATTACATTGGTTGGCTCATTTTTTCTTGGTAGATAATTGATTGACTACACGTAGTAATGCACTATTTTCATCTTTAAGTCGCTGGTTATCGAGTCTCAACTGTTCCAAATCCTGTGCACATAAAACAAAAATAGTTTAGTTAATAAGATATGTATAGTTTTGTTTTATCCCTAGAGACCTACCAACTTATAAAACTTATATTTTTTTAACCATCACCCCGTCGGGCTCTTCCATGAGGTTTGCTCCACACACATTACCACCACATTCACTATCCACAACACACAATACACAACACCCAACTCACATGTTGATTTTTACGGAGGGAGTATCAGGAGGAAAAAGAACCCATGGGAAGGGAGAGAACAACACATCAAACAAACTCAACTCACATATGATCCAGTCTGAGTTGGGGCTCAAATCTGGACCACGCCATTGGGGGGTAGGGGGTGAGCAGTAAACCACTACACCACCCAATGATGCCACCCATAACTTCAGTAAAGTACCATAATTTTGAACCCCAGATATCTCGAACTTCCAGTTATCCTGACCTTGAGGCTGCACCCCATGGACTTGCATCACTATAATCTTATCCTGGATATCTTGAAACCCTATTATTTCATTTACCATTTGATGAATATGAATATTTAATTTTTTATTTTTATTTCCTAACCTTGTTGGCTCTCTCAAGCTTAGCCTTGAAATCGTCAATCTGCAATTCATATTGGTCTACCTTTTCTGACAGTTTCTGTTGGGCTATAGTATCACTATCATTCTTCTGTAAAGAAAAAGGAAATGATAGCTTCACATACACTTTACACAGAGTAGGACTTGTTCTAGGCTAGTTCATGGTCTTCCCCTATTATTTTAAAAACTATTGAACACCATGAACATGGCAAAAAGATCGGAAAAAGAGTCAGCAGATGTGAGTAAAATGGGTCACACTTGCTCAGTGTCTAATGTTTCAAAAAAATCCAAAAATTTGCTAGAAGTTTGTATTTGTCATTTCATGCATGAAGTAACAAAAAGAGGTAGAGGGAAGGGGTTCCTTTCCATCTTTGCACCACCCCTGGTGACTGGCCTGGTATTCTCATCACCCCTGGTGACTGGCCTGGTATTGGCACCACCCCTGGTGACTGGCCTGGTATTGGCACCACCCCTGGTGACTGGCCTGGTATTCTCACCACCCCTAGTGACTGGTCTGGTATTTGTAATCTCTATACTCACCACTTTATCATCTATCCTTATGTTTGGAACACTACAAAAAATATCAATAATAATAAATAAATAAATAAAAACAAATATCTGCGATTCTGAAGAATTTCAAGCAAATGAACTAAGGATATCATAATATGTCAAAAACAGCTACTCACCCTTTGGCATTTGCCTGGAAAAAGAAAAAAAAGAAAAAAGAAATTTAATTGAAGACCCTGCTCCACCTAATTCCCCACTCCCCTTCTATGGAACACCGCAGTTTTGAATTTCTGTTGCTCAAGGTTAGCCTTGATTTTGTGGAATTTCAAAATGTCTGTATTGTTGAAGTTGTGCATTCTTTATGTTATTGTTGGTACTGTATTTGAGAATATTTTGATGAAATGAGGTTAACCCTGAGTAAATGAGTATATGATCAAGGTACACAGTGGTATTGTAAGAATTTGGAAATGATATTTTTATGACAACAATGAGCTGCAAACTAAGCCTAACATATCATGTTTAGACTGATAATAACTAGTGGTTACTAGTTGGGAATGTGTTAGTGTGTTGAATAGATCCCTTTCATGTGACATCAAAGCAGCTCAATTTGGAGGACAAAACAACAGAATTTCAATCTCCTGAGAATTGGAAGCTATTGTTTTGTCCTCCAAATTGAGCTACATTCTGACATGCTGCAAGGGGTTTATACAACAAGTGAATAAGAAGGAAACGTAAACATTGGGTAAAAAAGTTTGTAACAATACTGATGTTTCAGATGTTCTTTGGAGTAAAAGATGAGTATGAGTATGAGCATAATTAGTGTTCCTTAATTACAAGTTGATGAAAGACGATACAAGGATAGTTAAGCAATACAAATAAACTGTGCTGTTTTACCAAACAGCTTCAAAAGTGTTTTCTTTTTGACCAACATCCTGAAAACATTTTTCAACAGTAGAACTATTTTGTATGTAAACTTTTCAATGTACAGAGGTCTTGTTGACAGGTGTTAGCTGTTTGTATTATGGTTTTATTTTAGAAAACAACTTTACTTATGTCAGAGATATATCCTTACAATAACAAGAAATCTGAGAAGCATAACTCAAGATAAAAATTGATGGGGAAGCTCTTTAGAGGAGCATCAAAACACATGGGAGAACTTGAAAAATAAACATGTAAAATATGCAAAAATTGACTTCAAACTAGGTAAGATACAATGCAAATTATACTAAAAAATGAATTAAATAAAATAGAAAATAAATTTTAAACAGAGAATATTTATTCTTTAAGAATCTAAATTCATGAAACTAGAATTCTTCAAGGTTTAGTGCTATAGACCAAATCAGCTAACACGTTGCTATGTATTCTTCTCCCCTATTCAAAACCTCTGGAAATAAGAACTTTCATTCCAAAAACTTCAATTTTATTTCAAAATGATTTTGAAATACAACAGAGGAAAAAACTTATTCCCAAAAGATTCAAATTACCGGTGGAAATGTAAGTAGCAACAAGTTAGCTGATTAATGGTCTAGATATTGCATGAGAAAGTATGTTTACTACATTTTTTTCAAATTATATAAAAAAAAATTTTCCCAGGAGAACAGGCTAGGGTATCATTTTTCAACAGTTATCTCCTTTAATGATCATTAATGGCATTCACAATCAAAAAGGAAGGAATTTATAGTTTACATGTATACAGAGAAATGAAAAAGTAAGAGTATTATGATAAATTTTCTTGTGAAAATGCATTATTTTCTTAGCAATAAAATTGATGGAAATTTTGTATAAAAAAATGAAAAAGATAAACCCCATGAAGCAACCATTATAAAACTAAAACTACAATCTAAACAATGGATATCTGAACTCCAGACTTTAATCCACTGAGAAAATATGGAAACTAAATATGGCATATCAAATCTTTAAAACATTATTCTTAAACAGAATTTGTTACTGGCAGCATTATTCAATGCTTGGAAATATTTTTAAATATGTAATGCAGCCAATTAAACATAATACATATTTAAATATACTTGGGTGAATTAGGAACTAGTTCACCTCGAGTTAGTAATTCCATGAACAGCACTTGAACTGATCTGTTTCTTACATAGTAACTTATTGAAGACCTACCATTGTGATAACGATTCTCAAATAAAATATACAGGTTGCCTTGCTTTTAGGCTTGTCAGAAAACCAATAGAGAATGCTTGTGGGATTGTTATAGAGGATTTTTAGGTGTAGTACCAGCAGAAGCAGAGCACAAGGTCTTAAGTACAGGTCAGTAGCTTAGCCTTTTACTATAGTTTATTATTCATTCTAAGTCTAATGACATCACTGATATCTCAGCCAATAGCTCGTAAGAACACATCGTAACTTCATCTGCCATTGTTATCTATTTTTTCTATTTTAATTCTATAAATTAGTGCACTTTAACATCAGATAAATCATGAATAAATATTATTCTAACATGTACACTGCACACTACAAATTATTGTATGAAATATTCTGCAAATAGAAGAGACATTTCTCTATAATTCTGGATTTTTTTTTAACATTAAAAAAAAAAAAATACATGTGTATAAGAGTGTATAGAAAATCTGGATCTAGCTTGTGCATGTGTGTGTGCATAAGTGATCTTGGAAATACCACTCCAAAAATCCAAATATGTGTCAGAAAAAATGAAGAGAAATAGATTGCTCAAGAAACGTCAACGTATAAGTTTTCAGGCACATGGGTGTAAAAAATCTTAACATAAGCGTTCGCATGTGTGAGTTGACTTGGAAATTCTAAGTACTCCAAAAATCCAACTTTCATAAGTAATGAAACGAAATAATGAAATTCAACACCTGGATTATTTAAACTGGACCAATAACTAGATTACACATGAGAATTCTATTAGAATGTTTTGAAGATTTTGTATTTTTGTTTACAGTATGTGTAGTTCCTTATCTGCACTTACATAAATATATAGAATTTCATATTTATCATGATTGAAAAACATTTGAGCTATTTTTAGGAACAAGAAAACAAGGAAAAGAGCAGAAGAAAAATAGAGTAAGGAAATTTATAATAAAGCTGTTGTTTTATACATATTTATGTAGAAACACTGGGCTAAAAAACTCAATAAGGTAATGTAATTCTAATAAAATTTAAAAACTAAAATAAGTTCCAAAAGAAAGTAAATGTAATATAGTTTTTTGAAAAAACTTTTTTTTGGAGTTTTTCCAAAAACTACAAATTGTGCCTAGCTTAGAAAATGTTTTTTTTTTTTTTTTTTGAGTCCTTCCAAAAATGATAGAATGCACCTATCTTAGAGTTAGAAAATTTTTTTGAGTGGAAATTTTATAATGATCAAACAGCTCCAGTAACAATAAACTACAAACTCGAAACTACACAGTTGAATGTCATCATCAACATCATCATCATCATTATCATCAACATCATATTCATTATACAAGATTAATAAGTAAGAAATAGTTAATAATAATAATTTTATGCTCTCACCACAATATCACCGGGTTCTTCGCCTGGAACCAACAGTTCGTTCTGTTTTGTGTGAGCCTTCATAGCTTTTTGGTCTTCGTTATCTTCATCATCACTCTAAATAATAAATTGCACAATAAATTTTAATCACTAAATAATAGTTAAATACATAACAATTAAGAAACCAATGAATATTGTATAATTATAATTTTTTTTATCAAATTAATTTCTAATATTGTCAAAGAAATTATTTCCAAAAACATCTGATTCTTAGTAAAATAAAATATAAGTAATGTAAGGAAAGATCCTCTTTAAAAGTTTAAAAAGTATCACAAATCTTAGAATCAGAATTTTTAGAACATTTCTCCATGATAGGATCTATATTTGACATTATCTTTTACACTACATATCAGTTGTAAAAATACCTGAAGTTCACCTCCAAAAATCAGTGTAAAGATTCAAAAAACTTTTTAAAAGTTTCTTAGACGAACTATATTGTCTAATTGTAAGAATGCCCACCATAAAGCATTGGATATCGTCAGATAAGAAATAAACTACAAGATGTTTGTAAATTATCTACAATCGATCTTAGTGGTAATTTCACCTCGCGATCATGAAAAAACAACTTTAATAAAGCAAAATTAAAGATTCGAAATCTCCTGGAGTCAAAATGAAACAGTTATAGTATTTCCTATACGAATCGTTCGGCATTTTGAGGATAAAATTATAAGATTTGTACATAATTAAGATAAATTGTATGTACTAAATTTCAATTAAGCTCTTAAAAATAGAAAAAAGACACTATTGAATTATTATGGCCAATTTAGAAAGCTAAAATACGATAAAGATCCCATTAGACGAAAATTACGTCTATGGGTTCATCATTTTTTCGATATTTTACAAAGTATTTTGAGAAAAATCATTAAAATAATTTACATTTTCGACCAGAAGTTGGACCAAAACTTGATCATGTTGAGCCAATATTTCAACTTTGATTTTCTTTAAGGCATTGTCTTTTTACAAGAGCTTAAGATCTTGCAAATGAACACTCTTTTAGGAAGTTTCTAACCAAATTTCAGGTTTAAAAGTAGAAAATTCAACGAAATCCCATCAACAGACAGTCAAAGTTTGCTCGCCTCAAGCAGCACGAAGTAACTTTGTCTGTATTTTAAGGGCGACCGTCGTGGTCTCAAACTTTGACTGTTGTCCAGAAACCTTACGCTAAGAAGCCCCAGAAATTCCTCTATAATCTAAAGAGTTTAGTATTGTTTTAATATTTAAAGTGTAGCGGGTGTTTTAGGATCCCAGATGAAGACGGCGTGTATTTATGGTTGCTAACTTACCTCGCCAGTTGGCATAATAACTACTCCAGTTGACCGACGCTTTTCGCGAAGATTTTTCTTTTCTCGTCTTTTTCTTGCGCTATTTTCGCTCTTTTTCTCCTTCTTTATTCGCGTTCTTCCAGGAGACTCTCCTGTCCCGGCTGCAGATTCCGTCGGTGCTTCTTCAGAGGCATTAGCTTCGGGTTCATCTTTAGATTTAGATCTTCTTTTCTCTTTTATACGAGGAGAAACTTCTCTTTCTGCACTTTCTGGGCTTAGTAACTGTTCATTTACTTCGCCACTATCGCCTAGATTACTAGAGTTAAGATCTGTATTTCCAGTACTTGTGTCTCGGCTGTCTGCCATCCGCCTTCTATGGGATCTTTCAGTCCTATCCCTTCGATGTCGAGACGGTTTATACGAACTTTCCTCCGTGTCCGCCATATTTCCACTCACTCTCGACTCCCGGGCCTTTACTTTAAAGAATAAATTTGAAGCACTTTGTCGCTCTCGCTATGACATGAGCGAACAAATCAACACCTCTGGCTTCAAGTTCAGGTCTTTAACGAGGTAATAGCGCCTTATGAGAGCTGAATTCAGCTTTAAAGGATGAAAAATCAGTGAAAAACAAACTAGACTCCAATTTTGCACGTATGGATTTTTCCACACAATTTATGATTGGAGCCAATGCGCATGCGTCAAGTGCCACGGCCAAATTATCCACCCGCGCGTTCTGATTGGCTGAATCTAGACTTCTACAAACTCAATACGGCCCGGGTGAAATCGATATACTACGGCTTTACTGTACTGCTTATATACTTATTTCGTTGGCATTGGTGCGCAAGTCGTCTTAGTAACAGATTTCTCGAATTTCCCGGGAAATTTGACGACAAAAGTTCCCTGAATGACGAAGATATAGAGCCATTTTTTTCGCACAGAAAAATATTTTTTTTATCTTTTAAAATTGTATCATGATTACAGTGAATAAGTAACGTCAACCACAAAATTAATTATAACCATACTTAATCTTCAGCCAAACCACAAGGTCTTACTGAATTCCGTAATCATTGCACAGGTTAGTTAGAGACCACAGATGTAATCTATAACATAACTGTATTTGTAGATGCTTATCTCTAGGAAATCAAGGATTGAAAATATTTATAGGATATTAGTATCTTCTTCGTTCTCGTTACTATTACCGTTACCGTGCTGCGTTAGAACGCAAACAATATATCCGTGAAACATTATTTAGTAAATTAATGATTCACTAAATAAGTAATTACTAAATAGTAACAAATTTGTGCAAATTCTATTGTTTTCTATTTTTAATTATTACTATTTTGTACTATTTAGGAATTCGTATTTTAAGGATACATTGTTTGCACTCTACTGTTATCTTCATTTAGAAATGATGATAACGTTCACGCACAGTAACGGTTATAGTTCTGTAACGATAACGAAGAAGATACTCGATAACGATGACGAGATGATGGAGATGTGATAATGATAACGACAGCCGATGGAGATAAATAACAATAACTATAACAATACCAATAACACTGAGTGACGTAAGATGGAATAACAATGTACATATCGATAGCAATGATTAAAGGCGTTCATTAGTATTAACGACAACATACTCATACTCAAGGGAATGGTCATGTGGTCCGAAATGGGACAACACTGAACCAAACTGAATGGGCCGGGTCTATTGCTCATACCGATACTCAAGGGTTTGATCTTGTGGTCCGAAATGGACAACACTGAACCAAACTGAATGCATGAGTTTATTGTTTATGCGATGCTCAAGGGAATGGTCATGTGGTCTGAAATGAAGAAAGAGAGAAAGAAAGAAAGCCCGAAAAGAAACGAGAAAGGAATCAGAAAAAAAAAATCTAAAAAACTTCAAAGCATAAACAAACTCGAAGAATCCAAATTACAACGAATACGCGCATTATCTAAATATAACTCTGAACAAATCACTACTCATCTATAATTAGCATATCGCCCTTGGCGCTCTTGCTATAACTATACCGGATGTGCTGATTATTACCCGCGTTCCTCTCTCGCCAGACCGTATTTGGTCTTCCTTGGCGGGTAACATGCTGGTTCGTCTATTTTCAGCATTTACCTTGTGTTTTTCTGGCGACCTTTGACGGATAAATCACCTAGATTCTGCTCAGATTGTAAATCTTACCAAAATTTTATTTTCAGGTTGCTAGTTACGAAACTTCTTTTTTCGTCATTACGTAATTAATTATTTTGGCGCGTGTTTTCATTTTGAGTATTAAAGTTAGTTTTTTGGTAGGTTACCGGAAATGAGAAATCCAAATGGAGGAAGGAAATGGATGTTATTTTTCACAGTGATTACAGCACATGTTTCGAATTCTCTTGTTACTCAGTTTCCTTTCATCAAAGTGGGCAAAATGTACCCCCTTCCCCCCGATTGAAAAGAGCTTAAAGAATTAAAGATTTCCCGCCTGGGGGAACCCCATCCCCGTCGTTTATTCGTTGGCCCCTTAGGCTACTATTCAATGGTAAGAACCCCAAAGAAAAAAATCTATCGTAGCCAGTCTGCGTAACATAATCACCTCCTCGACCGGACTCGACATTTCTTAAAAGGAGGAAAAACAGTAATGGTATTCTGAAATCTCAAAGCGCATGGCGAATGCAAGCAATGCATAATGACGCATATCTGACGTCACATTGCGTCGTCTCTAGGCGTAGTTCAGTTCAGAGTCACGTGCGTAGTTTTGTTGATTATCCGCGCACTGAAATACCTATGAAGCGCACATAGTTCACAACATCAGTAGCGCGGCAAGGTTATTTTATTTAACTGTTTCTTTTCAACAATAACCGCAACCACAAAAACAACGACAACGACAATACACCAATACAACTACAACGTAACGACAACAAAAACAATCCACCGTACCGACCGCCACGACTGCATGGAATCAAAACCAACACCAATTAACTACAGATAACCTGAATTATATCGAAGGTAACCATCAATATTGCATCAATAACTCATCAGTAACTCAGTGCAACTGCAGCCATAACCAAACGAAAAACCGCCACAACAACAAACCACAACCACTGATCGCCGACCCCACAACCACCGCCATTACCTCTACAACAGCCTACAACCACAACCACCCAATTATCACAACCCCCCACAACCACAACCACCACATCAACAACACAACAACCACCATCATATGCCGGGCGGAGGGAATCCTTAGCTCCCTCTGAGCTGCACCATCACACATACCTACGACCAAGACCACAACCAACACCACAGCAATAACAACCAATCATCACAACAACCCACACTGACCACAACTAACATCACGACAACAATCACGACCATGCAAATTTTGAGCTGAGAAAAAGTTCAGGTCATCAGAAACAAGCTCAGCTTCAAAACAAGACATTTCAACATGGCTTTTGTAATAATTTTCTGTTCGTATTCTGATCGGAAAGGATTGATAAGAAGCTTTCTGGAGCGTGTTTGACCCTATAGAACCAAATAGTTCACCGTCTCATGGGTTAATATGGATTTATACAAAGCACTTCAATATTGCGCGAACCACTCGATGGGTCAAGTTTTATCACCGAGCTTATATACCAACCTTCTTAAAGGTTGAAAAGCTCTTATAGAAGTTGTTTTTGACTGTATTCGATACATCACGCCATAGAAACTCATCGAAATATTTAACTTGTAAAAAAAAGAAAAAGGAAACTAGAATAAAAATCTTCACTAGAGGCAGAGTTAAAACGAAGGTCAGTCATCGTTAGACTTGCGGACTGTGCGGACAGCTGACTGAGTAGCCAGTGAATGATTCTTTTGGTTATCTGCATACCAAAGTTGTAATCCTAGGATTGCGAGATGAGATCCCCTTGCTACTCCAGACACTTGCCAAATATCTTGTCTTTCACCTGTGAGATTTCAATATCATTGTCGACCATCTTTTTGACGCAAGAGAAAAACTCTTCGATAGCATTCCTGACATTTCTATTTTGTATTCATCCGGTATAAAACTGATGGTAAAAATTATGGCGGCGTCAAATTCTTGCAGTTTTTGGTAATTGCTACATGGTGGAAAATCAGAAGATACATCAAAATGCAATTCCATACCTGATGATTGAAGATATGAGTGACAGCGCATCTTGATAATTAGAGTCTTTTATTGTTTTAAAGCGTAATGAATATGGAGTATCAATCAATGGATTTTATTTAAAGAGCACCAACACCCGTACTGATAACAGTAGCTGTCGCAAGTCACAGTAATCGCGCTAGTGACCAAAGAGCAGATTATATTTATTGGTCTGAGGAGGCGTCGCATTGGGTATATAGGTCACTATGCCTTGGGTACAATTAGTGGAGCTTTTAAGTTGGCTAGTTTGAGAGAGCGCAGATGGTTAGCGGAGAATGCGCCAGATATGATCGGTATCGTGGTTCTCAGCTTGAAGTTTGAAATCGACAAAGCCACACCTTCCAAGACCTTTAACAACACCAGCAATTTTTGCGCAAAAACCTTTTTTGCTATTTTCCGCGATACTAATTGTATTGTGATGTCATTTCTTAAGAAGACACACTTTTCTAGGACGTGCGCAACATATTAAATTTTGCGCAAATGTTGAAAAACGTTTGTAACTATTTCCCGCGATGCTATATGTATTGAAATGTCATTTTGTACGAAGGACTTCACACCTTCTAAAGCTTTGCGTAACACACACAATTTTTGTTCAAATGGACAAAATGTTTGCAGCAGCACCCATTAACTGTGCTTTCTTAAATGAAAGCACAAGTTTTAGTATTCCATCCCCATTCAAAGACCAGACGCAGGACTTTATAGAAGAGCTTTAATAGATATATCAAAGGCCAAAATATTGTATTACAGAAAATTGGAATATCCAATACAGTGAATTGTCTTTGTGACCATTGGCTTGGTCAGTTCACTTAATGCTTAGTTTTATTATAACTACATAAACATTGAAAATAATCAGCTTTTTCCATCTCCTTGGAAACTCCGTTCCTCAATGTAGCGTGCACTCGCTTGCAAACTATCACTGTTGCTATGGAAACTATGGGTCGTGCTACCTTAATTTTAAATATGCTAGATATGCTAAAGGTTTTGATAATGAAATTAAATTGACAATAATGCCTCCGAAGGACCAAATGTAAATCCCTGGGGAACACCTACGGAAAAATTCGCAGGACACAAATTTTTAACCAAGACATTTCAAAGCTGTTCTCTCTACCTTTGGATGCAAACGAGTGACGGCTATCTTGAAGAACGATATATTATTGTCTAACCTCGAAAAAGAGTTTTTCCCGCCGAACGCGAGGCGGATACATTTTAGTTTTTCCCATTTTTGTTAGGTTTTCATCATATAAAACTAAACTCCTTTTTTCACTAAAGCGATGATTTAATAGGTCTCGTAGCCCGAAACGTTCACCCAATCCCGTGACTAAGCTCAAAATCGGATGCCCTGAAATAAAGGGGGAGGGGTGGGGGATGAGTGAGCTATGACAAACGAGGTCTATTAATATAATCCACTAACAGGCAGCATCATTCAGTATTTCATGCTACTTTACCCTCGTTGTTATAGTTACTTATCGTTTGGCCGGAAGGAAGACAAGACGATTCCTGTCCCAGATCTAGATATATATTTTTCTATTTATATATTTTCAATTTTACACATTTTTATTATAAAATCAATCGGAAAAAAAGCCACTGCCACGAATACAAACAACTTGACTCTTACAAATTCAGTTTAAATTATTTATCTTACGATTTATTAGCAGTCTTCAAAAAATTCATGTTTTTTTGATCAAGAGAATTCTGCCTGTAGTTCCAAATTCCCGCAAAGCGCACGACACGCGGGGCGGGTTTTAGTTTTTCGGTTCTGCAATGCACGCGCACGACGTGATCTCATTATGCATAAATTCTACAAGTAGCCACTGTACAATACATTTCTCGACCGTAGGCGCGAGGAGAAATATTTTTCGATTTGTTGCACTTTATTTTCGTTTGTTATTAGAAAAACAGGGCAAAAACCAATCGCTCTTCCTGCCGGCACAAAACGTGACGAAAATACTAGAAGATAGTTAACTGCTTTTACCCTAATAATAATAATAAACATTAATAGATATTAATAATAACACAAATACATCGACATTGAATAATAATAATATTATATATATAAAACTACCTTGCATACGCATCGAACCAAAAGACACAGGCAACCCACTTACATTTCTTTGAAGTACAAAATAATTGTCAGACGTCAATAGTGTGGGGTTGCGAGCCCAGTTGGCACGGCACGTTGAAATCTTTTGTTAGCTATTTAAGATCTTATTCATTGCTTTTTTCTTAGTAATTGAATATCTACACGACTAATCATAACAATATCCATTTCAACACATATCAAGAAGCATCATCATACTTACCCTACCCCTCTTAGGCTTACAAAAACAGCCCTACAGGGGTAGAGAGAGACCCCGACAAATTTACTAGATGTCCTCCAGTACGGTTGATATGGTTCAGTATTTTTCCCCTGAATATCGGCCAATTGAAAGAACACTAAAATACCTAGATAGGCTTTGTTTTTATATATATTGTTATGTATATATATATTCTTTTGGACTTGTTGCTATGGTCACGTTGGAGGCTTCGATAACTTACTTATAACTCGAATCAGCGCACCGTTTTCTTCTTTCAGTCGTGAATTCTCTGATTTCAAGTCATTTAATTGCTGGAAAAAGATAGATGCGAGAGTTAAAGTCATTTCCAAAGATTGTTTTTAACATTATAACATTATATAAATTTTTCAGTACAAAACATCGTTTTCATCATCATCATCATCATCGTCATCGTCAACACCATCAACAACACGATCAGCACCATGACCACTATTATCATCTTCACGATCATCAAAATTACCATCACGAATCATCATCATCACCATTCATCACACTCATGAACATCACCATCGCCATCTTCATCACCATCAAGATCATCAAAATCAACATCATCATCAAGAGTCATCATCATCATCATCATTATCATTCTAATCATATCACGCGCTGTACTTCAGACACATACCTTCAGGTCTTCAGTTAATTGAGTAAGTTTTTGCTCTAGCTTTTCTTTTTCCTAAATCACAATAATGTAGTAACATTAGTACCCCAACAGGGAGGTAAGGTACGGAACAACAAGGGTACTGATCATCATGGTGCAAGGATAAGGGTCACAATCAACATAGTACAAGAAACACCACAGGAATTGTGTACCTGCATTGATATTTAACTATCTTAATAAAGGTCATTATTATTATAGTACAAAGATAACTATAACTATAACGTGCCACTGACAGTTTAATCGAATGGGACATAATCAGTAGAATGGAAGGGGCACCCGAGATATTACGTACCTGCATAGTAGTCTCTAGTTTCACTTTGTATTGTTGTATCTCTATATGAGCTTCTTGTAATTGGACTTGTAGTTTTTTGGGATCGGTCTCGGTAACTCGTATAGTATTGTCCTGTTGACGACCATAACATTTTTCATCATTAGTAACATAAAGAGCGGTTTTTATATGAGTGGGAAACGTAAGGTAACTGATACATAGAACGTACCATTGAAATGGCTTTCCTTAAGAATGGTCATCGTATGAGGATGAAACATACGGCACTGACTTACAACACGTACACTGTACGAAGCGTCGTAACATTGAAATGGCTTTCCATAAAGATGAAACATCAAATGAAAAGTTGTCAAGTCATTGTGTGACATACCTTGGCCGTACTGAGAGGAACGCGTGAGTCCGTAGCTGCTCCCATACCCGTAGCTGTACCTCTGTTAAAAAAGATGTCACAAGACCATTAATAACTTCTAATAACAGAACTTCAACAATCACACTCCCCTCCCTATAGGCACACCACTCACACAACCCCCCCAAACTTATTTCGTCAAATTTTATCGAATCCTGAAACAACGGATGGGCTGATTAAACTCAAGGCACAGAAACTCGCAGATCGGACCCTGCAATCCTCTGGGCTGATCTAAGTCAGAGGACGGTAAACTCACAGATCCAACCCTGAAACTATCTCTGGACTGATCAAAGTAACTCACAGATCCAACCCTGAAACAACCTCTGGGCTGATCTAAGTCAGGCATGACTAACTCACAGATCCAACCCTGAAACTATCTCTGGACTGATCAAGTCAGGCATGACTAACTCACAGATCCAACCCTGAAACTATCTCTGGACTGATCAAGTCAGGCATGACTAACTCACAGATCCAACCCTGAAACTATCTCTGGAATGATCAAAGTAACTCACAGATCCAACCCTGAAACAACCTCTGGGCTGATCTAAGTCAGGCATGACTAACTCAAGATGAATCTGCTGACTGAACAAAATTCTGCGCCACTCATCGCCGTGGGACAGAACGTCCGTACACTTCAATACCGTACATTTTCCCCATCCATATACAAATCAAAAGTTTTTGTGAAGTGGAAATATGAACAAATGGAAAATGAAAAAATGAAAGAGATATGATTATTACCTTGATCCTCGTATCCTGTCCGTAGTCTGTGTGCGAAAATGAAAATGAGCAAATGGTTTCGTTGGATTAGGCTTATATTTTGTGAATCGGTTATAAAGTTTGCACAGGCGTACTGATGCTCTAGAGAATATCATCATCAACATCATAATCACTATCACTAATCACTTATCACTATCAACATCACCATCATCAGCGTCATCATCATCATCATAACTATCACTTGTCACTATCATCATCATCAGCAGTCATCAACATCATCAGCAGTCATCAACATCATCAGCAGTCATCAACACGACCATCACCAAAGTCATCATCACTACATCATCTACATCTACGTCCATCCTCATCATCAGCCATTATTACCATTATAATTATAATCATCATCATCACTATCATCAATGCCATCTTTGCCATCAGTACTGATCATCATCCTCCTCTTCATCGACAGCAATCACCATCATTATTATGCTTAACGTCACTAATACAATCATCATAATCATCAACGACATTAATATCATCTAGTCATCATATTCTAAGTACATTTCATATGTAATGTACCTTGGAGGAGTCATCAGAAGCTGAGTCCCTTTCATGGCGCGCTCGCCTGCTATAATAGGAAGGCTTCTCTTCAACCTCTTCATTTGCCTTGGCGTTCTTCAAGGCTTCTTTACTTTCCTTGGAAGAATCTTCACTCTTAAAAGGAAACAGAATGATTGCAAACACGACGGTTATGATAGTGAGGGAGTTATTTAGTTATTGATGTTAGTAGTGCTTAGCGGGATTAAGGTTAATATACTTGAACAAAGTGAAGATGGTAGTTGTTAGATTTTGTTAAAAATAATAATACAAAGGTTGATGATGATGATGATTCTGGTGGTACTCATAATGATGATGGCTGATGGCGGAAGTGATGATGGGGACGATGATAGAGATGTAATGATAATATAGTGAGAATGAAGATGATATGATGATGATGATAATGTAAAGGTGGTGGGGTGGTGACGATGATGAAGAAGACGATGTGATGATGGAGACAGTATTGTTGATGATGATGGAGATTAATGATGATGGTTAATGTTAGAAGTGGTGATGGTGCTGACGTTGGTGATGATGATGACAGATTGATAATGAATCACTGATAACGGTGAAGATAATTGCAACAATGATGATGGCGTGGTTAATTGGAATTCAAAGCAGGTGTGACAAGCTGTCATAGTTAAAATCAAGCGAAGTAAAGATGAAAATAAAAGTAACGTTTTAGTGCAACAGACTTCGAGGAGAATGAAAGTGAGACCACGTTATACAAATAGACAAAAACACCAAGAGTTGGACGATCAATATACGACTAGAACAACGACACTCGTTGGGTAAGATGGGATGAGGAGGTGGTAGCCCGAGTAATTACGTATCTAACGATATAGACGTCACAATGACTAGCGATAATTCACTGGGACGGCGTGGTGTACCGAAAAGTGAATAAGAAAGAAACTTAAACACCGTGAAAGAATATGCAAGTCACAGACGCACGAAGAATTTGAGGATGTATGAACATATTGCGTCACAGGTAGCCCGAGTAATCACATCTCAGCACTGATAAGTACGTAAGTATTAGGTGGACTGAACCTGATTGATTGGAGCAGCATTAGTCAGTACATTGAATTAGCTTTTGTTAGGAATGAAATAAATAATGAGGTACCATAGAGCAAACTGTGCTCTGAGTACATAATTAATTGGGATACCACAAGGTCTAGAAGTGCGTGATTTACCAGCATAGCTTATTTTAATAATCATTTTAGATCTGCCTAACTTTTGTTTTTACCTACGTATGTTGGTTAGAGGTCGGTTAGACGTCGGTTATATGTCGCCGGCAAAACTGACCAAGTTTCTATTTTTTTTTTTTTTTTTTTTTTGGCGGGAATTTTTAAGAAACACGCGAATGGTCTTCAAACTGTGCTGGGTTAGTGAAAAAAAGTTAAAAATTGTTTGGACTTGTTAAAACCTCTTTGCGCGCACGATGGAAAATAAATCTAAAGGAGCGGAAATACGAGCAACAAAATCGTGTAACTTGTCGCGCAACATTGTTTCGTTGCAAGTTGCAGTGTGAATGCTGCTCGTATTACCACAACGAGATTTTGTTGCGCGACTTTGTTGCAAGAAGTAGAAGCTCTTTTTACTCTCCTCAACAAAGAAAATTTGTTGCGCGCGGGGTGGTAATATTGCGCGACAAGTTGCACGATTTTGTTGCTCAAATAACCGCACCTTAAGGGAAAGTTAACACTTGCAAGTCCAAAATTAACTTTCCTTATTATTTTCTTTTTCTTATTCTTTTACCGTTCAGTTTTGACTTTATTCGTTGGCTCTCGTTTATGCAGTTTTTTTTTTTGTCGTGATTCGGGTAAGCGTTAATGACAGACTGCTCGGTGTGGCTTAAAAACCAATTACGCGAATTTGTAGTGATCATGAACAATGTTGTTCCCCGATGAAAGTACGAATTAAGCGGATTTGTCGTTATCATGAATGTAACAGTTGTTCCCCGATGAAAGTACGAAATAAGCGGATTTGTCGTTATCATGAATGTAACAGTTGTTCCCCGATGAAAGTACGAAATAAGCGGATTTGTAAGGATCATAAACAATGTTGTTCACCGATCAAAGTACGATTACGCGGATTTGTAAGGATCATGGACAATGTTGTTCACCGATGGAAGTACGAAATCTCGAAGATAAAGAACAGAAAGAAAGAAACGAGTGAACAAAGGAACGAAGAACAGTTTAAAAAAATATTCTGTGGCAAAAAGAATAAAGCTATTTCTTAAGTGCAGAGTGCAAGAGAGTTCGGAAGAGGCAAAGTTCCTTCACGTTCCAGCTGTGGTATCTACTTGTGATGGCAATGAAGTCCAGGTTCGAAGAGAAAGTTGTGGTGTAAGTGATAACGATTATTTCAAGGACAAACCCTGCAAGGCACGCGAAGTGGTCTTCCACTGTTTTCGTACGTTCTTCTATCTTTGTTCTTATTACAATTGTGCATCAAAAGCTGCCAACTCAAGTGCGCTCCCAGCACGTATTACAGTGAGACCCAACATAGATTAGTCAAATCCTGCGCAAGCCATGAAAGATTACAGCCGCGCTTTTACAGTACGCGCGTGATCACCGCTAAGATTGTACGGCTATAGTTACATCATAGCACGCTGTGTAATGCCCGTATAAACGGGAAACCTACGGAACATACGTACTGTGCGTCGAGTAATGTCTAACTTAAGAATTTACGGCTATGGTTACATCACAGCACGCTGTGTAATGCAAAAATAAATGGGAAACTAGGGAACACACGTACTGCGCGTGGCGTTATGCCTCACTAAGGAATTTATCAAAATTTAGAGCTCTTTGTTCGTCTTGTGACAAGATTCAAAATGGTTTAATATGCACTTAACGCGTGCAAAGCGAAACAGTTTCGAACAGTTATCACTATAATACCACCAGCAACTTCCTCATCAACCTTGGTGTACGATCTTATTTGTTATAGAGAAAAAAAGTAATCCGTGTGGGATGGGGTCATGACACAGCTTTTACGTTAAGGTACTAAGGCTCCCCCCCGGTGCTTAGGGTGGAGGCGTACCTCTTCAGGTGGCATATAAGCAACACCAGTACCGCGTCGATCTTCTCTTAATCTCCTTGGTCTTCGGCCATGGGTTATAGTCACGTCAGCTTCCTTTCTTTCTAATTCTGTACTTTTTTTACCCGATAAATCTTGTTCTCTCACCTTTTGTTCCCTTTCCTTTTCTCTATCCCTGAAGCGCGATCTATAGCTGGGTACCTCTTTTTCTTTCTCTTTTTCCCGTTCTTTTCTTTCCTTTTCCCTCTCGCGTTCTTTCTCGCGAGCTTTTTCCTTCTCTTCTTTTTCGCGCTCTTCTCGTTCTCGTTCTCTTTCCAATCGTTTTCTCCTCCATGTGGACATCTCTCCTACTTCATTCTCCTTGTTCTGCTCCAGACGGCCTTTCTTTGCGGCGATGTCTTCAGTCTTGTCAGCGGTGTTTCCTGCTTGTCTATTTCTGCGCGACTGGAACTCGGAGCTCGGGTTGGATGAATCCTTGAAGACGAAACCCAAAAAGAAGAATAAATAAACGAGAGAAGGAAGCTTGGTGGGTGCATGCAAGGAATGACGAATGCAAGGAATGACGAATGGATGGATGAATGAATGAATAAATAATAATAATAATAATAATAATAACAATAACAATAATAACGACAGAGGAAAAAATAAAATAATAATAATAATAATAATAATAATAATAATAATAATGATGATGTAATAATGATGTAATAATTGCTGAGCATTTATCCGAAGCTGACAAGTACAAATTATTGTAGAGAGCTTTGTTGTGCTGTTGTTTTTCGGTTGCATAAAAACCTAAGTATCCCTTCCCATGCACTACTACTACATGTACACGACCTCTGCCGTGTTCTATTACTGACCATCCATTCAACTACAACAGATAACCAAGCCATACCAGTCATATTAAAAAGTCGTAAGAAATGAAACCAGACACCAGCATTACACTGACCCTAGTATATCAATCAATCAATTCATGTCAAATTTTATCAAAACATTTTTTATTCTACTATTCTTAGGGTAAGACTGATGAATTGCACCAATCGAGAGGTCGCCTCTATAAAACGACCAAACTCAATCGGTCGACTAAACGCCCTTATTTCACACTCTTCACACCTATTCAAGTATCGTTTCAATTTTTCAAGTGATTGGTCTCTTGGATTTACAGGAATTTTTGCACGAACAAAAAAAATTAGTTCATTAAAAATAATCCTGAATAGTAATAGCCAATTACTTCTCAATTCTCATTTCTCGGTAATTATATTTAGAAAAGAATTTCAATGCTCAGCTAATCTGAGAGATTATTTAGTTCAAGCATATTATCGTTCAACCAGAACGCACCAATTACTACAAAAATCAATTAGGCTTGTTTTATGATTTCCTGAGCGACCGATTCATGTAAATATCCACCCACACGTTATCAGGATATTTGAACAATGGTCCAGGCATGAATGCCTTCACAGGAATGATAGAATATTGCACATGGTTAATACATAGTCAAAGATAGCAGCTATTGATGGAGAAAGCGGATGAAGTTGTACAAGGAAAAATTGACTGTACAATGAAAAAAAGTTCACGTAGGCAGGGACAGTAAAAGACAGCAGCCATAGGCGTAGATAGCAGATGAAGTATTACAAGGCAAAATTGCCTGTAAATTAAAACTAAGTCCACCAATAGTCAAAAACAGCAGATATAGGTGTAGTTAGAATATGTAGAATTCAAAATACAGGGCAAAATTGAATAGATATTTGAATTACAGCCTTCAATAAACAAAGACAGCAGCCATAAGTTAATACAGCAAAGGACGAAACCAAAGATTATTTTTTCTAAGATTTCAGTAAACATTCCGTGGGATTAGCGTCTCATTTGGTCCATGTACAAACAAGATGTTCAAATCTTTAATAAACCATTTCTATATACTTAGACAAACATCAGAGCAATAATGAGATCCTAAGATGCAAAAGAATTTTAATTGACTCCCCCAGAGCAAACAAAAGATCAAAAGAATGACGTCTTGGATCATCGCGTTGGGAATTATGAATTCAATCGCAAATAAAGACCCGTCTGGGGCTCAAGCAACAATCGAAGATGCTTTCACAGATTTTTAAAGGTTTGATAGAATCCTTATTGATTTAGCTCGTTTCCCACGGAGTTTGAGTCCAGTGTTTACAATACTAAATCAACAAAGGATGACAATATTTCATTATCATGGAAATGAAGTCTTATAAAAATAACCAATAATAATACAAACAACAATATATAAAGATTGAAAAGAGATTTGATCAATTAAGTATTTTGGAATTTTTCAAAAATCTGCAACATAAACTTAAGCGAAAAGCCCAAGTGAAAAAGCTACGTGCTTGAAGCGCCAAAAAAATCAAGGACTTTAGCTTGCATCTCGATTGTCAGTGATGATAACTGATGTGAAGATCAAATGACAATGCACAGCAAAGATTCTTTCTTGAAAAAAGCCACAAAGCAGTTCAACAATGAATCTCCCTTCAATAAAAACTTCACAATATCTTTTTAGAAAATTTTGTCAAACCCTTGATTGAACTGAACAAGTTGGCTCGACTTTAGGACCTTATAGAAAATATTTGAGCATTTTTTTTAAGCAAACAACGAAGAAACGATTGCGGAATTACTAGTAAATATTCTCGGAACTCCAACCTAAATTCTAGTGTTTTTGAATTTCTTAACTTTAGGAGTTGCATTTATCTGTCGATTAGGTAGTATAGTTGACATTTGAATTATCTAGGGTTTGGTATTGCAGTGAAGATAATGGAATGCAGTAGCATGATCAAGGCAGAAGATGTAGCAGATGGATGCTACGAATAAGTTTGGTATGCAAAGTTAAACACTAGCATTACCTCTGGTCTGTAACTCCTTTTTGAATCGGAGAGACCGCTGGAAGAACGATCTCGATCTCGAGGTGATTTCCTAGAATATGACATGTCGACAGGAATACAGTATACACAAGCAAGACCGACGCCAGCAAGAATACTGCACAGAATGCTACTGGTATTTGGTCTAACAACAGTGTTCCAGAGTACTGCGGAGTTAGGTTTCAGATCTGTCTCGAGAGTTATGGACTTATTCAGCCAACCATGTCGGCTAGCTGTGATGACAGCGAGTGCCTCAGAGGTCACGTTACCAGGTTACCCCTGCATGATGACAGGATTGTAGTTTTAAGAGGTTTTCACTTGAGAGACAACGTTGTCAAAATCTGTCCGTGCTGCAGCTACTTTACCAGGCAAGGGTAGGACAAAGATTGGTTCAGTGACACCCTACTATGACTTTAGACACCTTATAACTTGTTGTCGTTGTCGTAGGGTAATAGGGCTTGGTGGAAATAAGCCGTGATATTCTGGTTGCAGGGAATATTTGTAATTAATTCGCTGCATGATGTATGAAATAACAGCAATACATCGTCAGGGGGTCAGTATAAACAAAACGCATTAAGGCATGAAAATCATGCCTTCTGGCGAAACGTGCCAAGGGATTCTCAAACCGTGAAGTTTTAAATGAAAATGTCTTTTTGAATCGTACATGGAAATGAAAAACGAAAAGAAATAGAAATGGGAAGAAAGGGAAAAGAAATGAAATACAAATGATAGGGGACGAGAAAAGGAATGCAAACGAAAAGGAAGGGAAAAAAACAGAAAATATTTTTTTCATTTTAGGAGGCTGTCTTATCATCCAAAATTCCTATAAATAAGGTCGGTTTTTGTCAGCTTAAGGATCATCAAATGATCTATCAACAGAATGATAACTGAATGTCGTCAGTCGTCCTCGACATTTTTTCATGTATCAGTTTTGTGATGTCTGTTTTCTGGATCTGTCGCTCCGTTCTGATGAGTGTTTACCGAAAAAACAGCAATTCAAAGAACTCCTTTTCTAGACTTTCATTGTAGCGTTGAAACCACTAATTCCAAGTGTTTTTTTGAATTTTCATGTAGAAAAAAAATGTAGCATTTGCGTCAAATGTATACGTCACTTGAAATTTTTCGGCTTAACCTAGTTTAAGATTATTTTAAGAGCATGTTTGCATGAGATTAGCGCAACCTTAGTTTTTAGGTCTTTTATTTTTTTTCCTTTAAATTAGCACTGGCAAAAGCCAGGATCGTCGTACGTTTATGAAAATTTTGTACTATTGCACAAATGTCCCTATCCTGAAAGCGCAAAAATTGATACAGTGCAAAATCTGCCCAGGTACAGGGAGTACATTCTTGGGCGATCTCTACCCCAACCTTCAGAGTATGTGCAGTGTAGATAGATAGAGTACAAAAAACTGCTCTACCCGACCCAGAATAGATCCCTTTCACGTGGCGTCAAAGCAGCTCAATTTGGAGGACAAAACAAAAGAATTTCAATCTCCTGAGAATTGGAAACTATTGTTTTATCCTCCAAATTGAGCTGCATTCTGATGTGCTGCAAGGGGTCTATAACAATACTCCCCACTCTACCCTACAGGGGAAAGATACTGTACAGACATATGCACTAGCGTGTTGGTGTGAGTTTAAAGGATCCAAGACAGGGTGGGGCACATTCTCTTGGCTCCTTATAAAGACACAAGTCATCTTGATGATCCGTGGACTCCCAACAAACACATGTTTTATCTAAAGCACTGCAAATCTGTTCATCAGTTAAATCATTCTCAATGTGATAAACCACATTTTACGGCATTAAAACATTGCCGTACAAATGATAGGTGGTCTTGGTTTGAAAATGAACTCGCAGGAGTTATTTAGGTTTGTTTACAAAGAAACAGCGCGAAGGAATAGTTAAGATCGAATATCTAGGTGTTAGTTGATGATCTAGACCAGAGGGTCATCGGTTTGTTCAAGAGTGTAATAATAATAACATATAATCACTGAATAATGCATTATAAGATGATTTGACAGGAACTTGATGGCGAGATGAAGTAATTGAAGGAATACATAGATCAAGGTAGAGAGAGTATTGAAAGATTTTCCGCTTATTCGAAGTCTTTGGTTCAATGATCGATTTGCATTATTTTTTACCTTACAAAAATTCAAATCTAACGATCCCGCAAGATAATATTATCATCCCTATTATTATCATCCTCATCCTCATCATCATCATCATCATCCAATATTACCATCACCATGCATCACCACCAAGATCATCCTCTATCATAATCACCATCACCGCCGCCACCCATCATCATCTTCACCACCATGATCATCATCATCATCAACATCATCACCACCATCAGCAGCAGCAGCAGCACCATCAACCCCATCACCATCATCAGCACCATCATATTCCTTATCATGATCACCATCATCGCGCCACCATCAACCCCAGCACCAACGTCATCATCATCAACAGAAGCAGCACCATCATCATGAAAACAGATAAAGATTTTGTTTGATCCGATATAAAGAGAATCATCAATGTTGCCAGTACCGGTTAAAATTATAATCATCATCATTCTATAAAGACAAGACCTTCGTCTGATGATGATGTATTGAGCGCATCGTGAAGCGCACTGTAAAAATGCACTTCGCAACGCATTATCATGATCTAAATCATCAATAATCAACCGGCGTATTAAATTGATGAACTGCAAGCATTTCCGAGTCAAATGACAAAGACATGGCGGCCATGTTGATGGTATTAACAATGGGTGCTAATGAGAAATATTTTGTTAAATCCACCAACATGGCCGCGTTGATGATAAACAGAGTACGAAATTCCCACAAGATAATTGGCTAAATGCGAGTTGAAAATCACAAATATCAAGTGAAAAGAAAGTGAACTCGCATTTTCTAGCTAGTTCTTTTTTAAGAAAAATGATGATATGCAAAGAAAAATAAAGGCTTTGCGTTTGCGTTCTATCAATTTATCTTGTAGCTGCTCAATGCACAAGATAAGTTTATCTTGTCATTAAAAAAATTTAATTTCTAACCCTGTAATGTGACTTGCAATCGAAGAATACTTCGCGCACACAGCCATAAATATACATACTCATAGTTAAGATATCATTATTCAACATACCTTTGTGCTATCTTTACCAGCCACATCGTTGCTTTTACTGTCATCATCATCATCATCTAACATACTCGCAACGAAAGCTGTCCCCGCCCTTGCAGTAACCCTACGTCCTCTTCTCTTCGGTTCTTCCTTACTCTCCTGAGAAGCCGCGCTACCATCCCTACCTCTTAAACCACTAGAAGTAGTAGTGTTGGTAGTTGTTGTCGCGGCGGTGGTGCGCACAGGGGCGCTTCCCACACGCGTTGAAGTAGTCTCTTTCTTTTCATCCTGCTCTCCTCTAAACCTAGTACCGAATACTCGTGATGACGGTTCTGTTTTAGACAAAGGAGAAACAGGTGTAGTTTTTGTATCTTTTTTCTGGCTTGAAATATTTTGACGATATCGGTCCGCTACTCCTCCTCTTGAAGGAGTGCTAGCGGTAGAAGGTATGTTTAACGGCGTTCGAGTATTTGTGGTGTTTGCAGAGCTGACGCCTGCTCTACCAATTCGACTCGATACTGGAGCTTTCTTCTCCTCTTCACTCTCGCTTTCCGAGGCTGTAGAATCAGCTTTGGAATTAACAACAGTGTTCTCTTTTTCCTCAGCAGATGATTCTTCTTCTGAACTTGTCTCTGTTTCTGTTTCACTTTCCGTTTCGCTTTCACTCTCATCTTTACTGAATCCGAATGATTTATCTTTTTCTTCTATTTCGTTAGGTGAGTCTGGGAAACTGGGTGCCTTGCAGTAGCGACCCTTGACGTGCGGGGAAGGCGATGTCTGGTCTTTATGACTTCGCTTTTCGAATTCTTTTCGTTCTTGACTAATATCTTTAAGAAATAAGTTTTGATCTTTTATTCTTGTTATAGAACTCCTAGAAGAAGAAAAACAGAAGAAAAAAAATGAAAAATGAAATTCTAGCGCGCTTTTTTCTAACCAATATTTTTTCCCCTTGATTCCTTCCACTCTTCGTTTCACGAAATCACTTCAGTGGCCATGAAAATCAACGTTGAAAATTGACCTTTTTCAGAATAGCGCTGGTATAGAAATCCAAGAAACTGGCTGAAAGAACAGGATTTGTTTGCGACGAATAAGAACGAAAAAATTTCTTGGGAATCTTTGAAGACGAAAATTGTTTTAATAAACCTTTTTAGCTTGGCCTTAATGTTTTCCCATTTCAGACCACTTGTCATTCTCTAGAGTACCGTTTCTTTGTTTAACGTTGCGCACACGAATATTGATACAACTCAAACAATCTTATTCTCAAGTGAATGTAATTGAATGGCATGTGGTCTGAAATGGGAAAACAATACGCCCAAGCTAAGAAGGTCTATTCGTTTAATAGGAAATGGGTAGCAGAATTTCGTGGATTTTGAAATTTTCGGGTCTTTCCTTTGCTTTCACTTGCTTTTTCTTTTGGGGAGTGAATTATGATCGCACAATTAACAGGTGTACCAGGGACCGCGGAGCAGGGGGGGGGGGCTGGGGGGCTATAGCCCCCCCAATAATGGGAGCATGCCCCCAAACCCCCTAGGCCTTCCAGTATTTGGTGGTCATTTGCCCCCCCCCCCCCCCCCAATCAAAATTATTAGCCCCCCCAATCAAAATTGTGCTCCGCGGTCCCTGTGTACGCGTGGAACGGTCAATGAAATGATTTCGTAAACAGTTGGGAAATACTATTTTGACCATTTTTCAAAAAATAGGAAAGCTACAAGCTACAAGATTACAAAATCTACATGACAACAGCCTGTCAATCAAAATATCTTTCCACCAATCATGTCACGAGCGTTTGATTAAAATAGCATTCCGATTACGAGCAAAGGCAGTTAACCATTTGAAAAGGATTTTGCAACGCGCCGACCTCCAACCATCACGAAACAAACCCATAGCTCAGACCTGTCAATCAAACTAACTACTTCAGTCAACCAACAGAGTACTCTTAGCCAGAGTTAAAGTTAAGCTCAGCGCAGGCTATTTCGCCTTCACTTTCAGAAATTTGATCGAAATTTCTTAGGGTAACGTTTGATATGGAATCTGGTATGTCATTCCATCAGATGCGTTGATTTGTCAGTTACCACACTTCATCATAAGCAATGTTGCACCACGAGTAGTAATTCCCCCAAATAAAATCATTGCGCACAGGGTACTCAAGCAGACCCCTTGCACTTGACGTCAATGCAACTCAATTTGGAGAATAAACAAAATGATTTCAATCTTCTGAGAAGTGGAAACCTATTGTTTTGGCCTCCAAATTGCGCTGCATTCCGACGTGCTGCAAGGGATCAACAAAAGATCCTCTATTAAGCCGACACCTAGGGGAATTCTCAAGTTCTCTAAACAGAGGTTGGCAGCTTAGTAGAAGTTCTTCCGCAATTTCTCCATATTTGCGCGCAACAAAGTGTGGAGTCCAGCGATTGATGACAGACCAGACCATGATTAACAATTTTTTGCGCAACCATTGAAAGGTCACGTGAGCAGAGTTTTACTGAGTCACGTGGGCTATGATTGACAGGTCACGTGAGCTGAGATCTTGGACCATGGGTTACATAAACACGATTGACAGGCCTCGAGACACGATTGACAAGCTGTTGCTTTTTGGAAATTTATCGACAAAAATTTAAGAATAACAAGAGAAATAACAAGAACAAAACAAACTCGAAGTGAACGTGAACATGCAAGAGAGAAATAACCCTAAGTCTACCTCCATCAACTTCATGCCAAAACTTGTACACAAACAGTGCAAATTCGGACATTATAGCATGCATTAATAACTTAACGTTGAGAGGAGAAGACTTCGGGTATGATAAAAGAAATACAACTAAAAAGTACTGAGGAAAAATTGAGTGCAATAGAGAAAAAATGAAAGTAAGGACATGTGAGTGAATGAACGATAACATGCGAGAGAATGAAATGAAAAAATGAAGAACTGGAAGAAAGGGAGAGAAAAAGAAAAATTATTCAATAATAGAATGACAGTTATTTTAGACCTGGAAAATGAGTTAGTGTAAGTATTGTAACGTCAAACCAGTGAAGTATACATATACATATATATGTACCGCTAAATATATGCCATACAACAATTAAAGACCATTAAAGACATGCGTTAAACAGCCATAGAAGTACATGCAGATAATATTAATTTAGCTAAAGCAGTGTCAATAAATATTGAACTAATAATTATTGGTATCAACTAATAAAATTTATCCAACTTGAACAGTTTTTATAACAGCACCGACAAGAAGCAGGACAAATGTCAAGCAATGAATGCATTTGGATTTTTAAGCAGGGATGGGTGGGGTAAGGAAGTTATGAATTTGTTGAGGAGCAGGGTGTGGCATGGGGGGAGGGGGTAGAGTGGAGGGGGAGGGGTGTATGTGTAATGTGTAAGATGGAGAAAACGAGAGCTGACTGAAACGTTGCATGTCTCAATGTTCTTCCATCCAAACACCAACTGTTTTGTTCCTACAAGTTCTACAAGTTCAATTTATGACAAGTAGATTTTTACTCTGATGGTGAAATAAGAAAAATTTGTCCTTCAAAAACTTTTGAAATACAGATCAAACACTGAAACAACTTGTGAGCTGATCAGAGTCAGGGCATGACTAACTCACATATTGAACCCTGAAACAGCCTCTGGGCTGATCAAAGTCAGGGTGTGGCTAACTCACAGATCAAACCCTGAAACAACCTCTGGGCTGATCTAAGTCAGACATGGCTAACTCACAGATCAAACCGTGAGACAACCTCTGGGCTGATCAAAGTCAAAGTACGGCTAACTCACAGATCAAATTGGAATTTAGTTTTTTAGTTTTTTTTGCGGAGGGAGGAAAACCATAGCACCCAGAGGGAGAGACTCTGTTCACATGTGATACTGAGTCCAGAAATCGAACCGTGATCCCAAGAGGCAAGAGGTGACTGTATTACCACTACATCACCTTTTAGTTAAATTAAATTTTGATGAAAAGTCTAATTTTTTTTTTATAAAAACCTATTCATCTTTAAGAAAAAAAGTTAATCAAATATTTTGAATGTTTAAGAATTTTTGTAATTTTTTGCCAAAAAGGTTAAATTATATAAAGAAGAAAATTACCTTAGAAAGAGTGGATTAGATCTAGAATTTTTCTCTGGCTTATCTCTTAACCCAAGACGACACAGTCTAGTGCAATATTTTTTCTTAACAAGCTTAGCCTTAACACAGAATAGAATAGTCAATGTGCAGTGTGAAGACAGAATTAGTCCAAGGAAGGCAGGCAGTGTAGTTTGTATGAGGAGTGGTAGTGTATACCCGTGAAAAGATTTAGAAAGTGAGACCAGAAATAAGACGTTGAAAGGAAGAGCCTCTGGTGTGACTGTCACAAAATAAGCACCAAAAATCTCTTTGTATTTCATATGATATTTAGGATAATAGTTTTTGTATCTTTAGTGGACCTAAAGAATTCTAACGCGTATCTGGCTTGAATCCAATCCTTCAAATTTTATTGAACCCTGACACAACCACAGGGTTGATCAAAGTCAGGGCATGACTAACTCCCAAATAGAATCGAAATTTGAAAGGAAAAAACTGGAGAACCTGGAGAAAATTCTTGAATCAAGGGAGAGACCCAACAAACTCTACTCACGTGTGATGCCGAGTCAAGGAATCAAAGCTGAGACTCCAGAAGTGAGAGGTGAGTGCACTAACACTACACCACCCTGGACTCCCTTAATTTAACATGTGAGTTTAGTGTTGCGTATTGTAAATATTGAACCTAGTGGAGACTACATGCACATGGAGCAAGAGGCCAGTCAATGTAAATTCACCTCATTAACCATAAAGAGTGAAGGATGTGAACCTCCCTTTCCAAAGACCTGACGACAGGCCTGGCTTCATTATTTTGTATTACCAAACCAATATAAAAAAGAAAACTAGTGAAGTGGTGATATAAGTGACAGTCACACAAAAGACTCTCAGGTGCTACCAGAGACAAGACAGCCACAGAAGAGTGATAGGATGATGCATGACAGTGGAAGGAAGGGTGTCTAGCAGAGTAACAACACTGCTACGTACATCAGTCCTGCGATATCTATGTCAGTACTGTCATTGTTAAAGTTTGGATCTTTATGACCTGCAGTAGAGCTAGTATTACTAAAGAAAACAAAAAGATATCAAAATATGGGAAGAAAATAATAAAACTGAAAACTGAAAATAAAGCAATGATGTTACAACACAGATCACACTATAAATGGTCAATGATATTAATAATGATAGTCAATAACATTAATACGCCTTTTTTTGGAATTTGTAAAATACCACTGCATTCACTGACTATAGATTCATTTACTAAGAGATACATGTAGCGTTAGTCAAATGTGAAAACCATTCACAAATACCAACGGTATTGAATGCAAACCTTCAACAATACAAACCCTTTTAAATTCAAAGTACCCTCACTGAAACACATAAATATTTTACGCAAAGTCATGGCTAACCCTGCATAAATGAATCTGTAGTCAAGGAACACAGTGGTATTTACGCCTTTGAAAAAGGCTTATAGAGAGGGTAAAAATTGACAGTTACAACAAGTACTAATAAACTTGGCCCTCTATCTTTAACATCTTTAAATGAGAAGGGATTGCCATTTACATGGTCATTCAAGCCACAGCAAAGGTCTAACCATTTGCAGATAGTTTTAGAGCGAAGGCAGCACCTTCTACTCAGATATTTTACAACCCTGGGTGTTGACCATGGCTGGAATGACGACCTCTAAAAATAGCATCAACATGGGAATTCTAAGAATAGCATCACCATGGGAATTCTAAGAATAGCAACAAATGCAGATGCTAAAAATAGTGTCACAGGGGTATTCTAAAAATAGCAACACAAGAACATACAGATACTTAAGTAGTATATGGCAAAAATTACATCAAAACTAATAAAAATTAAAGTAGAGGAATTTTAGGCTTTCACAGCTCAAAGATGTTGAACTGCACCAAATGCAACAGAAAAGCTTTCTTTGATAAGAACAAAAACCTATTTCAAAAAAAATTGCCGGTTGGAGATCTGAGATCTGAAATCTGCGACTGAGGCCATTGCTCAAAGGTGTTGGCATACTAAGATATCAACTTGTTGCAAACTATGTACTAATTAAAAAGTCAAAACAATTATCACTTTCATTCATATTAATTTTAAATTCACATCCCACAACTTATTTCAGTCTTAGATTTCAGATTTCAGTTCTCCATTTTTTTGAAATTGGTGTATATAGCACATAAAAATATCTTGCGCAGGCCATCGGCCAATTCCAGACACTTAAATACATAATTAATAAATCAATTAACTAGGCTTTCAACAAATTATCCATGCAGCCTATAAAAACTGTACTCGGCATGAAATTAGCATGAATAGTCATATAGTAAGGAATGTTAACCTGAGACCAGTGGGTTATAAAATGTAGTGAAAATGGGATTGTGTGGCTGATTAAAAGAGAATCATGTTACTGTTTGTTATGAGTCTATCAGGATATTATTACTGTTAGATCACTTACCTTCTTTTTAATGGAGGAGGTGCATTACTTTCCAAATTACTTTTTATTAAAGGTGCATTCTGTAAGAAAAATAATATTTTAGTAAGTAAGGAATAAGGTCAAAAGAATAGATCTTTTCTGAATTCACTTGAGGGAACATAAGACAGTGGCTTCAAGTTGAGGATGGACTTGATACAATACAGTGTATATATGAGCAGATCAAGATATCCAACCTCAACTTAGATACATTGCTTCAAGGTCAAGGTGTGTACAGAAGTTTTGGGAAAGGTCTATACGCACCCTTGCAGGACGTTGGAATGCAGCTAAATTTGGAGGACAAAGCAATAGGTTTCCAGTTTTCAGGAGATTGAAATTATTTTGTTTTGTCCTCCAAATTTAGCTGCTTTGACAGATGACAGGACCCAATTTAGGCAGTATGAAGCGGGAGGGGTTAAACGGGGAAACACCAACTCCAGCTCTTAGACTATTATGATTGGTTGACTTTATAAAAGTGGTCCCACTGAGTTAGTTACAGTTGTTTCCTCTTTCCTCTTCCACTGGTTTCCTGCAGGTGAGGTGACAACAGTGATTTTGTTTCCAGTAATCAGTGATGTTTTCCAGGTGCAGGGTATTAGCCCACCACCCAACCCCCCAATCTGGAGGACCATGTTCACATTGTAATCAGGCCTTTATCATGTACAGTAGATGCCAGGAGCAGAAAGAGTTATGTATACTTACTGCTTTGATTTTAATAGTATCATTTTGTCTCTTTTTAAGCTGCTCTAGAATTTTGACCATATCTGGTTCAGCTAAATCTATAGGGGTTTGACCCTGAAATAACGACAAGAACAAACTGTAAGTCATTTATTGTACATATGACGACATAGTAGCAGCATTGTGCATTGTAGCAGCAGCAGCAGCAGCAGCAGCAGCAGCAGCAGCAGCAGCAGCGAGGGGCAGCAAGGACACCAACATCAACAGCAATAGCAACAACAGCAAACTGATGGACTTACCACTTTGTTCCTAGCAGTAAAATCGGCACCATTATCAGATAACACCTCACAGGCTTCTGTCTGACCCCAGTGAGCTGCAGCATGTAAAGGTGTCCAACCATCAGAATCCTTAGCATTCACATCTACATTTAGCTGAAGCAGTAAACTGAAATGCAATAATAATACAAACCAGTGAGTTAATAGAATTCTATTGAATGAAACAACCTTTATGGCTGATCTAATTCAGAGCACAGCTAACTCACAGATTAATCCCTGCAACAGCCTTTAGGCTGATCTATTAGTCAGGGCATGGGCTAACTCACGGATTGAACCCTATGTACAACAACCTTTATGGCTGATCTAAGTCAGAGCACAGCTAACTCACAGATTGAACCCTGCAACAACCTCTAGACTTATCTATGAGTCAGGGCATGGGCTAACTCACGGATTGAACCCTACAACAACCTCTGGGCAGATCTATTGGTCAGGGCATAACTGACTCACAGATTGAACCCTGAAACAACCTCTGGGCCGATCGAAGTCATGGCTTGGCTAACTCACAGATGTAAAATCTTTATATACTTACGCTATAACTTTAAGATATCCTTTAGAAGCTGCTACATGTAGTGCTGTTGCTCCTAAAAATTGAAGCAAGCCATTAGAAATAATCAAGAACAAAAATAAGAAAACCATATTCAAAACTTTCATTCAAGTCCAACATCTGGTGTAAAATTCAGATTCATTGAGCTAAAGTAAGAGTATGTATAAGTGGATTCAAAAAGGGAAGTGTGACTCAAAAATAACTGCTTGGAGCCACCTTAAAGTGAGATCACAAAAGGTCAAAGAACTAAACATGACTACTATTCTAATTATTAACATAAGTTACATTTAAACAAATGTTATCTTTTCCCTCCACATAATCTTTTAATAAATTTTACTAAGGCAAGCCTTTTGAATCATAATTCTTATGAAGATGTTTCCCCATTAAAGTCCTTGAACTGTTTCTTCAGGGACTTTAGTGAAAGTAATATAAATCAATTAGTACCAAGACAAAACCCCTAAAGTTGATTTAGATGCTGAGTGGTTAGGCTCGTACTAGAGGGTCTTAACCATATAAGGGAATAAGATGAGTGGGGGTAAAGAATGAGGAGATAAAGGAAATCTCAAATGACTTTAATGGAAGAAGAGACTTAGAATAGTATTGTTTAAACTTCTTGAATTCAAGTATCTTTGATCTTAGAATAAGGACCATTCTAAAGTCAAAGTCTGATATTAAAAATCTTATTCTCCATGTTTTGAGAAATTTGATAAGTAGGATTACCGGTAACCTTGTGGTTCAGGGAATGAAAATAAATTTCAAAATAACAAGCTAAAAAAGCTTGTGGGTTTGAAACGTTATGAGCAAATATACAGTCAATGTCATTAATGTTGTCCACCAAAAAAGACATACCAAAAGAAATGGTGGTCAAACACAGAAACAATTCTATTGAAAACTTGTGATTCAGCAGATGAATATTCTGCACAAGACAAGAAATGACAATTCCAAGTTACTACTTCATGTCAGACTAATAATGACAGTTCAGTATACAAGAATATAATCATGAAGTATTGAACCATCCCATGTAGTCTTACATGAAGTATTAACCTTATTTGACAATAGAATGAGAATATATACGTACCTGATCTATCTTCAGCTTCCCTTACAGAATTCTTATTTAACCAGGTTTGCGCATCTTCAAGCATTAATTTTTCTTCTACATTTCGGGCTTCTTCAGCATCAATTCCTAAAAATAATAATACAATAAATACTAGTTTATAAACTAAAACATAACCCCAACATTATTCCAATAGCGCAGTTTTCGTATGACTATGAAAAACTTAAGAAACACAACACGCCTTGCTGTGACTGTGTCAGTGCCGTGTATTTGTAATCACGTAACCATGCTATTTGGTGACTTTTCACACTCACACGAAATCTGCTCTATGCCTATAATTTAAGTATATTTCGTGCTTCTTTCCACACTTCTTGAGTGCTTTCTAAGTGGTGTATTACTGAACAGAGTAAGGAAACAGATGGTTTATTAGCCCTTCCAAGATTGAGGGAAAAACTGAGTTGAGTTGGGATAACAGTGCATTGTGGGACTGTTTAGGGGATGAAATAGTCTAGACTTCATCTTGGAAATATGTCCCACGAGAAATACAGTCAATCTTCTATTAAGCAACTACTGTGAGGGAAATGTGAATTAGCCACTAGCGAATGGCTGCAGGCTTAATTGAGGTATAGACCCCTTGCAGCACGTTGGAATGCAGCTCAATTTGGAGGACAAAACAATAGGTTCCAATTCTAAGGAGATTGAAATTCTTTTGTTTTGTCCACCAAATTGAGCTACTTCAGTGTCATGTTCAAGGGGTCCATCAAACAGCACAAAAACACATTTATATAGTAGCACAGTCTAGAATGCAGTGTTCTGTCATACCTAGTCGTTCTATTTCATCAGTGAGTAAATCTTCCATATCCTCCTCCTCGGCAAGATCCAAGGGGAGTTCCCCCTCATTATTGACAGATGCAACATCTGTTCCTTTTTTAATAAGATATCTGGACAAAATAAGAAAAAATTGTAAGTCATAATGTAGTACATGTATGTTAACAAGAACTTTTTTACTGTTACTTAGAAGCAGTAATTTTTTTAGATGGAAGTAGGGTAGCTGATGAAATCTCACCTTACCCCCCACCCCCACCCCCCCTAATAAAAAAATGTTGCTCCATTGACATTGCTTTAATTTTTCCACTCCAGCTGAGAGAAATTGGAACTCAGGCGAGGATAGTACTTCATAGATTTTAACTCAAAAGTGTGTCTTTATAAGAGTAAACATTGCATAAAACACATGAAGTGCTAACCAGTAGGTTACTACTTCATGTCAGAGTAATAATGACAGTTCAGCATACAAGAGTACACATTATGTAAAAGATATGAAGTACTAACTGACAGGTGTCATAACAGTAAAGAAACAATTGAGAATTGGAAACCCAGACAAATTTATATATGGAGTCCATTCTCAAAACAGTCAAAATTATCCAGAAAACACGAAAACAAACTGAATGAGCACATGAGTGGACCCCAAATCACTAGAATGGAATAGAAAGATTATATGCATACTTTATGAACTAGATTACTTTAATAAAATCTAAAGAATAACAAATGTAAGTTCACACATCAAGTACAACAACAGAATTTGATAACTACTAGTACATGTAGGTAATATTTATAAATTGTAATGACTTCATGTTACTCATTTTGAGGTTGAGTAAAAGACTGGGTCAAGTTTGCATTACAGAGCACCCTGTAGGGCTGTTTAAAGGGACATATTTCCAAGATGATGGCTACTTTGTCCCCTAAAATATCCCACAATGCACTGCAAATCCAACTCAACCCAGTTTTTTACTATACCTTAGAATGGCACATATAACAGTGGAAAACTAAAAAAATTGATGTTTATGATATAATACATTATAATAATGAGAATGTGGTTTGGTTACATGTAGGTATAAACTCCACTTGAGATATTATTTTCTTAACACAAATTGAACCATTAATTTGTATCACTAACCAAAACTTATACCTTAGTAAATTCTATAAACCATATGACAAGGAAATTAATGCACTATCACATTAAGATATATTCTTGTTCAGTCTTGCGATTAAGTTTATTAATTTACGACGACAACAAAATAAAAACCTTCGATTTCAAAACCCTGAAAACAACCCGACTGAGCTGATTACTTAAGTCAGGGTATGGCCAGACATCGACAGAATTGTGATCAGACGTTTTTGTTGCTTGGTGATTGAGATTGTTTCAGAATTTCATAAAATTGAAAAATATCAAAAGCTCAAGATATAGCTACAGTGTATGTACATAAATCTCAGCATTCAATGAACAACAGAGAATAGAAAGTTGGTATATGTCATGAAGGTATAATAACTTAAGTATCTAAGTATAAATATCTAATATATTATACCTGTCACCACATTAAATAAACCACAGAATGCCCAAGGTAATTTCACATTATTATACTAATGGATAGGACTGATTATCTAATGCCAACAAAAAAATAATCATTGAGTGGCTAGCTTTTATAAATTAGGAATAGTTGTAAACAGGAAATTTATATATTGATTTTAGAAATTATGAAATATAAATATGTATATTTAAGAAAACAATAGATAAAAATGGTGAAACTATTATTGGATAAAGAATATCTTGAGGGCATTATGTTTAGTGGTTTAAATGTTAATGTATTTCAATGATAATGGATTGTGGTGATAATGAAATGGATTGAGTAATATAAGTTTTAAATAGCCCTTGGCATGAGGAATATTAAACACTGCGAAAATTCTGTGATAGAGCTTAGGGAGTCAGAGCTGGCTTTGCTGTAATCTACTCTGGGGTTCGATTCTTAGACTCGGCATCACATGTGAGCAGAGTTTGTTAGGTCTCTCCCTTGATTCAGGGGGTTTTCAGGTTGATTTTATGGTTTTCCTCCCTCTGCAAAACCTAACATGCTAAAATCCAATTCCATCTGTGAGTTACCCATACCCTAACTTACATCAGTCTAGAGGTTGTTTCAGGGAATTGATAAAAAATTGAAACAGCTTAACTTTACCAGCTATTCCAAGGGCAGTTTGCCATTATGTATAAGATTAGAATAACACCAAAATAGAAACTGAAGTATGTACTTGGCACCTAGATAAAATTACTGTCCAACATTTGAAGAAAAGTGGCATAAACAAAACAAATGAATGACAGTTGTTGAACTCTAAAAAAGTTATACTTGTACATAATATAATTTTCTGATACAAAATTCATATTTAGCCAAAAAATGAAAAATAAAAAAATGCAAATACATGAACTAATTGAAATAAATTAAATTTAATAATATGTTGTCAAATCCTATGATTTATTAAGGAGTTGATTTTGTAGCAACAGTATCAACAGCTTTTAAAATGCAAATGAATTTTATCAAAGTTGAGAATAATTCAATAGCAGGCTTTCACGAAATGATTTAATCAATTCTATATTTCGTCTTCTACTTCAAGATAGATAAGGAAATTCAAATTCAACTTTATTATTCTAAAAAAAGATTTATAATCACTGTAAATATTCGATGCACAGTATCTTGATAGTACTTTGATATTCAAACTATACAACTTAACTGAGAGTCGAGCTTCGCCTCAAAATAATAACCAAATAAATTTAAAAAAAAACAAGATTTCAACCTATAAAAGCATGAGGAAACACATTGTGAGATAAAAATATTGGTGATGGTTTCAATGACATTAAAACAAGGGCAGGAATGATCATGGTAACAGTTGTGTTTGATGTATTATCAGTGAAAAACCTAAAACCTTCAAATTTCATCAAGCCCTGAAACGATCTTTGGGCTGATCTATGTCAGGGTACAGCTAACTCATAGATCAAACCCTGAAACAACCTCTGGGCTGATCTAAGTCAGGGCACGGCTAACTCACAGATTGAACCATGAAACAACCTCTGGACTTTGATCAAAGTCTGACATGGCTTACTCATAGATCAAACCATGAAACAATCTCTGGGCTGATCTAAGTCAGGGTATGGCTAACTCACAGATCCAACCCTGAAACAACCTCTGGGCTGACCTAAGTCAGGGTACAGCTAACTCACAGATCAAACCATGAAACAACCTCTGGACTTTGATCAAAGTCTGACATGGCTTACTCACAGATCAAACCATGAAACAACCCCTGGGCTGATCTAAGCCAGGGTATGGCTAACTCACAGATCAAACCCTGAAACAACTCCTGGGCTGATCTAAGTCAGGGCATGGCTAACTCACAGATAGAACCCTGAAACAACCTCTGGGCTGGTCTAAGTCAAGGCATGGCTAACTCACAGATCAAATTCAATTTTCGCTTGTTAGATTTTTAGAAGGGAGGAAAATCAGAGAAACACCCTCAAATCAATGGAGAGACATAACAAACTGCTCACATGTTATGCCAAGTCCAGAAATCAAAGGTCACCATAAAGCTCTATACATGCTGTGTTGTAGTATATGTCTGCCTAGCTGTAGTAAGAATCTTCAATATCGTTAAATATACTGTCTATGAAACAGAAGATATATTCTGTAATAGTTGATTGGCTGCTTAAAGGATACTATTTTTTTTTTTACAAATAGAATAATAAAACCATTACTAAAGAAAGAAAAATGTTAAATCTATACTGCATTTATTTTTATTTGCATATCTTTTTTTTTTTGAAAAAAGAAGACTGTTTTTATGAGGAAACTAAAACAGACTTCAGGCAAAAATTAATCAAAATTTACAATCTTTTTTGAGTGGCAATGAATAAATGTTAGAGCAAATGTCTGATATCTTGAGCTAACAATATCGACCAATCGTATGCAATCTCAGGGTTATTAAAAGGTATGACCTAAGGACACATGTCCAGGAACATGTTTTGATAAAAGTTAATAGTCCAACATTTAAGAAAAATTTGTACACATGGTTCCATAAGGAAGTTCTGTCCATAGAAAACAAAAAATTATTGAACAAAAAATGAATTGGAATTTCTTAGCAAAAATGTCTGAGTTTGTAAATTTCATGCAAGCTTGAAATCTACATATTGGTTGTAAGGAATGAAGTAACAATATAAGAGCATTGTGCTGTAAAGTATCAGAGTCTAGTGCCAGAAGAAGATGAATTGTAGCATTGACAGCTAGTAGCAACAATATGATTTTGGTGAATTTCACAACAGGGGGTAAATGAAAATGGCAAAACAGCAAAAATCATAATTTGGGAGAGGACGAAGTATTATGAAGCAGTAAAGAGTGTATTGTGATTGCTCAAGAATGAGTTGAAATTCTTTGGAAAAATATTTGAGAGTAAGTACACACGGGAAATAACTCAAACACCGGTAAATGGAGCTAAGTTTTTAAGGAATTAATCATGTTTTGAACAATAAAATAACAAATATGTTAAGATTTAATAGAAAGATTTTATGGAATCTAGCTTCACCCTTAAATATCTTAAAATATCTAGGCGATCCCGCTTCGAGAGCTTTTATAAACAAACCGATCTACAAGAAGACCTTGGATGATTAGAAAACGAATGACTTAGGGCAGGCTGGAATTGGTTTGGTGATTTAGTCAACAATATTCTTGAACAATTATGAATCGAGGTAAAAATAATTAGCAATAGCGAGTTGTTGAAAAGGTTTGCTATGGTTTGGAGGTATTCTTAGGCTATTGTAGCTAGAATATCATGGGTTTTGAAAGCACAGAATTGACAGAAACCGTCTCCTCATATCAAGATTACAACAACACCAGAGAGCTAGTCCAAGACCCATCGATTACAAACTAAATGTCAACAGTTTAATGTTTCTGGAAGAATTTTACAATCTTAAAGTGGTAATGACGAGCTTGAAATTATTGTACTTAACAGATTCTTGTAGGAAATCTATCTGTCAGTCCTATGGGTTTAAAAGTAAGGCCTAGATATTTTTGTGAAATACATCGTTAAGAAGTATGCCTGCTCACCAAGGTCATTCGATATCTGATTATTAGCATAGTCCATAGTCAAGCTTTACAACCCTACAGACCACAAACCCTAGTTCTGCATACGATAATAGCCGTTACATGGAGTAGATATGAAACGATCAGAGAATAAATAAAGACATTTGAGGAATATTGTCTGTTTTAATAGTATGTTCACTAATGAGTTGAATCTACCCAACATTTCATCGCGAGTTCCACAAATGTTTGAGCAATGCTCGACCAATAACTTTTATTTATGTAGCCTTATGGAGCTCATAGGGCCTTAAGTTAGGGATCCACAGTGGTTTCATGGATAAAGTACCATATCTAGGACCGATGTTTAGAAATCTAGATATATTTGGGAATTATAGATGGACTTACTTTGCTATTTCGACGCTACCACAACTCGCGGCTGCATGTAAAGGAGTCCAGCCTTCGTTATCACGGATATCCAAACGGGCTCCACCATCAACAAGAAGTTTAACCAGTTCAAAAGTTTCATCAATGCAGGCCTAGAGAAGTATATACAAATCAGTAAAGCACTAAGTATTTCACAGATGCAAATAAAAATAAGGTGTAAACTAAGTTAGTTCAAAAGTTGTACGTCTAGGAAATTTCACGCGAAGTTTTGCAGCAACCTCGTATGAATTAGGATGATCAATTATAATAGAATCACATAGCTTTCGATTGCTTTTGGATGTGTACAGAGGAACTACAGTTAGTTCCATATAAATTATGTTGGATAATAGGATATATGGAGGCCATTTTTTGAGTGTATATGATGTAAGAGTGGTTGCAAGAGCGACTGAACCAACAGACATTTTTCAAGTCTCTAATATGTGTTTTTAGTATGGACGTTTGTTTCCCACCAAAAACTACCAAAGACTCCACACGAACGAAACTGCTTTGCTCAGGATAGTATGATACTCTTTCTATTACTCCAAATTGTGTCCCAAAGCCAAGTTGTAAGAGACAGAAGACAGTTTAAAATAAAAGTTGAAGAAGGCACGTAGATGTTGGTTCTGGCCGAAGGACGAAGGTTTTGTTAATTAGCCTATTGTTTAAACGTATGCGAAGAGCTGACTGTAGCTTTGGAATAATCCCATCTATGAAGGATTCCCTCCAGCAGAGAATCTATCTGGTTGTGGGCCACAACTCCATATATCGTACCTGGTGTAAGGCAGTAAGACCATCGACATTCTGGTAGTTTATGTCCGTCCCTTTTGCTAACAACTTCTTCACCTCCTCCACATCGCCGCTAGAAACGGCCGAAAGAAATACAGTTCCTGAATCAAACTTGATTTTATTCTTCTTCTTGGATCGGTCTACAGGCTGTCGGTCAGTTTCGCTTCCTTTCCATCTTTTTAAGGATTCCTGGCGCTTCTGTAAGGCATTACCTGCTCTCGAGGTTTGGCCTCCGTCCGCCATCTTCCCATGACGTTACGGTTCAAGCTCAGCAGCCTGAGACTCGAGGCTAAACCACGTGACCCGCGGGAGGCGCGCCTCCAACCAATCCACGCCAAGACACACGTAACTGTCAATAGGGACGTGGTGGTGCTATGGAAACCGTGACGTCACGCCATCTACTGTACATATATATGCTATATACATACATATATAAATATACCATATTTATTATAATTTTAAGTACATATTTTTTTATAATCTTATTATTGCAAGACTACACCATTTATATCTCAGATAGTTTATATTTTTATTTTTATTTATGAGCTATAAATCTATATATTTTTATGATTTTATTCACAATTTATATAATTGCAAAAAGTACCCCAAATATCTCAATATATACATATTTCTTTATAATTTCATTAATACAGTAAAGTATAGGTAAACAGATTTATTGATGGATTTCAGAAAATCTTTCATTGAAGATTAAAAATATAAAATAATAAAATAAATGTACAAAGCTCAAACAAACAAATAAACAAATAATTTGAAAATATGTTATTTTATTTAGCTGTATTTGGAATAAATTTAACAATTTTTGATTTTTCCAAGCTTAAATTCGATCAGACGAAGTATTTCTCGGGGGAAAAACCTGTTTTAGCAAATTCAATTACTTTCAATAGCTATTTGATTTATTAAGGATTGAAATTGAATCAGCTAAAATTATAAAACGTTTTCTTTAATCTAGGAAATGATATATTCTTAACCTGATAACAAACAACAAAGAAAAGACAGAAAAAAAAACAATAAATAAATAAACAAACATGCAAGTAAAAAATGTAACGAAAGACAAATAACCAGAAAACAAACAAACAACCAAAAAAGGCTCAAAACAACTGAGCAACTGACAACAACCACAAACTTTACGTGGAAAATACGACTCAAAACCGGAAAAACACACTAAATGAATTGAAAAAGCCGAAGGCATCTAATAACTGGGGTAATATTCTACATCTACGTACTATTCTACATTATTCTAAAATATATTATCACTTGATTTCTAAAATTTAAAACGACTTTTCAGGATTTGTTTAGGGGAGGGGAGGGTTTGGATTCTGTTTTGGTTTTCTCTCGATCTGTCTTGAGTCAAGTGTTTTTTATTAAGTAACCCCTAGAAAGTTAGATAAATGTGCTATACAATATTATACCGTTATACTACAAGTTTTTTTCAGACTGAAAATAGTCTTCCAATTTAATATAAAAAAATCCAGAGTGGATGTAGAAAAACTGAATTTTACAGTTCTCATGCAGTTTTCATGGGTAAAAAATAATACAAGTGTCAAGGAAGTATTATATACTTTTTTATGTTTTCATTTTTCGCTTTCGTCACACAAATATTTGTATTTAATCGTCACGGGATGCCTGTGGTGCGCGGTCATTCTGGGGGTCTGCGTCAAATTCATTACCAGTCTTACTCTTCTGCATTTCTTTTTTTCGGCCAAATCACGAGCAGGCAACTTTATCAAATAATTTGTCACTAGAAGCCTCGCTCTCGATCCAAATCTCCTACGCATAAAAGAATCTGTTAATACTTTATGGTAGTATTTAAAATGTTTCTGCTCCAGGCCTATCGATATCGGTAAAAATTTTAGTAACATTGCAGCCTTTTAAGGCAGAAGCATGCATATGTAACCAAATAGGCTGCTTCTTCCTCGGTTACGTGTTTTAAGAATTCTGACGTCACAACTTCAAAAGACTTAAACATATTTACTTCCGGTGGTATACCACGGCGAGAATATAAAGCACATGCTTTCGTCATGAAATAATCTTCAAGATTTTCGATTTTAAGAGTCTTACTTTGATGAAAAATGACGATCCTTTTCGTGCATCTTAATGCATATTAAAAATATTTTTTCCAATTTGCGTGCAAATTTAAAGCAATTAACCTGAATATCTATTTTTAACCTCGTTAAATTTTGTCCTTTTTAATTTTACCGGCTGTCATTTTAGTGATTTGATGTTCGCGTTTTTTCGTTAAAATTCTGAATTCCAGGTTATCTTGCAGACTGCGGACTTGTTTGTTGGGATTTGTTGTTTTTACTTAGCACGTTTCAAAAATCATCTGCAAACTGTTTTCCCCTGTAGAGAACTAACGACAGGAGGCTTAAGAACCTTACAAACATACCCAAAATCCAAAAATCCTCTTTGTTTTACCATCTTCATTTTTTATTTGTCCAAAATACCTTAAAAACAGTCCATCTTGTTTATGTAAACAAATTTAAGAAATCTCCGATCTTGCGAAATAAATCAAAACCAAAATGCAGTTACGAGGATAAGCGACATAGTAATCATAGTTGAACAAGGGCGTGACACCACCCCATGTTGTCTAACCATCGCTGGTCCTTCTTCGACCCTTGCCCATAAAAAGCCATCATTTGTTCACTTCTAACAGCTCAAAATCTCTTAATAAAGTCTTAAGGAACCAAAGCTTGGTTTTGCGTCGTTAATGAGTGAAGTTAAACCCAGGATTCTAGAGACATCTGTAAGAATGAATCGACAGAGATTCGAGATGACAGGCCTCCATCAGATGAACATTTGCGTAAAACTATAAAATTCACGTTAATCCCGAAAGCATATCAAATGTTGCTCAAGAGCGCCTCTGTTTAACGCATTTTCAATCTGCGCATATCAAACATGCTGCCGAAAAACACCTCCAAACTCAACAGATCCTATACTATCTTTATTATGCGCTGGATGGAGATTATAACACTAACATTTGCGAATGTTTGATGACAGATTTCCCCATTCGAGTTCTAGTTTACGACTTTGCGTCTCAAGTGGCTCAATTCAAGACTCAAAATTTTCCTTCGCTATTCTTGTCGTCCTTGTGCCGCGAGCTCACGCTACCAATAATAAATAAATAAAAATAGGATAAATTATTTCATATGTTTGAATATAAAGTCTTAGATGTTTAGCTCAAGCCAGCTAGGGAAAGATTATGTGGGAATGATCTTGAGGTGAGATGGCTACTCGTGGTTTGAATGTGCGCTTATATTTTATGTGTGCGCGGAACATAATTAGGGATGCATGAGGTCAATGTGATTGGCATCTTACGGGACCTGATTTAGAGAGTTTGGCGCGGGTGGGGTTACCCGGTACCCACCGACGCTGGAAGTGAAATTCTGGATTTTGTCCTCAAATATCTCCAAAACTAAAAGTCAAATTGAAGCAATAAATGTATTGTCTGTTTGCATGCGTGCTAAACAATCTATTTGTGTGTAGAAATAGTCACTATGGACACCCACTTTCGAGCATTTTAACAGTCTTTGATCAAGGGGGATTACTGGGATATTTACCGGTACCCACCACTTGTACGAAAAAAATCAGGTCTCTATTTTAGACCATTGCTTCACATATCTGAAGCTATCAGCAAAACGTGCATGCGTGGTAACTCCTTGACTACTTGTTCACTTGTGCGCACCTAAAATTAATATGCGTGGGTCTCTTTTACACTGTAGATTGTATTAGATTGTATCCTTCATATGTGCGCAGTGAAAATATTATGCATATTCGATCTCATGTTTTGGCCATAGAGGATTGGGAAAAGAACATGGCGTAGCCTCCTCTTTTCCCCACCCCTCCCCTTGTGGAAGCACAAAGTACGTTCTACATGCCGATACCTACCTAGTTTTACATTTGTGGGCACTTTAAGGTAGAAGTGCACAGGTAAGGCATTTTTTTATCATTGAGTGAACAGGAATCCTGCCTGGCAACAGTATACTGACAAGAGCTCCTACTCCACTTGGTTCTCAGTCATTTTTCTCTCATTGTTTTGATCTGTTTTGTGTTTATACATTACTGGAGCTACTGGGTGTCTACCCAAAAGCGTTACCCAGTTTCCGTGCGACAAGTGCCCAAAACCCCACAAGGGGCTTCCCCGGAACCACCTTGGATCCGCCACTGGGAGGGACTAGTAGAACAAAATATTCAATTTCTCTGGCTGAACAGTTACAACCCTAAGGTGAGAGATATATAGAACTTTAAGCATCTGTAATTTTTTCTAGATAGATGGCTTGGTAATATCATGCGAGACGAATGAGCGCTCCTCACCCCTTGCCTGTCATCTTGGCGCCGCTTGGCCCAGAGCACAGGTAGCCCAGCAAGGGATCAGTGAAAAATCCTAGTTTCCCTTTTTGCGCATCAAAATTGATGGCCCAAAAATTTAACTTATTTAGTTTATTTGGCTTCTCCATCGATTTATTACCTATATTATTTGTAAAACAATAAATAGTCTTTGATAAGTAGAATCCAGGTTTCTAGGATTTTGTCAGTCTAATTTGGACGCGAATTTTTCTTGTCAAGTGAGAGTCTGGGGAGAAAATACCAGATATCATACTATTTTTTCATTTGGTTTTGTCGTCATATTTGTTCAACTAGTTTAAGTTTTCGGGCATTTTCTGACGAGGCATTTTCGTTTTTCTCGTAACCGAGGGCATCTTTTCCCTCCACGTTTGGCTTTCTTTTTTACTTGTCTTGTTCGTATTTTCTTCCCTTTGTTGCATTGTTTGTTGCATTGTGACCAGGAAGACCAGGCAGATACAACACAATCAACTGCTGATCCTGGGGGGAAAGGATAAAAACGTTATCTAAGAAGAAATACAACGAGATTCAAGTGTAATGGGAATCATGTCACGGTCACGGTACTGTACATCTGTACGTGAATATTCGATGCGCTTTGAGCGCACACGAAAGAAAAGATGTATTATAGTCTGTTAAAAGAAGTTAAGCAAAGAAAGGCACGAAACCACAGACCTCTTCCCTTGTCTTTTTGACATGGAGGTAACCGACAACGCCTTTTCCTGGTCAGTTTTGGACATGTTTTGTTACTTGAAGCTGGTTGGCGGATTATTGTGCGAGTGCGCACTTTGGATCCTATCCCACAAGTTCCTGTACACTTGTTCCACTTTGACCAGGAAGATACCAAACAATTATCATTATCTGGAAAAAAAGCCAGAACTTGCATTATCGATCTCATTCATTTACTATGTTGAGGTTAATTATGACAATATGGTAATAATATTGGCAGAATGTTTTCCTGTCGTAGCTCTTCCAGGCAGCTGGCCCCATTTCTCGGGGTCATTCTACCAAAATGGCGGCCATGTCTTTCTTTAATAATTATATTCCTTTATCATAAAGCAAAGCTAAATAAATGAACGAATAAACCAACTTTAAACGATTGCGCACGGACTGGGATTCACACACGACTTACGACTTACGACATACGACCTCTAACCACTGACACACGACTCGATCGCGACTTCCATCAAGTTATTTGCATTGAACGATTGCACACAGCCTACGATTCATACACGACTTACGACGTACGATTTACGATATACATTAACCTCCGACACACGATCCACAATTCAAAACCTGTAATTAAGATAAACTGAAACCACCTAACTCGATACTCGTGCAAAATAGGAAAATGTTTTTGAATAAAGAAAGTACATTTATTTGAAGTACGTTTAGTAAACATATGATTCACTGGCTGCATTTGTCTCACCATCACATGGTTTGAGATAACAGATTTTGTAGTCGTACAAATTCGGACAAGGTATCCCTTCATGCATTGGTTGGACTATAACGTCACGACCACGGACTTGTTTTCCCGGGCCGCACGTGACTGAACATGGTGTCCATGACGACCATCGAGAGACCTGACAATCTATTCGAGCTGGGGGGAAAATAAGAGTATTTAAAAGATACTTATACATGAACATAGGATGAATTGGATGTGACAGGGATGGATTGGATGTCATGAAGATATTTTTTAGACAAGAAAACATGAAGAGGGATTGAGGTGTGAATGAATAGAAGGGTGAATTGGTGGGTGCGTTCGTGCGCCGCAAGTGAATAACTAAAGGAGTAAATGAATGGAAGAAGGAAAGATGGGTGGGTGGATGGATAGATGGCTTAGTAGTCTATGAATCAATTGAAGGAAGGGACAATGGTTAACCGATGGATAGATGGATGGATGGATGGATGGATGGATGGATGGATATGGATGGATCAGGATGGATGGATATGGATGGATCAGGATGGATGGATATGGATGGATGGATGGATGGATATGGATGGATCAGGATGGATGGATATGGATGGATCAGGATGGATGGATATGGATGGATGGATGGATGGATATGGATGGATCAGGATGGATGGATGCATGAATGCATGGATGGATCAGGATGGATGGACGAATGGATAGATGGATTGATGGAGGGTTGAGTGAATTGAATGGATGGATAAATGAATAGATGGGAAACATAAATTCAGCGTGGTTGGTGTGGTGCTACACATTACCAGGTTTTGGTGGATAAGGTCCTTTCCTATTACTTCTTAAACATGAACCGCTGACCCCTAACCGTTCAATCTTGACCTGCGCAAAGGGGCGTATGACGTCACTGCCAGGTAAATAGAACGAAGACATTGGATGACTGTGAAGTCGTGTAGTGATTCTTCTGATTGGCTGCTGAGGGATAGATTTGGCATTCACCGATATAAAGTTAATCCCATCGTCAGTTCCTGGAAAAGATAAACAGCAGCTATGAAAAAGATTGTTCTAGGATGAGTAAATTATCTTTATTCCTATATAGAACACTGCCTAAAGTACAAGATTGGCTACAACTGATAACAATAGCGATACTAAAATTTATCTCGCTTGGCACCAAAAATTCCGTGTATGTAAGTATGCGAATACATTAAATGTGGCCTGTAAGGTGGGATGGATGGCTCTGGAAGATTTGGGTCTGACTGGAATGGATTGGATGTGACTGGAATGGATTGGATGGGATTGGAATGGATTGGATGTGACTGGAATGGATTGGATGGGATTGGAATGGATTGGATGTGACTGGAATGGATTGGATGGGATTGGAATGGATTGGATGGGATTGGGATGGATTGGATGTGACTGGAATGGATTGGATGGGATTGGGATGGATTGGATGGGATTGGAATGGATTGGATGTGACTGGAATGGATTGGATGTGACTGTGATGGATTGGATGTGACTGGAATGGATTGGGTGTGACTGGAATGGATTGGATGTGACTGGAATGGATTGGGTGTGACTGGAATGGATTGGATGTGACTGGAATGGATTGGGTGTGACTGGAATGGATTGGATGTGACTGGAATGGATTGGATGGGACTGAGATGGATTGGATGTGACTGGGATGGATTGGATGTGACTGGAATGGATTGGATGTGACTGGAATGTATTGGATGGGACTGAGATGGATTGGATGTGACTGGAATGGATTGGATGTGACTGGAATGGATTGGATGTGACTGGAATGGATTGGATGTGACTGGAATGAATTGGATGTGACTGGAATGGATTGGATGTGACTGGAATGGATTGGATGTGACTGGAATGGATTGGATGTGACCACACTTATTTTTAATGCAACGTTTCGACCGATAAGGGCACAAGTTATGTATCAAATATTACGTAATGAGCAATTTTTTTTTGATGTCCTCACTTTATATCCAATTAACAGCTTAATATTTATCACGTGACATACCTGCATCCAATGGGAATAAGTCAACTGTCTCTTCGTCTTTCCACGTGCAGTTCACGTGACATAGATTCAGGCTATCAACGCCCACGTACCAGTCTGGGCTCGGTACTATCCGGGACATAATACTAACTAAGTTGCGAGTCTGGTCGGCTCGAAACTCGGCGACAGAACGTCCAACACCCCACCACAGACCAGGTATCTTGATGATACTGCAATAAGGAAAATATATTGTATATGAAAATATGAACAGTGTTTGTTTTAACACGAGGGTGTTGCAAATCTTGTTGCCAACGTTACATGATCGAATTACGTTTCGTAGGAATCAAGGGTGGCGTAGCGGTAGCATGCCATGCCTACCATGCCATCCTGACTCCCCAAAAACGCACTTTTTAAGCCCGTGCACAGGTACAGGAGAGAACCGACAAGAAACATAAGATAAACATCTGAAAAACTACGTATTATTATGCGAATACAAGTCGTTCTCTTATCCTTACTTTAAGACTTTATTCCCCTGTTTTCTCATTTCTTCCTCTAGTTTTCTCGTCGAACCCCACTCACTGAGTCGTTGAGCTCCAAGGGACGCGAGGTCACCATATCTCCACACGTGATACGCGTTGCTATGGGAACAGCCAATCAGGTTTGACCAGCTTGACATTGGTCCAGGGAAATGACGTGGATGTGTGAGACGACTCCACTGTCCTTGGATCAAACAAAGAAAAAGAGACAAAAAATAAAGATGTGAACAACCGCTCCTCCATACTGGTTTCACAAAATACTCCTCTACTCAACCGACATTACTGCTACAAATAATGATACTCAACGGTAATTCAGGGACCATGGAGCACCCTAAAATGTATATGGTGGGGCTGAGATAGGAAAATATGAGATGATCGACTGATATGGAACTGAAATGGAAAAAGTGGTAGGGCTATACCAGCCCCTCATCCTCCGCGGTCCTTGTAATTAAATCTGAAAACGACACTGAAACCTAGAAAACGAACGAACTCTAAAAATGAAAAAGCCAACAAATCCCACGCTATCCATAAATTGATGAAGCCACGCAAATGTGACAAAGAAATACGAATCTAGAGAAAAAAGTACGAAAAACGAAAAAACGAAACTTTATTTATTATCCGCCATCTTTGTTTTGTTCCCCCCCCTGGACGCCCCATAATGCCTTGCAATTCAAGATGACCGCCGTCGCGAAACGTCGATGTAGTTCATTCTAGGCAAGCTTATCATCCTTACACACCAGTAACTTACCAACAAATGTTATGCTGTAGGTTGCTTGTCCACAAGCGCAACATTTCAAATCATTTGCTTTTACTGAAACAGAAACAAATTACAATGACAGTGAATGTGAATCACAGATAACATCCTAGTACGCAATGCAATAAACTGTCGATCCGTTCCTTTTTGTCTGTCTGTCTGCTCGTCCGTCCATCTGTCTGTCTGTTTGTCCGTCCATCTGTCTGTCTGTCTGTTCATCCGTGCGTCCATCCATCTGTCTGTCTGTCTGTCTGTCTGTCTGTCTGTTTATTCGTACGTCCGTCCATCTGTCTGTCTGTCTGTTCATCCGTGCGTCCGTCTATCTGTTTGTCTGTTCATCCGTGCGCGCGTCCGTCCATCTGTCTGTCTGTCTGTTCATCCGTGCGTGCTTCCGTCCATCTGTCTGTCGGTCTGTTCATCCGTGCGGTCGTCTATCTGTCTGTCTGTCTGTCTGTTCATCCGTGCGTCCGTCCATCTGTCTGTCTGTCTGTTCATCCGTGCGTCCGTCCATCAGTCTGTCTGTCCACCCATCCCTACGTCCATCCGTTCATGTGTGTGTGCCTGTGTGTATAACCTGTTTGTCTGTCAATTTGTCTTTCCGTCCGTCCGTCCTTGTGTGCATGTGTATATTATATATACATCTGCCTGTCTGTCTGTCTGCCTGTCTGTCTGTCTGTCTGTCTGTCTGTCTGTCTGTCTGTCTGTCTGTCTGTCTGCCTGTCTGCCTGTCTGCCTGTCTGCCTGTCTGTCTGTCTGTCTGTCTGTCTGTCTGTCTGTCTGTCTGTCTGTCTGTCTGTCTGTCTGTCTGTCTGTCTGTCTGTCTGTCTGTCTGTCTGTCTGTCTGTCTGTCTGTCTGTCTGTCTGTCTGTCTGTCTGTCTGTCTGTCTGTCTGTCTGTCTGTCTGTCTGTCAGTCTGTCATTCTGTCTGTCTGTCTGTCTGTCTGTCCGTCTATAATAACAGCACTTTTAAGTTAAAGTTAAAACTCATGCACATAGATAAATATTGATCAATGCCTAAATTATTCAGCGCCTGTTCCTTATTTTCTTTGGGATGTGTTATAATATTCTTGATACCAATCTCACCAAAAAACCAAATGTCGCTGTACTAGCTCTACTGATTTCCTTGACCCTGTATAAACACTGTAATTCCATCATCAAGCGAGCCAACATGACCGCAACTTCATACCAGACGTCAAGTAATCTAATGTCGTCGTATGAGTACCATTTGTTTAAATATCTGGGTATTAGGACTATTAGAAGACCTATTAGTATAAGAGGTCATCGCGGCTTTGATCAATAGGTTTACCGCAATCAAGATCAATCGCTTTCATTAACTGAAAATGTTCCAAGAGAGAAGATTGCTTCGGGAATCTCGCGTTGATTTTGAGCCCTTAGATATTTTTTTTTTATTTTCGTTCTCTACATTAAGAAATGAGCTTTTCTGAGCCAGGAAAAGAAGGTGCATGTAGTTCTAAACTGGGGTACAAGCTAGCATGATATAGACGCATAACGAAGAGATATTTGTACCCAAGCTGGACCAGAATACATTCACGTTTTCAAGGCTTTACTGGCATTTCTCTACTCATTTTCAGAATAATACTAAGCATTCTCCAACTAGTACAGTTCGTTTCAGCAATTGTTTTTGCTTAAACGTACGGCCATTATGTCTTATCTGTAAGATCGGTGGAGGTCAAAGCCCGGGAATTCGTGGCACTGATTGCGGTTTTGTCGACATTGCGGTAGGTTCAAAAACACGCCTGCTACATTGTATAAGTATCTTTATTGATAGTCTGAACAATATCAAAAAATACCGGGTTAAGTGCGTCACTATCGTATTATATTAGTATTGCTTACGTGTTATTCTAGCTCGTAAGAGATTCCACAAGAAAAAATAAGGAGAAGCTTCCTATGTCGTTAAAAAATTAATTGAAAGTCGCGCAGATTAAAAACGTTGCTATGACTAAAGTTCTGGAGAAGAATGTGTATTTAGAAGAGGGGAGAGGAAGAGCGAGGGGGAAGGAGGGAGGGAGGGAAGTGAGGAAGGAAGGAAAGCAAGGAGAAAACTATTGCCAGAAAACTGAGCTCCAGAACAATCCGCATAACAATTTTCCACTTTATCTTAATAAGAGCCACTGAAAAATAAGTTGTATCTTATACATTAATATTGTACTAATAATATCGAACTCTTTTTTGAATGCGACATTTTCGACATGCATGCTGCATGCAAAGTTAGCTACAGTTGAAATTTTCTCAAATGGAATGCTTTTCCTTTGAGCTCACATTCTCTTTTTTTTAATTTTTTTTGACTACATTCTAGATACTGCGTCATTCTGGACCTCACTTACAAGGGTCACACGAACCTTCTACACCTCATGACTCATGCATCTTACATGAAAATATCTGGAATCACAATACAGGATTAAGAACCGCGAAATTCCTAGAAAATAATGCGAATAGTTTTTTCTGTTTTCTTTACGGATTACATAGGATTAGAATGATTTTTAGCCACGCAGTTAAGTTGTTGCTTTCTAGGATTTCGTGTACAAAAGTCTATCTCTTTTCGGGTTATCTCGGACTTTGATATATTTTTCACCGAATAGGAGGGACAGATTAATTGCTCAATCTCCCGAGCCAAGAGCTTATGAGTAAAATACTCAATGACACACTGAATTGGAATTTAGAAAATGATATTTGGGGAGGAAGGAAAACTGGAGAACCCTGGAGAAAAATTCTCAAAAAGCACATGAGAGAACCAACAAGCAACTCTGCTCACATGTGATTGAGGGTCCAGGGATCGAACACATGAGCACAGCGCTAGCAGTGCAGTGAGATGCATATGGGGCAGTCATATATGTCTATGCACCTCAAAGCTGCAGCCTCGCTGTATAAACACTACACGAAAAAAATATTTATTTTACCTCTTGTTTCTTCCGATCTTTTGAGCAAGAACATCTGGGCCACAGAGATTGTCTGTCTGTCCACGGAAAGTTAAATATGGATAATTCTGAAAATCCAGAGTTCTGTGGTTTCTAAAAACATTTAAATCTGGATTTACCCGACGAAGCATTTCCGTTCTTAGAAATACCCTTCCTGTCTGCTAATAGTTTTAAAAACAGTCTGACATAAATCTTTATGCAATACGGAAGAGATTTGGATAAATCCTGGACTGACTGACTTGTGGAATCCGTTTACCAGAAAAGAAAACACAGACAGCGACGCGACGCGCTTAGAAATAACAGCTGACGAAGACAGGAATGCATGCCTCATTAGCTGGAATCCTTAGGAATATACCGCGTTTGAGAATTGTAGCACGATACCGAGGTTCTCCGGGAAACATTCCTCCCCAAAAATTGCATTAAAGCTCAAAAGAATCAGTAGATATATTGCTGTAGATTGGATTACAACGTTGCTGTGTAGTGAACTGACTAAGGTAGGAACGCCGTATAATTATGTTATTCCTACCCATAAATGTATTTGGTGATCCACGTGTTTGCATATACATGAAGTATTATACGAATAGAGCCTCGCATTTTTAAACTTCAGATTTAAAAATCTGAAGTTTAGGATATCGAATTTACGTGGCTTATTATACGAGAACTGGAGCGGATTTACGATCATTTTAAATGTCTTTTACGGCGTCATATGCCAAACAGACGCAAGACTTCCTGATGCACGCAAACCAAGCACTATAGACCTAGCCTCTTTTCCTTGGGCGTAATGTTTTCTCATTTCAGACCACATGTCATTCCCTTGAGAATAAGATTCTTTAATTTCTTTGACTGAGTTGCATCCATATTCATGTGTTTTCTCATGTGTAACCGTTAAACAAAGAAATGATACTCTAGGGAAAGACACATGGTCTGAAATGAGAAAACATTACGCCCAAGGTTAAGAGAAAATAATCTATTAGAAAATAACATAAGAACAAATCCCCCACCCCCCCTCCCCAACCATCACGCCTGTTTGTCAGCTCCATGCACGTTATACTGAATACACACACATTAACTTTAGGCCTAATGTTTTCTCCATTCCAACATCCTGTACGGAGAATCCTTTGTAACACATATGTTAAACATTCCAGCGGAGTTGATCGCGTGGCACGAAAGGAATTATGGGTCAATTATTATTAATCAACATTCCGAGCAGGGACATAGGAAATGCTAATCAAAATGCAGTGTCGAATCCTCAATTCTGATTATATGACCTTGAGTTCGTTCTGAAGGTCAACTCAGCTGTAAGCTATGCCGAGAGAAAAAAAGACATAATATTCAAGAGAATATGATATGCGGAAGAGCAAAAATTTCACTACGCCTGTCTTACATCTCAGCTTTTCCGTTTCAAATTAAACATACTAGCTAGATTTGTGTGAAGTATTGATTGTGAGAGTTGTATCCATAAAAAAAGCGACATTGATAAAGATACAGTGAACCGGTTAGCTATTTGTTCAAAATTAGTACAGTTGTATCCAAGAAGGAGAAAATTGTCCTTCAACATAAGAACAAAGAAGTATTGATTGTGAGAGTTGCATCCATAAAAAAAGCGACATTGATAAAGATACAGTGAACCAGTCAGCTATTTGTTCAATATTAGTACAGTTGTATCCAAGAAGGAGAAAATTGTTTTTCAACGTTAGTAATCAATGACGCTCCCTCCCCCACGCGCACCATTTTCAAAATCCTAGATCCGCCTCTGCGAATGCAAACACTCGGAGTCACACCTCACGATCACTAAGAATATTTTAACATTTCTATCATTTTTGGGGTATTAACACAAGGGCGACAAAACAGCGACAGGTCTGAAGAAATATTTGATGTTCTCCATAGGTGAGCCGACCATCGCCGCGCGCGCGCCACACACAGATCGATCTCAAGATCTGAATCTTTTGAACTCTTCGTGTTTCTGATTCTTTAACTACGGTGATCCCCAACAAGTGCGTCAGTTATTTGAAGAACTAAAGTGGGCTCTTGATCTCTCGTTAAAGAAAAAATGTGAACTTGACTGAAGTTTTTAAATTGTTATCCACAGCAAGCCCAAATTGTTTTTCCTCTTTTTCTCAAGGGGAAAAAACCTCAAAATCTATCACAGGCTACCCATATCTACTACGAGATGATAACTAGCGGTAAGCTAGTGTGGGCTGCGTCGGTGTTTCTAATGAAACAGTTGTGATAAAAAGGTAAATTTTACACCGTAAAAAATAAGAAAGATCACTTACTGACGTTTCGGACCCTAGTCCTTCGTCGTCTACTACGAGCTAACCTAGCTTTGTTCCTCCGTTCCATGATCAAATTGAAATCTCCATTAATCTTTACAGAGGAATCATAAAGAGGAACTCGGACAGAAACCCTCAAAGCACAAGAGAGAACCAACAAGCAACTCTACTCACATATATCATGGTGGGTGCAGGGATCGAGCCTATGATCCCAGCAATGATATAGGCGACGCATCAGTAGCGCACACAACCCTTGCTTGGCAAGACATAGAAAGTATTTTGATACATATTGATAGAAGAACGTTTAGATATAAAGTCATTTAACATTCAGTTTTCATTCTTATTCATAGATGCGTCAGCCAGTGGTTTTCCTCTACGTTGGTGGGGTACTTAATCATTTTACATGTAAATAAAAAACCTTCAAATCTTATCTTTATCCTGAAACCAAAATTGTAGAATTTAGAAACAGTACCACGCACTCGAAAAGCCGAAAGAGAAGGAATGAAGTCACTAAAAGTAGAAATATTCATTCGAATATTCTAAGCAAAATATCATTTATAAAGCACTTGTTTTAGTTAAATTCGGTTCTTTTGAAAATTCAAAGTCAAAAATTTCTAAGTCAAGAAACTTCACTAAAGAGTTTGCGTTGGAGATATAGACGGATTTGTTTGGAGCATTTATTTGCCTGTATTCTGGACAAACAAGCCAATTTTTAACACCTTTAACGAGAATATTTCAGATTCCTTTTCATTTGCGCAGCTTTGTAAGTTTAAATGCATCGAGTTTGACTCTTTGAATAAAGGAATGAAGGATTTTGAACTCGAAATTCAAGAGTGATAGATATTTTGTAAGGTGATAACCAATTAATGATCGTATATTTTTAATCGCGCATTTGCTAAGACGCGCGATAATGCGCTTTCAGATTTCAGTACCTTTCTCTCTCTAAATAAGTCAAACTTAAAGTCTTAGAGCGCAGACATGAAATTTCTTGAATTTGTTTTTTAAGCTCGGCTTAGTTTTATAAAAGTTTTGAAAAATGACGTTCATTTTAATCCTTCTCCGGACAAAGTTCAAGCTTAATGACTGCGTCATTTATAAGTCATTAACGTTTAATGGGCCAGATGGCACTGAGTGTTCGCACAAATCACACACAAGAACTCTAACCGACCAAATGAAATATATCTATCCCAATTGATTCACGCAAACCTTGTCCTCTTTTTTTTTTGGGTCAGAATGTGCGACAAGGTGGAGAGTACTTTCGTCTGAAGAGAGACAGAACAGATGGTTTCACCTCGACTCGACAGTGACATTTTTTTCTCCACTAAAAAATGGACTTGGAAAGCAAGATATCTCGCGGCCTTTCTTCGTTGAATGAGATATTTGGAATATGTTTCACGTCGTACAAATTTATCTCTGCAAATGGCTGCACAAATGTGGGAATTTGGAGTCTAAAAGACAGACAAATAAGTTATGTTTGTGTAGCCAAATTTCTAACGCAGACGCCGGGCGGTTGGCATCTCGGAACCGTAGTCGAGTTCGTCGAGTCAGCAAGTCCAGTTGATGGATGGTGATTTGTTAAACAAAGCATTAATTCTCAGGTTATCTTTACCTCTTCTCAGTAAATTAATAAAAATGTGACGTGTTTTGAGGTCAAGACTCAGCGCTTCTAACACGCAAAATTTCAATCGAATTTATCTTCATAAAACTGAAGATCGATTTTAGTTTAAACTTGTTGACTCATTGCAAAGCGAAGTGAGATTTAAACCTCAATATTTCAGCCACATTTCCAGCCTTCAAAATTAATCTATTATCACCACAGAAAGGAAAGAAAGGCTGATTATTTTAAAAATATATATAAAGGTTTTTACCTGGTTTTGGTGGTCTGTCATCTCCTGTTGTACTGTTGGGCTTGCAGCTTTCTCCACTGCAAGTTTGGTTATGAATCGTAGGCTCTGCGACAGCAAGGACGATAATAAGACTTAGAATAATGCTACCACTAGCAAAAATCATCTTATTTGAGCCAATTTATCTCTTCAATATGCAGAGATAATGATGTTATCCTGGGGTATTACGACGAGGCGTGCACGAGTTGATTTACATAGCTTTGGATCATAGTAACCAAAGGAAGTATTCTTATACAGATACTAGAGAAACCTGAGCACTTGTAAGACTACTTAAGGCCGGAAGGACTCTATAAATATCTTAGTCCGGCATCAGTTTTCTTTGCTATTTAGACTCGAGGATCTTAAGCACCGCTCGTTGTGGGAGGAGACGACTAAGTTCAAAACTATCAACCTTGGTAGTCACTGCGGAAGACTTTCATCCTCGTACAAGGAATTTCTTTGCTGCTCTTGTCATCAATTATCTTCTCAAGTGAAGTGTGGTAATACAATTGAGATTACTGAGCTGATAACAAAGATGAAATTTTATTAATTCCAAAATGCTTGAGTTTCTCCGCCGGAAAAGAGATTTTTAGTGTTGTTATTTCAGTATTAAAATTCTGTCAAATTGATGTTTTTTGTCTTGTGGCTTTTGCGCGCTTAATCGTTAGCCACATCTGGCTGGCCTTACACGGTACCGGGCGAATTTTTAGGCGTTTAAATATTTGCCCAGTGCGCATGCATGCCATTTACACGGAACCATCTCTTCTGTTTACACAGAACCAACCCAAATTTGCACGGCTAGGTGTGTAAAGGGAACGCCTAAACATACAACGTTTTGAACGGTAAAGGCTAGCCTCAAGAACAGTTTTCTTACGGTTCCGCATCGCTCTGGGAATGGGATGTTTCAGACCACATGACCATTCCCTTGAGCATTGTATAAGCAATAGACCCATTTAGCCTGGCTCAATGTTGTCCCATTTTAGACCACATGACTATTCCCTTGAGTATTGTATAAGCAATAGACCCATTCAGCTTGGGTCAGTGTTGTCCCATTTCAGACCACATTACCATTCCCTTTAATACGTTCATGTTAATATCTATCAAGTGCACTAAAGTTTGAGAAAACATTGATCGATTTGGTTGGAATGTTTGTAGAAAATTTCCAGATTTCAGACTACATGACCATTAAGTCCTTTATGTAATACTTTTATATTTAACACTAAAGCTTTAGAAAACATATTGTAGACTGATATTACGCCCTCTTGAGGGTGTTAGAAAGTATGTAGAAACTTCTCCACGCAGGTTTCTAAGTCAAAGTGCACGAACATGAATGAGCCTCTTTCACGTGACGTCAAAGCAGCTCAATTTGGAGGACAAAACAAAAGAATTTCAATCTCCTGAGAATTGGAAACCTATTGTTTTGTTACTCCAATAGAGATACAATCCGAAGTGCTGCAAGGGGCTATAACTACGAAGGGAGCTATCACAAGATGAGCTAAAAATAGCCCCACAACCTCGCTCACCTTGTCTCGAAGCTTCCCCTACCTTGGCTACTACTATTTTTTATTCCAATAACGGATATTTATGCCAATTAACATTTAATAAGAACCGGAAACGACAAAGTTCGTGAATATTCCCGGGCACTCGACATTTGGTCAAGAATCAGGGAGTTCCTGTGTTTTTGGCGGGAAATCCAGACGCGCGTGCGGTTTCCGCCAGAATTTTTTGGCGTCATTTTAAAGTCAATTATGGTTCTGAAACAAATCTGGACTTTCCGGAATTAAAATTTGTGGGGTCTGCGTGGATAGTTTTGACGTTACACAGAGTATGGGAGCCTGAAGTAATGTAAAAATCAACTTCTGAATTTAGCTTCTTAATAATAATAATAATAATAATAATAATAATAATAATAATAATAATAATAATAATAATAATAAGGGAAAGTGATCTATCACTCGCGTGCTCGTGAGTTCGACGAAAAAGAGTTTTAGTTTCGTTTTATTTAGTTCAGATAGTTACGATGAAGAAAGTAGCACGAGTTTCAATAGTCTCTGTTCGCTTCAAATTGTCGCATGTCCAAGACGTCAAAACCTAATTTTCGCACTTATTTCGCCATAATCTTGAACGTAAGCAAAAAGAAAGGTATCCACCTCGCTAAATCCTTCGCTAATAAGCAAAATTTTGAGTTTATATAGTGTGTTAAGACTGAAACCATATTATGGTCACCCTGTGTAAAAGCGCGCGCGAAATTTAATTAGGATGATGACATTCTTTGTGACGTCATGGACGTAATTAGCCACTGATTGCCATCGCACGCAAGTGCGTCCTTCAGTAAGAGGATGATATATCACCTCCTGGGCTTGGCTCTCCTTGTGGTGGTCATCTCATGGATTTACTGCAACTATCCATTTGACATGACACAGGGTGACCACTCATATGAAGGAGATTACATCTCTCGTAAGTAAAACTAAAATTTTAACTTTTTTGGTGACAGAGAATCGGATCGCGCGTGATAATGTTTTTAGTCTGTCGACCGTCGAAGCTCACTAACAAAAAAACTCCTTTGTAAAATTTTGCAGTAAGAAAACTCTTGGGAAAGTATCCCTTCTTGAGCCCCTATATTTATGAGAATTCGTGTCTGACCTTTACTAAAGATATCCGATGCTTGTCGCTCTATAAGCTGTTGATGTTTTCTCGGAAAAAGGCGCGAAAAGATATGTTGCAGTACTCATCAACCACGGAAATTTTCACAGAATTAGTTTTCTTAGCTTCAATTTTAGAATATCGTTTTCGGAGTATAATCAAAAGATTTTCTATTTTAAGTCCAATTTAATAGCAAAATAAGTCTTAATAATATTAAAGAAAACCAATTATTTCCCTTCAATTTTTTTAAAGTTAATGAAAAATAAATAAATGAAAAAAATCAATTTTATCGAACCCTGCAGAAACCTCTGGGCTGATCTGGAAACAGACGGATATTTAAAAACAGTCACACGATCAATGTAAAGTCCCACATGTACAGAGTAAATTAAAAATTATATAAGATTAATAAATCAAGGACTTCAGCCTAAAACTAGATCTAGAAAAACTAGTCTATAAATGAAAGTGCGAAAATTAAAAATTAGAACTTACCAATAACAAACACTACTGGTTTACTTTGCTCCCAAACGTGGACCACAAGAATATTTATCTCGAATCCAGCTTTGTAACTTGTAGTAACGAAGTTCTATTGAAGTGGAATTAAGCAATTCTTTCCTTCAAATTGCAAGGCACCAAATACTAAATATTTTAGGTATTTTATAAGCCAAGAACCGTAAACTAAAAGCGAAATTCTAGGACATGAAGAACGTGGGCTAACTATGTCTGCTCGCTGGAAGAGCACAGATTTGAAGACCAATCTCACACCAGTCTAAAACTGAAGAAGCTTATTGCGGCGGGCGGGCTTCAAACTATTTGACGGATTCTTTTCATGAAGTTGGCAATGAAAACAATTGCTTTGTTGTTGGCGCGAAAATTACCGCAAATTATTCGATAGACCTTGCAGCACGTCGGAAAGCAATCTCAGGAGATTGAAATTCTTTTGTTTTGTCCTCCAAATTGAGCTGCTTTGACTTGACCTGTGATGGAAAACTGCAAATTAACGATGGCTTAATCGCAAGATGTTGCTGCAGTCGACGTGTTTGAAAAATATTTTGAAATATTTGGTAATCATGATGCTGCAGAGCTATGTTGATAAGTCGTCGTTTTATTATTAACATCGTCATCATATAAACTGATAAAATACAGAATCTTTAAAAAAAATTAAAATATTCTGCATGAATGCAGTAAAACCAGTAATAATCAGATTTTTCTTCGCTTAAGCTTTGAATAGAATTATTACAGGCGATAGAATCTACACTAATAAAATAGAAATATAATGAACAATTCTGGTTGACATTCTGGGCCCGGTTGTACGAAGCCTGAATAGCGCTATCCACCGGATAAATCCTTATCCAGAGGATAAAACCTATACAAATTCTATACACTGGATAACTCTTATCCGGTGGATAACTTTATCCAGGCTTCGTACAACCGGCTCCTGGTAAAAAATTTTCTCCTTGTTTTTTTCCCCCCAATAGATTCAGTACAGGAGGCCAATCTAACTATGAGGTACTTAAGAAAATTGACGTACAAAGTCCTTTGGAATGGTGCACAATCCAGTTGGTGGGATGTCTGTTGTTCCATGTACGAGGCTATCATTTGTATCCTTGGTAACACAATACCGTGAGTATTGGAGCTGTGGTTTTGGGTGGTTGGTGTGTAAGAAAGAAAGAAAGAAATTTTATAATCTTCATATTTTTTAAAAATTAGATCAGCCAGATCCATTTTGGTAGGTGCTGCAGCCATAGCAACACTACAGGACACTAGACAATCCAACACGTAAGTCTATAGAGCTAGCTCCGTGCCGTGCCGGCTGAGTCTAAGCAACTAGGTTTTTTTATTACAGTGACAACCAACCAATCAGCGCTTACCAGCAGCAGAAACAAGAAGACTACAGCGAAGAGGAAGAAGACTGTGATGACGAGGAAGATGTGGGACCACGAGGCGGAAGCCGAAAGAACAAGAGAAATAAGAAGCAGAAGAAAAGACGAAAGCATGGACGAAGGGGGAGACAGGCAGTAAGGACTCCAATCCAAGATCAAGTTCCGTGTGTTAAGAAGCCTGCCCCACGATACGTTGAACAGGAAGACGACAAGCAACCCTCAGCTGTTGAAGAACTTCTCCGTCTTGACCGAGTGGCTACCATGGCGACCGTGCTTAAGATTGATCAGCTGGTTGGAAACGCTTTGGGGACGAAAGAATTAACTAACTGAAATACTGCACTTTGAAAGCACATTATCCAAATCTTCCTAATTAACTTTTCTCACAAATTACTGAACACTTGTAAAACAGGTTTGACCAGTCTTACTAATCTCTATTCTCGTAAAACAGATTTAATCAGTTTGCAAAATTGACCAACTCCATTCACCATCTTTTCTCCATTTTTAATTACTTTATGAAAACTTGAAAAACAGGTTTAACCAGTTTTACTTGTTTTTCTTGTCATACCCGTTCCTTGTTTAACCTGTTTAACCAGTTTGAATTATCACCGCAATATCTTGCCTGTTTTTAGAAAAAAAATCTTATTTAATCAGTCCGTGAAATATCTATTTTCAAGCTTTTTTTAACTTGTCTTGCCAAGAAGTTTTTGTGCGAACTTAACTTTCAAGAAAATATGTTAACAATTGTTGCTTCCTTGTTTTTTTTTAAGTCTGACTGCAACATTTGTATAAGGAATGATAAATAAAGTCGGTGATTAACAAAGTATATGCAGAATGATACTAGATGTGATAAAAACCTCCTTACACAGTCAAGTGTGCATAGCGTGCGGTTTTTCTGGGTACTCTCACTTTTTATGAAGCCTTTGTTTTGGTTCTCCTGTCTATCATCCGCATGATGAGTCAAGTCTTGCCAGTTGTAAATAACACACGCAGTATACACCTAAGTCCAAAATGGCGCACGGCTGGGTGAGTTACATGAAAATGAGACATCCAGGGCCAAATTTACAAATTTACAGTGTTTCTTATAATCTAATGCCGCAAAACTGTTGTGTTCCCGAATGTAAGGGGGAAAGAAAGACCGGACTGGTGATTGAATACCTATATTCATTTGTTTCTTTGCATTTTGGCCCTTGATGCCTCGTTTCCATGTAATGTGCGCCATTTTGGATTTAGGTGTATGGAGTAAGAGTGAGAAAGGATAATAAACATGACGATACAAGCTTTTAAGAAGGTGTGGGTACGAATGATTCGTAACCCATAAGTAACGTGCTAATCTCGTAAGGCTTGGGTACGAATGCAGGATTTTGGGTACGTACGAGTCAATCGAAGGTCACGTGTCAATCCTGTGATAAGCCTGGGTATGAGTCTATCAAAAATCAGCCTGGATACGAATGGGTCCATTGAATGAAACTTGCTTCAAATGAAATCGAACTTTCGTTGCACGCTTTTTCTTTCATTTTTTCGTTTAAATAACCCATTTCCAAAGCCATATTTCTTCTTTTCAGAGCTGGATGTTTTCCTTTTCGCTTTACCATTCATCATTAGTTTTTTGTGGATGGTTACTTTACGGAATAACGAGTTCAAAGCGACTTGTACATTTTCGTAGTTCTCGGCGGCTGATACTTCGAAGAACATGCAACCCAGCTGCGCGGCTGCTGATTTTCCTTCCTCTTTAGTCACTGAAACAAAGACGACAGGAAAGGTAGATGAAGAGGATAGAAGGGGAGAGGAGAGGAGAGGAAAGGAGAGGAGAGGAGAGGGGGTCAGGGTCAGGATCTAGGACAGGGACAGCAGTCTCCTACCCAGAGCTTCTCGGTTTCGTCTCGAGGAGCTCTGGGTAAGCGACTGCAGGAACAGGAACAGGGACAGAAAAAGAGGGGACTTTACCAGGTTCTAGTTCACGCACCTATTCTAAAGTGATTCAGATCAGTTTTGTTGCCTATCAAAGCCACGTGCACTTCATCCGTCCCCTTCCCATCATACACTGCTTCTACTAACTGGATGGCGTTGTTGAAGCTGTTTCTGTCTGTGATAGAGTAAACGACAAGAAAACCATCGGCCCATCGAATACTACTCTCATATAACGAAATATCTCCCTACAATAAAACACAAATTACAAACGAAAAACAATGAATAAATCGCTATAAAAATCAGCACAAAGATAGGAGCAGGGGGGAGGGGTTGGGCTAAGACGTGGGGGGGGGGGGGGGGTCTAGGGCGCTGGAGTCCTCCCGAAATTTGGCTAATATAATTTTCAAATTTCCTTTTGATGAAAAAAGTATAACTAAAAATATCCATGGCCCCAAATAAGATGGACAATTATATTTTTTTGTATTATATATATGAATAATGTTCCAGACTAAATATGTTTGTGGTAATCTGTGGCAATATTTTTACACCACTGATATAGTGAATCACGTGAAAACTTTTTTTTTTCGACATGTGAATTACGGTAAAATCTCGTTACAGAATGGAAAGAAATTTCACGATATTATATTTTCATTGTTTGACTTGTTTAAACAGTATATTTAACATTGATAAAACGATGTATTGTTTGAATAATCCGACACGTGTTAGTTGGTCTCCAACAAAGAAAAAAGCGAAATGTTCAACAATAGAAATTGAAGCACACAAACATGTCTAAAAATCTAAAATTGTACTAAAAATATAACCAAAGAAAAAAAAAAAAATTTCAGATGAAAGTCGGAAGATCAATCATTGATTGTTGTACTTATTTTTAAAGCAATTTCTATCATCGTGACTCGATATAAAGTTGAATCAATTTATTCAGTGATGAATTTTAATGGCATCCGCTTCCAAATATGGCTTCCCACCTGCTGACGTAATCGTTACTGAGATGAAAACAACAATGTGATAATTTTCGCTTTTACCAGTTTTAAAATCGTGAGATTATAAATCTAAGTGGACGATAAAATTCTTTAACCTATGATTTTATACCAGTAACTATTTTTCAAGCTATTGGCTGCTAATGAAGATGGATTTTACGACAGCTTTTTAGCTATAAGCGAGTTGTTTTTGAATAGGAAAATTTTTGCAACGTGGTAATGGAGTCAGACAATTTGGAGAAAGACGTCGTCCAGATAGATGACGTTTATCGAGGGAAGTTATATAAAAGTATGAACCAATTCCGAAAGGAAAGGATCTTATGTGACACAGTTTTGATGGTCGAAGGAGAGAAATTTCACGCTCACAGGAATATTCTAGCAGCGAGCAGTCCGTACTTCCTTGGTTTATTTACAAGTGAATTGAATGGAGTCAATATGGATGACGTTGTACAAGTGGTGGAGCTCGAAGGATTCGGTGAAATCATTATGGACGACTTGCTAAATTATATTTACACCGGCGAAGCAAGATTAACTGAAGAAAATATTCGTGAACTGGTTTTTGCTGCTGATTTTCTCCTCATAAACGACCTTAAAACTAAAGGAAGTGAGTTCATGGAAGCAAATCTCACTCCAGACAACTGTCTGTCTGTCCGAGCATTTGCCGAGAGGTACAACTGCAAGAAACTGCTGACCAAAGCCGAGGATTTCATCATCGAGAAATTCATCAAGGTTTCGAAGTCGGATGAATTTTTACTCCTAGAAGCTGACCAACTTGAACAGTTGATATCGTGTGATGATATTGTTGTTGAGAGCGAGGAAGAAGTTTACGAAGGAGTTGTGTCGTGGGTAAAACAAAATGTCGGGCATCGAAAGCCATTTTTTCCAAGTTTGTTTAGCAGAATTCGATTATCGTGCATTTCAAAATATTATTTAGCAGAAGTTGTTGAAAAAGAAGAACTTGTTATGAACAGTTCAGAATGTGTGAAACTTCTTTACCAAGCCATGAAATCCTATGCCCTACCGAAGCAAATGAATGAACTAAGCCTAGTCACCAAGCCCCGGACGAGTTTATCGAATTACGTCGATGCAATTGTGACTATCTGGGGACCTGGAGACGAGTTAAGATCCTCGACCCAGTGCTTTATACCGAGAGAGAATCGATGGTATAGTCTAGCACCTATGTTGATACCTAGGTTCAGTCACGGTGCTGTTCACTGCGAAGGGTTTATCTATACTGTGGGCGGAGTCTCTCTTAATGGACACCTGTCAAGTATGGAGAGGTATGATTACAGGACTAACACGTGGTCGGGTGTCGCACCTATGAATAAGGAAGTCTCGGCTCTTGGGGTGGCTGAGTTGAATGGTGTGCTGTATACTGTTGGTGGGTGGAACAGAGGAAAACCTCTCAACAATGTTTCAAGGTAAGGGTTTGCTCTAACTCGACTGATATAAATTTAAAGTATGACGACGATGAAATAAACGGGTTAAATATTTTTGCATTTTTGGTATCCGTATAGCATTGATATCAACGTGTAAAAGCCGTTTCGTGGTACGATGATAGGAACGTCGTCAACATTATATTTTTTTGACTCAAACGAGTCGTAGGTCAAGGATTAAAATTTCATCGTCGTCCCACTTAAATGTACTTTCGCCCGCAGCCGTTTTTAGGGTCGTCACGCAACGACCCTAAAAACGGCTGCGGAGGAGACTACCTTAAATAATAATAATAATAAGCTAATTTATATAGCGCCTAACTCCCTTTAGCCCAAAGGCGCTGTTTACAGATATCTATGTATAAAACTAAAAATATGTACTACGTCTTATGAAAAATAAAAGTTTTGAGTTTTTTCTTAAAAATGACGTTCTCCATATTATTCGTACCAACCCTTCACTCTAAATAATGATCCCTCCCTTACTCCAACATTGAGCAAAGCTTAACCGATCTAGTTAAGTTATTAATGTACGCTTGATTCTTTTTATAAGGTACAATCCTCAGACGAACAAATGGCAGGAAGTGGCCCAACTCACAACCAGCCGCGGGGGACCCTGTGTCATTGCAAACAAACACCTCTACGCAATTGGCGGGAAAACTGAACACAAAAGCGACCACGACGTATGTGTGTATCTAAGCACTGTTGAAAAATACGACCCGCGGGAAAACAAATGGACAACAGTCCCGTCATTACAGACGCGGCGCGCGTACGCCGGTGGAGTGGCGGTAAATAAAAATCTCTTCGTTATTGGTGGAACTCAGGACGATCTCCTTTCCTCACACAACAGCTGTGAAATCTTTGACATAGACACTCAAACATGGAGTTTCATTGGGAACCTTATCGTACCGCGCGCACTGTGTGGAGTAGTATATGTAGGTGGGAATATATATGTTCTTGGAGGCAAGAAGAATTGCCGCGAAAGAACAAGTAAGGTAGAGTGTTATGACTTTGAATTGAACGTGTGGAGGGTTTTGGGATCTGTGCCGAATTGTATTGGTGGCATACAGTGTTGTAGTGTGATGCTAAGCAAAGAAATGGTTGATAATTTACCAAAGATTTCTTGACATTTAGTACAAGCTAGTATGGTTAGAGAATGATGGCGTAGTGGTAGTGCACTTTTGGGGTCTCAGTATCGATTAATGGCGTCGCATGCATGCGAGTAGAATTTGTTAGCTTGGTGCGAGGTCTTCCCCAAATTATTCAGATTTCCTCTCCAAGAATATATTAGAGAGTTTTACGTTGACTACACTAATGACGTCACCAGTTGTCATGGAGATTTTTTGCCTTTTGAACTTAGAAAAAATACTAATGTACTACACATGATCTAATAATATAAAGTAATATTTTTCGAGCAATCTTTATCTATTCTTATCTAAAAGTCTTTTCAATGCAAAATAAAATTTCAAAAATGTCTGAGATAAAAGACTTACTCGTTCTAGTGTGTCGCGTATTTCAAACGTCGATCCATTCACGTCTTCGTCTAGCTTCAGCGTCTGGGTGTAAGTTAATTCTGAAAGCAAAAATAAGAAAAAAATGCTGGGTATCAATCCGCTGAATGATTCCCATGAATCTCGTTACCATCCCACAATAGCAGTCAAACACTGCCCGTCATGTGCTATCAACCAGAGGGTATTCTGATTAACCAAGACCATACTTCCAGACATCTTCCAGACCAAAAACGAACTCGGTTTTGGGGTTTTCAGAGTTTTCGGTTGTGCATGCGCAGTATTGGTGACGTCAGAGCTGGCTTTTCTTTGGTTTATCGCCGCAGACCAAAACATAACGCAGTCTCAACGACAAACCCGTCTTTGCATAATTATTTGGTATGCATCCAGCTTACCTGCTGCAGACTGGTATTCTCCAATGTACCGTTTTGTTAGGTAACGTACTGTCACAGCTATTCAAGAAAAAGAGATACAATGTGGTTAGGAGAACCTTCTTCAAACTTTCTCAAATTTAATCGATCTAAGTTAGGCCACAGTTAACTCACACATCAAACCATGAAGCAACCTCTGGGCCGATCAAAGTCGGGGCATGCCTAACTTACAGATCGAAACTGAAACAACCTCCTGGGTGATTAAAGTCAGGGTATGCCTAAATTACAGATCAAACCCTGAAACAACCTCTGAGCTGATCAAAGTCAGGGCATGGCTAACTCACAGATCGAATTGGAATTTAGCTTGTTAGGATTTACAGAGGGAGGAAAACTGGAGAATCTGGAGAAAAACCCTTGAATCAAGGGAGAGACCTAACAAACTCTACTCACACGTGCTGCCGAATTCAGAAATCGAACCCGAGTCTTCACGAGAGACAAGTGTACAAGAGACAAGCAGGAAAGCAGGAGCAGATCTACAATGTTCTTTTAGAACATTCTCGAGTGTTTTGAGGTCATGTGTTATCACTTTTAGTCGTCCTAACGAGGTTATCGCCCGAAGTGGGAAGCCAATTTACATTAAATGAAATTCAGTTGTTACTGCAATTTCCGGAGAGTTGATTAATACTTCATTTCACTGATAGGCTAAAGAAACCAGTATCTCTTTCTTCCAATTATTTCTTACGCAAAACCTAGACTTGCCTGGAACATCAAGTACTTCAGATGTGTTATCTCTCGCCAACATCCCTCAATATCTTGTTTAACTCCCTTCTAATGAATTAACGCCAACGCGTATCAGTTAGCGAACACTTTTTTGCTTTATCAGCACCGACCACTTTAAATTCATTATACGCGTGATTAGAAGATTGGCGTTAAGCTGTTTAAAGACGCCGTCCAATCCATAGCTAGACCCGCCTCACTATAGTCTATTGATTGGAAGGCGAGATGACTGGGTTTCAATCAGCTGATAAAAGTCTTTGAATCTTATTATCTGCTCTCGAATCTGCTCCAGCAAATGGTCGTCATATGAAACACTGACCGCTCTGTGCTAGCGAAAAGAAAGAATAGACCTCTTTGGCTTTGGAGTTTGTTTTGCCCATTTCAGATTATGTGTCATTCCTTTGAGAATAGGATTCTTTGTTTTATTTGCATCCAAACAAAGAAATGATACTCAAGGGAATGAATGACACGTGGTTTGAAATGTGCAAAACATTACGCCCCCTGAAGCTCAAGAGGTCTCAGATTCTATTGAAAACTAGATTCAGCTGATAAACATTCTGTAGACAGGAAACTGATGACGTAAATTAAATCCAAGCGATCATTGCTTGTGGTTCTCTGAGAGAAACGAGTTTGGGTCCAACCACTGTTGTCCAATTCCAGACCACGTGTCATTCTCTTGAGTATTATTCCTTATGTTTATCAGTAAGATTTGAGAAGGCACATGAATATCCATAGATACACTCAATCATAGAATATTTTTCCTCAAGGAAACACGTGGTCTTAAATGGCTTAACATTGATCAGGCCTATTGCACTGAAATCTATTTATATCAAAATGACGTCATAGTAAACGTTTGAATGAAATAAGCATGACCTTGATAGTGGGCATAATTTACCACGTTTGATTTTTACAACAAACAAAAAGTTCTTATGTTTGATTTTCACAAGAAATTCCAAAAATAGGTGAACAAGATCTTGAAATCATGTCATTTTTGTCAAGGGGATCCTAAAAGTCTTATCTCATTTTTACTGATTAAATTTAACGGTTAATTCAATAGCGTGACTCTAATTTAAAGCCAATTAAGAACCTCGTTTATTCATGATTTGTTTGCTTCAGTGAGATTTAACACAGGGTTTTCAAAGGGCAAAGAAACACGCAATACACAAAAAAAAACTGTTTTCAACTTCTGTCCTCGAAAACTTTTTCGTATTTTTATATTTTAAGTTAAACTCTTTACCCTTAACTGTACTTAATTAATGTTAATCGCAAGAAAAAGATTTTGTATAGGAATCCTTCAGTAAACATAAACAATGTCCTTACATGTTATTGTTATTAGAGTATTGATCAATAGTAATAATATCAGCGATTTTAACTGTCAATATTTTTATTAACTTTATGTAAGCTCAGTTGAGTTGGAGTTTCAATGTTTTTTGTCATTTGTCATTGTTGAATTTACTAGTGATTTGTCTGTCTACATCTGCGTAATATCTTGAGATAAAAATGTTTATTTTATTTTATTTTACCGTTGAACGACTATACAAAACGATTGTGTAGTTAGAACTGAACGTTCAGTAAATCATTAAAGTTCGATGTGGAATAAAACAGCATAGAAAATATATATTTTTGATACTTTTTCTATTCGTTTTCCTTAAAGATTTTCCACTATTTTTGAGGTTTTCAATACAACAGAAAAAAGATAGAAGACATTGAAACCTAAATTTGGAGGTTTTATCGCATTCAATAATTTTTATAAGATCTAAAATTATGCAAATCATCATAGGAATATAGATATCATAAAGCAAAGAAGAAAATAAGAATTACCTGACTTTCCAACTCCTTTACTACCAATGACAAGAAAACGTCCCTCACTCGACGTCGGCGAGTTTGGCTGACACATCCTCAATAATCACATCACAGTCGATGTTTCCCGGGCACTAAAATGGCTTCCTCGAGAAAAACAAGCACTGCAATGGGTTCTCTCTGGAATGAGAATCAGAGCAGTCGACGTAAAACTATTCCGGGCACTAAATTGGCTTCCTTGAGAAAAACAAGCACTGCAATGGGTTCTCTCTGGAATGTGAATCAGAACATGGGTATAAATAGGTGAACGAACTCCTACTGGGTTTGCTGCATGGCTTGGTATGATTCAAAATGCGAGGTTTATTCGTGTTAACACTTGATTTTGTAGATAAGATTTCTAAATGAGAATTTCGTCGCTGTAAAGTTTGATATTTTTCTTAATGATGACAAATACGAACATCTGGAAAAAGAGGAATGACCAATTAGGACTCACCCCTGCGCTGCTATTTTTTGCATTACGTTTTCATATTTTTCGTAATATGGATTACTGGAATGCTTTTAATTCCAAATTCATTTTAAGAATAGCGGCAACAACTGATAACACTTCAAGCTAGAATATAATAAACTTTGACTATAGAATTCCAAAAACTTAACGGTCATGACACTAGAACAGTTTTAATAAACCAAGAAGTTAATTGAAATCAATAGTAATAAGTTGATAAGAATCAAAAATTTTAATTAATAAATTTGTAGATCAATATGTTGGCATTTCCTACACAATTAACTTTGGTAATTGTTTTTGTTTTGGAGAACAAAACCTCAGGGGGGTGGTCCAAGGGAGGTTCCTTGAAGCGCGTTATCTCAAGGTCAACATCAATGTTAAGTAAATAAATAATTGAAGTGTATTAACAGTAGGATAATTGTTGCATGTGGGACGTTGAATTTTTGATTACAATCAGGTCCAAAAAAATAAGTTGAAAAAAAAGAAGAAAAAATCCCCCCCTCCCCTCAACAAAAACCAACAAACGAAACAAAACCAAAAACTAAGGAACAAACAAAACCTGGCTGTCAATCAAAATGGTGGCTATGACGTCATGTGAATTGTGCGCAAGAAGCGGCACGTATGTCGTAAGACAAATAGTGATCACTGGGCCAAGTTAGTGCATTCTTGGCGTTATTGTCGCCATGTTGGTTGACTTTAGCAAAATATTTTTGTTTTTTTTGTAATGTCATCCAACATGGTGACCATCAGTTCCTTGTTGGATCAACCTCAAATAAAACCTAGAAAGATTAACATAGCATAAATCTAAGGTATGCCAAAGAACTTACGCTCCTCTCTCTGGGACAGTAATCTTTGTCAGTCTTGAATACAGGACAAACCTACTTACCCACCCCTCCCTGGAGTAAACTTAAGACATAACAAATCACTTTTTCAATGTTTATTACAAAATTGGTATAAATATAGAATATATTTTGCTTTATCGTTAGGGCGTCGTTTTACCCTCGATATAGTATCAGTCACTAAAAATAAGTATTTTTTCTATTGGAAACTCCAATTTCTGATACTTAAACATTGAATATAGCTAAATCACATGTTATATAATACATTAATTGTGAATTTACGAGAATTCCCCGGCTGCTGACCAAAAACAGTATGGGCTCAGAAACAATTGTGAGCATGCGTAATGGAAATAATTTTTGCGCATGCGCATTGAGATAAACGCCTTGACTATATTTTAGTAAGTACAAGGCAAATAACTCATCTCTGTGGCAGAAAAAAATTCTTGTTTTTCGTTTAGGGTCTTTTATTTTTGGTCCAATAATGTCTTTGCTGTTTTAGAAACATGAGTTCCAATCCAGACTTCAGTTCAGAGTCAGACGGTAAGTATTGATCTTCAACGAGTTCGTCTTCATAATCTCCATCCGTAATATCGATGTCATCATCCGAAGTTGCAAAGCTTGATCTTCGTGAAGAGTTCGTGAACGTAAGAGCCTGGTCGTCAAGGGAGTCCGCCATCTTGGAGGTTTCCTGTCGTCGCCTCACGTGGCGTAAAACCATGATGAGGACGACAGAGCCTAGTAATATCGCACCCAGTACAATACCCATCGTTGTTGCTATGATTGACATCGTGCGGTCCTTAACACGCTCAGGAACCTTCAAAAAATAAGCAGTTGTAAACTCTACTGCATATATTTTTCCATTCCAAAGTCACTCTTTTAGTTACATAATGGTTTTGAGTGAAATACCATGGAATATCCCTTGTATTTATAAAATGATGATAATAATAATAATAATCATAATCTTAATAATAATAATAATATTGTTATTAATAATAAAAATAATGATAAAAATAGTAATAATGAAAATAATAATAATAATAATAATAATAATAATATCAATAATATCAATAATAATACCAATAATAATAATAATGATAAAGCAATGATGTTGATGCTGATGATGCTGCTGCTGCTGATGATGATGATGTTGATGATGATGATGATGCTGATGATAATGATGATAATGATGATGCTGATGATGATGATGTTGATGATGATGATGATGATGATGGTGATGATGATGATGATGATGATGGTGATGATGATGATGATGATGATGCTGATGATGTTGATGATGATGATGATGATCATCATTAATGATAATAATTCTCACCCTAATAGTCTTGATAATAGTCTTCGTTCTTTCGCTTTTATCTGTTTCTTCTCTGTGTTGAGACGTCACGGCTAGAAAAGCATCCATCATTTTCTCTGAGCTTCGTAGTTTCTCCATCTCTTCAAGTTTATCAATTTTCTTTTGTTTATTTTCTGAATCTTGCTTTTTTGTGTGTTTTGTTTTCATTATAGTTGGAATTGTTTCGCCTTCAACTGCAAATAAAAATAATTCTTGATGTTAGTTATCTGATGGGCTCCCTGTGTTAGAAATAGGACTGATGGGTTCCCTGTGTAAGAAATAGGACTAATGGGCTTCCTGTGTTAGAAATAGGACTTGTGGGCTATCGGTTGTGACGAGGAAGAAAAGGTTGGTGAAGGTTTTGTTGCATGTGGGATTTTCCATATCAAGCAGCAACCGTCTGTATGAAAGAGTCGGTGAAAGAGCTTGGGTTTCATTGCTCCTTGGTCTACGTATAAGTCGTATGCCTTGCTCTCGACATTTCGTACACGGTCCTTATCATTGATTCAGCTTCAAGATGGCCGTCGAAACAGTGCACTGTGGGACAAGTATGGGGTTTCAAAGGGGTTGGAAATTGATACAATGTACCAGTACAAAATTGTGCAGTACAAACCTGCAGTAAAAATTCAAAAAAGAAACAACAACACCAAAGTTATAGATTTATGGGATACCTGTGTTTGTAGTTCCACTTACCAGTGTTATCGAAAATTTTGCCAATTGGCGTGTAGTAACACAAGAAGATCATGTGATCTTTTTCTCCTTTGTGTATTCCATACGGGTATTCACCACCTTCGTAGTCAATGTTACCACGATCTTCATCATCATACTTGATGAATTCTGATACTCCCTTCATACCAACGACCTGAAATAACAAGATATTCAGAATCATTCCCAATATATAATGAAACAAAATACATGGTGGTAATATTGTTTGTTAAAAAACTCATGAATATTTAATGAGGAAAACACAATAGAAATCATTGTCCGTGGAGGAGGTTTTATATCTGATAAAACATCCTCTTCATTTGCATAAACTTTAACTCGGATTTTCTCTGGTAAACTTGGTTCATTCGTCAAAAATTCAGTAGAAAATGCGAAGATATACACCTCAAAGTTTTTTAAGCTGTTCAATAAACTCGCAGATCGTGTTTTATCGGGCTTAAAACCACTCGGCTTCGCCTCGTGTTTTAAATCCCGATAAAACACTCCTGCTCGTTTATTAAACAGTACATAAGACACGGTGGCTATATATAAAAATCATCAGAAGAGAAGAAGAAATATTTATAAAAAATGTTAACGATAACGATGATGATGAAAATGACAACGATGATAATGATGATAATGATGATCAATAATAATGATGTATGATGATGATGATCATGATAATATTTAATAATAATTATAATGATGATGATAATAAATTATTATGACAATGATAATAATAATATTAATAATAAAAAATACTAATAATAATGATAATGGTGATGATAACAAATGATGATAATGATGATAATATTAATAATATGATACTAATACTACTATTGATAATGATAATAATAAAATTTTGAAGCGGAACAACTAGATTTACGCATGCGCATCTCACCTTTTGACATTTATTCGAGATATACGTCAACAAATAAAATGGTCGATCCGCAGGCAACACGATCTGTTGGTCCCAGTCCCCAGATGTACTGCAACAGTACTCGATCTTAGTGTCTTCGCCATATAGACCCTCGGGGAGGGACCCACCGGCAGAGTTTTGATTGTCCTTGTTTTCGTCATCCCAGATGACAAAACCGTTTTCCAAGCCTTCAGGACATCGTGGGCCCTTTTTGTATATGCAGTATTTGCCATCAGGCCATCTGTAATAGCAATATTAAAACACAAGATTCACTTAATATTATGGAACAAAATGTATTATTGGTTTGCAATCATTCCCAAGGGAGTAAGATAACCGAAAGCCATGGCCGCCATGTTGGAAAATATAAGGGATTCATTGGAAAAACCTTTTGTCAAATTCTTCCAATATGGCGGCTTGACGCTTGTGCAAACGAAGAAGGTAAGTTTCATTTCTTTGTTTAACGGTTGTGCATTAGAAGACACATGAATATGTATACAACTCAAATAACGAATCTTATTCTCAAGGGAATGACACATGATCTGAAAACATTACGCCCAAGCTTAAAGGGTCTATTATTTTCTTGTTTTCACTTACTTTCCGTGACCACGTGGGTTTGTCTTCATACAAAACTCTTGTCTGATCCCATCATCGCTGACTTTTCCCGCCAAATGATAGCTATCAGAGCGTTGGTTCTCTGTTAAATCGTCCTCGGTGTCATGGAAACGAAAACCTGTTTCCCAGTGAAATCCCAAACTCGAGGGACATCCCGTGCGAGGTCTTGGTAACCCGTATGTACCCGCGGGCCACCTAGGTTTTTCAGCTGAAAATTAACTTTGATTTTATTAAAATGCTACAATTCAAATATAAGATATACTTGAAGAAAATTTCTATATGATCTGGTCAAATTCAGAGCTCGGATAGCTCACAGATCAAATTGCAATTAAACTTGCTAGGGAGGAAAATCGCAGAACCCTGAGAAAACCATTCAAGTCAAGCTAACAAAAACACCTGACGAAACCCCTCGTCACCTGTGATACCAAGTCCAGGAATCAAACTCGAGACCCCAGAGGTGAGAGGTGAGTGTACTACCACTACACAACCCTTCATTCCCTCAATCTGGTGAAATGCCCATAAACGGACCTTGGCTAAATGTTAATCTAATATCTAATAAAGCTTTAGTGGTAAACAAAGAAATAACATTCAAGGGAATGACATGTGTCGGGGAACGGACAAACAAGGTTACTGACCCAGTCTTTTCACGATGTTTCTCACCTTTCTTAATTCTATGTCCTCCCTTCTTTAGATGTATAATATTTCTTGCTCTATCACTCCCAGCAGATCGCTGTTTCTTATCCTCTTCTATCAAGATATCCTCAAGACTGATATCTCTTTTGTTCTCTTGCTGTTGCGGTAGCCTGGGGAAAATGTAATCTGGGTTGCGAAAAGTGCTTCGTTTCCATGGAAACAGGCTACTTTCATCGCTGCCTTCTGAGCGTTTGGTTTCTAGCTTACCAACCTCGCGTACCTTTGGGTTGGGCATGTGCCACACATACAGAACTGGAGCTGTGGATTGGAATGTGAGACAAGTTTCAGTTATCGCCATTTGAAGAAAGGTTTTTTAGTGAACATTAAAAAAAGTGTCCGGCCATTCGTTTATGCATTCATTACTACACTACCTGTCCGTCCGTCCGTCCGTCCCTCTATTTATTCATTAATTACTTTTTTCTCCTCGCTTATTCCATCTATAGTTTAGTTTTAATTTATTTTAATCTAATCATTCAATCATACACTTGCTCCCATTTCAAGCCTAAATTATTCACTTATTGCATCGTTAATTCATTCATTCAATTTTTTAATCAATCACTCATTCATTCACTTATTACTTGACTCATTCATTCATTCGCTCCTTCGTTCATTCATTCATTCATTCATTCATTCAGGCTATTTTTATCTAAAATCAATTTTTCAATCAATCCCTCGTTCATTCACTTATTACATGACTCATTCATTCGCTCATTCATTCATCCATTCACCCATTCATTCATTCATTTATTCGTTTATTCATTCATGCTATTTTCATTTAATATATATTTCAATCTAGATCTACCATTCTTCCCATTCATATTTTTATGATAACCATTTTTCATTCATTTCCACTTTCTATCACATAACATGACATAGTACCCACTCGTAAGTTAGTACGCTTCTATATTGAACACCCGTCCTTAACCATCACGCACCACGCTCCACTTCACCGACCAACAAACTAACCAACCGTGCCAAACCAATTTACAAATATTTTTTCCATGATGTCAAAACAGACCAACCGAACCAAACATTCCTTTTCTCTTACTTCAGTTTTGGTATGGGTTCTTGGTATGGAATGGCTCAATGAGTGAACTATTCTACTGTATGTATAATTGATAACAGACTCTAGGGCTTCTGTATTCGGGAACTGCTATGGGGAATTGCTATGAGGACTTGCCTGTTCACTTGTACTGGCCGAACCTTCCAGACATTTTTTAAAGAATCACCCTTCGTTCTTTTAGTCATTTTTGGCTATTGTGTACTTATTTCAGCAAATTTGCAGGTTTTTAAAATTTAACTTCAAGGCAATTGGGCGCTCCTACAATCAAATTTACTTTCATCCAAATCAATATTTCTTCTGACTACGTCCAATATGGCTGCCAAAAACGAGTTTGTCCGGTTTTTATAAACATGGATTTTCTTACAAAATGCGAAAAGTACACGTAAGAATTGTTGTGACCTTGGTAAATGTCTTTTGAAGAAAGTTTTGACTTTTGTCTTATTTGTTTATTTCATTTATTAACACGTTTATATTATATTGCGAAAAAAAGGAGAATAAGGTAAAGTTAGTTCAATTTAACCTATCGAATTTCTCAGTCCATATTCACGCGATATTCAATCTTCTACCTTAGAAATTTTATAGAATCAAAGTTGGAAGTTGAAGCTTTTGCAGGTGACACTGAATTCTGATTTAATTTCCATTACGAAATTTCGAAAATTAATCGACCTTTCATTTATTTACACTCTAAACCAATGGGTAGGAGGATGTTCCAGAACACTCTACAACCGTATCTAGCGGGTTCAATGGATTTGTTTGTAGAATTATTTTGAAGGCAGCTAGCGTGAAAAAGTGACATATTTTCGCAGGAATGCATAATATTTACCTTACCGTGTTCAAAGGGGTTGGAGATTTTTAATTAAATTTATGATAAACGAATAGAGAAATAAATAACAAACTTTGATGGAGATTTTTTTCGTGATATGGGATACCTGTGTCTATGCCTCTGCTCCAGGACCACCAAACATTTTCCACAAACATCAATATATTGTAATTTTACTTTCAACCCCTTGTTTATCAGATTTCGGCCTCTTCAAACTAGTTTAAAGTTTTCCACTAAGATATTTAATGGGATATTAGGGTAGCTTAGATTCTGTAAATTGATTGAGGATAATGACCTACCTTGGTGATCGACAACAAACAATGTCAGCTCCACTAATACTACAAGAAAAGCTTTGGACAAGAGCTTCATGTTGTTGAACTAACAGGCAGATTGATACTCATCTCTGCATCCTTCTTTACCTAAAAATAATAAATGAATAAAATTAAGTCTGACTTGCAATGCAGACGAAACACTTTTGTGTTCTTTTACTCATCTAATGTTTCCCCATTTCAACCTGGAACTTCTTGGAAATTAAATGATGATGATGATGATGATGATGATGATGCCCAATGATGATGTTAATGATGATGATCCTTATCTTACAAGGGTACAAAACTAACCTAACAGTTGTCTAACCCATGTCCCTCTGAAAAAGTGCAACTAAGTTTGACTGAGTTATTATCATTAGCAATAACAGCAGCATCATCATTTATTATTATTACTACTATCTTATTACTACTACTAGTATTAATTAAGTTTGAAGTAGCTGAACGAATTACCATCTTCTTTTAAATTAGACTTCGTAAGTAAGGAAAGAGGAATCCCAACGAATGGCTTACTATTACAATTTGGAAATACTTCAAAGTGCTAAACTTCAAAGTTGTGTACAAAAAAGTACTGGATCTATTTAAAAAATAGATGAAAATTGAAAAACTGTACGAACTACATCAGACTCAATTTTGCAACATTTGAAATGTAGAAGCTTCATTACGATTAAAAATGTTAAAAGTTAGTAAATTGTTGAAGAGAAAAACCAGTTTACCTCGACAAATACTTTATTCTTTTAGGTATATCGCTGCTTAGATTTTCATTTTTTTTTCATATTAATTTTTGAATCAGTTTGTCAAGCAAGGTCAAACTAGATCAGGAGGCACACCTACTTAATAGTTTTACTCTCAACTATAACTGGTAGTAAAAGCTAAAATAGTGTCTGATTTTAGCCCCAAAACATGGACCTTTTTCTAGTATTTTGGTTGTGTGCAACCAAACAAATATCGTCAAAGAAGTTGCGACGTTTTTGGATCGATCTTCATCGGTTCACAGTTCGACGCCTGTAAGGATTTTTTACTCAATTCAGTTTATAAATATAGGGATTATAATCATACTGGACCACAGAAATTATAATTATTGAGCAAGAATATTGTCTTTATGGGTAAAAAAGACATGGAATAGGAACTAAACTAACGTGCGAAAATAAAACGTAATTATTCTTTAATTTGGAAATTACCGCGAAAAATGTCCACTCAAGGAACTCAAAATGTTAAAGATGGCCTTGGAATGGGGTTAGGAATATCTAGCATTACGTTTAGAAAATAAAATTCATCGCAGTAGGAACTTAGAAAATATATTTAAAATAAGAAGATAAAGAGCCTAATGAAGCAACTGAATTGGAAAGTGTTATTTCAAATTGTCTTTCGATTAAATGAACAACTCAAAATAATTTTCGTTGGAGAAGAATCTAATTTCAAAAATTAATAATTACAGTTTGAATTGAAATCAGACTTACCATAAATTGAATCAAGAATCAATCATTTTTCTCGTCTTGAAGATTTTCTCTCTTTCTATGAATAAGTTATTGTATTTTCTTCACAGTACCAGGAGAGAGGACCCGTTCGTCGTGTACTGAAAACAGGTTGATTTGTGACGTCACAGCGTTATTCTTGCTTGTTGGTTTTCCCGCCAAGCGAGGTAGTCGTTGACGCTTGTGCAGGCAAGCGGAAGTAAAACTCTTCATCTCGACCAAACATTTTAATATTAAATGGCGGCCCCGGACTTCAAATGATAGATCAAGGGTTTGAGGTCAATAGTTAGTGAAGTCGTACGGGATAACATCGGGTACCCGCGGAACTCCAAATGGATTAGAAATGGTGGATCAAGAATGTACTGAAGACCGACAGTAAAGTCTTACGGGATAACATCGGGCTGCTAGAGGGATTCCAAATGCCTTCGGACTAGAATCGAACATTATCCCGCATATAATCTGTACATTAAGGGCGGATCGACCTTAATTGCCTTCAGTTTCGAAGTTCATACGACGCCTCAGCTTATGCAGAATTTCTCGCACTGTTCTGATATTTTTGAATTGATTAGCAAATGTTATATTTGAAAACCCAAAATCTCCTTATTTCTTGTGAGAAAATTTCCCAATCTCATTGACTTGTCTCTCATAACATGAGTAGCTCAAGCGCATTTTGTTTTGCATTTTGCAATTTTTTCTAAAGTTTGTCGGCTTGTATTTTTGTGAGACTATCGTCTCCTTAGCCAGAACTGATTGGCGACTGTCTAGTGATATTGACCTCGACTTCGGTCAGTAATACGGTGGATATTGAGTTTTTTTAGACAGAACAATAGAAAACCATTCTTGACCAGTAAATATTATCAAAACTCGTGCGATTTTCTCTAGACAACCACTAGCATCAAACACGTGGTCTGGGGACCTTAAAATAACTCGTAACGTCACTAATGAATATCAAAATTGATCAAAAACAAAACAGGCTGGTCGGAGTTCAAAGGAAATAAAATACTGGAAAAGAGAAAATACAGAGAAAAATTTAGAGGGAAATTTTTAGGTCATGTGATCTGCTTAGTGTTTAGTCATTGTCCAGTTCATTGAAGCAGAAGTGATCCTTTTTGAATTTGATCTTCGAGTTGAACAAAAAATCATCAACAATCAACAGGTATTTCTTCAACAAGGAAGAAAGTACTTCATCAAACGGAGACGATTTCGGAGAGTTTTGAATCGGAATTTCTTGGTAAGTAATACCAAATGTTTGTTGATTTACATAAATAAATTCCAATCTGGATTCTAAATTTTTGAGACTAGAAAACTTGAACGTAGTTCGGCAAAATCGTAGGAGTAAAATTAAAGAAGTGCAGCTATCGATGAAGTAACACGGCGCTCGTTACGTAAAGAACCTCTTAATAAACTCTAACTGAATCGATAAAAGTATTGTGCTTTTAAACTCGTGAATTTTACCGATATTTTAAATGTGAAAGAAGTGACACCTTGTACGATTTGATTAGAAACAAAGCGAGAAGAAGGTGATAAGATACTAAATACAACATAAAAATATAGCTGAAATTTCTCTCGTTCGAAGAAAAATACAAGACCACAGAACAGTCCTGCAAAGTAAAAAAATATCGGCTGATGAAAAATTGTCGAGTAGAAAAAAGAATAGGAAAAGACAGTGCCGTACACATTCGTAGAAAATAATTTGTTTTCATAGAACCTATTATTGACGATTTGCTCGTTTAACGGTGTGTTACCTCTAGAAAAAGATCGTATTTGTTAACTGGTGGTCGCTTGTAAACAACTAGTTTCTTCAACAGGAAGACCACGTTTGGGAACAATGCTTTAATTTCACGAATCAAACCCCTTTCATGTACTGGGCGTAGTTTGAAAATTCATTGCTATTCTCGGTGCCTTTGATATATATTTTTGTTATCAATTATTATCGTTATTATAATAGTATAATAACCGATTTTATTTAGAGAGGGTGACACTTGACAGTGCAAACTTAGCATTGATAAACTTGCGCTCCTCTATGTTTTTAGAGGGAAGAAAAAAACTGGGTGGAGTTGGCATTGCAGTGCATTGTGGGACTGTTTTAGGGGATGTCAGTTGTTTCCAAGATGGCCTCTATTTCGTCCCCTGAAACAGTGCTTAATTCAATATGTGTGTGTGTTAATCAAGGATGGTTTGATTTCCATCTCATGTTTATTCAGGTTACTATGGAATAAGACAACAAGGAGTTCAAGACTACCATGATGCTTTACGGTCTGTGTTGGGTACTAATTCTAGCACAAACCACAGGTAGGACCAACTTGTGGTTTAATTCATGAAAAACCTATAATATAGTATTCCTTCTGCGCACAATATTCTAGTTATGAATTCTCTGTTGTTCAGGGTTAGCTTCGATTTTGTGTAGAATATTCACATGTTCCAGTGAAGGTCCAGGAATTTCAAAGTGTTGGTATTGTTGAAGTTGTGAATTCTTTACTTTACTGTTGGTATTTGTGAATATTCTGATGCTGAAATGAGGCTAGCTCTGAATAAATAAGTCTGATTTTTGATATTGAAAAAACCCACTCTGTAAGAGTAAAAAGATCCACGAAAGAAATAGTACTCAAGAGATTGCTTAGTGATCTTGAAAGGGGGAGATAATACGTCCTAAAAAGCCCAACGTTTTCAACTTTATCCAAGTCCATTACAAATTAAAACACACAAATTCAAACAAAGTTTTCTAACCTTTCTCGCCATGTTTCGTCCACCAGGAGGTGTAGAATGGCCTTCGGGTAAGTACGGACTTCCCAAGCCAAAGTCAGGCTGCCCAGAGAACTGGATGGAAGGAAGAAGGTTTACGAACGCTGAGGAGTTGAACTCCAACAGCCGTCAATTCAAAGACTGGTTTCACCTTTCTGGATTTGTTAGCACTCAAGGTAATTGTTAGATTTCACGTGACGTCATTTCCTGTATCATGCAGAATCACAAGTTATCAATAGAATTCTTTCTGGCTGACAGCACATGGTGGTCAGTGTTTGGCTATGATTAGGAGCAGTTCATAAGATTCAAAGAATTTTATCAACTGATTGAAGCCCACCAATAGACCTCTTGCCGCACGTCGAAATGCAGCTTAATTTGGAGGACAAAACAGTAAGTTCCAGTTCTCATGCTCAGTAGATTGAAATTATTTTGCTTTTTCCTCCAAATTGAGCTGCTTTAACGTCATATGCAAGGAGTATATAGGCCTTATTGTTGTTGCGCCCGCGTCTCAGCAGTATTCTAAATGAGAAGTCTGTAGAATATATGTCATGGGAATAGATTGCTAGCTTCTAACTGAGTAGCTTTACACATTTTTTTCTAGGAGTTGAACAAGAGTTTTGTACAAAAACATCAGACGAAGGCAGTGGTACTTGGCCTTCTGGGCGATACTGCCTACTGAAGGGAGGGAAATGTCCTCATGGATTAGTAGAGGGGTAAGTGATATGAATGAAAGAAAGGGAAAAATAAAGTGAATGAACGAAACAGACAGACAGACAGATAAACCAAAAAGTTATAACTCGAAACGTCCCGTGGAGCCTTGGTGCGCTCTACTATTCCAAGATGCAGATAGAGAATTTAATGCTTGAAATGCATCTCGTCTTCAACGAGGCGTCGGTGGTATAATGGTCAGCATAGCTGCCTTCCAAGCAGTTGATCCGGGTTCGATTCCCGGCCGACGCAGTTCTTTTCCTTTTTTTACATCTATATTTTTTGTTTAAGAAATGCTAAAATATACACAAATTCAATTCAAACAAACCAGTTCCTTACCCAAGGCTGATGAAAAATGACAAATACTTTGAACTTGAACCACCTAAAATATTTAACAAGAATTAGAACAAATTAGACTGTGAGAGTATTGCTTGCGCAAACTACCAGAAATCAAAGTAACGGCAACTAAACTAATGGTTCGTAATAACATGTTCCGTATGGAGGATTACTTTTGACTCAAAATAACCTACAGTGATTTGCGCACTTCATTCCATTACATAGTAATCAACTATAAAAATCTTAAACTAAGGGCTTCATACATCATCTAAAGCGTCGGTGGTATAATGGTCAGCATAGCTGCCTTCCAAGCAGTTGATCCGGGTTCGATTCCCGGCCGACGCATTATTTTTACTTTATTTTTGGATTTTGTGTTCCAAAAAATGCTAAAAAAAGCCATGAACTCAATACGCTGCTTTCTTAACGACCTATAAAGCTTTTCCATTTGCCTCATAGCATCCAATTTGAGGGGCACTTTTCATAAACACAATGAATAAAAAAAAACAGTATCTTAGCCGGAGCTTGCGAACCACCTAAAATTTCTCGAGGATAACTTTGACTCAAAATGTCCCACAGTGCTTTGCGCACTTCATCCCATTTAGGAAGAAATTGACAATAAACCTCTAAAGTTAGCTAATAATTATAAGCAAAGCGTCGGTGGTATAATGGTCAGCATAGCTGCCTTCCAAGCAGTTGATCCGGGTTCGATTCCCGGCCGACGCAGTGATACTTATTTTAGATTTTGTTTTCAAGAAATATTTAAAAAGTACAAGATATCAATTTATCTTGACCAATCTGTAGGATAGCTGCAATAAAACCTGAATAAGCTTTTTTCTTCACTTGTATTCAACGAGAATCATCTGAGGAATTTCACGATATCAGCTAAAAGGAGAACACTGTGGACGCGCAAACCCAAAAGAGCGGGATTCAGTGACCCAATTCATAAGAATGCGTTATAATTACATTATCTAATCGAAGCTGATGCGCGAAGATTAGGTTGGACTCAAAACATCCCACAGTGCTTTGCGCACTTCATTACATTAAGATAGCATGGACACTATAGTAATTGACAATAAGATTCTCAAAATAGCAAGTAATAACAACTAGAGCGTCGGTGGTATAATGGTCAGCATAGCTGCCTTCCAAGCAGTTGATCCGGGTTCGATTCCCGGCCGACGCAGTGATACTTATTTTTGATTTTGTTGAAGAAGTATTGAAAAGTTACACGAATTCAATGTAATTTGACCAATGCCTTCAGTAGGAGAGATGCAAAGAAAAAACCTGAATAAGCTTTCTTTTTCACTTGTGTTCAACGAGAATCATCTAAGGGATTTCACGATATCAGCTAAAAGGAGAACACTGTGGACGCGCAAACCAAAAAGAGCCTGAGCCAGTTGCCTAAGTATGAAAATGTGTTATAATTACAATGTCGTCTTTTCGAAGCTGACGCGCGAAGATTAAGTTGGACTCAAAACATCCCACAATGCTTTGCGCACTTCATTACATTAAGATAGCATGGACACTATAGTAATTGACAATAAAATTCTTAAAATAGCAGAATTTAACATCGCGAGCGTCGGTGGTATAATGGTCAGCATAGCTGCCTTCCAAGCAGTTGATCCGGGTTCGATTCCCGGCCGACGCATTGATACTTATTTTTGATTTTGTTTTCAAGAAATATTGAAAAAATAAAAGATATCGATTTGACTTGCCCAATGCCTTCGGTAGGAGAGAAGCAAAAAAAAAATTGTGAATAAGCTTTTTTCTTCACTTGTATTCAACGAGAACCATCTAAGGGATTTCAAAATATCAGCTTAAAGGATAGCATTGTCGCGCAAACTCAAAAGAGTTGGAGCCAGTTACCTAATTCTAAAAAATGTGTTATAATTACATTGTTATCTTTTTGAAGCTGGCGCGTGAATATGAGGTTAGATTCAAAACATCCCAGAGTGCTTTGCGCACTTAATACATTAAGATAAAAATTGACACCCTTTAAGATTAGGCGAAAATGATGTACCTTTGACTCATTCAACATTGCTAATCATAATCATTCTCATGGACTCAAAAATTCCCACCGTCCTTTGCGCAATTCATTCCATAAACATAGTAATTGACATTAAAATCCTTAGAATAGCAGAACTCAACAACTAGAGCGTCGGTGGTATAATGGTCAGCATAGCTGCCTTCCAAGCAGTTGATCCGGGTTCGATTCCCGGCCGACGCAGTCCTTTTTACTTTTCTTTATATTTTTTTAAAGAAATCCTAAAAATAGATATACTACATTCAATTCGAACAAACCAGTACCTTACCCAAGTACTAATGAAAAATTGCTCAAGCTTTTTTCTTTACTTGTGTGTTCAACTTGTACCACCTAAAATATTAACAAAGAATAGAACGAATTAGACTGTGAGAACTGAGTATTGCTCGCGCAAACTACAAGAAACCAAAGTAATAACATAATAGCAATGTCCCGTTTTGAGGTTTGACTAAAAACATCCCACAGTGCTTCGCGCACTTCATTACATTAAGGTAGAAATTGACAATGACACCCTTAAAGATTAGGGGAAGTTAGTGTACTTTTGACTGAAAAAATTCAACATTGCTTATCATTGTCATTAAATATAGACTCGAAATATCCCACAGTGCTTTGCGCACCTCATCCCATTTAGCAAGAAAGTGACAATAAAACTTCTAAAATAGCATGTACTTACAAGCAAAGCGTCGGTGGTATAATGGTCAGCATAGCTGCCTTCCAAGCAGTTGATCCGGGTTCGATTCCCGGCCGACGCATCTCTTTTTTTCTTGAATTTGCTTCTAAATTTTTATTTTATTTCGTAGAGTCGGTAAGAATTTTTTGAAAACAAACTGTAAAAGTAGAATTTTTTTTTTAAATCTTGCCTTCTAAAATAAGAAAATTATGTTTATATATTTGAGAGTAAAACTTAAATTTTTATGATTATTTTACCTCAATATTAGAGGAATTTTCAAGTTTCATTTTTTTTCAATAAGTACTAATAACATTCTAGTTTGTTTTTTTTCAAATAAAACTTTTCACTTACATAAGAAGAGATTTGCCACGTATACACTATATAATAGCCATGTCATTGTGAGTCTAGGAGTTTGACTAAATGTACTTATACCAGTTGACCTTTCGAGGGTTGCTTATGACCTCACATGTAATGGTAGTGTTAAGTTGCTTTATAAGGAAAGACGTCACGATAAGAGAACAGAAAAAACTGAACTAACAAAAACAAACGAACGAGAATGAAGGAACGAACAAAAAATACAATAATAATGATAATAATAATAATGATAATAATGATGATAATAATAATAATAATAATGATAACAAACAAACAGACAAACAAAACGAGTTTCGTCTTACATTTTTTTTCTTTTTTTTGGGTCAGATATATCCACTGGCGAGACAAGAACTACCTGAATCAGAAGTACGACAAAACAGCAGTTATACCACAAAAGAATAAGAAAGTTGAATATTGCTGTAATGCTAATGGTGAGAAATATATTTTTCGATTCAAAATATGCTTTCAATGTTTTTTATTTTGGTATACTCCTAGAACACCCAGAATACCCTTCGGTCTTAGCGTTGATAATTGGCCACTTTAGAAACGAGCAAGGAACTGGGGCGAGTTTTGAATTTTAATCTAATTAGCAAACAAAATTGTCATCTGAGAAAGCTTCTCAAGATAAGTAAGTCTGGGAAATTCAAACACGATTGAAGAAAAGAACCAGAATTTTTGACTTTTTTTTTAACGAAGGCACGTCCAGATTTTCCAGACTCAGATTCTTTCTCAGATAACAAAAATATTTTGTTAATTAGATTAAGATTCAAGACTCGCCCCAGTCTCTTGCTCGTTTCTAAAGTGGCCAATTTAACCTTTTTACCCCGACAACTTTTTTCAATTTTTTGTATATAGGTAAACCTACAAAGGCAATAGTTCTACCGCTGAACAAACCCTTCTACTTGTACGCGTATGGCAGCAGTGACTGCCAAGTTGTTAAAGGAGCGCAAGTCAAGAAAGAGCTCGTTCATTTTGAGATGAACACCAAGACCTTTCATCAGGGGGAGGGTGGGGCGCATCCCTTCCAGGGTGGACTGGGGAATAGTAATCATCGACTGACGTACTGTTACTACACTCCAGGTAAAATGCATAATTTTCAACATTTTTAAAAAAAATATCGCTTTAAGAAAATTGAAAGCTTTTCATAAAGCGATCAAAGCGCAATTCATATCACCTCTATGTTTGGCTACTCAAAAAATAAAAAAGATAAAAACAAAAACTTTGCGTCAGCCGGGAATCGAACCCGGATCAACTGCTTGGAAGGCAGCTATGCTGACCATTATACCACCGACGCTAACCTGCCTATCAAGGGTATAATTAAGAAAATCATTATAGGTCGAGGTTAGACCCCTCGCAGCATGTCGTGATGCAACTCAATTTGAAGGACATAACGATAGGAACCTATTCTCAGAAAATTGATTTTTTTAAAAATGAAAATTGAGCTGCTTTGACGTCACATACAAGGGCATTATACTGATCTTATACACAATACTTACTATTATTAAGTATTTGACTTGATTTACCTGATGTTTCAAATCTTTCAGTAAAGACACAAATCATCCAAGATAATGGACAAGAAGTCGAGAAGGCATATTTTACAAACGTAAGTCAACCAACAACACTTCACCAACTTCAAAAACATTTTAGCTGGGATTCCTGTGGAATACAAAAGAATACAAAGGACTGGTAAACATATTTAATCTTTTTTATGCTTCAATTTTAGGAAGAGCTTGATAATAAGTCCCAGTCCTCCGCGTTAGCAGTAGCAATAGGAGTGGGCGTGGCCTGTGCTTTAATGGGAACAGCAACTATTGCATTTTTTGCTAAACGCCTTATTGGGAAACGAGATGATGATGACGACGATGACGACGATACTCCGAGACCTGACAACTAAACCTGCGATAGCTCAAGTGACGACCATTATCATAATAATGGGAAATATCATTATGTATATTAAGTTGAGCCTACGTTTCTTCGAAGCAAAGCTGTACGACAAGTTATAAATAGAACTTAATTCCAGTCCACCTCTGATTCCAGCCTGTTGTATTTTGTTTATTACCGCTGCGCAAGAGGAACGAAGGCTCAGGTAGAACCCTGCGGCGTTGTATTTTGCAATGCACAGATAAACTAAAGCCATTCTACATACGAGATTCTTTACTAGTACGCGAAAAATGAAGGGAGAAACGACAAACTGGATGAAATCCCGCCACTTATGGGTTCAGTTAATGTTTAGTGCTTTTTTTAGCTTGTGTTTATCAAAATACCACGGATTTAACATTCAAATCACTTTAAATTATTATCAATTGTTATTAAATAAATGGGTCTAGATCTGATTCGAAACGTTTGTTGTACATTGCATTGTTTTATCTCCTTAAAGCACATACATTATTCACGCACTTTGCACTTTGGGAATCAAGGGCGACTCAGTATCACTTGTAAGTAGATCGAGAGTTTGTTGAGTCTCTCCTTTGATTCAAGGCTTCAGGTTCTCCAGCTTTCCTCCCCCTTCAAAATATAACACGTTAAATTCTAATTTGGTCTGTGAGTTAACCGTGCCCTGACATTGATCAGCCAAGAGGTTGTTTCAGGGTTTGATAAGATCTGATATAAAGAGGCTTTGCACCATCACGTGATGGCAGCCATGACAGGAGGCAGGAACAATTGAATCTGGTCTAATCTGATTTACACGAGATTTACAGTTTCCTAGGGGGGAAAGACTCTATTGTTGTGCCTCTTGTCATGGCTGCCATCACATGATGGTGCAAAGCCTCTATAGAAAACGGACATATACAGCAGTAAAATCTATCCTGTGTCTCTCCTCCCTTGTCACAAGTTATTGTAGCCTGTGTCTCTCTCATTCCTTATCAAAAGAAAACAAAAACGAGGAAAGCGAAGACGCCCTCATAAATCGGCACCGACACGAAAAATATGGAAGTGTATGCCGGGTGGTAGATAGGAGAAGATGGTACGTGATAAGCTTGAAAATAAAAATTATAGATTTACTCTGACCAGAGAACTGACGATGTTGCATCACTTTCATTGTTTCCCTATTTAACTCCTCTAAACAGGTGAAAAGCAAAATATTTTTATTTACAATATGAACACCGAATTCCTATTTGACGAAAAATTCTCGGACAGTGCGAACACTAGCATGTCATATTGTGATCAAATCAAAAACATCAAATTCGAATGAATAGGAACGTGCTTCGAGAAACGTTCGCTTCGAGCCTCGTTAAACAAGTTGGTTCAAAAACAAAGAAAAGCGTTTCAAAAGGAGTGTCCTCTTGGACGAAAGGAAAGGAAATTACTCCAATTGGTAAGTTTATATCCTTAGGGAAACACACTGAAAATAAAACAGAAAAATCTGATTTGATCTTTTGAACAAACAAGACAAACAAAACTCCAAATTATGTACGAAGATGTTGAGATTTATTTATTATTCAGGTCAAAACTCTTTGAAATTTTTTTGTTAAATTTGATAAAATTTTTGACCCTCACTAAACTTAACTAACTTAAATATATTTTAGTGTATTTGGTTCTTAGTTTTTATCTGGTTATTATAGTCTTGTTATCCCTTTTAATCGTCATATCTCTATGCAATGATTGATAAGAAATATAAAAACACAATCTGAAAAGGGATAAAGAATTAAAATGGAAATATTTTCATCCCTGAGCTAGATTTTTTGGTCGTTTTGTATAGAATAGCTTTGGTTTTTGTTGCGTATAATTATAGAATTTTTATTTCGTGTTTTTCATGATATCATGAGTATTTTTAGTTCGTTGATCGATACCGCAGAATGAATTGTTCAAAATATTTCATTAAAATATACATCGTATCGAAATATGTCGACCAATTTGAATAACTATTGTTCTGGACTGACTAGCCTCTCATACATGTAAAAATGCTTTTATGTTTCCACGTGAACACGAGGCTAGTCAGTCCAGAACAATAGTTATTGAAATTGGACGCAATATTTCGATTTGGTGTATAGAAATTGCTTCAAGTTGGTAGAAATATTTGCCATTCTTAAGTCTTACTGTTAGCAGTGGTAGTGGTAGTGGTAGTGGTAGTGGTAGTGGTAGTGGCAGTGGTAGTGGCAGTGGCAGTGGCAGTGGTAGTGGCAGTGGTAGTGGTAGTGGTAGTGGTAGTGGTAGTGGTAGTGATAGTGGTAGTGGTAGTGGTAGTGGTAGTGGTAGTGGTAGTGGTAGTGGTAGTGGTAGTGGTAGTGGTAGTGGTAGTGGTAGTGGTAGTGGTAGTGGTAGTGGTAGTGGTAGTGGTAGTGGTAGTGGTAGTGGTAGTGGTAGTGGTAGTGGTAGTGGTAGTGGTAGTAATAGTGGTACTGGTAGTGGTAAGCTAAGGTTACCTTATTTCAAACTTATTTATATATTTTTCGTGTGTTTTTAGTGAGATTAAGAATCGAATGAAGTATACAGCGGTTGCCTTCTAGCAGACATGCGCACATTTATCTGGTGCTTCATATTCATCGTGTTACTTGTCGTTCAATGCATCCAGGGTAAGTCCGCTGTACAACATCTCTATAATTACATATAAATATCCCTGATATCTAATTATAGACCCCTTGCACGTAAAGTTAAAGCAATTAAAATCTCCTGAGAATTAGAAACTGATTGTTTTGTCCTCAATGATCGAGCTATATTCCGAAGTGCTGCAAGGGGTCTATTCTAAGTACCACGGTCACGTGATGGCTGTCCTGCTACAAATGAAATAATCGAATAAACAATTTTAGATTTGGTGGTTTGTTGTCCCAGTTCAGACCACGTGTCATTCTCTTCAGTGAAAATGCGATTCTTCTTATATGAAATAGTCTTCTATTTTCAAAGCGTCCAAAAAGTCCGAAATAATCACAATTTATAAAACATGTTATCCAAAATTTGTTATCTTTAATTTGATTTACTTGAAATTGAATTATGTTGTTTAATTTGTGTCTTTCTTTTCCACCAGCTGGAGATAACGACGAGGATGAAGATGCGTCTTCAAGGGTGAGTATAGGGTTCCACGCACTCTCGACCCCAGAGCCCTGTCATTTCTACTGCGCATGCTTGACGAAATGCCTGATTTCAAGTATGCCTAGTAAGAATGACAGGGCTCTGGGGTCGAGAGTAGGGTTTCACGGTGAATTGTTGTCATAGGATAGAACAAATCCAAGTTTCTTGCATGAGAAGAGATTTCAGTTCCTAAATGGAGAAAATTTCTATTGATTTGTCTTACAACATGATTGCTGCAAAACCTTCTTTTTCAATAGTCAATAGTCCCCTTCACAGTTCCCAGCGTCATCTTGAAAGGTTGTAGTGCCTTTGCGTCTCGCTTCGATGTTAAGGCACAGCTACCTTTCAAGATGGCGCAGGGAGCTGTGAAACGCCTTGATTGACGTCCAACAAAACCTGCTTGGTTTTGACAGGAAATGTTTTGGAAAATAAATGAAAAGCATTCCTTTAATAAGTATTAATAATATCGTTTCAGTCTGTTATCCCAACAAGAAAACGAGGAGGTCGTCATCGTAGACATCACGTGCTAAGCTCACGTGACCGCCGTGCATTACGTCATCGTTATAATTCGGTCCTCGCTATTGGTGTTGGACTTGGTGTTGCTGGCGGTTGGATTTGTGTGGCTACTTTTGTTTATGTCGTACGATACATGAAAGCAAAACAGAAAGCACAGAACAGACAGGACTTAGAGGCTGATGATTTACTATAAACCAAACGAAGAGAGATTTATACTGAGAAAGGGAAAATAATGGACTGACCTTTTCAATATTTAGAGTATCCAGCCGCCATCTTGAAAAGTAATCAAGATAAATAATGATGCTTACGTCACTCGTCATCATTCCACTCTCGGACGTACTCGAGCGAGGTGACTGGGGCAGGGAGTGCCTGAGAATAAGCTCTGAAGGATGATTTATAGCTAAAAAAAGATAGACTAGTTTGTCAACTTCGGGAAGTGGTAAAAAAGGAAAAACAGAAACTTAGAAACCGCGGTAAATTTGCATACTTCTGTAAAACGATGTGTAAATGTTAGTTCTTATGAGACACAGAAACTCTGTGCCTAGTTTTATTGGTAGTTGACGTTAGGAAAAACCCAACGGACCGCGAGAATTTTTTTATAAAACGTTTTAGTAACACATACATGTAAGTTTCCACATTTTTCAGTTAAGAGAAAAATCGATCATTTAACTTGAAAATGAAAGGAACCACTGGTCAGTGGTCAATCTAGCCCTAAGCATGGGCAACACATTAGTTCTTAACTCAAATGGGATTCTGGGAGTTCATAATTGTAGTATATTCATTCTTGTTATTTTTTTACTGTGTAAAGATAAGAATAAATAAAATTTGGATTATATTGGACTGATTTAGTTACAGATCGAGAAAGGTATCCCCAATCCTTTTGTTACTGAATTCAGTAAACCGTGACACAATCGATTATGAAACACTGCTCGTGTTATTTCAAATGTGATCACGTGATGCACTGTTTGGCACCACGTGATGTACTGTTTGGTACCTCGTGATCACTTTGTGACATAGTTCGAGCACTGCGATAGATAACGGCGCCGTTTGTCGTATTTGCAACCGTTAAATTTGCCCGTTTCTAAGCAGAACGCACGACGTTTCTAGGCGGCTGGGAGCATGTTCCTCTGATAAGATCGATCTTATGAGCCGAACGTGCTCCCAGCTGCCAAGAAACATTCTCTATTCTGCATGGAAACGTGCGAATTAAACGGTCACAACGATCGCTCAATCTGAATCCGCTGTATCTCTCGCATTGCGGCTTGGACCATGTGTCGAAGTGATCACCAGGTGCCAAAAAGTGCATCACGAGCAGCGTTTCAAAATTGATTGTGTTACGGTTTAGAATTAAGTATTACGTGTCTTTTGAGTGTTGATGCATCACTTAGGATTGGCCTCCGTGACGTCATCGTTAGTCGGTAAGAGCTGAGTCACGGAAAGCTAAAAATAGACACTTGAAGGGGTCGATAATAATATAGTTGATTTTATCAGATAAACCGAAAAAGTACTTGACTTTACTAACGTATGAGAGATAAGATGATGTCATGAATCAACAACAAAACAAAAATAGAAAAACTTCCACCAAACAAACAAGCAAACAAGCAAATGCATGAATAAAAACAACCACATACAGCAACGACAACAACAACAGCAAAACAAAACCCTAACACAACTGAATCTGAATTTTAACAAGATTCGAGGTGTTTTGATGTGGATTGAGCCGAATAAACCCTCTTTCAAGTGTTTTATTTAAAGCATTGCTTGGCTTTCACGAATCTTAATTAATGACATTGTCATAAGCACTTGAGCTCATCATCAAAAATTCAAAAATACATTTTTGAAAAAAGTACAATGCTAAAACGAAATGAGAGCTGCAAAAGATGCAGGATCTCAAATTTCTCGTTATTTCAAAAATTTAAATTCATATTTTATAGAGCTTTCCAAAACTTTTAGGAGTTAAATAGCAATAAGGGGTGTAGTAATCCATGACTAAAACCATGCTGTGTTTCTCAAGTTAATATATGTAGCTATTGATACAAGTGGGTTTAAAAAACCTAGAGTCGCATCGATAGATCTTGACGTAAGACCACGCCCACAAGCATTACATACTGATGGATATATCACCGTTGAACGCGTTACGTGATGCACACTGTTCAGTTGTTGGAGCCGTTATAACATTATAACCTAACAACGCTCACAGAATAAATCCCAAGAGCGGAAGCAATCATCGATTTTCCAAAGCTTCAAGGTCCTTCAAGTCAGAAGTGAGAAGACTTTATCATCAAGTAAGTGTCCTCGCAAGGATGGAAGTGTTTGCTTTTGTCTTTTAATATCCAGAATCGGAATGTTTGAGCTTTAAATTTGAAATATGGGCAAAAGATACAAGGTCTTAACATAACGGAAAGCCATAGTTATCGTCGTCAACTATCAATTTCAAAAAGTGTTTTTTTGGTGCAAGGAATGTTTTGCAACCCTGATAAAAGAGTCTCCTTTTAACCTCCTCGAACGAGACGAGAGACGCGAGAAGGAAAGATTAAAGGAGGACTCTGTTAGCAGGGTGTATTTGAGTATGAATTAAAAGGGAAGAAGTATTGAATATTCATTAGCGTCTTTCATGGTCTCATGATCTCGTTGTTTTTTATGCTTCGTTGTTCTCTATTCTTCATTGACAGAGAATCGACTCGGGAGAGACAGAGAGAATATACGGCTAACGCATTTCTCGCCTTAGTTAACTGACGCTTAGTGAACACGCATGAGTAACTGAAAGCACTTTGACTTCAAGGTCAATTTTGAAGACCTATGAGTATCAATAACCCTAGATAAAGTTACAAACACACTACGGTACTTAAATTTCAAGCTTTCATCTTACTTTTCACTCGTCGACTGTTGTCACAGGAGAAGAATGAAGGCAAAGACAAGCAGTAGATACACCTTGTTCCTCGTCTTACTGGTACTTGGACAGGAGTTCAGTGTTGCTTTACGTGTTGCACCACAAACTAAAGCGCTGCAGAAAAAAGGTTAGAATTAATATAAGATTGAGGAATAGATTTTGAGAATTGATAATGTGAGTTTAATTGGACCATGAAAAAAGTTGTAAAGAGCATTTATGGGCCAATATAGGTAAGATAATTTTTTTTGCAGATTCTCCCAAAAACTAATCCTCTTACTTAAGAAAAACAAAGTAAAATATTTATTTATTGAAATATTATTGTTACCATCCTCCTCCTCTTCATCATCTCGTATAGAATTATGGAAATTACATGCCCCTTCCCCCCCCCCCTCCAAAAAAAAAAAGAAGAACACAATGAGTGTATTTTGAGAGCGTGAAATGAACCGAAGAACATATTTTCTTTTTATTCCATTTCAGAAACCAGAAAAACTTATCTTGAAGAACGAAGCCGTCAAAAACGTAAGTCAAAGCCCAGAAGTTGTTTCAGGGTTCAATCTGTGAGTTATCCATGTCCTGACTTAGATCAGCCCAGAAGTTGTTTCAGGGTTCAATCTGTAAGTTATCAATGCCCTGACTTAGATCAGCCCAGAGGTTGTTTCAGGGTTCTATCTGTGAGCTAGCCATGCCCTGACTTAGATCAGCCCAGAGGTTGTTTCAAGGTTCAAAATGGAATCCTATTAATTCACGTGTATTCTGTTTCAGGGTCGTTCACCATTATCCTGCTCGCCATTACATTAGGAGTCTCAGCGGCAGGCGTTGGGTTCGAGATCTACAATAAAGTCAAAGGCTGCTGTGGCACGTACCCTGATGCCTGCCAGTACGCAAAAGAAATCGATGCATTTAGGAAAACTCTTGCCAACAAGACCAAAGAAGTAGATAAACTTTTTCTCAGAGGTATGGTAGAGCCAGTAAGCTAGAGAGTTGATGGTCAACAAAGAGCTCAGCACTACGCCTATTTCAGGAAAGGATCCATGATTTTCTTCAGGGAGGGGTCCGCCAAGAAAGAGATAGTTATTATGTGTTGGATATCTTCAAAGCTGCAGTAGGGGCACAAAGTCGACCCAAGGAGGAGGGGGGGGGGGGGAGAAGGGTGCACCCTTAGAATCAAAGAAGACAATATAAAATTAGATTGGATCACTGAGAGCCCTTCGTTTCATCGGCAGAGACCAAAATCAAAGCAAGCTGCTCTGAGAACAGCTCAGGGGTGGATCTCCGATTTTCTTCAGGGACGGGTGCTGCGTTGGAAGGGGACCCACACGAAAAAAAACCCACTGAGCTAAAATAATTAAAAAAACACGATTATCAACCAAGAAAGAGAACGTTATTAAAGTATTGTATATCTTCAAAGTTATTTTCGTATTTTTAACAGCAAGGAATATGCAAGAAGATGTGGTCCAGGCTCATTACCAGATACAGGAGATGTGGATAGATCTGCTCGCTATTGGACGATACCAAGAAGATATCATACAAAGCCTTACGCCAGGAACCGTCAAGAAATTTAACTCCAAATGGGCAGAGATTGAGGTATTTTAAATAGCTGAACATTGTATCGTAAATATTTAATTCGCTCAGAGTTTGAAGAAGATGAATATATTATTTAGCCATTTCCTGCTAATTTTCCTAACATGTGCAGTGGTTTAACACGTCATCCATTTCCCCGCCAATTTTCTGAACATGCGCATTGCTTTAACGCGTCATCCATTTTCCCGCCAATTTTCTGTACATGCGCGGTGCTTTAACCCGTCATCCATTTTCCCGCCAATTTTCTGAAGATGCGCAGTGCTTTAACATGTCATCCATTTTCCCGCCAATCCCTAAACATACGCAGTGCGATTTCATTTAAACGGTGAAGCCACAGCCCATAAAATCTAACAAGACGGCTCTTGTTCTAAAATTACGAATTACATTTCTTTTTTTTTCTTTTTTTCTTTTCAGCAACAACTAAAAAATGGCAACAAGACAGTTCAAAGCTGGACCTATCAACAAATCGATCTGAAGTTCAAATCCTACTTGGATCAAGCAAGTACCGCCCTGGGTGGGATGTCTAGTTTTGTAAGCAACGCCTTGAGTGCTGTATATACCGCGGCTCTGTATTATTACAGAGTTAATACACTCAATAAGGTGAGGAGTTATAATCCTTGTGTGGCTTAGTCTTTTGGTTGACGTAACAAAAGAAACCAAGACCAAATCTTGTGTCCAAGTCAACCGTCATGGCGGATATGACGTCACATACACAAGGACAAAAGACATGGTCGCCATGTTGGTTGACATGACAAAAGAAACCAAGACCAAATCTTTTGTCCAAGTCATCCAACATGGCGGTTATGACGTCACATACACAAGGACAAATGGCATGGCCGCCATGTTGGATGACATAACAAAAGAAACCAAGACCAAATATTTTGTTCAAGTCATGCAACATGGTGGCTATGACGTCATATGCACCTCAAGGATACAAAGTTTATAAACATAATATCAGATGCACTCATTATATTGATATCGTTGATCGTATCAGATGATTAACCAGTTGAGTACTGGAAAATCTTACCGGTTATTAGTAACTGCTCGTCATACAAAAGCTGCAAAGACCTTGGGACTGAATGACGTTGGTTTGAACCAGTTCATCAAGGATACAGCGGTTTCTAAAGTCGAAAGTAGGTTTGCCCGAGGATATAGCACCTTTTATAACCTCTATTGGGTAGCAAGCTCAGTTCTATCAATAGGTAAGTCATATACTGTTGTGGCATAGATCTTTTCAACTGTTTGGGTGTACGTAAAGACTTCTTATTTCAAACCACGTGTTAGAGTGCATTCAGTAAAAGCGTGAAACACTAATTACTAAATTGTGCAAAATAGTGCTAGTTGAACAAAAGAAAACAAAAGAATTAGCATAAAATAGTACAAAATAGTGTTACTAATGTTTCATGCTTTTACTGAATGCACTCTAGCTTGTGAATTTAAATTAAGTGGACATCTAATATGAAGGCAGCAATTGCTCAGTTCTCCCGAGCCAGAAGCTTACGTTTAAGCCGACCAGGGGTGTCATGTGATCATGATTTGATGGTTTGACGTGATTGGTAAAGTCACATTATCAGTAGAGTCACGTGGCCATTCATGTCACGCGATCTTATATGACCAATCATATTGAAAGACTCATAACAAAACATGTTTTCTTGGCAGGCTTTGACATATGGCGTGCTGTCCAGTCGGTCCTCGCTTGCAAGGACAAGAGGGACAAAACGAAAGAATTAAGGGATAACTGGAGGGCCGCTGACCAGGGGATGGACAAGATCAAGAAAAAATCCACAGAATACTACAACTTTCTAAAAAACAAGGTACTCTAGATTTGGATTAATTAGGTCAGTCACGTGACACGGCGAACACGAGACGTATTACGACATTGATTTTATTAGTGTTTGTAGTGTCAAATGAGCAAAGATAGCTTCAGTTTGTTGCTTTCCGTTGACACGTCAATGTCTGAAGCAATCATTTCATTGAAACAAATTATAGCCTGATCAAAGCCAGGACACGGCTATCTCACAGATTGAATCCAGAAACAACCTCTGGGCTGATCTAAGTCAGGGCACGGCTAACTCACAGATCGAATTCGAAATTAGTTAGTTCAGTGGATTTCTGAGGAGGGAAAAATACCGGAGAACTCCGCTGTGAAAAACCCTCGAATCAAGCGAGAGACTTACTCTATTCACATGTAATGCCGAATCGACTGAGGAACGACTAAATTATGCAAAAACCTTTTTTCTCAGGGTTGGGCGTACGTCAAAGGAAACTTAACCGACGCTGACCTCATAATGAGCCTGAACAAGTTGAAAACCATGGTCAGCTCAGCCAGACCTCAGACAGCAAATCTCACAAAAGCTACTATGAAAATCGGGAATTTCATATCCCAGATCAACTCTTCAATCGATGATTACGACGCGACTCACGCCCTTCAAGGCGGTCTGATTGATGGGCTCATGATAGTGAAAACTCTACTGGCTTGCAGTGCTGCGAGAACCAAGTTCTTGTATTACGTCTCTGAACAATGTAAACAAGGACTTTATTCACTTCATGCTATTTATGAAAGTGGGAAAACGAAATTTCTGGTCACTGATGTTAACTGTGTGACATCCGTTGGGCTATCTGATGCTGTTTCGTGGCTTGAAATGGAGAATATGATGGCTGCGAGGGCAACGAAAGAAAATTACCAGAAGGATTGCATTTTGAATAATTCTGATAAAAAGGATCATGCCTGTTGGTGAGTAAATGGTATTCCTGTGGTCAGACTAAATACTTTTGGGTCCCTGTGGTTTTCAAAGTAAGTAAGTCTGGGCACTAGAAAACCACTAGTGTTCACCTAGAAAACAAAGTGCATCTTGAGCATCATAATAGGTAGAAGAAATCATAGGTACCCAGTCTAGACCAGAATCCTCAAACACTATATAGACCTCTTGCAGCACGTCGAAATGTAGCTCAATTTGGAGGACAAAACAATATAGGTTCCAATTCTCAGGAGATTGAAATTCTATTGTTTTGTCCTCCAAATTGAGCTGCTCTGACGTCACGCGCAAGGGGTCTATTAGACAAAAAGTAATGCATGCTGGTCTAGCTTGAATACAAGTGACACCGCATATAAAGTTAAGCGTGAGGAGCAAAAGGTACTCAAGCTAGACCAGCATGCATCACGTCCAGGCAATATGATGATAAGAGTAAAGCGACTAAAGTGCATTTGAAAAAAATTCTGAGACTGGTTTTTGTGTTTTTTTTTTCAGGCTTAGGAACCAAGGGTATGACAACAATGCAATAGTGCAAAAGATGGCACTAACTTTGGTTCAAGTAGAGCATTTTACAAGGAACTGTCCACAAACCTTGACACCTGCACAAATATCAAATATTTGCTTCTTTAGAAGCTTGGGGGCTTCTGATGCACTTATTCAGGCAAATGTTTTCCCTAATTTTAACCTTAGTGTTATTCAAGCTGTCACATGCCCCTAGTAAAGTGACTTGTCGCGTCACGTGACATGGTGTTACGTCACGTAGGTTTATGTCATGTGACTTCTCATCATGTGACTCTTATAATTGTTAAATTGTTTTACTACGTGGTTTGACAGAAGCACGTGTCAAGCGTAATCACAGGATCTATGTTAAGGTGGGTTCTATGAGGTTTTGTGCAATTGTACTGTGAACTATGACTGACCGTGTAAATAAAATAGCTCTTATTAACCGAGTTTGAGGTCCGTAACGTAAGTTATGTACCGAATTTTTTCCCAATGGCTCAAGCGTGCAGCGCGCGGGCCATAAAAAGTGGAAAAAACGAAGATCTATAACTTACGGTACGGACCGAGCAAACGAGGTTAATAAGATATTCATTATTGGCAAGGCTAGGAGAGATAATTTTGATATTCGGTCTGTACTGTAAGTTATGGACCACAAATTGACCAATCATAGCGCGTGAAATTACCTTGCAATATAATTAATAGACTAACTGACTGACTGTCCGTCTATCCGACAACCGATTGATTGACCGACTGTCTCACTGACTGGATGACTGAATGAATGAATCAATAAGCCAGTCAGTCATACAGCTACTCATTAAGATAAATATATAATTAAATAACTAAACATCTTGGAGACGCAAGATTATTTTTGGCAGAGTGTAATAATGTTTCACTTACTCACAAGTTTCACAAGTCGCTCATTATAGACGCCTCACAAGTTCAACCAATGAATCAAAGATAATTTCACATTACATGTAATCAATTAACGTGTAAAATAAAACATTTTTCTTTTGCTTTATGAAGTTAAAATCAAAGCAGTTGTCTGTTTGCGCTTCGGGGCATCAAAGAAAAACTTAACGGAAAAATGTATTGTTGTACATTGGGATCTGTTTGGGAAAATACTACATTTGAACGAAGACACTGTTGTGTTGACATCAGAATCTCAACTAAATAAGACAAAACAACAGGGAATGAAGGTCGGCCGTGTAGCGGTGGTGCACTTGCATCCCACCTTTTTAAACTTAAAAGTTCTCAGGTCCGATTCCTGAACTTGGCATCACATATGGGTAAAGTTTGTTAGGTCTCTCCCCTGATTCAAGGTTTTTTCTCCGGGCTCTCCAGCATTAACTCCCCCGCAAAACCTAACACGCTAAATTCCAATTCGATCTGTGAGTTATATTAGCCGTACCCTGACTTTGATCAGCTCAGAGGTTTGTCAGCTTGTCTATAAAATTGAAAGGTTTTGAAGGACAGAGCTAGATTGAAGAAGGCATTTTCGTGATGCGAAACTACCCCTTTAGCCGATTCAACGGTCGTTTCCATTTTCACTGCTGACCAAATGCGTTCGGCAGGTTGATAACATGAGCAGGTGACCCCAAGAACTGTCCACCAATGATGCGCATGCGCAGACGATCAACGCTGAAAATATCCTGCGTTCACGGAATGTAGTGACTTCATCCAAGCCTGATTTTCGACTGAAGGGCCCTATCGCAAAGGATTTGGGAAAACAAAGCTTCCCTCCTCGACTTCCAAACTACTTAAAGTCGACTTCGACCTCAAAGGTATTTATTCCCAGCGATATTTATCAGAGAATTTCCTTTTGAACGAGTAACTTCAGATCTAGAGGTCTTGTTACAAAATTACTAAAAAATTATTTTCTAAAAATATCTGTGATTCATAAATCTCAGTCCAATCTTTGTTCATTCGTCTTCAGAAAAAATAACTAACTTTGGTTTTTAATGCTAAATTCATTCAAATTATATTGTTTTTAGTCTAAATGAATGGCTTCATATACGAAACGAGAAAACTGTAAATAAAACATGGAAGAACTAAAAACTACCGGTTAATTTAGACGAAACCTTGTTTATTCCTGATGTGGTTCAATACACTTGTAGTATAAGGTCAAATACTACTGTTTTGTGCGTTTGTAACTTTAACGAGTATTTTTGATCTGCTTTTGAAATAAACATACCAAAAAAGGAAAAAAAAAATTGTAATTTTCAGTGAAAAAAAATCCGACTTTTACTTCTTGGAGATTATATTTGATCATAGAAATCAACGTTTGTATTAAAAAATTAATAATTTTTTAAATATTTTTTATTTCATTTCTATTCTAACTATCTCAGTTTTTGGATATTTTAATATGTACATTTTTACTAATGTTTTGTCGTTATTTTTGACATGGAGGAAAAAGATAACAATGGAGTACTTTGTTATGATTCAATACTTTGGAGTACTCTTACTGGCTTGTTTGACAGGTACGTCAATAAACTTTCATTCACTTGACACAACACAAGCATTACAAACTGTCTTGTGTAGGTATCTAAAGACTTTCAGACGGATACGGCGAAGGAGAGGAATATTGGGTGAGGGAAGGGGAGCGAATAGTGACGAGAGAGGAAGAGGGATGTGAGAAGGAACGAGGAGAGGAGCGAGAGGGAAGAGGCGAGAGGAGAGAGGAGAGGAACGAGAGGGGAGGGGTAAGAGAGAAGCGAATGGAGACGAGCAATGGGGAGAGATGAGGGAAGGAGAGAGGAGAAAGGGGGAGTGGCGAGGTAAAGGGAGAGGAACGAGGGGAGAGAGGAGAGGGTAAACATACATCTCAGAAACCAATGTTCCTCCACTTTGTCCCTTTCTGGCTTATTATAATATATCGATTTACCGATTGCGCACATACATGACTCGATAAATATCTGTCTTTTGTCAAATTCGGCTTTGATGAAATCGTTAGGAAAATTGGATTTAGAAGTAGTTTCATAGAGTAGCTCTTAATTTATCTTATGAATTAAAATATTGGAAATTTCATGTTACGGAGTAAGTCAGAAACTTAGAAAAAAACACTCAAACGAAGAATATTTAAATTCCCCCTCATAAGAAACTGATCAAATTTTTCAAAATTTCCCTACCTTGAAATATCTGCGAAATCGCCAGCATTCCAGACAGACACTTCCTAGCCTTGCCAAGCTCCTTACCACCATGCCTCGTTTTCAGATTAACCAATAATCGGCCTTTCCATTAAGTCTCGTTCTGAAACTAATCAATGAAAATTCTTCCTTTTAACAGCTGCCAAACTTGACCTCAAAAACCAAGACGCCTTGCAGTGCAGTAGAAGTGCTGTGGATTACAATGTAACATTAATTAAGGGAGCAAAGGCTGGGAAATTCTACAAATTAGATAAAGTGAACAGAATAGATGATTGTATCAACCACTGCTGTGACAGTAAGAGCTGTGATGTCGCATTCATGGTCACCAATGCGTGTTATATGGTACAGTGTAATAGCAAGGAGTCGTGTGAGATTCAACAAGCAAAAAGACCTAAATTGGGGACTATTTTGTCTGTGGTTAATAAGAAATCGAAATTAAAAGGTAAGGAGAGAAGTGGGAAATGAATGAAAAATGAAAAATTAGAAAAATGACCAACATTTCAATTATTTCTTATTTTCATTATTATTTTTATTTATGATAAGGAAACAAACTTAAAAAATCGGGTACAAACTGGTAACTGGGAATGAAAATATTCTAGTTTTAAGTTCTCTGTTGCTCAGGGTTAGCCTTGATTTTGTGTAGAATATTCACGTGCTCCAGCGAAGCTCTGTAAAATTTCAATGCCTTCATATTGTTGAAATTGTAAATTCTTTACTTTACCGTTGGTATTTGTGAATATTTAGACACTGAAATGAGGCTAACCCTGAGTAAATGAGTCTGTAATCAAAGCAAAATTGAATCGCAACTTGTCTATTACGTGCTGGGGCGGATCACAAAATCAAAAAAGATGATGACCTTTTTCTATACTAACCAACTAACTCCAAGGTAGAAAAAGGGGGGGGGGGCAAACTACCTATATCCGCTACTGGTGTGCTAGACAAACGTTCCAAAGCGTTTCGAAACGTTTAAATTCATATAGGGGAGCCAATTTACGGAATAATCTAACAGAATCTCAGAGATGTGCATCTAGTTATAGTCAATTTGCTAATAGACTATGATACACTTACAATATTCATTATCAGTTTTAATTAAGGGTTGGGGAATAGGTTGTTTAAGTATTATATAAATAAATTTATTGTATGTTTTATTTTTTATTCACGGCTCTCAGGAAGAGCATTAGTTGTATGAATGAGATTCCGTGTTGAAATAAAAGTGATTATTATAAATTAAGCGGGAAAACATAACGGTTACAGAAGAGTAAAAAATATTTTGATATTTGTCAGATAAACCTGATGCTGTGCCCGCAGTAGATGAGAACCTTGCAGAAAAACCATTAAGTCCTTTTGTTAGTGCAGATGATGGCATGACGACTGTTAGTGCGTTTGGGGTGAGTGTTATATGAGTGTGTAGTCCATTGGGTGGATCATAGTAATGCCAATTATCATTCATTAATTTTATTGAACCCTGAAACAACCTCTGGGCTGATCTAAGTCAGGGCACGGCTAACTCACAGATCAAACCCTGAAACAACCTCTGGACTGATCTAAGTCAGGGCATGGCTTACTCACAGATTGAACCCTGAAACAACCTCTGGGCTGATGTAAGTCAGGGCACGACTAACTCATAGATTGAACCCTGAAACAACCTCTGGACTGATGTAAGTCAGGGCGCGGCTAACTCACAGACTCAGATGTGATACCGAGTTCAGGAATCGAACCTGAGACCCAGAGGTGAGAGGCTACACCACCCTTGATTCCTTTGCGCAAATGATGTTACAATTGTGCATGCTCTCTTAAGATCAACCGCTGACCACTTTCTGCTTGATTTAATCAGACTGGTAAATACAAACGAACCAAGAGGTCTTCAGACGTGATTGACATGGTGGTTGCTATTGGTTGCGGGACAGTTGCAGTCTGCGTGGGCGTGGCTGGTGTTATCATGATGACAAGAAGATTGATTGACAACAGTAAAAACACAGCAGCTTAATGGCTTCCATGTCAGTCATACCAGATAATTATCAGATTAATATTAACATTAACTATTACATTGATATTAATATTAAATGCATCCAATATTTGGATTGTAAATAATCATAATTCAAGGCTAAAACTCAACCTCCCATTTTGTTTGCCAAAAGTTTTAACAGTAAGAAACCATGCGACGAGGGTACTTATTGAGCCCGCATTCATACAGACTAGCGGAGTTAGTAGTGGTATGCTGGAAACGGTCGTTTCAACACAGGGATCCCGACATATTTTTTGTGCTTCTTTAACACTGCATTTTAACCAAGGGAAAAATAGGATCTGCGAGAGTACAAGTAAAAAGTGAATGGGTAAATTAATTTTATCGGATATTGATACAAGAATTATCGCTTAAAGACTGGAGAGAACCGACCGGTAAAATATACGTTGGGCTGCCTTTGGTATGATGTGAGCACTTGACAGGTTGTCATGACAACGACGAATCATTAATTTGAGAATGGTCAGTATATAATTGTTTGGAGGATTAAATATTGGCCAATACTGAAAAGCTCAAAAACAGTAACGAACTTAACACATAAGGAATCTGTATAATTAGTTATTCGCTAGAATAGAAACTGAACCAAACGACAATAAAATTACGACAAATTGCAATTTTTGCTGAGTTGATCATTTGGTATATGCTTAATTGTGTTCGTTTTTCCTTAGATATATGTTTATTCAAACGATTTATTTGGAATACGCTTTTTCAATTCAATTTCTTATATCTTATTTTTCGTTATTTTGTATTTCTAGTGTTTGCTTTGAAATTGTTCTTAATTTTTCCACTTTCCCTTTAATCCTTTATTTCTTTTACCCTGTCTTAAAATCAAAGATTTTCACTTTCCTAATCTCTCGCATTTTTTCTTTTTTTGCATTGTTTTCCTAAGTTCTTTAATTCTCTCTTCATTACACACGTTTTTCTTTTTTTTCTCAGCTTTAATATTATTAGACATTATTATTATTATTATTATTATTAATAATGTCTAATAATATCTAATAATATCTAACAAACTTTTATCATTGTCACAATCTTGAAATTTGTTCCTTTCCTAATCTCTTATATTTTTCTTTCTAACATTTGTACTTCTTGTTCATCTAAGTTCCTTAACTGTCTCTTTATTACCGCTTGCTAATTTTCTTTTTCCCCACTATTTTCTGTTTAACCATTTAAATATTTTCCAATTCTTTATTACTTTTTATTCTTAAATTTTATTTCTTTATCTTCTTTGTTAAGTCCTTACACTCTCATTCGAATTTTCCCTCCACTATTTGGCAAATTAAATCACCCCCTGGTTCACTATCAACTACAATAATAGTCACTTACTTAATCTTAATAGGTATCGTAATCTTTAAATCCTCACAAAAATTTCACTTCGAATTCCTAATTCTCTTCGTCACTTTCCTCAGCTTCAAATTTACAAATCCATTATCCAATCCTAACTTCTAATTTTTGTATCAATAACATTTACTTATACACAGTGCTTAATTACTGTTCAGTAAATGGAGTTTTTCCTTTCTTTAACCTGTCATAAACAATAATCTATCGAGCTGGTGATACATTGATATTCGACGGGTTCCATGGCCTTTGTAAAAGGCTATAACTCGCGCTGTTATTTTTTCACGTCGTTGGACGATAAAAAAGTGCTTAAAAAACCTAATTTACCAACTCAAACTTTACAAGATTCTTTTATCCACTTTTAAAAAACGTAATTTCTATGCAATGAATAATAAGGAATTTGTAAAGATTTGATTCGAGTAAAGATAGTCTTTAAATATTAACGTGTTCCTTCGCTCTTTATCAAAATAAAGCAATGACGTAATATTTTGCTTTCAGTTTCATCTTTCGTTCGTTCTTTGATTCATGTCGTCTCAGCTCTGACTAAATCTGAGCGGAAAAAGCTATCGTTGTGATGGAATGGACTAAAAATCCTTAAAGTTAACTGGAATTTGTAAGTATATGTAGATAATCGTTGAGGTTTTATGGGTAATTTAGTCGATTGTTAGCATCAAAGTTGTTCATCGGTGTCGACGCGTGATGGATGAATAACCAACCAACCAACCAAATGGCGGACTTTGTTCTGAGTTTTTTTCTTCAAAATTAAAGTAATTCTAAAGAGACAGCCTTAAGAATTTATCTCAGAAATAATAGGTTCTAAATTCCCTAAGCGAATAAGTAGTTTTTTAATGAGAATCTAAGCTTTGGGGCTCCAATTGATAAGTGACAAAAATATACTATTATGCTATCGTTGAAAACCAGACAAATCAGTTACTACAATGTACTGGTGCAAATCATGAACTACTAGTTTGATCCTTCAAGCAGATACTTAAGAAATAATCCTGAAATAGTGACATTCATATTTTACAACTTTAACGTCCCATTTTAGCGAAGTGAATGCGACAAAATCAAAAGAGCAAATCCTATTATGTTATTGTATTTTCTCAAAGGCAACTGAAAGGCATGCTGGGAATTTTTAGCTTTTAAATTGAATTTGAAGTATTTCTTTTTTGATGAATTTTACTTGAAATGCATCAGAGAATAAAAGCAAAATTAGGAAAATTGATAAATTTTCGTCGGTAAAATCAAACGAATTTCATTAAGAAGTATACAGTCAGAATACGTTAAATTTCAATTCGATCTGTGAGTTAGCCGTGCCCTGACTTAGATCAGCCCATAGGTTGTTTCAGGGTTCGATCTGTGTGAGTTAGCCATGCCCTGACTAAGATGATCAGCCCAGAGGTTGTTTCAGGGTTCGATAGCATCGAGGTATCGTTCAATGCAAGGGGATCCCAAGATGTACATTCAAGACTCCATTATATAGGAGCTCTGTATAAGACAACTCACAATGCATACACAAATATCAGTACAGATACACTGAGTACTTACTTCCTCGACTCCTTTGCGGCAAGACTTGTTGCTTGTACCACACAGCTATTCTTTTTTTCACTTCATTCCTTAATTGTTTCAGGTTAAACAGTGAAGAGATACTTTCCTGAAACAGAAAATGAAGCATTGTTGGCAGATTGTATGGGCATTTCATATCATCACACTTGCCACTGCACAAGGTCAGTTATTGTTTGTTAGAGTAGATTGATGAGACTAGGGGGAAAAAATTATGGTACACACTGTACCGTACCGTGCCTTGTCTGCACATCCTGATTGGATAAGCATACAAAGCAGTCACCTCGCGCCCTGCGACTGGTTTAAAGGACACCGTGTCTCCTTGTACATCGCCACCATGTTGGTGGTATAGATTTCTCATTAGAATTTTTTATAAATACCACCAACATGGCCGCCATGCCTTTGTCAAATAGACATCATATCAAGCCTTATATAACTACACGCTGTTTCATCGTTATGCGCAATGCACCCTGGGAATTTACCTCACAAGGCAACCTTAATTTCTCTTCCCCCAAACGATCCCATCATGCTTTGCACTAGATTCGTGACATGAATGCTTTTAAATGCTATTCTATTGACATTTTATTACGACATATTTTATTATCTGTTTTTCTTAAAATAAGAAAGTAAAAAGGCTTAGTGGAGACCAGAATGAACGCGGGCTCACTACGAATGGTAACTAATGGTAACTAACATTGAGTGATATTTTTCTCCTGCAGTTTTCCAATACTTTCTAGTGGATCAGAAAGGAGAAAACGCCAAAGTCCTCGACACGATAAAACTACCGACATGCACGCACCTGGACATCAAGAAAGGTGTCACGCTACGACAAGGAATAAACGCGGGAAAATTCAATAAACTTGGCGTGATGCGTGACATGCAGACGTGTGTAGACGCGTGCTGTCACGATCCATCGTGTGACGTCGCGTTCATGCCCGGGAATGTTTGTTACACAGTTAAATGTCATTCTGATAAATCCTGTGAAAGTATCCCTGCGATACCATCCATGGCAGCCAATGGAAGTGTACAGATCTCGCATATTGTCAGAGGAGGGGGGAAAGGTGATGATATCGAGAACTTTAAAAAGACACAAGGAATCGGGAAATATGGTAAAATCTCGAGAATTTTAAATTTTATACAAGCGTTATGTTATGATTTTTTTTAAAAAAAAAGATTGAACGTTCCACAAGTTCGGCTTCGAATCTTTCTCATTTTCTTATTTTCTGTTTTCAATTGTTTTTTTTTTAAATTGTTTTTTCTTTCCTCCCTCCCTTCTTCTCCGTCCTCCGTTCCTTCTTCTCTACTCTACTCTTCTCTCCCTTTCTTCCTTCCATCTTTCAATCCATCCACCATCCTTCCTTCTTTCCCTTCCTTATATTCCTTTCCTTCCCTTCCTCCCTCCATCCTTCCTTCTTCTTTTCGTTATGCTACAACATATAAGTGTAAATATAGATGGACAAGTAATTGAAACTAACTTAATATTAATATCTTTTAGTAACGAAAGAGCCCCATCGCTGTGTCCCGAGTAGAATTGCCTACAACTATACACTCAGAGGTGGTAAGACAGCAGGGAACGTGCAAGAGATAGGAATGGTCGATAGCGTGTACGACTGCATCGATCGATGCTGTCAGAGCGAGTCCTGTAACGTAGCTTTTTTCTTGAAGCAGAAATGTTACACCGTGGAGTGCTACTCTGACGAGCTCTGCCAAAGTGTGCCCGTAAAGAAATCGAAAAGTTTTAACCCGACGATCGTTTATATGAATAAAAGAAACGAAAGACGACAGAAACACAAAGGTAACTATTGCTAGGTAACCTTTGTTACCATGATTATCATTAGCCCCCTTAATCAATGACGGGCTTTTAGTCTTAACTGGTAACACCTTTGTTGCTATAGTTACCGTTTAATCATTAACCCTGACATGCTTAAATAACTTGCAGATTTCTGTGCCACGCCCTGTGTGAATGGACTGTGCACGGGTGAAGATAACTGCTTATGCGATCGAGGCTTTGAGGGCAAAGATTGCAACAAAACTGCAAAAATAGGTAAGAAAAAAAAAACATGAGTCTCCTCTGTAAGCTCTTGCCTGATTATTCTTTTCAATTCTTGTCAGATTTTAGTGGTCGTAATTTGTAATAAGTCTGATCTTCTGTGTGGCTCTATTTCAGGTTTTTGTGGATTTAATGGTTGTGGAGTGTATGGCAGATGTCTTAATAATGATACATGTGAATGCGCCTTGGGGCACTTTGGTGACGTCTGCAGCAAACGATGTAAGGATTCAATTACGTACCGTTAACTATACCTTAAAGCCTTGTTCACATTTGCGATGCAAGCGTTAGCATAATAACATACGCATACGCAAGCTCAGATAGTCTTTTACGCAGATAGTTTTTTACGCAAATAGTCTTTTAACCCTTTTGTATTTGGGCAGAACAAAACATTCAGTCATCCTTAAAGTACTATCTGCGCTTGCGTATGTCGTTATGCTTATGCTTGCGTTGCTAGTATGAACCAGGCTCAAGACACGGAAATACAAGGCACGGAAATACGAGCAACAAAATCGTGCAACTTGTGGCACAACATCGTTGCGTTGTAAGTTGCAGAGTGAATGTGGCTTGTTTTACCAACCCGCGCAAAACAACATTTTTGTAGCGCGGCTTTGTTGTAAGGAGTAGAAGCTTTTTCTACTCTCTGCAGCAACGGGAAGTTGATTACACGTGGGGCGGTAAAACGAACAACAGTCGCCCTTCAACTTGCAACAACTTAGTAATGTTGCGCTACAAGTTGCACGATTTTGTTGCTCGTATTTCCGTGCCTTTAAATAGCAAATAACTGTTTTGCCATTTTACCCACAACACTATTGACGTCCACCGGCCCATCAATTAGTAAATTCTTTTTTGTTACCATAGTAACGTGCAATCCTCCCTGCCACAATGGAGTCTGCATTGACAACTCTACAGAGTCAAGAGAGTGTAAATGTTACGTTGGTTGGGAAGGACAACACTGTAATATTTCAAACGGAGGTAAGATCACGCATGCGCATATACTAAATCTGGGCGTTCAGAAGTGTTCGGTTGGTATATATCATAGTGGTCGATTTTTGGAGGTAATTAGGTCGATGTTTGGAGGTGACTGGCCGTATTTGATGAAGACTTGTGCCTAACAGTTCCGCATTTTGTTTTAGCAACTATAGTTAATGCCAAAGATGGAGAAGAAGTTTTATTCACGAAGATGAGCGAAGAAACAGATCTCCAAGTAAGTTAGTCATTTCGATATAATCTTTAACTTTGGGCGTCATAATTACGAAATTTAACTTCTCTGTTACTTGATATACAAAGAAGTTATTCTTCGTTTGCCGCCATTCATGTTGGTGGTATTTGGCAATAGATTTGTTAACACCTTCAACATGGCCGCCATGTCTTTGTCATTCGACTCTCTTAGGAATGGTTGCAAACCAACAATACTTATGAAAAAATATTATGGCCACAGTAAAGGTGCGATTACACGGAGCAATTTTCTCTGCAACTTATCTCGCAAAAGCGTTTCGACACAAGTTGCAAGAGAGTTTACGCAGTGCAACGGAGACGCAATCGATTCCAAACGATTACTGCAACTTGTCTTGGAACATTTTTCAAATTCCACTGTAAGTTACACGCCGCAATGCTCCATGCAATTTGTGCCACAAATCCGTTGCGAGACAAGTTGCAGAGAAAATTGCTCCTTGTAATCCCGCGGTCTTAAGAGGGTTCCATTACTGACCTTTACTTTGATTTTGTTCAGATTCACGACCTGACCGGTTCCAATTCAGCTGATTCCATCTCTTCCCTTGCTGTCGCTATTGGATGTGGTGTTGCGGCAGCGATAGTCGGGACAGCGGCTGTTGCATTGGTAGCGCGGAGAGTTCTGGGTAAAAAGTCAACGAATTATGAACTTTTACGAGAACCAATCAGGCATCGAATGTAAAACAAACAAAAAACGCTTTCTCGTTTTGCGAAATTTCGTTAAAGAGAAACCTATGTATATAATGCCTAGAAGTGTAACGGAAACATCAGTTAGAAGTTACTTTTACCATGATCCTTTGCGGTATTAAATCCTCCCCTCTAGGGTGGACTTGGTGTATGTTCGTGGGGGGGGGGGGGGGAGAGAGGCAAGGGATTTTGGCTAACTTGTAGTAGGTCTTTGTAATAGGCTTAATATGCAAAGTTCTAGCTTGTAAAGAGTTAAAAATGGTCAATAATGCTAAAAGACTATGCATTCTTCTGGACTCTTTGTTTATCAAATTACAGGTTACAAACAGGGCATTGAATCGAGGCCATGGGTAGCAATTGGTACCTTGTAGCCTCGATCTAATGTTCTTTGTAAGGCTAATGAAAATGGCAACCATTTTAGGAAACAAGTATATTGTATCAATATTAGTTTTATAAGCCTGAAGTCTGCGAAATAATAACACTAGATTAAAGAGTTAGATCGGAGTGAAAATCGGAGAAAAGAATAAGAATAAAAAATCTTTGTAAACATACGATAAAAAATTCATCGTTTTTTTTTTAATAAAAAAGTAAACAAAATTCATGATCATTGCTTGTTCTTTATACTGCCTGCAATTTAGTTTATTAAAGCGAGAAAAACTCTAAAGCGTATTGAAAAATTCAGCTTGTTTATGGATCTTAGATCCTTCTAATATCCATAGCTTGTTTTATTATATGCCTGCTGAGTTAGTTAAAATGTTATCTATAGGACGTAGTTGTCATTCTACCTCCATCCTTGAGCTATCTTGAAACGTTTATCTAGTTTGGGAACAAAATTTATGCATGAAATTAAAATGAAAGATTTGTTTACGCAACCCGCAAAGGATCATGGTAAAATGGCTGTTTGGGAAAAACATTCATAACCTTCTATTTGTTGTCTTGTGTCTTAGTACACGGTCAACAAAGGGCTCCTGAAGGTCGCCAAAACAGAGTCTTTCGTTTCTTTGCGGAGAACAAAAACACCCACACTTTGGGGGGGGGGGGGGGGGAGGTAGGGGTATATACAATGCGTTGTCGTCCTAGATACCTTATATGGCGCTGTTTCTACCCGATCTAGACCAAAATGCACCTGGCTATCATACTCTAAAAGCACCTATTTTTCAACTTTGCCTTCTTGGGTTCAGTAAAAGCGCGGAAATACTCGAGCAACAAAATCGTGCAATTTGTCACGCAATATTGTTGTGTTGCAAGTTGCAGAGTGAATGTGACTCGCATTACCACCCTGTACAACAATATATGTTTGTTGCGTGACTTTGTTGCAGAAGTAGAAACTCTTTCTACTCTCTGCAAGAAAGAAAATTTGGTTGCGCAAGGGATGGTAATAGTATGAGCAACATTCACTCTGCAACTTACAACGCATCAATGTTGCACAAGTTGCACTATTTTGTTGCTCGTTTCCGCGCTTTAAATTCGCCTTTCTGAAGTGAAATAGGATTGATAATACGCAATTATCTGATCCCCAAATCCAACCCACAATCCTTGGCGCGACAATGTCGTTACCAGTCTTCCTCGAACTTTGGAAAGGCGAGCTGAAACAGCCTAATGTAGTCTAATGTACTTTATTGTGTTATCCCACATCAACAGAACACCCGGACGGATGGAAAGGCATTAAGTAGTATGACGTCACTGAATCACTGCATTGCATTATGGGAAATTACGACGTGGCCTTCGATGGAAAAAAATCCGCTTTACTTTCTGAATATTATTTATGGATATTATTTATATTTACCATTGTAATGATGTATTTTTTAAAGCAAATTATTACTAAAGTAAGGAGCATTTTGAAGCCCAGGAATCAAAATTTCTATATCAGTGTTTTATTTCGTCAATCGTCGAAAATCGAAAATCTATCGGATATCTAGATAGCTAATCAATAGTTGTTCGTACGTTGACCGATATTTAGATAGCTAATCAATAGTTGTTCATACGTTGACCGATATTTAGATAGCTAATCAATAGTTGTTCGTACGTTGGCCGATATTTAGATAGCTAATCGATAGTTGTTCGTACGTTGGCCGACAGACTACGAAGTTAATATTTAATATAGTCATATAAATTATGAATCAATCATTGCTCGTTTGTTTATCTATTTTTGTTCGCTTTTATGATTAACAATTTATATACTATTGTACATAAATCATTGTTTTTTACTTCATCAAGCTTCATAAAATATTTCCACATAACAAGAATACTTCAGCAGAGTATTTGCATTTAAAGAATTAAAAAAATTAACAGTAAATGAATAATAAACTGACATAAAAAAGAAATTCAGACTAACGTGCTCCATTGGAGTTCATCAGTAGAGTTTATTGGGTCTCTCCCTTGATTCAAGGGTTTTCTCCAGTTTCTCTGGTTTTCCTTCCTCCGCAAAACCTAACACGCTATTAAAATTCCAATTGGATCTGTGAGTTAGCCGTACCCTGACTTAGATCAGCACAAAGGTTGTTGAACTTTTTCTAATATTTGTACTAAATCCCCCCCCCCCCCCTCAAAACCAAGACCAATTTTCGTGTTAGATGGCGTAGCTTTCGAACTGCCATGTTTGTTCTTAAGGACAATTTGGCGCATGCATATGCGCATACATTTTTCATCCTGGCTCTGCCTGACCCAGCTGGTTAGTGTACCCGTGACTCCTGATGACAAGGTGCTTGATATCCGACATCTGTTTCTAATGGCAAACGTGACCCACGCGACCTTCGTCACTCGGATACCAGTGACGTCATAAGATGTGACCCACGCCACCTTCGTCACTCGGATACCAGTGACGTCACTGGATTTCCTAATCGAAGATCATAGTAAACTTGAGCTTCTCTTTCTTTTATACTGGAATGTTGTTCCTACCGACTATTTAAGGTAATTCCGTAGAAATAAAACCGGACATAGAATTTCCCTGAAAATTCGTACACTTATTAATCAAGTTATAGTTATTCCAAAAATAAAATAAAAATGGGGGGTAACCGTGCTCGTTTCCGCGCTAAATGACGTCAAATTTCGATGTTTTGGGTGACGTGTGAGAGCAACATTCGAAGCATAAAATGGAAGAAAAATACTAATCATTCGTAGGATGGCATTGCTATCTTTGAATTAATGATATTATTTTCATTTTAATATATCAAATTTACATTCAGCTGCTAAAACTCGACCAGAAAATGAAGCTGTAGTAAAAAATAGCGATGTTTCATTAGTGTGTGCGTATTTTGATATGACACGATACTATTGCCTTTTCAGGAATATCTAAAAATCTGGACATAGAATTTTGATAGGTCACCGTGCTCGTTTTCGCGCTACAGCTCGCTAAAATACGAATTTTGTCCTCGAAATGTAGTGATCTAGAAAGGACTAGGGAGAGTTTACACACAAAAAAATATCAAAAAGACTGTGATATCTTTCTAAATTTATACAAAACTCTCATATCAATGGCAGATAACCTTCGTTTGATAATTTGCTGATTGTTTTGGCTTGTTTTCTGTATTTTTTTGTATTTTTAACAAACCGTTTTTATCAGCCGGCCGCCATCTTGGAATTGTAATAATAGCCATTCAGCGCGAGCTCGCGCTGGCTAAAATCGTGCGCAGTAGCGCGTGCGCAATGCAAAACTACGGAATTACCTTAAAGCAAATGTGTGCCCATCTCTCTAATCTCACGAACCACTGGAATGTTGTTCGTTCTTCGGAGGCTACTGACGCTAAAAATAGCTTACGAACATTGGTAGTAAACTTTTGCGCGCACAACGAATTTCACGCGCTCTTTTCTTTTTAAAGATGTACAGGTCAATATGATATTCTACAGGGTCGCCATGTTTCACTATTAAGAACACAGAAGCTTTTGAAAAGTCTTTTACGAGATAAGTTCTCGAGTTCAAACAAGTGGAACAAGTTCGTGATTTGAGTGCAAGTGTTTTGTACAGCAGGTTAAAAATCCTTCTTCTTAGGTCATTCACCGATTTTAACTAAAGGCAGTCAAACAATTTGGATCTAATGCTCTTGTTAGGCCTCCACATGCTTTCCCTCATATGCTTGATCAACCTAGAAATTGATTTGTAATGGCAATCACTGTTGCGCACTCCACGTTACAACTGACATGCAGGCTAATACTTCTTTACTGACGACTGTCTGTCTGTCTGTCTTTCAACAGCAATCAATCGTAAAGACAATATCATTCTCGCCAACTACAAACTACACGAATTAAGGATCGAATTGGACAGAATAGGAGACTATGAAGTGAAGATTATTGAGTTTCTCGCCTCTAATGCTGTCAAAGGCATGAATAACAAATTGTTTGACATTGAGTAAGCAATATTCCCCACCTACCCCTCCCCCTGATCAGCACTATTGAACAAGAGTGTAGCTAGTGAGATAAAAATACTAAAATCACACTTCTATCGAGAAGATTTGTTTAAACTTAGGAAATACTCTGTTATTTCTCTATACTTCGAGCAGTTTAAGGAAATGTAGGCATTAGATATGACTGGATTCATTGAAGATAACAGATCTAACGCTTGGAGATTCAGTCATAGAGTTGTTTTTGTGCAGTTTTAGTAACAACATTTACTGAAAATTCACGAATTTCTAGACCAAATTTTCTCAAACCCTGATTTGCCTAATGCTTTTCCATTAAACCTGTAGTTTAATTTAGCTAAATTATTCATTTTAAGTACCTTTTGGTGTAGTTCTTTGAGCGTAGTCCAGCAAATTCAAGCTTCTCTCCTCCATGTTTGCCATGTTTGTCGACGTCTTGATGAAAATTTTCATTAATGGCTTCGAGTTTCTTGTCAATAATTCTATACAGAGCAGTATTAAAGAGTTATTTTGAAGTTGAATGAGAATTTAGGACACCAAGTGCTTATGTCGAGAAATATTTTGGGATTTTTCTCATTCATTGAAGACGAACGAATCTCACTAAAGTTTGACAGTTTCCCAAAACCACAGGCATCCCAAACTGAGTATGATCATTTTGCTATCTTGGTCTCCCTGTGGCTAATGCAACACCTGACGTCACCTTATGGCAAAACTTGCGAGCCATGTCACACGATGCAATTTGTTGCACGCAATGTTGCTGAAGTAGAAAACCATCCTACTTCATTAACATATGGATGCCTGCAATATTGCACCTTGTGTCTTCGCCTATTGTGTGATGTGAACATGATCTTATTTAAAAAAATCAAATATGTTTATTTTCTCAAAGCCATTTGAGAGCCACAGTATCGTATGGCGTATCAATATAAGAAAATTAATAAAGTTTTACGATTTTTACATTTTTTAAATCATTTATACAATGTGCAATATTTCTGATTTCTTGGAATGTTTGAATATATACTTTTAATGACCATATTTTGTACCAGTATTCTGATCAGCTATAATATTTTAACGGTACAAGTTTTTCTATTGGCGTGTTTTCCGTTTATAAACGGGCCCTCAAGGTTTCATGATTGCGCCGCTTGATATCTGAAGATCACTTACCTTGAGAAAAGTAACCGTTGTTTTTAGATTACGAGGTCAACAAAACAATGAAAGACTACAAATTAATCACGTTCTTACCTTAACCCTAAAAAAATCTCAGTACACGTTAAAACCAAACACTCCAGTTTTTAATTCTTGATTACTATTATTTTATCAATTTCTAATTCTGTCAGGTTATCATTTTAGCATATTTGAGTCATGAAACGGACTCATTACTTAATAATTAGACCTTTTGCTTATAAGACATTCGGTAAATATGATAAACTGATATAAGAGACTAGTATATGGCAAAAGGGAAAAAGTTGATGGAATGTACCACAATAGAAGTTTTTGCTATTTTCGAAATCTCGTGCTGTTGGAACAAAATATGTACGATTCTTTTGTGATTTTGTTGTTTAGAAATAATAGTAGTATTGGTAATAATAATTAGACTGAATCAGCGTTTCACACGAGCAATGCCACATCTATAATATTCTAATTATCATTACCAATAAATTGTTATTCATTCGGGTTTTTTTTGGTGTGTGTGTGTGTAAAATTGTATTTACAAATTACCAAGAATGCGCTTTACAAGCCTCAACATGCATGGTTGGTATTCTATAAGTTCCAGAACTTTCTTATAGCCCTTGGTCACGTCCCTTCAATTTGTTTTCTTAATTTATCATTAGTGCATGGCAGAGCGGCGTTTTTTAATCGGCTGTATAAAGATCGAGTATTTTACCGCAAGGGATATTTCAAATTTATATATATTTTATGTTTGCTAACATAGCATTGTAATGTTAAATGCTACTCATGACGTGTGACATCATAGCCTCCAGGTTGGAAGGATGATTGAAAATAATTAGCAGACGCAGATTGGAAGACAGTCATACTTCATACAAGAGTAGCCTTTCAGAATGTTGTTAACAATGAGTTACTAGACTGTGTCAGGCGCCTGTCTGCGCTGTCTTTAATTACTAGTTTTAACCTTGACAGGTCGAGCCCCCTAGCTTTTTCAAAAAGTTGTAAGCCCCCCCCCCCCCCCCCCCCCATCCTAACTTGTAGGGATTATTGCCAACTAAAACTCGCAAACAATTAATACAAAAAGAATAGCTAGTACTCATGTTTCTGATAATTTTTTCACACCCGGTCTGATAAGTAGGACATCCTGGTACAAGAGACAAATGTCTTAAAGTGCCTATGACACATCTGACAATATTCTCAGAATACATTCTACATGAGATGAGCTGTTGACTGGCCCCAAAAAATTACATAGTTTGAGTGATGCATCTCGAAGTTATGAAGGTTTATTCTTGTCATATGCTAATGATATGACGTCAAGGAGGGCTTTAAGGTTTATTTGTTGTTCATTATAATTCAAAACACTGGCTACTGTGCGGAAAATAATCAGCAATTTTTTTATGAAAGCCATGGGTGAAACAGTGATGCTTTCCAAATTTAATTAATCTTTACCAATTAGGCTTTGTATATTAAATGATGGCTCCTTTGACGTCACAGTCATTAGCATATGGCATGTAAAACCTTTTATAATTTCACGATGCATCACTCAAACTATACAATTTTTTTTGGTAACTGAATAACTCATCTCATGTAGAACCTATACTGATAATATTGTCAGATGGGTCATAGGCACTTTAAAACCAAAAGGTCTATTAAAGTCAACTGTCAAATTCTATAATGATTTTCGATTCCTGTGTTGATTATTCGTTTAACGTAAAACGTGTTAAAAGTCATGATTTTGTTCAGTGATGGAGAGAAAGAAAAAAAAAACACAAATTGCTGACAAAACGGTTGGAATTGCGGAAAAAATTAGTCCACGAGTTTTCAGTTTACAAAGTCAAAGGCGAAAAGCAATTAAATTAGAACATTGAACAGAGAAATGAAAAACTGCTTACTGGGTTTATTTCGACATATTTTAGTAAGATGTATCTCAATGCACTAAAAGAGTTCAAGACGTGACTGATTTTTTTCCTCGCCAACTGAGATTGTCATCTCGATCAACAGGACGTGCTGAAACAATTATTCAATCGTTTAAAATATCCTACGGAAATATGCTTTCATTGTGCTTGATCATCTGTGTATGAAGGTCAAAAGCCCCTACCATTACATATACGTATTTGTCGCAGAAAATTCATTGTCTCAGACACTACCAGATAGCTAGAATACTGTTGCTTCTCGTCGCTGGCTTGGAAGCATTTTCTCTTGAAGTAAGTCGATATTTTTTAACAACAAATTTGTATAATATGTGTACATATCTCATGACAATGTTTTTATCGATCTATCGTTTTTTAAAACGACTTTATGCTGCTATGGTAACATCATGAGAAATAATTTCGTGTTATCTCAGTCAAAATATCACACTGCTCGCGTTGTGATTAATTTAGGTATTATAAATAACAGATAACTTCTAAAAATTAAATTGAACACTTATAATTGAACAATAATATGAAAAAATATTTCTAAACAAAACTATGAAAAATATCAAAAAATCAATGTATACAAAATATCTACATTACTAAAATAAAAGGAAATTAGTCTTTACCCAAATAAATGTAAGAACAAAATAAGTCAGATCAGAATTATTAATGACGTCACTATACCGTCACACGAATTTTGTATTTTGCTTATGAAATATTTAGGAGTTTATTTTCATGTTTTACTCAGTAACATTTATAATTTGATATTGAAGTGATATTGATCGAGTATGAAAATCCATGCTAAAGTTGAATACAAATGAGGAGCCTGTTTACAATGCCTCAAATGCCTATAATTTCTGGGTGATTGATTTCTATATTTTTTCCTCGTTAATTATTCATAATTTGGTAACTATCTCGGGGTTTTTTTTCCAGCTATACAGAAAGACCAGTATGTCGATCCCAATGAGCTACTATCACAAACCAAGAACCAACCCTCTTGACAACAGAACCCTCTTTCAAATTCTCGACTACAACACCACTCAACATCCTGACAAAGAAGCCATCGTTTTCTACAACGAAAACAGCAATCGCTCCTGTCTGACATTCCAGCAACTCAAAGATCAATCCATCAAGTTTGCAGCTTCGCTTCTCAAACTTGGCTTCAAAAAAGGTGACCGAGTTCTACTCTACGCTCCCAACAGTCTTGAGTTTGTTATTTGCTGGATAGCGTTGATTCGAATTGGAGCATGCGCATTGTTTAAGAGCCCCGGTGACGTCAAATGGGAAGAATTTGATCTGGCTAAGGAACTGAAGTGCAAAGGTTTGATATGTGGTCTTAATGTTACAGAAAACCAAAGAAATCGTTTAGTGAGTGAGATTACAGAGTTTGTAGAGCAGAGCAATTCTGATGCGCAGTCAAACGTAGAGGCTATCATCACCATAGACCAAGGGGATACAGTTATTGCGCATGCGCTGGTGCACAAGTTTGACGACCTTATGGTAAATGGAAAGAATGTCGAAACAGCTAAGGTCAAAGCAGCACAAACCATGGTAGACTCGGAGGAGCCATTATTCATTTGTTTTACATCTGGAAGCACTGGAAAACTAAAGGCTGTCTCCTTCACTCATCACAGTATCGTAAATGCGTCCAATCTAATAATTCCTAGTGGCACCAACGGCACTGGTGCAAAGAAACCTTTCATCGTAAGATACATGGCTTGGAGTTCTGGAGCTGGCTTTCTCGCCAGGGCTCTGATCAACGCTAATACATTTTTAACGTGTGTTTACAGTAAGATAACAATGAAGGATTCGTTAAAGTACTTCTTTGATATTTTTGAGAAAGAAAGGTGTACCGGATGTGGAATCCCACCTCAACATGTACATGAACTTATCCGACAAAATTTCCAGGAAAATCATAACTTTTCTTCTCTCAATACCTGGAGCTTTGGCAGTCAGATTATTAACCGTAAGACAATTCAATCTCTCCTTGAGGTTTTACCAGATAAAAAGTCTATACTTGTGTACGCTGCAACTGAGGTCCTTACAGTTGCGTTGCAGCCACTAAGCCACGCAACCATCACCAAGAAAGAAGACTACGGCAAAATGTACATGCTACCCGACATGGAGGTCAAGGTCATCGATGATCAAGGTCTCGTGGTTCCTCTTGGAAACAAAGGGGAAATCTGTGTGCGTGGATCAAAGGTTTTTCTTGAGTACCTCGAGAATCCCGAGGGATCAGCAAAGGCAAAGGAGACCAATGGATGGGTTCATACGTCTGACTATGGAATCATGTTTGACCGAGCGAGGATCAAAGTACTGGGGCGAAAAACTGATTTGATTGACAGCCACAATCAGGCTGTGTTTCCGGTTGAAGTGGAGGAGATTCTGATTGAGAACCCGGATGTATTGGATATTGTAGCTGTTGGAGTACCTGGGAATGACGGGAAGGAAGACATCTGCGCATGCGTGATTGAGGCTCCTGGGTCGAACCTGAAGGAGAAAGTTGAAGAGCTACAAAAATGGTGTGAGCAGCAGGAATACACCGTTGCTAATAGCAACCACCTTAGACCTAAATACATTGTATTTTTAGAAGCTTTCCCTATCACACCTTCTGGTAAAATAGATCGTCGCGGCATAAGACAATTGGCAAAAAAACTATGTAGGTAATGCTTAGAAATACATGCACTATACTGAAGAACACAGGCAACCCACGCTCATGTTTTGTCAGTCTTCTGTCAGTAAAGTTATTAGAAGTTTTAATTTTTTGTATGTTTTTCAAGAATTTTCATAAAGTGCACCTAATTAGAAATACATGCACTATACTGATGAACACATTATTGGGAGTCTTAATTTTTGTATTTTTTTCAAGATTTTTTTAAAGTGCACCTAACCCCCATCTGACTTCCAATTTCATATTCAAGCGACTGCTGGAGAACAGATTTCCCACCGTATTCCGCAGAAGCGCCCCAAGAGAAAAATGATGATGATGATGATAATATTAAACCTATAATGTTGTGAAGCACTTCTGCGAAGAAATAAATTGATTTTAATAAATTCCTGATTCTTAATTTCTGGTCATAGCAAGGGGTTAATCATCTACGGTCTAGGGGCCGACTTACCTCTCCCTTAGGCTTCGACCGAGCTTCCTGATCAGTCTGTAAATTAATCCTCGGATAGCGGTGTCGGGGCCGAACTGACTTCCGGCATAGCCGTAAATGCTTCGCGCTGCCATACCACGCTTCAGCACTGGGTCTAGAGGTATGGTCCTACAAATCTATCAATACGAACAAAAATATCTAACAAGACCAATCCCCTAGAAGATAAACTTTATATAGAATCTTTTGGCATGGGGGTAACGTAATGTTTTCAAATTTCATAACATGTCATTCCCTAGAGTATCATTTCTTTGTTTAACGATTGCGTATGAGAAAATACACGAATATGGATACAATTCAGGCAGATGAAAAATCTTATTCTCAAGAGAATGAGAGAAGGATATATGATGTAAAATGGGAAGATATTATAGGCTCTATAGACCCCTTGCACGTGACCTCAAAGCAGCTCTATTTGGATTACAAAACAAAAGAATTTTAATCTCCTGGGAATTGGAACCTATTGTTTTGTCCCCCAAATTAAGCTGCATCCCGACGTGCTGCAAGGGATCTGTGTAGAGAACTATAGATCAATTTGAAAGGCGGAGTTCAATGTGCACATGTGCGTTTAAGATTGTAGTAGTTTTTCCGCAAACTCGCCTCCAGAGTCGTTTTTCTATGGAATTTAAGTAAGGCACATGCCCTATTAAGAAGCAATGGAAGAGCTCAGTTCTATGAGTCAGACCTTAACTTTAATGGGATTAGTCATAAAAGGTCAGAAAGAGGCTTCAAAAAGAAGGAATAAAATAAAATCAAGCATTCAACAAGGAAATGAAATTAATAATATTCAATTAATAAAATTCATAATTAATACAATTTCCTTTACAATTTAAGTCATAGTCAGTAACTGAGTCTTAACTCCACGTAAAACTAAGTTCCTTAATACTGTATTTTATTGTATTATCCGTTTGTGCCCAATCATTATAAAAATAAAATAAAACACACTGAAAACTAGAAATTTTATGAAAGCAAATTTAAATGCTGTAAAATGCGTCTCGGAACATCGTTAAGAACTATTCTTCATTTCTCCAGCTAAGCATTTTATAGCCTTACGATTGATCTTGGCGGCATCAGAGATGGGAAATTCCTTGAAAAATCGGAACAGCTTCGGTTTTAGATGGTTGCTATTAGCAACGGTGTATTCCTGCTCACACCATTTGTGTAACTCTTCAACTTTCTCCTTCAGGTTCGACCCAGGAGCCTCAATCACGCATGCGCAGATGTCTTCCTTCCCGTCATTCCCAGGTACTCCAACAGCTACAACATCCAAGACATCCGGGTTCTCAATCAGAATCTCCTCCACTTCAACCGGAAACACAGCCTGATTGTGGCTGTCAATCAATTCAGTTTTTCGCCCCAGTACTTTGATCCTCGCTCGGTCAAACATGATTCCATAGTCAGACGTATGAACCCATCCATTGGTCTCCTTTGCCTTTGCTGATTCCTCGGGATCCTCAAGATACTCAAGGAAAACCTTTGATCCACGCACACAGATTTCCCCTTTGTTTCCAAGAGGAACCACGAGACCTTGATCATCGATGACCTTGACCTCGATGTCGGGTAGCATGTACATTTTACCGTAGTCTTCTTTCTTGGTGATGGTTGCGTGGCTTAGTGGCTGCATTCCAACTGTCAAGACTTCGGTCATGGCGTAGACTAAAATCCCTCTCTTCTGAGGGAAGACATCAAGTAAAGCTTGGACGGTCTTTCGAGGAACAATTTGGCTACCAAAACCAAAGACATTTATCTTCGAGAAGTCGTACTTTTCTTGGATTTTTTCACCCAGGAGCCTGTAGACATGTTCTTGAGGGATGCTACAACCAGTGCATTTATCAGCTATCAGGATATTGAACATGAATTGAAAGGAATCCTCGATTGTAAGTTTGGTGTAGACAGTAGTGATGTAGGTGAACCCTATCACTAAGGCAACCGCTACTACCGGGGCACCACACCCCCAGGATATTGGCCAACCCGAGAAAGTCCTGGTGTTTTTATCGTAACCACTACCCGGTGGAAGGGCCAGGTTGACACCATTGACAAGGCTAAAGTTACTATATACCACTGCTTTAGCCTCTCCGGTACTACCGGATGTGAAACAAACGACCGCATGGTGTTCTGGGTCAACTTTGCTCTGAGCAGCCATCACCTTTAATTCATCACTTTTATTGACTTGATCCATGAGATCTTCATACTTCACCACCTGCGCATGCTCAATAACTGCATCACCTTGTTTAATGGTGACGATAGACTTCACGTAGGACTTCCCCTCGGGATTCTTTTGCTCAGCTATCTCCTTAATCTCACTTAGAATTTGTTGTCTTTGTTTGTCTGGCATGTTTAGACCACAGATCATTCCACAGCACTTCAGTCGCTTGAGTAAATATACTTCCTGAAACTCAACATCCCCTGGGCACATCAACACTACGCATGCTCCAATTCGGTTCAACGCTATCCAGCAAATAACAAACTCAAGACTGTTGGGAGCGTAGAGTAGAACTCTGTCACCTTTTTGGAAGCCAAGTTTAAGAAGCGAAGCTGCAAACTTGATGGATTGATCTTTGAGTTGCTGGAATGTCAGACAGGAGCGATTGCTGTTTTCGTTGTAGAAAACGATGGCTTCTTTGTCAGGATGTTGAGTGGTGTTGAAGTCGAGAATTTGAAAGAGGGTTCTGTTGTCAAAAGGGTTGGTTCTTGGTTTGTGATAGTAGCTCATTGGGACCGACATACTGGGCTTTCTGTCTAGCTGGAAAAAGAAAACAAAAGTAATGGCATGAACAAGTGAACATTCAAATCAACCACATATAGTATCACTGAAGCTACAAGCTTGTCGTAAACGAAGAAAGGAAGAAAGAAAGGAAGAAAGAAAGAAAGAAAGGAAGGAAGGAAGGAAGAAAGAAATTTGAGAAAGTTGACGTCATAAATCATAAAATGATGTATAAATCTGTAGAAATAAGACTGAAATTATCTGGAATATTGCGAGTAAAGATTATTAGAAGTGGATGACCTTGTGTTATAGGAATGTAACGAGTCAATAAAAGAGAGTAAATTACAAATATTAGCAGTATATACTTAGTACATCCTTTTAGTATATCTGGACGGGACCCGAACAGATTCCAGGACCCGAATAGATCCCAGGACCCGAATATATCCTTTCGAAACTAATTGATAATGTCTTTGACTCCGGGCTTTGACTCTCTTTTGAAAGAGTGAAGTCAATAAGCCCGTGAAATAGATATTAAACTGATCACTTTAGTATACCCTAATTCCATTGTTTTCTTTTGTGTCTATTTGACTATTAGGGAGCATTCATTTTTTAGGAGGGGGGGGGGGGGGGGGTCGGAGGAATTAGAGGAATCAAATAGAAAAAAAATGCTAGCCCCCATGGTAAGGAATTGAATATTTCGATAACCCCCCCCCACTTCCAAATATAAAAATGTTCTAGCACCCCCCCCCTCCCCAGAAATCGACTAAAAAAAAAAAAACGTATTTTTATAATGACCCCCCCCCTGGTTCAACGTTGAAAAAAATGTGACCCCCCTTTTTTACCTAGTATTTTTTTAATGACCCCCCCCCCCCCAATTCCTCCGCCCCCCCCCCCCCCCCCCCTCCTAAAAAATGAATGCTCCCTTATGCCTTCACTCGATCTATCTGCTTGAAGTATATAAATGTTGCTAACTTAGTCAAATACATATTGGATTATTATGGTTTTCTGGTGTTAAATCATCGATACTTGGGTGATATCTATCGGCCAAATTATAACACATTCAGAATCTAGAATCATCCCGATGTGCAAGAGTATTGCATGGAAGAACAAGGACGGACGCGGCGGGATCGATAATAGGGACCTTAAGCAACTCGAAATCTAGGACGGGGACGTGAGACCCGAGGTTTCAGAACTACCGTTTTTAATGATAGAAGAAGATCTGAAAAAGGTGTTACTTCTTGATCTCAAGACGTGAACGACGTGCAATTGCTAAATATCGCATTCTGGCGAGACCTTTATCGTCTTTTCTCGTTCAGATACTGACGTTCCCGTTCTAGATTTCGAGTTGCTTTTAAAAGGTCCCTAATATGATGCTCAAATTCCTGATTGATAAATAGCTAACTACAGGACGTTGCAGATTTATGCAGCGAAAAAACACAAAACAGACAACACTTCTAGAAAAAGATTTAGTCAAGCTTTCCTGACTGATCGTGAGCAAAGGCAAGAATAGGAAACGTCGACAAAGGTTGATCGAGTGATTCGCGTTACATATACTACACAAATTGATTGTTGTAATAATAAAGTTACTGTGGACTCACCTGGGACGGTGGACGAATTGGAATTGAAGGCAAATAAAGTTGTAAAACTTGGTGAAAAAGATACAAATTATAGATCGAAGTCTTCGGAGAGTGAACTGTATACAAAAGCTTTATCTTGTCTAGTAGTACAAAATTACGTAACAGTTTTAAACTTTGTACTGATACGAAATGTAAGATGATATATGGGTCGCTATCCGCTACTGAGGTATTCATCTAGAAGTCACGCAACTCTGTTTGAAGAAAGTTTTGTATATATTTGATCACCACCCTCACCGGGTATTACTTCATCGGTTTTGGCAACTGTTTATTCATCATTCACCAAGCTAATAATAATAATAATCGGCTACTCTGCTTTGCTCTCCTTTGCTGTTCTCCCCTCCCCTCTCCTCCCCTAGCTTTCCTGTCGTGTTTCCAGGTCATGTGATGAGATTTGAGTACCACTACGGTCAACAGACCTGGATTGTACTTTATTGCGTAAGAAAGTTGAATCCGTCTATTTGCCCATCTTCATATTAGACTTCAGTTATCATCAAGACCAACATTATAACAGGTTAGTGAGTTAGTTAGTGTTACATAGCGGTCGGTAACTGGTTCATAAATGCTTGATATTCTCACTTAGCTAGTCTACTACCTAAGCTCATCCATTTACTTGTTTCAGGCTCCACTTAGAACATATTTTATGTCTGTTGTTCACGCTTAGATGCAAGCATCATTTCTGCTGTCGCTTGCATCTAAGCGTGAACTCCAGGCAGTAAAACATACTCTAAGTGAAGCCTGAAACTCGTATGTTTTCTTGGCTAAAAAGTTAACCGTTTGTAGATTTCAAAGGAGACAGTCAAACGTTGACCTTTCAGCCACCAAACAAAAAAGTTTCAGACTCCACTTACAACATGTTTTCACGCTTTAAGACGCAAACGACTGTATTCTCTGAAGTTCAAATGCAACATTTTCCTAGCTACAAAAGCTGACCTCATTTCATCCTCTATCGCAGGCGAATCAGTTAGCAATAATCTTTGTCTGCGTCTCAGTTGATGGAGGATATAAATCTAAGGACCCGCGGGGTTTTTTCCTCGAAAATGTAGGAAATTGCATCTCTGAGAATATGACTGACATCTATTTTTTATCCCATTAAACCATAACCTTGGTATAAAACCGTGTTTAAGAGTTAATATTATTAGGTATGTGAGCGTTTTGGGCTGCATGGTTGATTTTAAAGTAGAATACCCCACAAAACATATGCATCATATTTGAATAAAAAAACCCTCCTATTTTCGTGTAAGTAGCGCAAAAGAGTTCCGACAAATATGATTTGCAGTGTATTCTGCAGTTGCTCCATGCAAATTTTACTGCCCATTGGAGGCAGACGTCATGTGACTTTGATGACGTGACCATCACGCATACTAATTGGATAAGCGTAAATTAATGTCATGCAATTGGTTGGATTTCTGATGGTGAGATGACGTGACGTAACCGTGACGTGTCCGGGATGGGATCATGTAGAGAAGCAAAAGATCATACAATTTACCAAAATGCAAGACAGAGCGATGTAAAAAACAGCTTTATCTTGAGTCTAAAGTTCTAAAGTCATTTTTAGTTTTATATTGTTTTTTTTGCTATCCATTTTATATATTTCATGTAAATAGTACGTAATTCAGCCTGTGGCTGCAAAGTCTTATTTAAATAAACTATCTATCTTACGAAACATCTCCTAAATAGTCCAAGTAGTGATAACTAGTGTGACGGAACAATTTCTTGTCCGCGACAGCGCGAGTTCGTTGAGTTGTGCGGGGCAATTACATGTTACACATTACATCAAGGCAAAAAGTAGCGCTATGCTATGATGGACAGATGTCAATCTAATGTAACTTATCTTAACAACTGATAAGGTGTGCACCCCCTGCTGGTAGCTATAGAAGAAGTAATTCCTAAGTTTTCTTATAAATTCTTTAAGCAGTACATTGAAGTAGAACAACAAATGCAAAGAACAACTAATTGTACGACTTTCTATCAAAAGAAATCTAAGTTGTAGCGAAGTTCGTTATGAGAATAAGCTAGCTAAAACTTTGGTAACAGTAAACAGAAAATATCGTAAACAACTCATAAATTAACTAAAATATTAAAATTACATTTAAGGACTTCCCATTTTATAGCGTCTCTGGCAACCGCGGTTTCCAACGTAATATCAATGGTACTGAAAGACTATTTACTCAATGGTCTTATGTCCAAACAATAAGGGATTAACTAAGTATACACTAGAGATAAACACAATGAAGGCCGATTCCAGATTCTTATTGTTTGGACATGTAGTACATTTTTACCTATTATTAAGTAATCCTTTTTCATGTTTGATTCATGTTCCCGGGGATTACAGTAATTGAATACGACTGTTGTGATTAATATGGGCAAGAGTTGAGAGAACACGACTAGAATTTCGTGTCGTCACACTAGCTCGGTACCAGTGAAAAATTCACTTCTTTTGGTTCGGCGGCGCTTCGGAGGGAGAAACAAAATGGCGGTTTTTCGGATTTGTGCAGCTCCAATTGGAAAATCCTGATTGCTGCCCTGCTTTGTTTTTTGTAACGTTAGAGAAGATGTATTAATATGGGCGCAACTTGAACAAAGAATCTAATTAAAGTCTCATTTTGTTTTCAGAATTCCTCAACAAGATGGCTACAATGATGAGCTACTACCACAAACCAAGACCAAACCCGCTTGAAAATCGAAAGGTCTTTGAGTTTCTAGACGAAAACGCATCCAAAATACCCGACAAAGAATTATTGGTCTTTTTCGATGAGTGTAGCAAAAGATCACATCTCAGTTTCAAGGAGTTCAATGATCGCACCAGGTCCTTCGCCGCAGCCTTGGCCGAGCAGGGCATAAGCCGAGGGGATACTGTTCTCATCTGCGCCCCTAATTGCCATGAGTATGCGATTGCAATTCTAGCGTTAAGTCGTATTGGAGCATGCGCGCTGCTGATCTCCCCATCTGATTTGACGGAAGGCATGGAGAATCTGCTTAGGAAGCTGAAATGTGAGGGAGTTATTTTGGGTTTAGAAGTCGAGTCCAAAGAAAGAGAACGAGCCATAGAGGTTCTGAAAGGTCTAGTTGCTCTAAACACAGTTCAAAACAATTTCCTAAAAGTAGTCGCTCTTATCGTTGGAGATGAAAAAACGAAGCCTACAATCCAGCATGGGAATGTTTTTACATTCGAGGAGTTGCTCAAAAAGGGGTCCCACATGGATAAATCTGCCCTAGATGAGCTACAAAGAAAGGTCAACAGCGAGGATCTGCTCTTCGCCGTTTCGTCTTCAGGTACAACTGGCCAGCGCAAAGCTACCGGCTACACCCACCATTGTATTGTCAATGCGATTAATCTCGATGTACATGGCGGCTTTGAAGAAGATTCCGTGACGTTTTCGGGTTGGCCACTCTCCTGGGCTAGTGAAATACCAGCATTTATCGCAGCTATAATGGTAGGGTTCACTTTTATCACCGCACCGTTCTCCAAGGTCACACCGGAAGATTCCTACGACTTCATGCTCAAAATCATCGAGAAAGAGAAGTGTGATGACTGCTCGATTCCACAACAAGATGTTGCGAAGCTCCTATCAGAGAACTTCCAGGACAAGTATGATTTGTCAAGCGTTGAAAGCTTTGGTTATGGCGGGCAGTTTGTTCCTCGCAAGACTGTCCGTTCCCTCTTGAATGCCTTCCCTTCAAAGTTTGCGACTTTGCTGTACGCCTCCACAGAAGCTTTGCTTGTAGGCCTTCAGCCACTAAGCAAAGAAAGTATCGACAACTCTGACGACTTTGGAAAGATGTTCATTATGCCTGACACTGAAGTCAAAGTCGTGGATGAAGAAGGCTTGGTTGTTCCTCTCGGGACGAAAGGTGAGATTTGTGTTCGCGGGCTCAAAATCTTTAAGGAGTACCTCGGGAATCCCGAAGAAACCTCGAGGATGAAAACTAAATCCGGATGGCTGTTCACGAAGGATTATGGCATCATGTACGAAGGTGGGAAGCTCAAACTCTTAGGAAGAAAGTCAGATATTATTTTACGAGGAGACACGAAACTCTTCCCTATAGAATTCGAAGACATCTTACAAGAACACCCAGATGTCTCCGCAGCTATCGTTGTTGGCGTTCCTGATGAAGTTCTCAAGAAAGAGTTATGCGCATGCGTCATTGAAGTTCCCGGATCTAATTTAAAAGCAAGGGTCGCTGAACTCGAGAAATGGTGTAACAAGGAGTTTTCTAAGTCCCCGGATATAAAAGGCCTGGTTCCTAAGTATTTCGTCTTTATGGAAGAGTTTCCTATAAAGGCACGGTCGAAAATCCATCGTTTTGCTATTGAGCAGTTTGCCGCTGACAAACTGGGACTGCAGTGATCATATATATCTTACTTAGAATTTTTATACTGTTGACGGAATCAACTCGATGACTTTAACATTTTTTGGTTATTTAGTTATTTGTGTTCATGTGTTGCAAGACTTTGTACAATGATTTCAGTCAAGTTGAAAAACCAAAGAAATTTTTGTTCGATCCCACACTCCACTTGGAAAAAGTCCGATCCAAGAGATTAATCCACGGATTCGGATTTTCCACAATTTTGGATTGTACTAAAACTATCAAATTCTAATAGAGCAAGTTAAATAGGTACCAATGATGTATTTTTCATGCTCTTAATGCAAAAAAGTAGTGGTTTTTAAGCATCAAATGTATCGACCTGCAAGCCAGTAGTACACCATCATTAATAATACTCACACCTACCCCTCCCCCAAGAGATTGGGTTCTCTGATTGGATTTTTAGCGGAAAAGAGCTGCCGCTGTCTATGCAGATTGACAAAACATGCACTACTATTGAACAGTATGTATCTACTCTAGTAGGAATAAATTTTAACCCGACCTTTTTGTATGTGGTTTTCAATTTTAATAAACATCATGATAATGAAATTAACTGCAATCAAATATAGTGAAAATTATGATAATTATGGATATGATTAAAAATATACCTGAAATTAATGAAAATTAATTGATTGGATCACTAATCCCACTAGTAGTTCAGCCAATCAGAGCGCCGCATTCATGATTGACCACTAGCAGGTTTGATACTAATGCGGAAAGATTTTTATAAGAAATTTGAAGTTGGGTTTCCTGTGGTACAGCGGTTTCATGCCCAAAGAGTATGCGTAGAAAGACATTGAGCGGGAACTCTAAATTTTACTCAAATAAATTTCAACTCAATTTCCATCATAATTTCTCAAAATAATGGCCTAAAATACCCATTTGGGATCACAAATCTTCACAAATACCATGACTTTGGATGTAACAGTTTGCCTTAAGGCTCTTTCATCGGCTTTTTGCCAATATCGATTCCACATCACAGAGCAAACGGTCAAAGACTTGGAAAGACAAATTGATGTAAGTTGGCAGTTTTCCTTGAATTATTTTATTATTTTTATGATTTTTTCCTGATTTATCTCCTTATTCACGGCTTTAACGGTTAATCTTGAATTCTCAAGCTCCTTGTTATATTAGAAATGAAGTTTGGTTCTTATATTTTAGGTTCTCATCGGTGTTTCATCGTCTAGTAGTGCTTTACAAGGTTTCTCTGCGAAAGACCTTCTGCCTTCAGAATGTTTATCGTCTTTAGTTGGTTTGTTGAACGAGAATACTATTCGTCCCAGCTTGCATATGAAGGCTATGGTCTTGCTATTTAACTTGGGTAAGAAAACAGCTGTTAGAAGAAAGGCGATTGTTTGTGTCACGAATTCTTCGTATTGGTAATACAATTGTATGTAGTGGCCAAAAGTTGTTGTAGACGTCGTTGCTGTTGCTCGTTGTTGTTGTTGTTGCTGTTATTGCTGGGGTACATGTACTGCTGCTATATTTAGTGATGTTGCTGTTGTTTGGTAACTTGTTGTTGTTGTTGACATTGTTGTTGACGTTGTTGCTGCAACTGCTGTTGTTACTACTGGTGTTAATGGTTGCTGCTGCTGTTGTTACTACTGTTGTTGCTGCTGCTGCTGCTGTTGCTGCTACTTGTGTTGCTGTTATTGCTTCTAATGATATTGATATGTCTGTTGTTGCTGTTGCTGCTGATGTTGCTACTACTGGTGTTACTGCTGCTACTGCTGTTGTTGTTGCTGTTGTTACTACTGCTGCTGCTGCTACTGTTGGTGTTAAGCAGAAGAACAGTAATTGAATTACCTTCAATTTTCATTTGAATTCTATTTTTTTCATCTACTGTACAGCAAGTGATAATGAAACCAGAGAAATCTTACACAGTACATATCACCTTACATCAACACTGGCAGCCTTCCTGCATCGACACCACCTTACTTGTAATGAAAAATTTGTGCTACAGTGTCTTCAACTGCTGCAGAGAATCACATACTGTTGTAGAATTACTACTCCTGGTGGATATCTAGAGGAACTGATCAGATTCCTGGTCAAACACATGTAAGTTTATCATTTATTAGCATATCTTGGCTTGATAAAGGCCTTACTTTATGGCATAGATTTTACCTCACACTTCTGCAGGGCTTGAAATAGCATCTGGTCATCATACAATGTTCTACCACATTTGGAACTTTTCCAACCAAATTTTTGCCTTGCTGGTCATTTTGACCAGTAACATTGACCCAGGAACAAGGTATGACCAAGCTTAAACTAATTTGGCTGGTCATCGTGACTGGTGACTGATAGGCCATTATTTCAAGCTCTGCAAATTCTATTAAGCTCTGAAACAACCTTGGGGCTGATCTAAGTCAGGGCACAGCTAACTTGCAGATCCAACCCTGAAACAACCTATGGGCTGCATTATCAAAGTCAGGGCATGACTAACTCACAAATTGAATTGGACTTTACAGTACATGTAGCTTGTTAGGTTTTTTGGAGGGAGGAAAACTTGAGAATTCAGAGACATACTTGTGTTAACTAGTCTTTACAGTATATATCATTTGTATATATTTTTTTTATTTCAGTCAGATGCCAGAGTCAGAGTTCACAGTCCCTTGTCTTGGTTTACTAGCAAACCTATGCAGGCATAACTTATCAGTACAGGCACACATTAAAGCTATGGTAAGTTTAAGTCTCAAATATCTTTAGATTAAATACATGAATGAATGGGCAATGGGATTTAGCAGGGACATCTCTACAGAGTGGCTACTCATTTATATAAGAAATATGATTGAAATTTAGAAGTAGATTTTGTGGAGGGAGGAAAACCAGAGAACCTAGAGAAAAACCCTTGAAGCTCACAGGAGAAAATCAACAAACAACTCTACTCACATGCATGTACACATCAAGTCCAGGAATCAAACCTGGGTTCCTTTGGAGTAAGGTTCCTCGCTGGGCTCTCATTACCAGGGCTCAAAATAGCAGCCTGCCAATGGCCAAAAGCCAGGCAAAATTTAAGGTTTGGCAGGCAAAAATAACAGTGAACTGCCAAATTGAAAATGAAAATAATAAAAAGGCAGGCAAAATTTACTGGACTGGCAGGCTATAATTGTTTCCTATTTCGAGCCCTGACTACCACACATAATGCGCTCCCATGTCATTTTAGTTAATTTTTTGTTTGTTTGTTTTGACATTTGTTTTGTTTGTTTCATTCTAGGAACAAATAAAATCATTATACAGAACATTGATATCCTTCCTGTCGAATGGTAACCTTACAGTTATAATCTTCTCTTTATCAATACTGACTAGTCTGTGCCTTAATGAACAGCTTGGAGAAAAGGTATTTATCTCTTCATCCCACTAGTCTTTCCTCTTGTCATCTGTACTTCCATCTGTCTGTCCATCCACCCATCTATCCATCTATCCCACTTATCCATCAATCCATCCACCCACCCATCAATCTATCCGTCCATCTGTCAATCTGTCCATCCATCCATCCATCCATCCATCCATCCATCCATCCATCCATCCATCCATCCATCCATCCATCCATCCATCCATCCATCCATCCATCCATCCATCCATCCATCCATCCATCCATCCATCCATCCATCCATCCATCCATCCATCCATCCATCCATCCATCCATCTATTGACCCCCAAAAAACTCACCAGTTAATAGTTATCACACATTCATGCTGTTAAACAGACTTCATATTTCTTTTTTTTTCTTTCACAGCTTTTTAATTCCAAGAATATCCACCAGACATTCCAACTCATCTTCAATATCCTTGTCAATGGTGAAGGATCGCTGACAAGAAAATATTCTGTAGATCTGTTTGTAGATCTGCTTGAGAGCTCAAAGATTCAACAATCACTTATTATGTAAGTTGATCAGAAAACCATTCTTAGAGAAAATATCTTCATGATTACACGGCTTGAAGTAACAGCCAGTCAAATCTTTGCCTTGCTAGTCATTTTGACCAGTAATGTTGAGCCAGAAATGGCACATGAACCTACTAAAACTAACTTGGCCAGCTATCATGACCGGCAACTGACTGCCCATTATTACAAGCCCTGTACTAGTATATTGTGTGTAGCAATAAAACTTACTTACTTAACTAAAGCTCTCTGAACCAGGAGATGCATAAGACCATACCAATGAAACCAGTGACTATGAGCAGTAGTTTGCAAAAAAATAAGCTGTAAAGATTAATTTTTCTTTTCAATATTTTTTATTTTTGCAGACATGAACATTTGCCATTTTACTTGGGACAAATTTTAAATCTTTTTTCATCCACAGCTGCAGAAGAGGCAGCAAAGGTACGAAACTTGAATAATAAAGTTATCGGAATGATGATGTGACGACTATGATGATGGTGATAATAATGTTGATAATGATGATGGTGATAATGATGATGATTTAGTTTATGTTCTTTCAATAGTTTTCAAATATATATTTTTCAGATCTTTGAACTGCTTTTGACATTCTGTTCTGTAAATGGTGTAAGAACCATGTTGTGTAAGACATTCCTCTGTTCTGAAGTGAGCAAGGCAAAAGGAGAAGACAAGATGAATGAGATGTATAATTCTGTGGTGTACTGGGCAAGCCAACCAGTAGAATCACATCCATCTGTCTCTTTGTACGCCCTGGATTTTCTTAAAGAAATGTATGAGGTATGGTAGTTGCTAAGTTGTTAGATCCTGCTCAAAATGTTGATGATTTCATTAATGATGGTAATTGGTTGATGATGGTAATTGGTGGATGATGGTAATTGGTTGATGATGGTAATTGGTGGATGATGGTAATTGGTTGATGATGGTAATTGGTGGATGATGGTAATTGGTTGATGATGGTAATTGGTGGATGATGGTAATTGGTGGATGATGGTAATGATGGTGGATGATGGTAATTGGTGGATGATGGTAATTGGTGGATGATGGTAATTGGTGGATGATGGTAATTGGTGGATGATGGTAATTGGTGGATGATGGTAATGATGGTGGATGATGGTAATTGGTGGATGATGGTAATTGGTTGATGATGGTAATTGGTGGATGATGGTAATTGGTTGATGATGGTAATTGGTTGATGATGGTAATTGGTGGATGATGGTAATTGGTTGATGATGGTAATTGGTGGATGATGGTAATTGGTTGATGATGGTAATTGGTGGATGATGGTAATTGGTGGATGATGGTAATTGGTGGATGATGGTAATGATGGTGGATGATGGTAATGATGGTGGATGATGGTAATTGGTTGATGATGGTAATTGGTGGATGATGGTAATTGGTGGATGATGGTAATTGGTTGATGATGGTAATTGGTGGATGATGGTAATGATGGTGGATGATGGTAATTGGTTGATGATAGTAATTGGTGGATGATGATGATGATGGTGGATGATGATGATGATGGTAGATGATGATGATGATGATGATGGTAGATGATGATGATGATGATGGATGATGATGATGATGGTAGATGATGATGATGATGATGATGGTAGATGATGATGATGATGATGGATGATGATGATGATGATGGTAGATGATGATGATGATGATGGATGATGATGATGATGGTAGATGATGATGATGATGATGATGGTAGATGATGATGATGATGATGGATGATGATGATGATGATGGTAGATGATGATGATGATGATGGATGATGATGATGATGGTAGATGATGATGATGATGATGATGGTAGATGATGATGATGATGATGGATGATGATGATGATGGTAGATGATGATGATGATGATGGTAGATGATGATGATGATGATGGATGATGATGATGATGGTAGATGATGATGATGATGATGATGGTAGATGATGATGATGATGGATGATGATGATGATGATGGTAGATGATGATGATGATGATGATGGTAGATGATGATGATGATGATGGATGATGATGATGATGGTAGATGATGATGATGATGATGATGGTAGATGATGATGATGATGATGGATGATGATGATGATGATGGTAGATGATGATGATGATGATGGATGATGATGATGATGGTAGATGATGATGATGATGATGATGGTAGATGATGATGATGATGATGGATGATGATGATGATGGTAGATGATGGTGATGATGGTAGATGATGATGATGATGGTAGATGATGATGGTAGATGATGATGATGATGAATATGGTGATAATGGTAGATGATGATAGTGGTGGATAATGATGATTATGCAGATGCAGTAGTGCATGATGATGGTAGAAGAAGAAGAAGATGATGATAGTGGATGATGATGGTACATTAGATGATGATGATGGGTTGTAGATAATAATACAGGTGGTGATGATAATAATTGGAAAATTGAGTAAGGATGACAGTGATGACACAGTTGATGACTGATGAATGTGATGAACGAAAGGATATTAATGATAGTAATGATGGTGGTGTTGGTAACACACCTAGATGATGATATTTTTCTTGCTTTTTCTTGCAGGAGTTAATCGATAGTAACCTCAAGAAGAAAGTTTCTATTCAAATATCTGTAATTGCACCTCTTCTAATGGAGCTATTGGCTCCACCCAGGGAGATTGATGGTTTTATCCTAAAGAAAAGATGTGCTAGAATCAGCAAAGCCTTAGATGTTCTCTCTGATATCCTTTAATTTCCTATTTGATCTATTTATGAAAAGATTATGACAGCTACAGTGTCAATGTTGATAATGCATGGTGGTGGTGGTGATGACAATGATGTTGATGATGACCCTGATGAAAGTGTTGATGATGATGTTGACTATGATGATGGTGATGATGATGGTGGTGGTGGTGGCGATGATGATGAACATGTTGATGATGATCTTGATTAAGAGGGTGGTGGTGGTGATGATAATGAAAGAATTAATGATGATGTTGATGTTGATGATAATGGTGGTGGGGGCGGGGTGGTGATGATGGTGGTGGTGATGATGATGATGATGAGATGGTGGTGGTGATGCTGATGCTGAAGATACATGTACCCCTTGTACTGCTTTTATATATTAGAGAAACTTTAAGTGAATTTTCCTTGACTGTTTGTACTTATATGTTGTGAAAGCTCTCTAAAAAAGTCAGTTTTGAAGCACTTGAAGCTTGACCAGTGCTGGAAGGTGATAGAATATCAGTACCAGCACAATAATATGGGTACAAGAAATGCAGTCGTAACATCTTGGGGGTAAGGATTATTGGCTGAATTATCAATAATGAAGGATAAGGGGGGGGGGGGGGGGAATCAATTAGGTGTTGTTTTTTTTTGCTTTCATTGCCATCATATATGTACAACCCCTTGTTAAAAACTCCTAGCTTGGCACATACATTGCAAACTCCACATAAAAATTATGCAGTTTACATAATGTTTTTTAATAATGTAATCTTCCTAATATTGGTTTGTATTTTTCAGCGAGGAAGGTGTGGAAGTTGTCCTAAAAATGTTGAATCTCCTATGTAGTCTAAAAGATGTGGTACCAGACATCAAACAGGGATTACCAGCTGCCCTCCAGGACCAGCGTCTTATACCCCTACTAGCGCATGGGATGAGTAGCTCTACCAGGAGTAATGTACAGAAAGCATTGAAAATCCTAAGTGACGCCACTACTTTACCTGATTTCCAAATGATATGGTTAGTATAATAGACTATTTTTGAGCTTGTACAACACCACTGTGTTTCTTGATTGCAGAGTCATTACACAGGGTTAGTCTGACTTCAGCGTCAAAATATTCACAAATACTAAAAGTAAAGTAGAGAATGCACAACTTCAACAATACAAACACTTTGAAATTCCACGAACCTTCACTGGAATAAAAATTTTTTAAAAAAATGGCTGCCATGTTCATTGATACAACAAGAGAAACCAAGACCAAATCTTTTTTAAAGTAAACCAACATAACTGCTGTGACATCGAATGCAACAAATCCAATACAATTTACAAAATAATTGCACTCTTTCTTCTCTTGACCACAGGCTTGGAGAGGTAATGGCATCTAATAATTCAGCTTGTAAAGATGAACTATCTTCCCTAAGAAAACCAGCTGAAGATGGCTTTAGCCCACAATCATCACCAACACACAGCTCAACCAATCATATCCAGATGACTGGGAATGGTCTGCGAGGGCCTGTTGCTATGGATACAAGTAGTAAAAAGAGTATTGTCATGTCGAACAGAAGTAATATCAATGAAGCTAATATTGAGTCACTGATTGAAAGGATGAAGTCGGGTTTAGAGGTGAGTGAAATAGATCTAGACATTGTGTTTGTTGTGCATATTGCTATATTCTACCAACCCAGTTGTCTGTCTGTCTGTCTGTCTGTCTGTCTGTCTGTCTGTCTGTCTGTCTGTCTGTCTGTCTGTCTGTCTGTCTGTCTGTCTGTCTGTCTGTCTGTCTGTCTGTCTTTCTTTCTTCTTGCCTGCCTTGCTCTTTGTGCCTGTCTGTCTGTCTTCTTGCCTGCCTTGCTTTTTGTACCTAGCTGTCCATCTGCCTGGCTGTCTGCCTGGATGTCCGACTGTCTGTAAGTCTGATCATTCTTAATTATTACACAGATCAAAGATCCAAAAGCCTCTGAAATCATGGATATCTATGAAGCAAAGCTAGCTGCACTCCTGGTAAGCCTATTTGTGATGTTAACCCTTTGACTCCTGGAGGTTTTTGAGGTTTTTTAGTGTTTTTCTGGACCTAAACGTTCTCCAAGCCCTAGCAAGACCATATTTGGAGTTTTGATTGACACTGTCAGTGTTTTATGTAAATGAGGGATGACGTTTACTGGCTGTATAATTAGTTGCCGCTTGAAGCCGTTTTTCTTGGAATTGTGCTGCCTTGTTTTCGACTATTTTCGAAAATTAGAGATTTTGAGAGCCATTTTGTTCATCTATGGAGTGCTGGAGGGCATCATGAAGCCCTAAGACAGCTTAAATCAGCATGATCTCGAAGAACTGAGAGTATGCAAGGGATTTTAGCGTCAAAAGTTCGTAGATCATGTACATTCGTACGAGTTAGAATTTTTGGCGCGATTATCCTATGAGCTCTGAAACGATGAACAGCCAGGACCTACTGAGGGATTTTATTTAATATTTGGCTTGTGGAGAATGCTCTGAAGCTGATATTTGGGCAGTAGGACCTAGTGGCTCGACACTTCTAAAAAAATCTTGAAATGTGGGGGCGGACTACTGTCCTGTTGAAAAAATGGCATTTTTCCCAGAATGCATTGCGCAAGAGAGTAGTGAAAATCGATAAGCGATGAAATGGGTCGAGGAAAAAGGCTGTAGCTCGCCTTGTGGAAGGAATTGTTGGGAAAAAAAGCACTAAAAGCCAAGTACTAGGTCCACACTATCCTGTGTAAGGGTATTGTTTGAGTAGAAATAAAAATTGCATGAAAAAAAATGCGATGAAAAAGCATGATTTTTGGCTTCGGGACATGACGTCATAAACAGTGGTTTTTGGTTTTCCAAAAATGTTTAAAGTTTTTTTCGTTCTAATTTTGGACATTTGTGCAGGTTTTTTGATTTTAAAAGTTGTTCTGTTTGCTAGTTAAGATTTTAGACTGGTATTTAGGTCAACTTGATCAAAATTGTTGAAGCTGGAATTTTTCATTTAAGATGCGTTTTTTACGGGCGGTGTCACAGTGATATGTGTACCCCCGAGATATGTGTACCCCCACACACATAACACTAGTGATATGTGTATCCCCCGGTGGGGATACACAAAACACCGAGGCTTGGTATCCAAGCATATATAACTTCTGTTTGGAAAAATATAAGCCTAAAGAAGCAAGCAATTTAGCAAAATTTTGTTGTTGTTATTTATTATGTTAGCCCCTATTTTACTTAGCTAATCCTTAATCACTACAGCATATCTTTCGTAAACGATCGTAAATATATAATGCTTCTCAAAATCTTACTCAGAACGATCACATACTGTGTACATAACTTAGAGCCATTTTCGTATGAGTGAGAAACGTTCACGGTTACGAAACGGTCAGTTACGGTAGGAATTTTGAAGGTTTTTATCGAGATTACGATCCTAATACGAAAAACACTCTATATTCAGGCTTTTTAAAAACAAAAGAAAAGAAAAAGCATAGCGTTTGAGGTTTATTATTATTCGTGGTTTAAAACCTTGCTCGAATTTGCTTGGTTTTCTATGTATAAGCTATTACCTATTGATGATTTTGCTTTTGACGATTTGTAACTTTTAGAAAGATGTTTGTTGTGAATAATTTTTTTTTTTCGTCCCTAATTAGAATAGATATAACGATAATCAGATATCTGTCTGTAGTGATAGGGGAGGGGACTGGGGGATACAGATATCACTAGACGCCATCTTGTGGGGGATACACATATCACTAGTGTTATGTGTGTGGGGGTACACATATCTCGGGGGTGCACATATCACTGTGACACCGGTTTCGGGCGCCGTAGGAGTGAAAGGGTTAAGCACAAAATACTTTAATACAATTACAGCATAATAATTAATACAATTACATTGTTTTAGCAAGTAATGTCTAATTTGCCTGCTGTTTTTTTACAGACTAAAGAAAGTCACCTACAAGATCTCTTAGAGGCCAAAGCTCTTGCTGTTGATCAAGCAGATCGTTTGATCTCTCAATATCGCTGTCGAAGGGCACAGTCTGAAGCAGAAGTATGTATCATTATATTGAATGATGGCAATATAATATTGATAGTAATGATGATGATAATGACATGCTACATGTAGATGATCACAGTGGTTACAATAATGATATTGATGATAGTGAAGATGGTGATAATGATGATGGGCTTGATGATAGCGATGATGATTGTGATGATGAAGGTGATGATGATGATGGTGATGGTGGTAGTGATCATGAAGATGATGGTGATGGTGATGATGATAATGATAGTGGTAGTGGTAGAGGTGATATGTATGAGAATAACAGTGATGATGATGATGATGATGATGATAGCAGTCTTTGAAGTTTCATCTAAGTTAGTTTTGCACCCTTTACTCAGTGTACCAAACTAAGACAGATTCTGCAAGACGCAGAAAAGAAGAATGAAAAGCAAACTGAGCAGGTAAATGTTTTTCTTTTATTCATCTCTTATTTTCCATTGAGTCTACTTAGGTACCTTTAGTTTATTTTTATTGTAGTAAAAATATACCAAATGAATAAATCCAAGCTGCAGGCCACAACCACGTGCATAAATATAAACATTATGTCTGTACAGAATCAGGGCCTGAAATACCTGCCAATGGACAATGTCCAGCCAGAATTGAAGCTTGTCCAGTCAAATATTAGCCTTGCTGGTCATTTTGACCAGTAACAAACCAGGGTATGACCAAGATAAAACTAATTTGGCTGGTCATCATGACTGGTGACTGACCGGCCGTTATTTCTCAGAGCAAATCCAAAAACTTAAACAACTCCTGTTACCTTTGACAACCCTTGTCCATGCATCCTACAATGGGTTCATTTTTTCTCTCATTTATTTTCTACAGATAAATATGATGCTTGAAGCACAGAAAATGGCATCTAAAGAGGTATGCACTTCAAAATTATTAAACATTGCTGGTTAATGAAGGATAATACTGTATGTATAAATGTATGCATTTAGTCAAGAGCTCCACCCAATATTACTAATGTGCACATGCTGAAAATGTTGAAAAGCCGAATAGTGGAAAGACAATACAGTATCTTTGTGTTTTGAGAATGTGTTGTTCTCCTTTTATTTGTAAGAAATAATTAGTTAGTGAGAAACGTTGGTCCCATTCAGGTACAGTGTAAAACTAACTATGGGTTCTTTATTACAGATGGAAACATTGCTGCGACATAATGAAAACTTAAAAATTATTGAAGAAGAACATGAGCACCTGAAGATTGCATTTGCTGAACAGTCACAGAGGTAAGTGATGTCTAATGTACCTGCTATTGATTGGTTCCAGGTGTCCGGAGCACGCATGAACCATCCAATCACAGCACGATTTGATGCTTAGCCAAGCGGCCCTTGCTCCAAGTCTCTTCCCAATACAAAAACATGCATTTCAAAGAATTTAGAGAAAAAAAGTTGAAGTATATGTGTTGTTTAAAAAATTTAAGTAAATCTTTGCAATCCATCTCCTCAAATTCTGTGAGATATATGACTTTTAAAACTCGGGCGAGGGCTGCTTGAATTACAACAACAATCCTTTTCGCGCATAGTTTTTCATACAGGTGGTAGTGTTTGGTTCACTTTAGTTTGAAACAGCCATGAATGCTCTGATTTTTGCTTGTATTGTTACCAGGCTAGAGACAAACCAGAGAAGTCTTATGGCTGCACAAGATGAAAATAAAGCTCTTACTGAACTCAGTGAGATGTTACGACGCCACAATGACAATCTAAAGAGTCAGCATGATTGGTAGGTGTTTTGCTCAAGAACAAGCACCTGAGCAGGAAATGGAGAATGGAAATGGGAGTGGGTAGAGAATGATTTTCAATAAACTGCAGTGCCATTGGCTCAAGTAGTTGATCATTAACCATGGGTTCACAGTGGTTTCAATAATATTTTAAGTAGACAGATGGGATTCAAATGTAGGTATCTGTTTCCACTAATTTTACTTCATAGTTATCAAGACTGATTCATAAAATAGCTGGCAGTATGAAGTTAAATAACCTGCGATCAACCGCGGGAAGCCACCTTCTGTTTAAACCCCTGGGTTTACGCCCATAAGGTCTTAAATTTTCTGAGAAGAAGATGCTGCCATTGCTCTAAAGATATCTTCAAATGGTTAGATCTTTGCCGTGGCTCAGATTACCATGTAAATGGCCATCCCTTCTCATTTAAAGACATTACACATATAGGGCCACAAGGTTATTAGAAGTCACTATTATTTATTATTGTTTATTTGATTTTCATTTTTCATTTTGCAGTGCTACTAAACAGCTTTTGGAGTTGGAACAGGAGAGAAAGAATGTTGTACAACAACTAAAAGAAAGAGAGAGCAAGGTTCAAGGTGAGAAATGATAGTACCACATTGGTTTTATATCAATTTATACACCAAATCGTAATATGGCCACCAATTCGAATAACTATTGTTTTGGACTGACAGTGATAATGATAATGAAAGTTAATTTGGTTAATGATAAGAGTGGTGATCATGACGATGATAATGACAGTGATACATCTAATTATGGATATCATTGATGATGATTGATGATGATGGTGATCCCAGTGATTTATTATTGACAATAATGATGATGAAAGTTTATTTAGTTAACGATAAGAGTATTGGTGAATATGATGATGTACATGTATTCTTTGTTTGACATTCTTTGTTTGACATTCTTTTCATCTTTGATGAGTCTTTGTCGTTGGAAAATCAGATACTTTCTGTATGTAAGACCTGTTTTTTTCATATTCATAATATTTGGAAAATCAGAAAGTATTTGAGTCGTAATGCATGCGAAACTCTTGTCCATGCCCTAATTTCCTCGAAGCTTGACTTCTGCAATTCTTTATTATATGGTCTCCCTAACGTTTCCCTGAAAAAGTTGCAGCATGCTCAAAACGCAGTCGCTAGGCTTATTACCTTCTCAAGGAAACAAGAACATATCACTCCCATCTTATGTGATTTGCACTGGCTACCTGTTGAACAGCGTATTGTTTTCAAGATTCTTTTACTTACTTTCAAAGTTATACATAATCAGACCCCTTCTTATCTATCTGACTTGGTACAACCTTATGTACCATCACGTTCCTTAAGATCAAAGTCTCAGAACCTTTTGACCAAACCTAATTATAACTTAAATCACTATGGCAAAAGAGCCTTCTCCACTGCAGCCCCTGATCTATGGAATAGTCTCCCACAGAACATAAGATCATCTACATCACTCTTGCACTTCAAACGTGAGGTTAAAACCTGGCTTTTTAAGCAAGCATTTTATTAGTCGTTTTATTATGAAACCATACTATTTTACATTTTCATTTTAAAATTTTATATCAATACACTTCTTTTATCATGTTGTCTCTCTCTCTCTCTATATATATATGAATAAATTAAACATAATATTTTCATCAAGTCAATTATACATAACTACAAAATAATAATTAAGTTAATGTTACCAATTTTTTTTTTTTTTTTTTAATATAATATAACCTTAACTGTAAAGCGCAGTTGAACCATGGGGAATTAGCGCTCAATAAAATATAATTTATTATTATTATTATTCTCCAAATAACCATCTCTGATTTAATCTTTAAAAAAATATTTTTAAATTCTAGAAACCAAAAAAGCTCTCCAGCAACAAGAAAAAGAGACACGCATAAGAGAAAGTGAAATAGAGGAGTTAAATTCTAGCATAGAGAAACTAAAGGCAGACCTGATAAAGAATGAACAAATTCGCAAAGATCTCATACATAAGGTATGTATGTGGCATGGGCTTCCTGTGCCACAGGTAACCCAACAAAGCGTTTTTAGAGCTAACAAATCGTGGGTGTATTTTGTAGGTTTCTTCCTTGGAGGTTCTTTGTCGACAACATGAAGAGGTCATAAAAGAGAGGGAAAACTCAGTGAATGCTCTTCAAAATGAACTAGATCGACAGTCACAGATTGCCGCTATGATCCATAAATTAACCAGTGAACAGACAGCCAACAACAAGAGTACCACATCCAAGTAACACTAATTATTGTGTAATTAACTTTACAAGTATTACAAGTAACTTATTCACTCAATCATATACTCACCCACCTACCCAACTGCCCATTCACCCACCTACCTACTTACCCATCAACTCACCTACTGTACCCATCAACTCACCTACTGTACCCATCAACTCACCTACTGTACCCATCAACTCACCTACTGTACCCATCCCCACCTACAATACCCATCTACCTATCAACCCATCCACCCACCTATCCATCCACCCATCTACCCATCCACTCACTACCCATTTACTCAACTATTTTTCAATTTGTGCATATACAAAGTTATTCAAAACGATATTTTGGCTGAATTTCTGAGTAAAAAAAATGTCTGCATTTTTTCTAATTATTGCATGTTTTTCAAGCTTCATTGGTATTTCTGTGAAAGCCAAACTTATCAGCAACAATTTTCTAGCTTTTTATCCCTGTACATAATAATAGAATATTATTCATATTGAATGATGATAATAATATTAGTATATTACACACCCATATGCCCAGTTTTTTAATTATATGTATGTCTATCTGCATGAGTGATGGTTGATGTACTGGGCTGCCTGTGACCAAATGATTTGCACTGTGTGCATGTGGCATGTAATAAAAATAGGCTATAGAGCTAGTATATTACACACCTATATGCCAAGTTTTTATTGATATGTATGTCTGTCTATTTGCATGAGTGATGGTTGATGTACTGGGCTGCCTGTGATGAAATGATTTACGCTGTCTGTCTGTCTGACCCATGTAATAAAAATAGGCTATAGAGCTATTGTAACTATATGTATTGCTTACTGGAAGTCGAAACACGTTCAGAGATCTTATCTAGTATTACCTTATTACATGAAATTTCGCGACACTTTAATTTCGTGATTTCGAAAGAATCGCAAAATTAAAGTGTCGCGAAAAATAAGTGTCGCTAAAATATAATGACGCGAAAATTAAGTGACCATCCATTATTGAGAAAGTAAAGGATTTAATGACCATTCAAAAGCATGGATAAAAGACGTTGTTACTGAGAACCAAGTACTAGCACCTATTGATCCTGATCAACAATGAATGATTGGAACAAGTATTCAATATGCCAAAGTCAAAACCAAGGAACTAGTGGGTTTTCTAAAGGAATTTGTGCGTATTTGGAAACAAATCATGAATAATATATTAAATGAAATCGCGAAATTTAAGTGGTCAAAAATATGATTTTTTATTCAAAATCGCGAAATTAACGTATCGCGAAAATTTCATGTAATAAGGTATATAAATTTACCCGTCGACAATTTTTCTGTAGCTCGCTTTCTGAGTGGTTCTATCAATTACATTTTTACATATTACACAGGGTTCGTGCAGGTCCTTGAACTCCTTGAAAAGTGCTGGAATTTGAAAACTCATTTCAAGGGCACTTGAAACTCCTTGAAAAAAGAAAAAATTCCTTGAAAATCGTAAATACTCCTTGTAAAATATTTAGAAAGGTTTTTGTAACCCAAAACGCCTGTTTTCCTCATCTAAAAGTTCGTAATCCCGATCGCACCCATCGTTATGTGGTCCTTGAAAATTTTCATTTTGGTCCTTGAATACGGGACCAGTCATTAACGTGATTATCCGAGCAACGTGAAGGTCTAATCATTTGCAGATGTAATGACAAACGCAGCGCCTTCTCCTCAATTAAGACTCTTAGTGCTGGTCTGGCCAGGACTCCAAAGTCCGGTCCTCAACCAACTGAGCCAACCAGTTGGCTAAAAACATTATATTTTGTTTGCTTGAGTCATGATATTCAGCAGTTGTTAGAAGAACTTCTCTGTAGACAGCAAAAACTGGACTTTTCCATCTCACAACTACCACAACAGCAGGCCTCATTAGAATTATTATCGACTATTAAACTATGATGGAAAATGAAAGTTTCCCTAAGAAAATACAAGATATTAAGACATGTTCTTGCACTTACATGAATATCTTTTATCCATTATCAACTGAACAGTCAAAAGAATAATTGCCTGAATTGCACATCTGAACTCTATCTCCCTCTTGGCAGCCGGTGAAAATTACAACATCAACAAAAGTCTTGTTAAATCATGCTTTTACCAAGGTCAATGAGATAATCAGTTGATCCAAACGTAATATGCATCCAAGGACACGGAATTTTAAAAATATCCCTAAATCATGCTTTTACCAAGGTCAATGACATAATCAGTTGATCCAAACGTTATATGTATCCAAGGACACGTGGAGTTTTAAAAATATCCCTAAATGTAACCTTCAGTACATTTTGGCGCACAACCAAAGGCGTCTGGAAAATTTCTCAGCTTGTAGAAAGGATTTAATCAATGCTTATTTTACTGGGACGTAAAGCGTATCTTCATTTGACCTCTGTGATCATTGGCTGCGAACCAAACAGAAGACTGGCATCTGGATGTTGTTTTTAAAGCTCGTGAGACGATTTGATATGCCAATATTCTAGTCCTTGGAAACAAAATATCTATTATTTTTACTGAAAATTAAAAAAATAAATGAAAGAAATGATGATAGATTATTTAGAATTTATGGAATTCTTTTGGCAGTTGTGGTGTGGCATTTGAAGGTGCTAATAGTGACTGTCATAATTTCAATTACATGTAAAAACCGTAAAACCTCGCAAAACGTTATAACTTTAAACCCTCACCATATGAAAGTACCAAAAGTACTATTTCGAGGATGTTTATAAAACTTGAGATTCGCCTGAAACAATATCAACACCTTATTTGTGCCTGGAAGGAAAGTTCTAGTGAAATACAGTGGGTGGTATGAATCGATGATTGAGTGTCGGTCGTGGTTTTCCAAGCCCGACAATGCGACACACTTCCGGGTCGACCTCATTACAGCAAGATACCATCGATAGATATAAGATATCATTATTTGTCCAGACCTGTAAGCAACGCAGTGATATAAGAACCAACATTCTTGCCCATCCATCGTCTTGTCGTTTGGTTGTGTTCGTTGTTCGAGTATGAAGACCAAGATGGTTGCTGCTGCTTCATCGAGTTCATCTCGTATCATCATTGTCATCCTGTCCGTAATTGTTATCTTGTTATGTTGTGCTGAGTTTATACGTATCGAGGTGATTCTACAAAAACAACAGACCACAATGAACCAGTTAGAGAACAAGATGACCTCTACACTCCATACAGAAAACAAGATCTTCAATATAATGTACAAAGTAATAGGAAAACAACTTGAATCAAGTGAAGAAGAACGACAAGAAAGTGGAAGACACCGTCAACGACGAAGCGTGGAAACGACCGCTACTTCGAGCAATAAAGGACAAGAAAACGAAAATAAATTCATCGATACAATCAGGAAAGAACTTGACAAAGTTGTCACTAAACTTTACGAGAATAAATATGGAAAAGTCGTTCGTGGACCTCCGGGACCCAGAGGACCAAGGGGATCCCATGGAAGAAAAGGACCACGAGGACCCATCGGACATACTGGTAAAAAAGGCAAACAGGGACAAAGAGGAGATCGGGGACTAAAAGGTGACCCAGGGGAGAGGGGACAGGCAGGTCCCATTGGATCACCGGGACCCCGAGGCATGCCGGGATCCAAAGGGGAACCAGGTCAATCACTGGAAGATCCTCGAGTCTTGATATCTCCTCCTCATTTGATTGTCAATGAAAGTCAGTCAGCAATCTTCCATTATTCTGTCCGTGGTAATCCACAGCCCCTGTTTGGCTGGAGTAAAGTGGGAGGTTCATTAGACACGACAAGATCAATAGTTAATAGTAGCAAAGGTATACTAGAGATCAAACACGTCACATTCACTGACGCAGGGATATATCAATGTAATGCATCTAGTATTCTTGGTAAAGCACTTGCGACCACAAGGCTAGTGGTCAATTACCGTCCTAGAATTACTCTGAAAAGAGGACCTACATTCGTCAGGCTGGGAAATGACGTCACTCTTCCCACATGTCAAGTGAGAGGACATCCCAAACCTCGAATCACGTGGTCTAAGTCGAGGACACAGCTGCCAAGAGGTCGATATCGCGTCAAAGATAACCGTTTGACTATGTTGAAGGTTGGTCTCGAGGATTCTGGTACGTACTTTTGCAAAGCTGACAATTTTCTTGGTTCATTGGTGTCAGAAACTATGCTTATTGCAGTCAAGCATCCAAGGTTCGTTGTCAAGCCCCCTTCCTCTGTATACGCTATTCAATCAACCACCATCAAGATCAAATGCCTGGTGGAAGGACCTCCTGATCCGATGATAACATGGAAGTGCAACAACTCGAACCTTCCTGCTGGAAGGAGCGAGGTAACAGATGAAGGTACTCTTGTGATCCGAGATGCTCTGAAGTCAGACAGTGGGGTTTATGTTTGCACAGCGACAAGTCCTCGTTTTTTTGTCATAAATGCAAAAACTGACGTCAAAGTAGATACTTTCCACGATTGTTCAGAGTATTACAAATTTGGTGTAAGAAAGAGCGGAGTGTACACAGTCAAACCTGACAGTCAAGGAACCTTTCAAGTCTACTGTGACATGACAACTGACGGAGGGGGATGGACAGTGTTCCAGAGAAGAAAAGATGGATCTGTAGACTTTTATCGTGACTGGAAACAGTACAAAACCGGTTTTGGAAACCTGAATGGGGAGTTCTGGCTGGGTAATGACTACATCCATCGACTTAGCGCAAGGACATCCTCGGTGCTACGTGTGGATATGGAGGACTGGCGACAAACATCGAAGTATGCTAAATATAATACTTTTAGTGTTGACGACGAAAGAAATAAGTACTCGCTAACAGTGGGGTATTATTACGGTACCGCTGGAGACTCTTTCACCGCAAGCCACAATGACATGCCTTTCTCAACCAAGGACCGAGACAACGATCAACAAACCAATTACAATTGCGCAAAACGATTCAAAGGGGCTTGGTGGTTCAAGGAATGCTACAGGGTGCATTTGAATGGGATGTATCTAGGAGACACGACTGATGGAGATGGGATCGAGTGGTACCGATTCCACAGAAACTATCAGTCACTGAAGTTCACTGAAATGAAGATGAGACCAAAATAATTCTAATTTTTACTAAGAACTTGTAACGAACTGAGAACACATGAAAAACATAATATATTATCCAAAAGAACTTGACAGAACAGTTCTAAGGAACTGTTTCGCGAGAGAATAATATTAGAGTAGTTAATTGATAACTAACTTGGAAAAAAAATACAAAAGATTCTTACAGGATATGCACCTATGGTGCAAGAAGAGGTCCTTATCATCGGTTTGTGTCTTAAATTAGAAATAGTTTGGTATAGTAGCACTAGAAACCGAAAACTGTCGTATTTTTTAAGCGAATTTTGCATGATATAACATTTTTATACTATTAGGAACTTTATTTAGCACTTTGTAGGGGGCCAATGTAGGCTCGGTTTCAGCCTTGAGGGGGTCAATTGTATCAAACCTCCTCCCACTTATCACGGGCGCACCAAAACCACCACGGCTGGAAATCAAGCCCAAGGCCAAGGCGGATAATTCCAACTAAGATACTTGTCTCACATTCTGATCTAGGAGTTTTAATTAAAGGGTTCATCCCAGAAACGAATGTTTAATGATTTTGGGGAGTCGAGGGTGGCGTTGCGGTTATGCACTGGCCCATCGTCTCACGTCTTGTTCGTTTACTAGAACATCGCATGTCAGTAGAGTTTGTTTTATTCTAGGGCGGTTCTTTGGTTTTCCCCTCTTCCGCAGAACCTAATAAGCTAATTCAAAGTTGACCTGTGAGTTAGCTATGCCCTTACTAATAATATTTCAAGCCTTAGTTTTTTGGTACAACAGACCTTTTTCGAGATGCGCGAGCGCTTTCAAAAATATCGCAGGCGAAGACATGAAAAAGAGGCATTTTCGGGCAAGATCACGCGCGCTATTGCCTGCGATATTTTTGAAAGCGCTCGCGCATCTCGGAAATGGTCTATTCTCAGAGAAGCTTTGCAGTGCATGCAGTCATTAAAAAGATATTAGCTCGTCAAACAGATATTTTGGTGATATTAACTTGCGGTAACTTTAGTGTATTTGTTTTGACTAGTAATACTAAACACTGGCCATTTTATTAAAAAACAAATTTAAGATATCTTTTATATAAACACGAGTAAAATAATGATGCTTTTTAAATACTGTTCGCGTGAACAAGATCAATTTTGTATATTTAATGAAGCCTTAGTAGACGTCACACTCATTAATATATTGGAAGTATAAACCTTCATATCTTAAAGACGCATCACTCAAATCAAGAAATAATTTAACATTAAACTATTTACTTCATGTACAATCAGTATTAAAGACATTGAAAAAAAAGTCATGTGCACTTTAAGGTCTGAACACACGGTGTTGCCGTTGGGCACAACGTAGCCGACAAACATCGTAACGGTCAGTGGCATACCAACGGGAGCCGCCTCCCCAAACGTTTCATCTCGGCACCACTTATTAATTCATACTGAATTCCTGTAGAAATGGCGGGAAAATGATAAATTGCCCCCCCCCCCCCCCTCATGATCGAGACCTCGATACGCCCCTGGTTGCACCGTGTGCCCACCTTTACGAATGTTGCGCGTAACGGTGCACTAGTAAAAGATAGCTACTTATATGAATATTCATCTGTGCTGGTGAACTAATTTAAACTTTTGATCACAACACATATATGCTTGTTGTTACAACATAAAATGTGTTTTCCCTGCCTATAGACCCCTTGCACTAATTACCCCAAGGGGAATCGCAAAAGACTTCGATCCTCAAGAGTTCTTTTGTTTTGACACCCATATTGGTAATTAGTGCAAGGGGTCTATACGAGGGGTATTGAGGATGGCTGAGAGCTAATCTGCAAGCGAGGAATATAAAGATTATGCGCTAACAAGAGTATAAGTTTTATACGTGTACTGATTTCACTAATGTAGGACAGGACGTACTTTCATTGTTGTATACTTTATATATTTGTAAACTTAACATTTTGCAAAAACTTGCAGTCCTTCTGTGTCCTCCATGTCAATGCGTAGAGTGGAGGGTGTTCTTGCTGTCAGTCGTTGGATAGAAGTTCTACTGTATTAGGATGTTTTTGTGCATTTGCTAAAGTTATCAAAATTTTCCAATATTCAAAATTACTCATCCTGTGCAGCGTTGTTCAAAATCAGGAAAAAGCATTCAACTAGAACGATCTTGGACGAATTTTCATTTCAGAATATTTTAAGGAAAGGTCAAAATGAAATCCTTCCCACACAATTCCCTTATCATCTCTTTTGTTGCCAAAATATTTGCCGTTCAGACTTGAATCGTAACAATTATGATACCACCAAGCACCAGTATGTATTGTGGCACAGTTGTTGCTGCGTTTGTCATTATCTCTATCTTTTGTAGAGAATACGTTATTGTGATGACTAATTAGTGAGTTTCCAGCAGTACCCGAATACGAGGCAACCTTGAGTCTGTACTTGTCTGCTTCAGCACCAATACTAAAAGTACCATATTTGGCATATTTCTTGTTTCTGCTCCAGTCCTCCAGCTCCACACGTAGTATCGAGGGTGTTCTTGCTGTCAATCGATGGATGTAGTCATTACCCAACCAGAACTCGCCATTCAGGTTTCCCAAACCGGTTTTGTATTGCTGCCAGTCACGATAAAAGTCTACAGATCCATCTTGTCTTCTCTGGAACACTGTCCACCCCCCTCCGTCAGTTGTCATGTCACAGTAGACTTGAAAGGGTCCTTGGCTGTCGGGTTGTATTGTGTAGACACCGTTACGTCTTTCACCTGGTTTGTAAATCTCTGAACAGTCATGATAAGAAACTTTCAATGTAGATCTTGCCTCCTCATAGAATACCCCAGCACTTGTAGCAGAGCAGATATAGACATCATCATCAGATATTTGAATGTTCCTCAGGACCAAAGAACCGTCTATTATTCCATATCTACCTGAGGGAAGAGCACCATTTTCTCTTCTCCAGCTGATCACTGGTTCTGGATCACCTTTAGCTGAACAATTCAGAGTCAGTGATGAACCAACGATAGCGTAGGATATGTTAGGTGGTCTGACAACAAACACAGGTAGCTGTACGACCACCAATACACATCCTGCAGCATCAGAACCAAGAACATTATTAGAGGTACATACATATGTACCAGAATCATCCTTTCCAACATTCATCAAGGTCAACTCGCTATCACGAGTAAAGGTTCGATTCCATGGCAACTGACCAATGGATTTAGACCACGTGACTCGGGGTTTGGGATGTCCCATCACGTGACATGTTGGGAGTGTGACGTTGTCTCCTATCTTAACGTAGATTGGTCCTTTCTTTAGGCTTACTCGAGGACGGTAATTGACCACTAGTCTTGTGGTCGCAAGTGCTTTACCAAGAATACTAGATGCATTACATTGATATATCCCTGAGTCAGTGGATGTGACGTGTTTGATCTCTAGTATACCTTTGCTACTATTAACTATTGATCTTGTCGTGTCTAATGAACCTCCCACTTTACTCCAGCCAATCAGGGGCTGTGGATTACCACGGACAGAATAATGGAAGATTGCTGACTGACTTTCATTGACAATCAAATGAGGAGGAGATATCATGACTCGAGGATCTTCCAGTGATTGACCTGGTTCCCCTTTGGTTCCCGGCATGCCTCGGGGTCCTGGTGGCCCAGTCAAACCCACGTGACCAGGATCACCTTTTAATCCGGATTGCCCCATAATTCCTTGCTTTCCTTTCTTGCCTGGTCGTCCCATGGATCCTTGCGGTCCTTTGGGTCCTCTTTTCCCCCGTGATCCTTTCTGTCCTTTGGGACCAGGCCTTCCTGGAGGACCGGGAGGTCCTGGAACTACTATTTTATATCTTGTTTCTTGAATCGCAGACACAGCTTTCTTCATTTCTTGTCTAATTATTACAGACAAATGATCTTGGAGGGGATTTCTATTGTTGGTATTATTTGTTGTACCCACGTTTCGTCGTTGACGATGTCTTCCTCTTTCTTGTCGTTGTTCTTCACTCGATTCAACTTGTTTTCCTGTTCGTACTTTGTCTATTATTCTCAAGATCTTGTCCTTATCGAATGTAGAGGTCATCTTGTTCTCTAGCTGGTTCATTCTGGTCTGTTGTTGTTTTAGAATCACCTCGATACGTATAAACTCACCACAACACAACAAGACAGCCATTACTGACAGCATGACAATGATGATACGAGATGAACTCGATGAAGCAGCAGCACCCATCTTGGTCTTCATGTTCAATCCAGGAACACAACCAAACGATGAGAACAGTAAGAACTACCTCAGTCTGTAGTTGTTGTAATGAATATGTTTATATGCCAAGAGAGTCCCTATATAGAATAGGTCAAGGTGTTTGCTTGGTTGAATGTCTAGATGTGCACCGACAGATAACACGCGATACTTGTAGGTTTAATCACGTTTACCCAGAAGTTGATGTTTTCATGTTTATATCTTGCAGAATGTCCCCCTTTTGGAACGAAAGGAAACTTAGCCTTAACGCTTGTTTCCAGAAGTTATTGCCGGAAAAATTTGAATTATGGGAACATAAACCATCGTCGATCTGTCGGCTGATATTTAGATGGTTGACAAACTGCTGACGGTTTGACCTCGTATGTAGGAGTCTTGATTCGTGAGTATAAAATATCATTATTAGTCTAGGCATATAGAATTAAATATTTCATCGTCAACAGAGATAAGATTCTGAATGCTTATGCTCTTGAAAATGAAGACAACGGTCTGCCTTTGGATGGACCAGATGACATTTACCTTTTCTTGAACCCCTTTATTTCCCGTTAAAACAAACAAACAAACAAAAGCATAAGAACGATAATCAATAACTTCTGAAACCTAGGATTGAAACCTAAGTTTCCTTTCGTGCAAAAATGGAACATTCTGTAAGATATAAAGCGTAAATTAAAAACATTTTTGGGTAAACGTGGTAAACCTCTACAATTATTACGTATTATCATTTAAATTTTTCCCCGTCGTTTTAATAGGCCGAGGTAAGTGCAAATAACTGCCTACCAATAATGGTCTGCTCATGCGCATTACGGTGCGAAGCCGTTTTGCTGCAAATAATGGTCTCCTCATGCGCAGTGAATTATTTCTTAGCATGGCACGCTTCTCTGAGCTGTCAAAAAATGATTTCATCTTGAATATGAAGACTACGGGCTTAGCTTCCTGTGGTTGGATCAGATGTCATTTTTCCTGAGCACCTCTATCACCTTCCAGTTAAAACAAACAAACTTCAGAGCGACAATCAATAACTTTCGTACCAAAAGGGGAACTACCCTGCGAACAGAGTCTTCTTTTACCTTCTCCAATTTCCGGGTCAACGTGATAAACCTCTACAAGTATCACGTGTTATCTGCCTGAACACAGGCTAGATATCCAATCATGCACAAACCTTGACCTCCCATATATAGGAGTCTAAGCATATAAAGATATTTATTACAAAACCCACAGACAGAGTTCTGTTTTCAGCGCTCATCGTTTGGTTGTGTTCGTGGACTGAACATGAAGACCGAGATGGCTGCTGCTGCTTCATCGAGTCCATCTCGTATCATCATTGTCATGCTGTCAGTAATGGCTGTCTTGTTGTGTTGTGGTGAGTTTATACGTATCGAGGTGATCCTAAAACAACAACAGACCAGAATGAACCAGCTAGAGAACAAGATGACCTCTACACTCGATACAGACAAGATCTTGAGAATAATAAACAAAGGAACAGGAAAACGAGTTGAATCGGGTAAAGAAGAACAACAAGAAAGAGGAAGATATCCTCAACGACGGAGTGTGGAAACGACCACTAATTCGAGCAAAAAAGGAGAAGAAACCAAAGATCAATTCATTGATACAATCAGGAAAGAACTTGACAAATTTGTCACTAAACTTTACGAGAATAAATATGGAAAAGTTGTTCGTGGACCTCCGGGACCCAGAGGACCAAGGGGATCCCATGGAAGAAAAGGACCACGAGGACCCATCGGACATACTGGTAAAAAAGGCAAACAGGGACAGAAAGGAGATCGGGGACTAAAAGGTGACCCAGGGGAGAGGGGACAGACAGGTCCCATTGGACCACAGGGACCCCGAGGCATGTCGGGATCCAAAGGGGAACCAGGTCAATCACTGGAAGATCCTCGAGTCATGGTATCTCCTCCTCATTTGATTGTCAATGAAAGTCAGTCAGCAATCTTCCATTATTCTGTCCGTGGTAATCCACAGCCCCTGTTTGGCTGGAGTAAAGTGGGAGGTTCATTAGACACGACAAGATCAATAGTTAATAGTAGCAAAGGTATACTAGAGATCAAACACGTCACATCCACTGACGCAGGGATATATCAATGTAATGCATCTAGTATTCTTGGTAAAGCACTTGCGACTACAAGACTAGTGGTCAATTACCGTCCTCGAGTAAGCCTAAAGAAAGGACCAATCTACGTTAAGATAGGAGACAACGTCACACTCCCAACATGTCACGTGATGGGACATCCTAAACCCCGAGTCACGTGGTCTAAATCCATTGGTCAGTTGCCATGGAATCGTACCTCTACTCGTGATAGCGAGCTGACCTTGGTTGAAGTTGGAAAGGATGATTCTGGTTTGTACGTGTGTACCTCTGATAATTTTCTTGGTTCTGATGCTGCAGGATGTGTATTGGTGGTCGTACAGCTACCTGTGTTTGTTGTCAGACCACCTAACATATCCTACGCTATCGTTGGTTCATCACTGACTCTGAATTGTTCAGCTAAAGGTGATCCAGAACCAGTGATCAGCTGGAGAAGAAAAAATGGTGCTCTTCCCTCAGGTAGATATGAAATAATAGACGGTTCTCTGGTCCTCAGGAACATTCAAAGATCTGATGATGGTGTCTATGTCTGCTCTGCTACAAGTGCTGGGGTATCTGATGTTGAGGCAAAATCCACACTGAAGATTGTCTATCATGACTGTTCAGAGATCTACAAATCAGGTGAAAGACGTAACGGTGTGTACACAATACAACCAGACAGTCAAGGATCATTTCAAGTCTACTGTGACATGACAACTGACGGAGGGGGGTGGACAGTGTTCCAGAGAAGACAAGATGGATCTGTAGACTTTTATCTTGGCTGGCAACAGTACAAAACCGGTTTTGGAAACCTAAGTGGCGAGTTTTGGTTGGGTAATGACTACATCCATCCACTGACAGCAAGAACACCTTCTATGCTACGTGTGGAGCTGGAGAACTGGAACAGAAACAAGAGATATGCCAAATATGGTAGTTTTAGTATATCTGATGAAGCAGATAAGTACAGACTCAAGATTGGCTCGTATTCAGGTTCTGCTGGGGAATCACTTATCAGGCATCACAATATACAATTCTCTACAAGAGATAGAGATCATGACACTGATGGTTCTGTTAACTTAGCTGTCCTTTATACCGGGGCCTGGTGGTATTATGGTAATTATAGATCTAGTCTAAATGGAAAGTATTTAGGCAATGTGCTGTCCTGGCAAGGAATTAATTGGATGACTTTTGACGAAAAAAGGTCACTGAAGTACAGTGAAATGAAAGTTCGACCGAATTCCTTTTAGCCGGCATATCCTCAAGTACTGTAATCAGTAGTAGAAGAAAAAATGATGTACTTTCGTCGAGTAAATATGTATTAATGAAATAGTGCTGAAAATTAATTGCAAAACTATAAATTTGCATCGAACAGTGAAAGTGTTTCTAAAGGTTCCGTGACATTGAGGCACTGCATGTTTCCATTTTACAAATGTAACTGGTCTAAAATAGAAGAGAATAAATAAATTAAAAAATCCACACTGAAACGTTAATATGTATGGATAAAAAGTTAAATTTTACACCGTAAAAAATAAGAGAGATCACTTACTGACGTTTCGGACGCTAGTCCTTCGTCGGAGTAAAAGAGAGAATAAGAGTGGAAGGTGGTGCATATATGATAAAGATAGAAAATAGATAACCAATGAGAGCAAGGTAGGCAAGGTTACGAGAAAAAACAATAAGAAATAATAAAAAGACAAAAGAATAGATTAATTAAAAGCGAAGCGTTCGTTCATCCCATTGGGATTATGAGTACACAATAGGTGAATGAGCCGCATCTCTTTGGTTTTGCGACAATCATTGTTGCCGCTAACCAAAGACAAACCGAAAACAATGAAGTCGGAAAGTGAATGATTAGGTAAATTGAAATGGCGGGAAACTGGTTAATATGTAGGCGAAAGACTAAGAAATGTACCAAAGTTTCTTGGAATTCATGTAACACATATTATTAATAACATCTTCCTTCATGTAAGATCCCCGTTTTATGGTTTGATACAGTATTACCAGTTATTTCAATCAACCGACTTATTTTAATACAGATCACATTTCTCAGTTCGTCAAGTAAGATTAATCATGGTAGATTAGTGGACCACTAATGGTCGCTCGTAGTCGATCGATCTGTCCACCATGGTCGATCTATCGGCGCTAATTTTCAAGTTTATGATAAAGAATACAGAACTGGGGATCTTTATTACTGGGTCTAGCTCTGCTGACCAACTCTAACTCTATTCTATTCTAACTGGTTACATGTTGTAGAGGTATCTGTATGACAATCATTTGACAACTGTCAATCTAAGTTATCTATAGTATAATCGGTAAGCTATGATTGGATAATTAAACGAATACATTCCTAAGTTCAATATTCTATTCTATTATCTCTTTCTTAATTGTTTCCTTAGAAAAACATTCTAAAATATACTGATTTTTCTTTCATAACATTTATAAACACAACAAACTGCTGCCATGTTTGACCTTCTATAGGTGGGATTCCTGATTTATGAATCTAAAATAACACTACACGGATTAGGCATTGAAAGATATATATTTTTACCAACAGCGATAAGGTTCTGAATGTTCCGCATCGTTTCGTTTAAGCTCTTGAACATGACCATGCGCTTCCCGTGGTTGAACCACACTTCTCCTTCGCTCCTATACCGCCTTCCCTTTAAAACAAACGAATACAATACAACAATACAATAAAATTTATTTAAAGAGGGTGACGCATTACCCAGGAACCCAAGGTTTCAAATCTAAGTTTCCACTGATACCAAAAGGGGAACATTCTGCAAAATATAAGCGTGAAAACATCCACTTCCGGGTCAACGTGATAAATCTCTACAAGTATCACGTGTTATCTGCCTGCATGTGCACATCTAGATATTCGGTCAATCATGTAGATACCTTGACCTATTCAATATATAGGATTCTAAGCGTATATAGATATTTATTACAGAACTACAGTCAGAGTTCTTACTGTTCTCATCGTTTGGTTGTGTTCGTGGACTGAACATGAAGACCACGATGGCTGCTGCTGCTTCATCCAGTTCATCTCGTATCATCATTGTCATGCTGTCAGTGATGGCTGTCTTGTTGTGTTGTGCTGAGTTTATACGTATCGAGGTGATTCTAAAACAACAGCAGAACAGAATGAACCAGCTAGAGAACAAGATGACCTCTACACTAGATACAGACAAGATCTTGAGAATAATAGACAAAGTACGAACAGGAAAAAAAATTGAATCGAGTGAAGAAGAACGTCAAGAAAGTGGAAGACAACGTCAACTACGAAGCATGGGTACAACAAATAATACCAACAATCGAATTCCCCTCCAAGATCATTTGTCTCTAATAATTAGACAAGAAATGAAGAAAGCTGTGTCTGCCATTCAAGAAACAAGATATAGAATAGTAGTTCCAGGACTTCCCGGTCCTCCAGGAAGGCCTGGACCCAAAGGACAGAAAGGATCACGGGGGAAAAGAGGACACAAAGGACCGCAAGGATCCATGGGACGATCAGGCAAGAAAGGAAAGCAAGGTATTATGGGACATCCGGGATTGAAAGGTGATCCTGGTCACGTGGGTATGACTGGACCACCAGGACCCCGAGGCATGTCGGGATCTAAAGGGGAACCAGGTCAATCACTGGAAGATCCTCGAGTCTTGATATCTCCTCCTCATTTGATTGTCAATGAAAGTCAGTCAGCAATCTTCCATTATTCTGTCCGTGGTAATCCACAGCCCCTGTTTGGCTGGAGTAAAGTGGGAGGTTCATTAGACACGACAAGATCAATAGTTAATAGTAGCGGAGGTATACTAGAGATCAAACACGTCACATCCACTGACTCAGGGATATATCAATGTAATGCATCTAGTATTCTTGGTAAAGCACTTGCGACTACAAGACTAGTGGTCAATTACCGTCCTCGAGTAAGCCTAAAGAAAGGACCAATCTACGTTAAGATAGGAGACAACGTCACACTCCCAACATGTCACGTGATGGGACATCCAAAACCCCGAATAACGTGGTCTAAATCCATTGGTCAGTTGCCATGGAATCGTACATTTACTCGAGATAGCGAGCTGACCTTGGTTGACGTTGGAAGGGATGATTCTGGTTTGTACGTGTGTACTTCTGATAATATTCTTGGTTCTGATGCTGCAGGATGTGTATTGGTGGTCGTACAACTACCTGTGTTTGTTGTCAGACCACCTAACATATCCTACGCTATCGTTGGTTCATCACTGACTCTGAATTGTTCAGCTAAAGGTGATCCAGAACCAGTGATCAGCTGGAGAAGAGAAAATGGTGCTCTTCCTTCGGGTAGATATGAAATAATAGACGGTTCTCTGGTCCTGAGGAACATTCAAAGATCTGATGATGGTGTCTATATCTGTTCTGCTACAAGTGCTGGGGTATTTAACATTGAATCTTCATCAATAGTAAAGGGCCCCTTAGCTGACTGTTCAGAGATTTACAAATCAGGTGAAAGACGTAACGGTGTGTACACAATACAACCAGACAGTCAAGGACCCATTCAAGTCTACTGTGATATGACAACTGACGGAGGCGGGTGGACAGTGTTCCAGAGAAGACAAGATGGATCTGTAGACTTTTATCTTGGCTGGGAAAAGTACAAAACAGGTTTTGGAAACCTGACAGGTGAGTTCTGGTTGGGTAACGACAACATCCATCGACTAACAGCAAGAACAGCCTCGATGCTACGTGTGGAGCTGGAGGACTGGAACAGAAACAAGAAATATGCCAAATATGGTAGTTTTAGTGTTGGTGCTGAAGCAGACAAGTACAGACTCAAGGTTGGCTCGTGTTCAGGTACTGCTGGGGACTCATTGATCAGGCATCACAATATACAGTTCACTACCAAAGATAGAGATCACGACACTGATGGTTCTGTTAACTTAGCTGTCTCTTTCAGCGGGGCCTGGTGGTATTACGATAATTATATATCTAATCTAAATGGAAGACATACAAGAAGGTTTGATGGATGGAAAGGAATTCACTGGATGACTTTTAATTACAAGCACCCATTAAAGCACACTCAAATGAAAGTTCGACCAAATTCCTTTTAGCCGGCATATCCTAAAGTACTGTAATCAGTAGTAGAAAAAAATTGGTGTACTTTCGTCGAGTAAATATGTATTAATCAAATAATGCTGAAAATTAATTACGAAACTATAAATTTGCATCAAACATTGAAATTATTCCTAGAGGTGCACGAGATTCTGGTTCCGACATATTGAGCCACTGCATGTTTCCATTTTACAAATGTAGCTGGTCTAAAATAGAAGAGAATAAATAAGTTAAAAAATCCACACTGAAACGTTAATATGTAGGCGAAAGACTAAGAAATGTACCAAAGTTTCCAAAACTTCCTGTAACACATTCTACATTACATAATCTTTTACTTAAGATTCTTTTATTATGGCTTGATACACTATTTCCAGTATTCCAAACTAATTTTGATTGCGGGTTTTAAAATTACAAAAGAGATACAGACAGTAAAAGGAGAACAATTTATGTGGTTCCAGAACCTCACGTATCTGGACCTTGTTCAAAGGGGGCAACTGACCTCGTTTTGGCCGCGTTCTAGTATATAAGTCTCCCAGGCTGTTTTCCAATATGTGAATAAGGCGTATCCAGTTATTTCTGTCAACTGACCTTATTTTATAGCCTGCGTAGCGGTCCTCTGGTGAGGATTCTCTTAATACAAATCACATTTCGATATTCGTCAAGTAAGATTAATCATGGTAGATTAGTGAAACACTAAAGGTCGCTCGAGTCGATTGATCCGTCTACCATGGTCGATCTATCGGTACTAAGCCGCATATGCACGACAAACGGCTGCCTGGTTTCAGTTGATCTCTTATGCAACAGTCCTGATTCATGAGTAAAATATCACTATTAGACTAGGCATGTAAAGGTATATTTTCATCACCGTAACAGCGATACGGGAATTTCCCGCATCGTTTAATTAGTTTATCACTCTTGAACGTGACCACAGGGCTGTCTCTGGTTGGATCAGATGTCATTCAATTTCTCCTGGGCTCCTATACCGCCTTCTCTCAGTTAAAACAAACAAACATCAGAGCGAGAATCGATAACTGCAAGAACCCAAGGTTTCAAATCTAAGTTTCCACTGATACCAAAAGGGGAACATTCTGCAAAATATAAGCGTGAAAACATCCACTTCCGGGTCAACGTGATAAATCTCTACAAGTATCAGATGTTATTAACACGCCTTTGCACATCTAGATACCAAACACATACATTGACCTCTTATATCTATATGAGTCTAAGCATATAGAGATATATATTACAAAACTTACAGACAGAGTTGTTACTGTTCTCAGCGCACGTCGTTTGGCTGTGTTCGTGGACTGAACATGAAGACCAACATGGATGCTGCTGCTTCATCGAGTTCATCTCGTATCATCATTGTCATGCTGTCAGTAATGGCTGTCTTGTTGTGCTGTGCTGAGTTTATACGTATCGAGGTGATTCTAAAACAACAACAGACCAGAATGAACCAGCTAGAGAACAAGATGACCTTTACACTCCATACAGACAAGATCTTGAGAATAATAGACAAAGTACGATCAGGAAAACAATTTGAATCGAGTGAAGAACAACGACAAGAAAGAGGAAGACATCGTCAACGACGAAGCGTGGGTACAACAAATAATACCAACAATCGAAATCCCCTCCAAGATCATTTGTCTGTAATAATTAGACAAGAAATGAAGAAAGCTGTGTCTACGATTCAAGAAACAAGATATAAAATAGTAGTTCCAGGACCTCCCGGTCCTCCAGGAAGGCCTGGTCCCAAAGGACAGAAAGGATCACGAGGGAAAAGAGGACCCAAAGGACCGCAAGGATCCATGGGACGACCAGGCAAGAAAGGAAAAGAAGGAATTAGGGGACATCCAGGATTGAAAGGTGATCCTGGTCACGTGGGTGTGACTGGACCTCCAGGACCTCGAGGCATGTCGGGATTCAAAGGGGAACCAGGTCAATCACTGGAAGATCCTCGAGTCATGGTATCTCCTCCTCATTTGATTGTCAATGAAAGTCAGTCAGCAATCTTCCATTATTCTGTCCGTGGTAATCCACAGCCCCTGATTGGCTGGAGTAAAGTGGGAGGTTCATTAGACACGACAAGATCAATAGTTAATAGTAGCAGAGGTATACTAGAGATCAAACACGTCACATCCACTGACGCAGGGATATATCAATGTAATGCATCTAGTATTCTTGGTAAAGCACTTGCGACCACAAGACTAGTGGTCAATTACCGTCCACGAGTAAGCATAAAGAAAGGACCAATCTACGTTAAGATAGGAGACAACGTCACACTCCCCACTTGTCACGTGATGGGACAACCCAAACCCCGAGTCACGTGGTCTAGAGCCATTGGTCAGTTGCCATGGAATCGTACCTTTACTCGAGATAGCGACCTGACCTTGATTAACGTTGGAATGGAAGATTCTGGTTTGTTTGTGTGTACCTCTGATAATTTTCTTGGTTCTGATGCTGCAGGATGTGTATTGGTGGTCGTACAGCTACCTGTGTTTGTTGTCAGACCACCTAACATATCCTACGCTCTCGTTGGTTCATCACTGACTCTGAATTGTTCAGCTAAAGGTGATCCAGAACCAGTGATCAGCTGGAGAAGAGAAAATGGTGCTCTTCCCTCGGGTAGATATGAAATAATAGACGGTTCACTGGTCCTGAGGAACATTCAAAAATCTGATGATGATATCTATGTCTGCTCTGCTACAAGTGCTGGGGTATTCTCTGAGGAGGCAAGATCCTCACTGCAGATTGTCTTTCATGACTGTTCAACGATTTACAAATTAGGTGAACGACGTAACGGCACCTACCTCATCGACCCTGACAACCAAGGACCCTTCCAAGTCTACTGTGACATGACAACTGACGGAGGGGGGTGGACAGTGTTCCAGAGAAGACAAGATGGATCTGTAGACTTTTATCTTGGCTGGGAAAAGTACAAAACAGGTTTTGGAAACCTGAGTGGTGAGTTCTGGTTGGGTAATGACTACATCCATCGACTGACAGGAAGAACCATCTCGATGCTACGTGTGGAGCTGGAGGACTGGAACAGAAACAAGAGATATGCCAAATATGGTAGTTTTAGTATTGGCCCTGAAGCAGACAATTACAGACTCAAGGTAGGCTCGTATTCAGGTACTGCTGGGGACTCATTAATTCATCACCACAATATGCAGTTCACTACCAAAGATAGAGATAATGACGAATGGAGTTCAGGAAACGTAGCTGTCCGTTATACCGGGGCCTGGTGGTATTACAATGATTATAAATGTAGTCTAAACGGAAAGTATTTAAGTAGGTATGACAGCTGGAAAGGAATCCATTGGCTGGCTTTTCATTTCAAGAAAACAATGAAATACACTGAAATGAAAGTTCGACCTAATTCATTTTAGACATATCCTCAACTTGTAATCATCTGGAGAAATGAAAACGGTGCTGTTTTATCAGGTAGATACGAAATGAAATAGCTAGTGGATGCCGAAAATTGAATATTCAAAATATACGTTTGCAACAAATAGTGGAGAATGTTCTTAGAGGGGCACGAGATTCTGTTACTGAGATACTGAGCAAATGTGTTCCTTACAAATGTAGCTCATCTAAAATAGAAGAAGTATAGTTCCCGAAACTTCATAATGCCATGATCCTTAATGTTCGATTCCTGTTTTGTATTGATAAATTATTGTAAGTAGGCATACCCCAAACTAGTTTACTAAACACAAATAGATAGTGAATTGAAGGGGAAAAAATTACATGTAGTTGCAGAAACTCGTATATCTGGACCTTGTTTTTCAAAGGGTATAACTGGCCTCGTTTTCATCGGGCAGAATGCTGCGTCACATCCGGGACTTTAATTCGCTCGAGGACCCGCGAAATTCAAAATTCTAATTGAATATGAGTGATAATCACAGAGAAGCACAGTGAAGTACGCGCGCTTTTCATCATATTTAGGCTACTATATATCACTAAATCAAAGTGCTATAGGCGATCGTACAGCTACCTGTGTTTGTTGTCAGACCACCTAACATATCCTACGCTATCGTTGGTTCATCACTGACTCTAAATTGTTCAGCTAAAGGTGATCCAGAACCAGTGATCAGCTGGAGAAGAGAAAATGGTGCTTTTCCCTCGGGTAGATATGGAATAACAGACGGCAAGAGACAATGAGACTCTTATTTCATATCTACCCGAGGGAAGCAATACAAAACCGGTTTTGGAAACCTGAACGGTGAGTTCTGGTTGGGTAATGACTACATTCATCGACTGACAGCAAGAACCACCTCGATGCTACGTGTGGAGCTGGAGGACTGGAACAGAAACAAGAGATATGCCAAATATGGTAGTTTTAGTATTGGCCCTGAAGGAGACAAGTACAGACTCGTGCAAGGTTGCCTCGTATTCGGGTACTGCTGGAAACTCACTAATTAGTCATCACAATAACGTATTCTCTACAAAAGATAGAGATAATGACCGTAGGGGGTCTAGAAACATAGCTGTCCTTTATACCGGGGCCTGGTTGTACTTTACTGAGTATTATATATCTAATCTTAATGGAAGGTATTCAAGTAGACTTGATGGATGGAGAGGGATTCATTGGTTATCTATTCACGAAAAGCAAACAATTAAGTACACTGAAATGAAAGTTCGACCAAATTCTTTTTAGACATATCCTGAACTTGAATCATCTGGAGCAATGGAAATGGTGCTTGTCATGGGGTAGATCAGTATGCAATGAAATAAGGCTGAACATTTATTTTCAAATTGCAAATTTTACATCAAATTATGAAAGTTCCGAAAGATGCATGAGGTATAGACCATTTTCGAGATGCGCGAGCGCTTTCAAAAATATCGCAGGCGCAGACATGAAAAAGAGGCATTTTCGGGCAAGACCACGCGCGCTATATTGACTCGGCCCGAAAATGCCTCGAGATGTCTGCGCCTGCGATATTTTTGAAAGCGTTCGCGCATCTCGAAAATGGACTATTGGTACCTATGAATACATGTTTGGTCTGTTGCTTTGTTGATGAAAAATCAGTAACATTAACAAAATAAAAAGTAATAACCGCTATGTAATTAGTGCACAGGATAGCAGCCGCTATAACGAAATGGCATTAATTAAAAATCTTACAATACAATATCTAACGTGGTGACTACTCTAAACTGCTTTTGTATTTCCATCAAAAGTTCCAAGATACTTGGTTCTTATTAGTCTCCCCCGCAGCCGTTTTTAGGGTCGTCACGCAACGTTCTTATTTGCTCGTTTTTCTCTTTTATGGTCTTGTCACGCAATTCCTTTACTTCTTGACGTCACGTTGACTAGAGAGTCTTATCAATATATTCATTAAAACTGGAACGTATGAGGTAGAGCAGCTTTCGTATGACTACAAAACACACCATCACATCCTTTGAACCAATCACCGCGCCTGAAATCAGTGCTAAACCAATCAAATAATCGGACACAGCGTCGTCATGGTCACAGTACGGTACGTCATACGAAATTTGCTCTAACCAATGATAAACACTGTTGCGCCATGTGTATGTGCTTCATATAGCGTGAGAAAGAATGTTGTGCGCCTCATTCCTAAGAAACAATAGGAAAACAATTTTAGTGTTGTGTACGGTTTCTTTCAAAATACTTTGATCAGAGAAACATCATTCATAAAGGAAAAACATATAGGTAGGGATTTTTATTGGAAAATTTCTGGGAGAGGTATACTATGTAAGTTTAGGTAAGTTGTTATTACGTTTGTAGGTTTGTTGATAGTTTGTGGCTAAAGACGCGATTACATGGTGTAATTTTCTCTGCAACTTATCTCGCAAAGGCGTTGAGAGACAAGTTGCAAGAGCGTTTACACGGTGCAACGGAGACGCAATCGTTGCCGAAAGTTGAAACGAATTCTACTTTTCGCAACGATTGCTGCAACTTGTCTCGCACCATTTTTCAAATTGCACTGTAGGTTACACGGTGCAATGCTTCTTGCAACTTGTGTCGCAACGTCTCCTCTTTAACCATCAAGGGTTGAGCAGAAGCTGTACACAGGTCGAAAAACTCTTACCTTCTTGATTGTCTTTTCAGTGACACCCATATTATTAGGATCAAAGAAAATGCTTGGTATATTTGGCCCAAAGTAGATCTTGGAGTTTGAAGAAATGGCTTTGTACTTTTGGAGTTCTAGATACTCCTTTGAAAGTTTAAGCTGAAGAAAGGAAAACAAGAGATAAAATATTTAGATTTTGCTTTTAAAAATAAACTCCATGATGATTGTCATTTTTGAAAAATGAAAATTACAGTGCGACGCGCTTAAAAGTATGACCACTTTAAATATATCTGCATACTTCTAAGCAAGGGTTTTTGCTGCCAAACGAGTTTTTACACCCCTTATTTGGTAAAACCAGACAGCTTGGCATCAAATATTGGTCATACTTTTGCACGCCACGCTGTAAAAGTCCAACAAGTCAGAAGTATATTTACTTTGTTAGAATCTGCTTCTTTTTGAGAGATATAGAAGTCAGCATCGGCATGTGCTTTCATTCTTGCAACATGAGTGGCATCTAAAAATATGCAAAATTACATGTTCCATAATGAAAATAGATACATACTTCTAGTAATTAATTCCAGAAAGCATCCATACCTCAGATCCAGCATGGGAAGTGGGGTGCTGTACATTGGTTAAATGGGGTTTATTAGAGTCCCCTCTACAAGGGAAGACACCCTAGCCGCAATATATTTTAGCAGAAAAAATCTGCTTGGGTATTTTGAGATATTTTTTTGGTGGCTTGGACAGCCATCAAGAGTTAATTGCAGACATGCCTGGGGAGAGGGAATTTAGGGGGATCTGAAAATAATTTGTAAGCTCAATGGGTAGATCTCATATTTTTTAAGAGAATGAATTGGGGGGGGGGGGGGGGGGGGGGGCTCAAAATTTTAGATAGTATTAAAAAAAACACCAGTATATCCCTCATGGCATACATAACGAATGCAGCCTTATGGCTTACCTTCAATCATGGACATCTTTTTGAGACTTTCTTTCTCATTGATTTTTTGTTGGTACTGTATTTGGGATACCATTGCTTGTTTCTCAGCCTCTGAATAGTAAAGCAGTTTATAAATATTAAAATATCAATGAATAAAAACAAGACAAGAGAAATATACATTGTAATCAGTCCCTGCTTTGAAAATGCTAACCAAAAATAATGGACCCATAATTTCATTCAGGGAACTCGATCAACTCAGCTGGAAGTCATATGCTAAGAGGCAGGCAAACAGACAATACATGTAGACAGACAGACAAGGATGGAGGGAGGCATAGAGACAATGCAGGTGGACAAATATACTGGCCACCTGTAAGCAAACAGATGTCAGAGAGAGACATGAACTCATAGCAGAAATTGAATAGATACATGCACATGTAGAGATGTAGTCAGTCAGACAGACAGACAAAATGGCAACTCACAGAAAACCTAAAAAACCCAGCTGACAGCATTACACTTACCAATAACAGCTTTCTTTCTTTCTGTTTCTGCTTCTTTCTCCACAACTTTTTGCTTCTGTTGTGCAATCATAAGCTTGGTCTTTTCAGCTTCCCTGTACAAAAAGTTGTCATACTCACAAAAAATTATCAACAACAACATTTTCATGGAAACAGATTTTTTGTGAAAACTTACATGAGTTCATAATTTCTTCTGATGCTTTCTGGAATCTTTGGTTTTGTTACCCTCACGGCCTGCACCAAAAATAAAATTGAATTAAAAAGTTATATAAAATACAATTAGTCTTTTGTTTGAGTTTATCAGAGGTTCATGGCAAAGGTAAATTGTTTAACTTTTGCATAGCTCTGTTTGTTAAAAGGCTGTCATTCTCTCTTTATAACTTTAGGCAAATTCCTAAGGTACTTCTTCGTCTGCCCCCGCTAACGAAGGCTCCATGTGTCCAGTGTGTTATAATTCCAAATGGTAACTCAGATTTCAATGAAATATACTTTGTTACAAACTTCAATCTTCATACAGTAGGTTGGTGAAATTTCAAAATGATAGGTGCTTGTATGTAGGAACTGCGGCGGTCCAAACTCTAGGGGGTGAGCACTAAAAAAACTGTAGGCAGCCTCCATAATGGATATAAACGAGAACCAGAACTTAAGGTGTTGACTACTTGCTTCCTGCTAGCTCATTACAAGTTTTGAAGTATTTACATGTTTTTTTTTATCACTCACATGAACAGTAAGACCAGGAGCCATTACTAACAGGTCTTGCTGAAGGGCAGATTTAAGATTTTCATCAATCTGGTCTGCAAATAAAATTGCAATTTTATATTTTATTAGTGTCTCCTTACTGCGGTTTTACATATTCTGCGAATGCAGACATTACAAGGACTTGATGTAAAATGGGTGTTTTACTGCCGTTTTACTCAAAAATATTAAAGGTACTGACTAATTAGCTTTGATTGACGGCAGTAAAAACCCATTTCACAACAAGCCGTTGGAATGTCTGGGTTCGCAGAATATGTCAAACTGCAGTAGTCTGCAACTATGATCAGCTTTTGGATAACAAATGTTAGTTCACGGTTAAACAAAAACAAAATGAAATAAAGTGCTGAGCCTACCAAACAAATCAATGTAGACTTCTTGAAGAGAGTGACTGCTACAAAACTACAACAAGATAAAAACATTTACAAATTATCAGAATAGATATTATTATCATTGATAAATAAACACTGTTTCATGAATAACTTAAAATAATTAATGTTTAGTAATCATCCATAGCCCACTAATGATATTCTTGTTGAGTGATCACCTACAAAGTAATTCAAGACGAGGCTCCATGGACGAGGCTCCAGGTGACCTGACCCATAGGAATCACGGTGGTGAAAGATTATAGTTCTACCATTACACCATCCTTACCTGGTTCAGTTCATGGTGAACTTTATTGAAAATTAAAGTCCTATCATAGTCTGCAGTATACTTCTTGACAACTTCATAAACTACAAAAATAATGTAAACATTTTTATTTAAAAGGCGATCAGCAGTCTGTAAATAAAAGTATTTGTGAATAAAATCGTGCTTTCTGATTGGCTATCAGAGCCCACAGTCCGGTGTCCTGACATCATCTGCTCATGTTCATTGGATAATGGATTGCTAAACAACAAAAACGTTGCAAAACAAGTGGAAAATGTTTGGAAGAAAAATAGATAAGTTATTTACCATCTTAAAGTTGGTCCAGATAGCAAAAAACCGTGCCCTTGGCCTTGAAAACGAGCCTCTGCCTAATGGCCTCAATCTTTATATTCAAGTCCTCGAGCACAGTTTTCCCTATCTGAACCTCCTAACCTCTATATACTGAGTTCAAAAGTATTTGCTTACCATTTTCTGCATTCAAAATATTTACAACTTCAATCCTATCAATGTAAATCATTACACCTCCACTGAAATAAATTCAAAAAAATTATCTTTAATATCAATTCATATTCACAGAATTCGGTTAACAGATTTGTTGGTACATGTTCTAATGGCTATATTCTTGGTTCTTCTGTTTTACTCTGCAAAAATTATTACTACTAAATTTTGATAAGAATCAGTGGATAAATAGAGGGCCACCCTATACATCAAATCGAAATATGGCTGACTAATTCGAGTAACTATGCTCCTTTCCGTAGTATTCCTACAATTCCAGATTTGCATAAGAATGTATTTAAAAAATGCAAATGTTACCCTGACCTCGAGCTGGGATCATAAGGGATTGTGGGAAGACTACGGAAAGGAGCATTGCTCTGGACTGACTAGCCTCTCATACATGTAGAATTGCTTTTATGTTTCCACATGAACATGAGACCAGAACAATAGTTATTCAAGTTATTCATCATAGTTTGATTTGGTGTATTTCAACATTGAGATATCACTTCTGAGCTTGATAAATTTGGACTAAGACTTACAGCTGTATATATAATAATTTATTCATAAATTAATTTATTGAGTTACTGTAAATATACTGATTAGAGTGATGTGTATGGGAGTGTGTGGAAGGTGGGATTGGGTAAGGATGAAGTGGGTTAGATTAAGATAAAATTCAATGATATAATTACACTATTCACATATTTACCTTGTACCACAAGGAACATTTTTGACCTCATCTGTTTGTAGAGTTGATTGTACTGATCTGAATGATGTGATAAAAGGTATCATGAAGTGATAACCTGGTCCACTAGTACTTGCAAGAAGAGCACCACCCTAAAAAATAAAGTCAATGAAAGTTTTAAATGAAATCCTGGAAAGCAGGGTGGTGTATTTTTTCCCCACAACCTGAGCTAGTAATACTGAGGCCCTGGTAATGACAGCTTTTACCTATATGTACCTCGACTTTGATCAGCTCAAGGGATTTTTCAGGTTCGATCTGTGAGTTAGCCATGCCCTAACTTAGATCAGCCCAGAGGTTGTTTCAGGGTTTGATCTGTGAGTTAGCCATGCCCTGACTTAGATCAGCCAAGAGGTTGTTTCAAGGTTTGATCTGTGATTTAGCCATGCCCTGACTTAGATCAGCCCAGAGGTTGTTTCAGTGTTTGATCTGTGAGTTAGCAGTGCCCTGACTTAGATCAGCCCAGAGGTTGTTTCAGGGTTCAATCTGCGAGTTAGCCATGCCCTGACTTAGATCAGCCAAGAGGTTGTTTCAGGGTTTGATCTGTGAGTTAGCAGTGTCCTGACTTAGATCAGCCCAGAGGTTGGTTCAGGGTTCAATCTATGAGTTAGCCGTGCCCTAACTTAGATCAGCCAAGAGGTTGTTTCAGGATTTGATCTGTGTGTTAGCAGTGCCCTGACTTAGATCAGCCCAGAGGTTGTTTCAGGGTTCAATCTGTGAGTTAGCCATGCCCTGACTTAGATCAGCCCAGAGGTTGTTTCAGGGTTCAATCTGTGAGTTAGCCATGCCCTGACTTAGATCAGCCCAGAGGTTGTTTCAGGGTTCAATCTGTGAGTTAGCCATGCCCTGACTTAGATCAGCCCAGAGGTTGTTTCAGGGTTCAATCTATGAGTTAGCAGTGCCCTGACTTAGATCAGCCCAGAGGTTGTTTCAGGGTTTGATCTGTGTGTTAGCAGTGCCCTGACTTAGATCAGTCCAGAGGTTGTTTCAGGGTTTGATCTGTGACAAAATCTTAAGATTTAATCAATGGTTTGAGCATACCCTATAGTAGACTCCAACATGACCTGGCAAGTAAAAAAGAAAGACATTATACTTGAATATTGAAAATGAAGATGAAACAAACAGTGATAAATCTGTAGGCCATGCATACATAATCAAATCTGTAAACTTTGCACATATTTATACCATTTTCTTAATCATGTGCCATTTGGGTTTTTGGCTTCCATCAATCAAATGTCCAACAGTTTGAGTTAGTATTTTGTTGAAAGCATGATGGAAGCCAAGTACCCTTTCATTTTGTGCTGTGTGGGTTGTGTAATTACAAAAATATATGAGCTTAACAATTATTTTTTTTATAATTTCTTAACTTTTATTAAAAATGCAAATTTCTAGAAAATATTTATACCTCCTCCTAATAAGTGAAAGATTGGAATTTCAAAGGAATGGGGGGATCTTATTAAATAGAATTGTAAACAAAAACGAAACAAGTCGAATAAAAACAATGAAATTAAAGAATGTGCTTACTCATCACCATCCTGTTAAAGAATAATCATCAAAGTTTTTAAAAGCTATTATATATGTTATTCCATTAAACGAGATGATCCACAGAGTGAACTTTATAAAGCAGTTAGAAAAAACTATTTCATTTATATTGAAATTCGTTAATTTTGAAACAAACAGAAAGCTTTGAGTTAATTAATAAGTAGACGCGCTCAAACTAATTTTAAAAGAAGCTGATATTCCAGCTTGATTTGTGCACGATCAACAAACGCTCAAGGATTGATATTCCTCTATTTAAGAAATCTAAGACTCGTGTATTATCTGATACTAACCTTCTTCTATTTTATGCAAGGCAAAGTTAAAAAGAAGAGATGTTAAGAGGACTATAATTCCAGCACCCACAGCGGCCGACATGATGAATGAGAAAAAACCCACAATTCAATGCGGGCCCTTCTAGTGCCAGTCTTACATATATATTCACTCTGTAAAATATTTATATAACATATATATATATATTTTTTTGCTTTAGTTTTTTCGGTTTTCAAATAGCGACAATTTTTTCTTTTTTCTTTGTCTTATTTACTACATTACTGAGGATTTCCCCACGTTTTTTTTTTATTTAAAGCTTTTTCTTTTCAAATGGCAGACACAGGGTAGAGGGGAGGGGAAAGGAGGGGAAGGGAGGGGAGGGGAGGGGAGGGAGGACTTCAGCCCCCTTCTCAGTTCTCCTTTTGGCGTCTTTTCAGTCAATTCAGAGATCACAAAACCTTCGCAACAGCTTGATTTATCTTTTAATAAGACTTTGGAAACCCAATTTCGTCATGGTTCTTAAACATGCACACTTCTTTTGAAAAGAGATGAAAAATTGAATCAAAAGTTTCTGTTAGAGAAGAAAGCGATGGCAATGCGAGTAAAATACTTGTTAATTTCTTAATTAAATAATAACACACCATTTTTCTAATATTTTCCTTGCCGCCCATTAGGGACCAGTCTAAATTCACAGGAAGGGGGGGGGGGGGGGGTGGGGGGGGGGGAGGTGGCTGGTGCAGATAGAGGGGCAGTATTTTTCATGCTCCACAAGGACAGGGCTAAGAGAGACAAGAGGCACTTTGAGAGGATAGGTCACGAAAATTTGTGCAAATAAAAATTAATATGCACCAGTCCCCCCTGTCCCTCCCTGTAAATAATGGCCGGTTCCTTAGATATGCGCAATTTATTGCTTTCGCCTCCCTCCAAACAAATTGTTTTCGCGGCTATTTTTTCATCATAGAAGTTAGTGTTTGCAGCGCCCTTTTTAAATAAGTGAATGTCACTTTTATGAGATCGTTTTGATAGAGTGCCTCGGGACGTGGTTAAATAGTTGCCTGTCGTAACAGTATAAATGAAAATAAACCGAAACAAATCGGAAATGTTCAAGATGTCCGTAGATTTAGCAAATATTTCCATTTTAAGATTGCTGGCGAGCCTTCATTGACCTCATGAGACCAGTTCTCAAGAGCTTATTCAAATATTAACACAATTAATAAGTTTTGAAACTTTAATTTTTTCTGTCAACTTTAAGGAGAAAAATGACAGTTTGACTCGACAAGTTTCAGGAGATTTTTGGTTTACTGAATGGTCTGGTTTGAATACACCCGGTTGAGCCATTACACTGTTCCAAGCAGGTGTTTCAATAAGATTACAGCTGAGTTGCGCAGAAAAGAGGACCACAGATTGGTTTACACCAACTTACAGTGGCTATCTAGGATTTTGAAACGGGGGAAATAATCTCTAAAGATGAAAAAATCATCCTTCTTGAATACGTCTTAAATTATGTCCTAAGTCCTCGGAGATTCACAATCGAGGTCCCCCAAGTCCCCCAAGACAGCTAGATCCGCCACTGTAACATACTTAATGCAATCAATGAAATTTGCTTGCACGAAATCATGACAAAACTAATAACCTCAAACACTTTTCCAAATCGATTAACAAAGCTTTATCCAAATTTTATTTAACATTGCTTTGTGTGTTTATTCTTCATAAGGGCCGTTTATTTTATTCAAGTTTCACTTGTATTCAGAGCTAGCTGTTTATTATTTGTATATTAGGTCGCATTTGATCGTCTGAAGTGATTGCGAAGCCACGCACGAAGTCACCACCGTCAAAGGGTGCGCTCCTACAAAAAAAATAAAAAACTATTTACAAAAGTGCGTCGCTTCCACTGCCGATTCTAGACTAGACTTCGCGTGACTGTCAAACGAAACGGTAATGGAACAGAATAATTGTTACTGAGCTTAGTAAGGCTTTGTTCAGTGTTTATTGTCGGTGTATATTGCCTCATTCGCATCCAAACCAATAACATCCGTAAGATGTACCATTGACAACATTTATATCCATCACTACAGTGCACGATATCCGTGCTCACCCATTCAAATTCACCTTCACAAGCACGGCACGACACGGCATCGTTGTGTATCTGGACTTCTTCACAGCCATGTAAAGTATACAATTTCGTACAGACTACTAACACAACAACAAAGTCAGTGTTGTGGTTCCACTCAACCAGACAATAATTCAGACAAGCGCTTCTTTTACCATTCAATTCTCAGTAGCTGATAGCTTATCGTGGTTTGTTTCTGGTCAATCACGATTGACGATTATGTAAAAAGAAATCTTTAAGCCAAGTAGGTAAATCAGAGAGAAAAAATGAAAAGAAAGTTTGATACAACCTCCCCAAATATGTATCTCCTTAATTTATTTTAATACCATTCTTAGGGGGGAAAAATGCTTTATCTTCTTTTTCATCACTTAAATTTTCTCCGAAAATCAAAGCTATATAGAAGCACAATTTTCGAACCGCGTTTAAATCATTTTTTTTAAATATATATATACTGATCGTGTATTTAAAATGAAATTTGACACAGTGAATTAATTGAAGATAAATCAGCTTTTTAGTTTTTAGTTACAGCCTATTTTTCATGTGATTAATTTTCCCCCAGAAAACATAAGTTGAAAGTTTGCTCGCGTCGAGACATTAAATAAACAAAATGGTAGAAGGATTTTCAATTGACGGTATAATTGTACTTGATTGAGAGAACAAGAAGAAACGACTGCCAAGAATTAGCTAGCACTTATCGTAACATCTCCAAGCGACATAAATCAAGAATCAAGTCTGTCTTCCAAATGTATTCTAAAAATAGAAAATAAACTTTGAGCACCTTTCGTCTTCTAGAGACTCTCCACCTATGTAAGAAGCTAAGAAGTTTTATTAGCTTTATTGGAATTAACTCCTTTTTATTTTAGATTAGATATCCGCGAATCCGTCTTTTTCATCAAATCTTCGCGTTTTCCATTTTTTTTTTTTCTTGAGAAAATTTTTGCCATTTTTTTCAGTAATTAAAACCATTTTTCAGCCATTTTTTCCGTTTTGTTTTTGTTGTATATAAGTGGTCTTCGTTACGGCTTTTTTTCTAAAAAATTATTGCCATTGATCGATCGACGCTGGCCTTTTCACCAGGACAACACTGAGTTTCCGATAGATTTTCTGATTAAACCAGTATTACAGTTGGCCAGGTGTTCAGAGACATTTATTTTCCGTCACTTTCACAATGACAAAGCCCGGTATAGTACCTCCCAAACACACGAGAATCTGGGCAGATTCCTGTTTCCTTAACAATTTTGATCAATGCTATAGCTATCATAATGGCCATCACAAACATGAGCAACAGCATCAAACACGAATAATTATTAGTGGTTCATTGATTCGATTTATCAAGCATTTCTTGTTTTAGAAAAAAATATGGAATATCGATTGGTTATGTAGGCACGTGACTTCCAAGAGTAATCGATAATATTGTGCTTGGGCTGTGGAGTTCTTTGCAAGCAAATATGGCGGCGAGTCACAGTCCGAGATCTTTTCACGACACATATGATCTTAAGGAAGAGCTTGGAAAGTAAGTTTTCTCGTTGCTCGCTCATGATTTGTCCTGTGTTTATATCGCTTAGTGCTTTTCGAATACGAATAATGTTTTTTCGCTTATTTCTCAATACAGAGGTGCATTCAGTATAGTTCGTAGATGCATTAATAAAGAGACAAGGGTCGAATATGCTGCCAAAATTATCAACACCAGAAAACTTTCAAGTAGAGGTGCGTATTAAACACTTCCTATGTGACTCAATTTTGTTTTCTACCTCGATAAACTCGCCAAGGTCTTCGTAAACCATGTAGTAGCGACTCTCCGGTCTATTAAGACACTTGGTGATTTACAATTTTTCTTCCAGAATCCTATTGTTTATATTCATACAAACTAGTGAAATATAAACTTAGCCAGCCCATTTCATTGAACTATGAAACAGATAAACAGGGAGTTCGATTAGCCGATGTTCGTCCTTCAAGAGCATTTGTTTTCGACCGAAATTTTGCTCTAAGTTAAAATCAAAGTGAGTGTTTTGAAACAACAACTGAAGCTTTGAGGACATCTTTTTGGCTTTCAGTTTTGGTGTTTCCATTTTAAAATCACCCTTCAAGTAAGAACCCTTTCCTTCTCAGCTCGAACGCCTTTATATTTTGTTGTAAAAATAAACTCCAGGTCATGTCAAATGACAGTTCAGCTTCACCTTTTTGGTGTACAATACGAATTGTATTTAGAACTCCTGTAAGTATTCATACTCATTTTCTCTTTTGTTTTTAGACCTTCAAAAATTGGACAGAGAAGCAAGGATTTGTCGTCTTTTAAAGCATTCAAATATTGGTAAGCTCTTAAACTCCCGTAGTTTCGCTTCGAAGAGGATTAGAATTACAGCCAAGCTTGTGTTTCTGGAATGAATTAGATTATTTCAATCAATTTCGACTGTTTCTAAATCGCTACGCGTTAAAGTTGATATAATTTGACTCGACGTTTTCTCAGACTACGAGAGAAGGGACTTCTTGACTACTTCTAGTACCGAAATTTTAATATCGCTGATTCTCTTTGACCTCAATGAATTGAAGTTTCGGTAGTTTTGGTTGGAAACATCCTTACTATACATAATCCTTCAAAGTTTTAATTGAATTTAGCATCTCTCTCTCTCTCTCTCCACTGAAATACTAGTACGAACTAATGTCTGATGTATTCCCCGGCTAGTTTGTTTTGCTAACTTTGGATGATGTGAAGAATTCATTCGTCGTAACAAGAAGTAAACAATTCTCATACAAACCGTGGACTTCATCAATTAAAGCAACTTTTCATTATTTACATTTGTGTTGCACAGGAGACAGAATGTTTTACCACGAGAAGGTGTGTTTTTCCAATTTTCTTATCATCATTTAAGTTTTGACGAGAAGTTTACGCGATGTATATATCAGAGAACCCATTCCAATGCCGGCAAAATATTTACGGGAACCCATTTCAGTGCTGTTGTACGAATGACTTTGAAGGAGTTTCCTTGATATTTTGTATACAGTTTCTGGAATAATTAGTCTATAACGGCAGCTTTCAAATACAGGTCATGTTATATTAAGAAACAAGGTTCATACTTATCAAGAAAGACACCAAAATTAAAACCTGATAGCATTTTTGTTTGAGTTTTAGATTTGCAGTAATGGAATATTTTTTTTATAAGAAATACAACATTGCAGCTCTTTATGATTATGTCTATGATTTGCATACAACTTTTTTAGGACTTATGAATATTTTATTCCAATCAGAAACCTTCCATTAAGTTTCAAACATAAACAAAATGGTTGACTGCACCGAGACTATAGCTTGGTCAAGCGTCCAAAAATGACCTCTTTCTTTGCATTATTATTTAGTATTATTAAAAGTATTTTATTAATAAATACCTGTTCTGACATCTCTCAAATATCCTATTTTTTAGCTGAGTAATTACAGGTGTTTTAATTCTAGAATATAATTTACATTTTGACAAGTTTCTCATTTGAGTTCTAAATATTTCTCATTTATATATAATCATGAAAAACCAATATTCCTCATGATTTGAACTTAGTGGTTCTGAATTTCAATATCCACCAACCCCATGCTGGTTGACAGTAAGGTTGACTCATAACAACTTAATCAAAAGTCGGTAGGCCAACCTGTGTGCAGCTAACAGAGTCAATAACCTTTTTGATGGACCACTACTTAATTCTTATGGCTTTTAGCAGCATTGAAGATATTGTTTGGTCTTTCCTAACCTATTTTCAAAAGTTAAGTTCAATTTACCACCTTGTAAGATCCACATCATGCTTGATAGTAATCTTGATAGCTTATTCAACCAAAATTTAACCTGTTCTTATAGGTCAGATTATTTTTTGAACTGTGGTTAAATTTTCATACAAGGGTGTGAATACATAGTGTACAAAACTCAGTTGTGTTTTGGTTATCAAACTCATGTATAGTTTAGCATCTTTTATAATCTATTGCTGGATGGAGCCGAAGAGTCTACCGGTCTCATTTTCAAACAAGGGACAAAGTTTTCTCAGCTCAGCATTTTTGGATTCGAATTTTCATTTTTGCAGTTCCTAGAAATCACTGTTTGGTTGGTTTTAATTTAACTAAATTAAAAAACTTGTATGATATTAAAAAACTTGTCCAATACTTAATGCTGCATATTAAATACATATGATACCAGATGTAAGATTAAGGAAAAATTAATGAAAAAATAGCAATAATGAGAAAAATAGCATTAATGAAAAAATATATTTATTGGCTACCGGTAGTCAGGGCTCAAAATAATGGCCAGTCATACGCCGGTCAAGATGTCCAGCGTAGGATATTTTATTTTATCTTTTTCGAATATGACTGGTCAACATGTCCGTTCAAAACTGTATTTGACTGGTCAAGTACCAAATTTGGCCGGACATTAACCGTTGACTGGCCGTTATTTTAAGCCCTGCTAGGTATTCAATATATACTCAGTTTTTACTTTTAAAATGCCATTGTTATAATTTATGAAGATGACTTCTCTCAGTTTTGAGTATTACATGTAAGTATTCACAAGACAGCCTTTATTGAAATAAGTTCAATCAATACATTCAACATCATGGTGCGTAGATATGATTTTTTTCCATGAGGAAACAAGAATTTCAGAATTTTTATTTTTTTGACCAAGGTCAAGATTTAAGGAAGTGCTTATTGCAACTGTCATTCATTTAATAAAAATAAATTTTCTAATTTTCTGAGGATCATTTAACTTAAGTTTAGAATAGATAGATCAATAAAAGTTAAATAATTTATATCTATCAATAATTTTCTATTTCAATCTTTAGTTTTTTTCTCTAATATGTATTTTTGATATTATCAAAATCATGTTTGTATTTATTGATTCAACACAAATTTAAATATATTTGAATAAGTTCTCTGCTGCAAAGTCAAATTAATTAGAAAATTTGGTCAAAGTGATCAGCAAATAAGAACATAAGGTTTTAAAGAAAGGTCTCAATTTCTATTTTGCAGTGAAATTTCCTGAAAAAGTTTTTCCTGTGTGTGGGATAATAGTTTCCTCTTAAAACATTTCCCAAAGAATAAAATTAATTAGAATAGTGTATTGCTTCACATATACTCTAGGAAAGTGGTAAAATAATTTAAAAGCAGCTGCTGTCTCATCAAAGTTCTTTTTATCACCTACACAATTATCACAATATACATGCATATTATAATACTATAGAAGCAGATGCAAACTCCATTTACACTCACTTTTCAGTCTCTGAAAAGTAGCTTTTCTAAACTGTGGGAATTGAGTATGTTAAGTTTACACAGGGTTAGAATTTCATTTTTTTAATGACAAGATAAACTTATCTTGTGCATTGAGCAGCTACAAGATAAATGGATTGAATGCAAACACAAAGCCTTTATTTTTCTTTGCATATCATCATTTTTCTTAAAAAAGAACTAGCTAGAAAATGTGAGTTCACTTTCTTTTCACTCAATATTTGTGATTTCAACTGACATTTAGCCAATTATCTTGTGGGAATTTTCGAACCGTGATACAAATTGAAACTTAGGTAAGACAGGGAATTTCTAGTATAACAAATGATTTGTATTCCATATTAATTTTACACCTGCAGTATATATATATATATATATATGTACCACAGGTTATGTATAATGATTTAATGAGAATCTGATTAAAAGAACTGTACAGTTAATGTAGTCATATTCATACAAAGTTAGCCTCAATTTACGACACAAGTGTGAAAGATCTTGACAACTATCGATTGTAATGCTAATGGGAAACTAATGAGAGGGAGTGTATGGAGATGATTGGTATTTAGGATTTCATCCTCTTTCTTTCTTAACAATTCTTAATGGGCTTTCCAGTTTTTTCCCATATATATCATTATTATGGCTGCAGATGAAGTATCAACCATATGCAATCTTTATCTTGTACATCTTAAACAATTCACACCTTATCACTTTTAAAATTTTAGGTCTACAAAAAGTTTTTTTCATTTTTTCTTTGATCAATATTATATATATTTTTTCTTTGTAAATAATAAATTTAAACTTAAGGTATTACTCTTAGTTTAGGTTTTTATATTATGAATGTATTGTGATGCTAAAAAAAGCTAATTTTTAATCCCTAAGAAATAAGAATCTTTAATTTAGATTTTTTTGTGTGAAGGGCTTTGGGAGTGTCAGTGTGTATTGATATTGCATGGCGAACCACATAACTTCAGTTATTTCATTTGTTTTGTACTATAATATTTACAAAACTTTCTTTAATTTTTCGAATGAAAAATAAAGATCATGGAAAGGAGAACACTAATGCATATCAGTATCGATCACCACTGTGACTCAATTCTTATTCCTGAATAATTTCATAATTTAAATGTTATATGAGTATATGTGAAATGAGTTATTTCCTACTGACAAGACGAACAATGAGCAAGCATTTTGCCATTTTTCTTTTGCGAATTTTGCAACAGACTGTTTAAAGAAAACGGAGATGCAGCTGGCATGATTGAATAGCTAGCCGGTAAAATCCAATAAATAATATAGTGATCCAATAATACTGAAAAATGAGAACAGGGCCTGTAATTCAAAGTAGATTAATAGAAAACCCAGCCATCATATATGAGTATCATATTATTAATTGATTATATCAGAGATACGTATAGAAGTTTGGAAATTAGAACTCAAGATGGTGCTAAAGAAATATGTTAATATCTGTGTCATTCTAGAAAAATTCCTTCCTCTTTCTACCTATCATTTGTGATTAATATAATGATAGTTGTGACTTATTAGGAACATAAAAATGTTTCCGATGTCTTAAATGTTTCCTTTACGCTGACACTTCTGACCAGAGTAGAAATGTATATTATCTATATTGTCTTAGTATCAGAATATGATGGAGACTTCCAGTCTCAAACTTGAGTGATATGAACTTGGGTCAGGTTATTATTTAAGTCTCTTTAATTGACAAGCTATTAAGAATACCAATACTTAAATATATTTTAATTTTAGAAAGGGTAACTCTTATGGGTATACATGACAGGGCACTGACTAATTTTGTTAATTTTTGATAAATATATTCTAGGAAATGTGCTCAAAATATATCCATCTTTTTTCAGATTATTGTCTTTTATTTGTTCTGACACCAAAACCTTTGACATTGTTTTTGAAATCAATATCATATCATAAAGTCATCTCTTCCATTGATACCATTAAAACTAGACAAAACCTGGAATTTCATAGAAAATGTGACTAAACTTTGATAAAATATTTATCACTTTAAGCTGTAATTAGAACAAATTAACTGTACTTGTGTTAATTCTGTTTTGTACAAATATATGTTTGCTTTTGTTTCCAAGAAAATCAAAAGAAGAAACAAAATATTGAACATGTTTAAGTTTACAATTGAATGACTTGTTTTGGGGCTCTCAGAATGTTTTGGAGTAGGTGGTCACAAGTCTGAAGTAGCTGACTGTGAACCAATAATTTTTTTATAGACCCCATAGTTTTTTTTATAGAAAAAGAAAAAGTAGCTGACGGTTAACATTGAAACAACTGCCAGAGCTCCGGAGGCTGCTGGCTTAATCTCAAAGCCCTGTTGCTTGAAATAATTGTGACGCTAACTTGAGTGTTAGTGATAAACTTGAGGCCAACAGTGTGCTCCTTTTACCCCCTTCCCTTCCATCAATGCTCCATTTTACAAATCCTCCAAATTCTCAGCTGCATTTTGATGTGCTGCAACTGGGGTCTATTGTGTTTCTGAGGTACTTCGATATTTTTGTCTAAAGCCCTGTTTAATGGTTTTGAGTAGATAAGCAGAATTTACAGCTATGGATCTTCTATCAAGTGCATTATAATTCTTGTAGAAATTGTAAACAATATGATATATTCATTAGCTTATCTACCTTATTATGCTTTTTACTTTATAATGCACTAGCTGGTCATTTTTTTAAATAACTTTGCACCATATTTTATCAAAAAAAACTTGTAACATGTTTATAGTGGAAAAAGAAATTCAAAGTCAAATAGCTAAAGTAATAGCAAAGTATAGCAATATGTGCATAGAGTGTTAAGTTTAATAGTCTTGGTGAAAGAAAGCCTTCAAAGCAACTGTTGGTGGTGATGATTATGACACCCTGAAAGAAGTATATAGACATTGACACCTACCACACCCACTCTCACCCAGGTGACCATTACTCAACACTCATCATTCCATCCTATGTTCGAGCTCTTTATTTATTAATGAAATATATATATTATTGAGAAAAACAACTTATTTAAGCATTTTCACCTTGTTTCTTTAGTTTTCCTTCCTCCATTAAAATCAAACTACTAAACTGAGACCACTGTGATTTGACAAAAAAAAATTGCATTAATCAAGAATGATGTGAAAATCAATTTAAAAAATATGCTTGACTTTGATCTTCCACCTCATGGTTTACATTTTTAGTTAACACCTTTTAAAGAAAATGAAATATCTTTTAGGAAGTACTCTGTTTCATGGTTTTTATCAGGATCCTAAAAGTTAGAATCCATTATCAGCTTCACTTATAATTAGTTCTGTTGAATTCACTTCAGCTGTTCATAATCTCCATGACTAAAAAATAGTCTCATGTTTACAAAGGATGACTTCAGTAAAAGCCTTGCTATTTGTTCTGGGTCTTTATATCTTATCAACAGGAACCTTATATATCAGTATGGTATTTCCTTTTAATATTTAGATTCTCAAGTTAGCTCATTTAAATTTATCATATATATAAACATCCAGTCATAGCTAATATTGAACTGCAGTCTATTTGTGCAACTATAAAATAATGTTATACTGTCAACATAAACGCAAATAAAGTTAATTTTTTAAGAGTGAACAATTCTAACAGCCGAGCAGTGATTGGCTGGCTATAACCACCAGCAAGGCCGATTGTCAATGATTGCTGTCAAGAAATGGTTGATCACTCTGGATGAAATTAATCATTAAAGCTTTTTAAAATAATTCTCAATCATATATTGTTATTCATGTTTTATAGCTTTCTGTTAATTTTAAACTGATGCTGGCTTTGGATCACAAGTTGAAACATGGAATGACAGCTAATGAATTAGTCAAGAGCTTTTTTATTATTTTTGTGCATCCTCTACTCATTAGCATTAGAATTATAGCTATATGAGTCCGAATTTTAATGCTTTTCACATGAATTATTTGGTATTCTTATGTGTAAGTTATAAAATTTTAATCATGGTACATGTCTTGAATTTCTTCTTGCAGTAAGACTTCATGCAAGCATAGCAGAAGAGGGTTATCATTATTTGGTTTTTGATTTGTAAGTACAAATTCAATTGATTTCTTCTTCTGTGATAGCAAAAGCAGTGGTTGATATAATGTTTTCTGTCTCTGGTTGTAAGTTTTCTATTTTTTTTTTTTACAATATGGTTGAGGGCTGGCAGGGTTGGATAATAAAACACAAATTTTAATTAAGTGCAAAGTATGAGAAACATATGTGCAATTCACAAATTGTTTTCACTTTTAACAAAAGTGCAAAAACATAGACTATCCATGCAGTCTTAAATATAGAAACCACAAAAACTTTGAATGTTATAATGAGAGAGGATTAAGCTCCTTACTTTGAATATTTTATGATCTTACATATGGATTTAGGGATAAGCCACTTGGGAGCTATTCATGGCTTTGAGTGATAGTCAATTCGGCATATGGAAGCTTAGCTTGTATTTTAAAACTGCATAAATATATTTCCATGTAAAATTGATTTAGTCCTATTTTCATGATAATTGCACCAAGATGGCTGTGTTTTTGGTTTCCATCAATCAAAAACAAATTACTGACATAGTGTTCTTGCCAGACCACAGCATTGCGGCATTGCTGCGCTGCAGTAGAAATAGCTTCAGGGGTCCAGAGGATGCAAAGACTTTCACCTTTTTGATAAAAGATCGCAAATTCCATGTGGCATCAAGTTACATTGATACAAAGCATTACTGTACTTTTCAATTTCTAACCTAATCACAAGTGTGGACCCCCTCCTCTCCAAAATGACCCACTTTTGGGTTCTCTATGGACCCCAATTTTAAAAATCCTGGTGAGAACACTGCTGATATATAGCGATAGAGCACATGTTTAGGCTGCTGAAGGTGATTGATGGAAGCCAAGAACTCAGGCAGTGCTATTTAAGTTCTCAGCTGCATAATTACATGTATGATAAATGACTGTTTGAAAAGAATCTGGGAAAGATGTTTCCCCAATAATCTACCAAAGTTTTATTTTCACTGTTATATAGAGGATATTACACAGTTGGGATAAGTTATGAAGGTTATCTTCAACTGGTGAAAAGTGCAAAAAATATAGTGGTGAAATATTTTTCAGTATAAGATGTTGAACTTCATATCTTCAAGCCAATGTGTGTATTTTCTTTTTATTATATAGACACATCCCTGAAAAAAACCCTGCCATTTGGCATCCATTTTGACTGATCCTGAGTGAGAAAAGATAAGATGTGACTTCATTAATATCTTCTCGTGTGAGGATCGATATGGAAAATATGTCACTGAGCTGCTGGATGTACACTGTAGTTCGTATGAAAAATATGAGTGGCATATTTTTCAGTAACACACCAGTGTCTATATAATAAAGGAAATTATGAAACTATGTAGAGTGCAGTGTGCAGTGTTCTGGTTAAATTTAAGACTAAATACCTTGGTGTTTTCAGTTATGTGGGATAAAATAGCAATACAATGCTTTCTTTCTCAAGGCACACCATGGAATACCTCACTTGTGTACACTATACACAGGTTACTTGTGGGATATTCCATGGTATGCCACCTCTGAAAACCATTGTATAATCATGATGTCTTTGGCTTTTGTCATCTTTTAGAGTAACTGGTGGTGAACTTTTTGAAGATATTGTTGCTAGGGAATACTATAGCGAGGCAGATGCAAGGTAAGAAAAAAATGAAATGAAATTTTAAACCCTAATTATTTGTCCGTTTGTCACTCAAGTTAATTTCATTCAATCTCAAAAATTGTCATTTTAATTGATTGTTGTCACCTACCTATATCTTGATGAAAACAATTACAATTTTAAACGTAAAACAATATTTTGAAACACTAAAAACGCAATATTATAAGGGCATGTTTTTTTTCAGCCATTGTATTCAGCAAATATTAGAGAGTGTTCAACATTGCCATGCAAATAATGTCGTTCATAGAGATTTAAAGGTGAGTATTTAATATAGTCGAACTCCCACAATATAAGGATTTCTTGGCAGTCATGTTTTAAGGTGAAAATTTCACTTCCCACAAGATGGCTGACATGAAACCGTTTAAACAAGAATACATTTCAGAAATACCTATTAATTTCTTGTTTGTACTTTAAAAGTACAATTGTACTTATAGTTTTAGTTTTTTAAAATACTTATTAGTTGTTTTTAGGTTATTAAAAAGTATAAAATAATTCATATTACTCACCGAAAAAACATTAAAACGCTTCCCTTTCCTTCTACAAACGATTTCGAATTTTACACAGGCTGTTCTTGGTCTTTTTTTGGCGGGAAAAGTTTTGGCGGGAAAAGACGCGTTCGCGCTCCAACATACGGGACATTTCTGAAAATTATATATAGCTCTTTAATAATGACCTATTTCCGGTTTCAATTTCTCATAAAATTTGGATTTGGACCATTTCATTTTGTTGTTTTAACTTAAATGATTGACGTAAGATTTCCCTTTCTTTTTCTTTTTCAGCCTGAAAATCTACTCCTTGCTAGCAAAGAAAAAGGTGCCATTGTTAAACTAGCAGATTTTGGCTTGGCTATTGAAGTAGACAGTGGAGATAAATTAGGATGGTATGGTAAGTACAACGAAAATTCATTTGAACTGCCAAAATCTGTTCTTCTGAAACCAGATATATTTTGATACCAGAAATGACCGTTTCCAGCGGAAATTTTGCCTCTCAATACTATGTGATCTTGATTTCTTTTAGGGTTTGCTGGGACTCCAGGATATTTATCACCCGAAGTGTTAAAAAAAGAACCTTATGGAAAAGCTGTAGATTTATGGGCTTGTGGTAAGAGCTTTTTTTCTAGCTTCACTTGAAAATCCTCATGCTTGCTTGCAGTTATCAACTAGTCTTAATTCTTGCTGGTACGTCCATTTGTAGAACCAAGGAAGGGTTCAGCGCTTCCCCTCCGATCCTTATGAATCTTTACTGATATATGCAATGCAAGCGGTATCTTTTGCCAAACGTCATATTATCTTGATCAAGTTTCGGTCTTGGCTTGTCACGGAAGTGCCTGCGTCCCAAGAAACAAGGTCTTGACGTTCTTGCTTTATTGATGTGACCTTGGATATGCCGTATTTACTCCAGAAGTTCGAAAAATTTTAAATACTCTTTAAGTTTGGCTATTTCTAAATTGACCCACAATACACTGCGGTCTTGATATTGCCTGAATTTTTATACGTTTTCTCTGACGGTGATCGTTGTATTCTCTATGATTATACAGAGGTAAATTTCGTATTTTTTCTTTGTCACTTCAGGGGTGATTCTTTACATTCTTTTGGTTGGTTATCCGCCCTTCTGGGATGAAGATCAACACAAGCTTTATGCACAGATCAAGGCTGGTGCCTATGATGTAAGAATCAACATTCAACTGTTTACTTCCATCAACTCCTCTCTATTTTTTCATTTCATCCCACCCCCTGTTTACGCAATGCCTCCACCCCACCCCACCCCACCACACCCACCCACATTCTTACTACTGTGCACAGAAGCCCGATTTTTGATTTTTTCTTATCATAGTGCCATAGTAAATATATAATTATTAATTATAAAAGCACAAAAATAAGTACCAATCTGCATTTTGAGATCTGCTCAAAAGAAGAAAGAAATAATACTCAAGGAAATTAGTATTGTCAGTATTGATTCGCCTATGGATGAATAATTATTCGTTATGCAATGACTCAGCAACTTATAAATACAAGACTTGGATATAGACAAAAAGAAAAAAAAGATCAAGTATCCATGTCTCCTATCAGCTGAGTAGATTTTCACAAGAAATCGTGTTCAACCAATCAGATTCAATAATTTTGTCAGATATGAAGATTGTCATTGACTTTTCAAAGTTATTCGGAAATTAAGGTTATTAAAGAAAAATCTTATTGGAAGAAAACAGAGACTGGAGACTTTTCACTTCCAAGTCTGAGCTTCTCAAAATATTTCTATTCCCAAAACTTGTTTGTCTTATTCAAATTCAAGTGAAAGTGTTGAAAATAATGACCCAGAGTTCCTTAACTTGAAGTCGGGTTCAATATTATCTCGCCTTGAAAATGCTAAATTTTTTTCAATATCTTTTCTTGGCTTTTGAATCACATACGTGAATTTGTTTGACTTCCGAAACTCGAACAAACCATTTATTTTCGTTCTTTCTTTCTTTTTTCCCCTAGTATCCATCGCCTGAGTGGGACACAGTTACAGACGAAGCCAAGGTAACCAAGGAAACCATTTTAAATTAATTGATTTTATCCTTTTTGCATTTCAAGGGACTTCGGATGTTCGTCAGGGTAGCTTTAATTTCCGAAACGATTAATGATGATGAAAAACCTCGGAAATGCTCAAACCGACGGGGCATTTGAAGTTGATTTTCCTGTTTATTTTGCCTGCGTATGGCGTAGACATGAAATTTTGCACGAATATGGCGCGGTATATTTACCAGGTAATATCAAACAGTTGGTCAATAGTGGATATAGGGTTTTTCATGTGCTTAACATGATAGTAGTAGAGTAGATTTTGTAAGACTGCGAAACGGCACGGGACACTGCGCAATGACAACATCCTGTTAACCAATCAAAGCGCGTGTGATCACTGCCAAACCAATCAGAATGCTCCGACAGAGCACCGTCAAGGTAACGGTACGAAACCGCGTATCATAAATTACCGCGATTTTTTCTCTGTTTAAGGATCTTATCAACAGTATGCTTACAGTTGATCAAACCAGACGTATACATGCTCATGAGGCACTAAGACATCCCTGGATTGTGGTAAGTAAATATTACGAGTGAATATTCTTAGAAAACAATCCTTTTTATTACAAATAGTGCGCATCGAGAACAATCTATTGTCCGCCTTCGTTTTTAATGGTTATCAATGTTTTGTCTTATTTGATGTCTTTGTTGAATTATATGTATTCAAAACATCTAAAGCCCTACTTATTCCTGTTTACTCTTCGCACTAGTGCCGGAGTTTTCTAGAAAAAGTATTTTCTTGTTGTGTTATTCTTCAGTGTTCTCATCCCTTCTCTTCTCAGTTTTAATAAATGTTAAATTGTATAACGTTTTCTATGTATATTTTGGTAAAAAAAATCTAGCTTTTCCTTTTGCAATGTCGTTCCTCTTATACTCATTTTTGCCGTTTTCTTTTTTTCTTTTTTCTTTTTTTGAATAAAAATTGTGAAATACTTTTAGTATTTATTTTATGACTTGTTGGGTTTTTTCTTTATTTTGGTAAAAAATCGCAATTTATTTTTCTTTTGCATAATCGTTGTTATTCTCATTTCTACTTTTTCTCTTTTTTTTTTTTTTTTTTTTTTTTGAAATATTCGTATTTTCATTTTTTTTTTTTTTTTTTAAATAAAGATTGTGAAATACGTTTATAGTGTTTATTTTATAAGTTGGACCTTTTCTAGTTCCTAAAATCAATAATCATTGGTGTCATATGTACTTCCCAGTCAACTAAATGTCATTTTTAAAACTTCTTATGCCTGTATTTAAGTGCCTAATTACACGCTTCGCCGTTTGCATAATTAACTAAAAACATCGCCAATTCACGCAACTTCCCCAGTTCCTCTCAAATACGTAGTGCTGTCTGGTTTTCGCAGTCAGTTTAGACATCGTTCTATCGCTACGGAGTGTCTCGCTACATATACATTTAATTCTCTTCTGTTTTGTTTTAGAATCGAGAACGCGTCGCATCCAAAGTTCACCGCCAAGAAACGCTTGACGGATTGAAGAAGTTCAACGCAAGAAGAAAACTAAAAGTAAGGCATTGAATTTTTTATTTCAAAATAATATAGTTGTTCATGTCCCTAGAACAGCGTCTTTATCGAATAATCCTGTCCATTCTCGTTATTTCCTGTCGTGGTAAAATATATACAATTGATGATTATTTGAATATTTTACTCTCTTCCTCGGGAATGACAAGAAAATTTCCTTTTTTAAAAAAAAGGGGGATTTTTGTCTAAAAAAATAAGGCAAGATGTAAGGTACTTGCCTTTCTGGTTTGTAATAAGTTTATTGACACAAGACAAGAATTAAGCGCCAACTAGTTTTGACACGAACCGAGTGTTGTAGCTAATGCTGTTTACCGACACGTCCAGATCGACTTCTATCCTCTGGCATATTAATCAGCTTTGATGACATTCCAACTTAAATTTTGAACTTGGCCGACGTCGAGTTGGATCATATACAACATTTTGTCGTGTGTTAAGAAGAGCTTCACATGAAATTGATCGACAATCCCACCAATGACCGTGCATTAAGATAACGGTTACCTAAAAATACTAATTCCTCTAAAAGCATGGATTCTCAAATATGCTCTCAAACGCCACAAAAAAAGAACAAAGCTCGACTATTTATCATTTATCTATGCCATCGACTAAAATTCTAAGCCAATAATTGCATTCACATTCTTACGCTGGAAACTAAATTGGCGCCTTTTTCCAAAAAAAAAGATGCCGCTTGCATGCTGCCAATGCATGGTCACGTGATCTTTGGTCCGTTTTATTTAGGTTGCCATATTGACCACGATTTTGGCGACTTCAAACTTCAGTTCATTTGCTGGAGGTATTATATAAGATCTAGTAGAGAATAAGACCATTTAACTGTTGTTCTTAAGGAACCAGCTATATGGTCTGTGAAGACCGTGGTTTTGCAGCTTTGCGCCTCCGCTCTTGGCTCAAAATTTGTTGAAATTTTATTCAAAGAAGTAGAAAAAAACTCTCAAAAAACCCTTTTTCTCCCTGAGATTATAATGGATTTCTTGTGTTTCAAGTAGATATTTTCCAGCCCTTTTGTGCTATCTTGACCGAAGCAGGCCAAAATTCAGTCGGCACGACTTACACAAGACAAATATGTCATATTTTGAAGTCTCTAATTTATCGTGACTGAAGAGGATGCAAAACTGAACCGATTATTGAGGAAGTTAAATGACATCAGTAATATTTTTATTAAGTTTGTTTCATTTCTTGTCTGAAATGTATATGGGAAGTTAGGTTGATCATTCGAAAGCTAAAACAGCCAACTTCAATTAACATCATTTCCATTTGTAGTATCTTGAAATTAGTGAAGTTCAGCAGGACCAAAAATTATTATCTTTGTGTATCATAAAATTTATTCATGGTTTTACAAACAAAACCAGAAATACTGAGAAAGGTATCTAAGAGACGATATCGGACTGCGCATGCGCGGAGGTGCTGGCCAAGAAACCGCGGGCTTCACTCTCTCTAAAGACCTAGGTTTATGTGTGTGTTGTTGTTGTGTTCCAGGGTGCTATCCTTACGACTATCGTCGCTCGTAGGTTCTCTGCTAACTCAGGTACATCATAAATGTTAAACTTGTTAAAAACCGGTTTTAACTTTATGTAATATTTAAAACTGTTCTTTGAAAGTGACTTGATGTCTAAGAAACATTATGAACCACAGAAAAACCCTAAATCCTAAAATTTGTATTTATTCAACCTGTATTCATTAATAATTGATTATTTAAAGTGTTGAAATATATTTAAAAGAAAGATTCTCAAAGTGAATTTCAATGAAAATCAGTCCTCGATTCAAAAATATTCAAAAAACCCAATGAAAAAATAATTATTCATGTATATATATTATCGATTCTAAATTTCAATTTGAACTTCAGAACTGTCAACGAAGAGAGATGTTTTAATTAGAATACTGATAATATTCTTTAAAGCGGCACCAGTTCACCGTGATTGGCACAGAACTCATGAAATACTTATATCTCTATTATCTTTGTTCAAGACAGTTCTTGAAGTCCAGAGGAATAATTAGTTATTTGAATATATGTTTAAAATGCTTAAATTTATACTAAAAAATGTCTGAAAAAAAGAAGTTAAATGTAAAATCTGTAACAAAGTTTTGGATGAACTTTACTAGTCATGTTTGCCCCCCGTAAACGGTAACGTTAACATTGTTTATTAATAACAGATGTTGATCAAGATTATCAATATGGAATATTTTTCCCCATAATTCTTGATATCTTGTTTGTTTGTGCGCTGATTTAAAGATTTTTTTTCGGTAACTGAAAATACGTTAATGTTAAAGTTTATGATGTACGTAACCCATAATCTTCTAACTCTCTGAATGATCTTAGTTGTTGCTATGGAGCTTAATGCGTATGAGTTAATCAACTAATTCTAGGTTACTAACACTTGAACAGACTCAATCAAGCTCGAATCCTGAGCCTGCGTTTACTACAAAGCTTAGCCAGATAGCGGTCAACAAACAGCGCATGCGTTTATAAGAAGATTTTTCAAAGACAAGAGAATGGCTCCTAGTTCCCATAAGTAAACACTGCCGGGAAAGCCATACATTTTTCAAGATTTCAAGAGTGAGCACCTCAAACCTCAACTCAATCCAAGCTTTATGAAATACGCATGGTCAAACGGCAGCTGACCGCTGTACAAGGAAATGCTATGCTCGTCATAGAACTAGTTTCGGTCCAGGGCTTCAAATAAACGCAGGCTAAGGATAGCAAAAACCGACAGCTTAAGTATTTACCAACTCAAAAAACTGCGCATGCGTGACATTTACGACTCCGCCATTTTAACTAAGGTAACCATGGTAACTTCTAAAGCAACCTTAAAAACCCGACACTAAAATTGAATAGAGAATTTAGTACATGTATGCTCATGGTAGGGATGATTGATCTTTTGTTGTAGTAAACAGGACTCCTTCGGACAAAGCAAAGAAAAAAGGCGAAAAACTGGCGACAGTTAGCGAAACATGTTAGTAAAAATCAAATTCTAAAAGCACAAAAATTTTTCTTGCACTTATTTCGTTAGCTATTTGCACCTATTTGTTTCTGTCCTAAAAATAATTTTGTATCTAAATTTAAACTTGCACGAACTTGTTTTCTTCTTTGGTAACCAATATTTAATCTTTGAAATCTTTTCTATGAGTTTTCTCTTCTTTTTCGTAAACATTTCTGTCGATTTTTTTCACTTTCTGGAAATCGATCCTGGAAAATAACTTCCTGTCTTAAACTTAAACTTTTAATTTTCTGGTTACATTTCCTTTGTCTAAACTTGACTCTTATTTCCTTGTTAGTTCTTATCAGCCATTCCAAGGTCGAATAAAATCTGAGTTGAGTTGGCAGTGTAGTGCATTATGGGACCGTTAGGGAGACATATATCCAAGAAGTAGTCTATTTCGCCCCCACAATGCACTTCAGTGCAAACTCGACCCAGTTTTTTTCCTCAATCTAGGAATGGCTGCTCTCTTGATTCCGGTGCTTGCAAGTCACGCATGCGCAATGAAAATATGAAAGGTTAAAACCTGCTGTATTGTCTCTCGTGTCGCCATTTTTTATCGGATGCTTCAAAATGCTTGGTTGGGTTACCTGTGTTGATACCTCTCCTTTGGGAGAACCTAGTCCGGCGATGTTGTAGATTTGGTTATAAAGAAACTTCTCTAATAAGGGTTTGAACTTTGAATAAGCCGTACCTTGATTTAGATCAGCCCAGAGGTTGTTTCAGGGTTTGATCTGTGAGTTAGCAGTGCCCTGACTTAGATCAGCCCAGAGGTTGTTTCAGGGTTGGATCTGTGAGTTAGCAGTGCCCTGACTTAGATCAGCCCAGAGGTTGTTACAGGGTTCAATCTGTGAGTTAGCCATGCCCTGACTTAGATCAGCCAAGAGGTTGTTTCAGGGTTTGATCTGTGAGTTAGTCATGCCCTGACTTAGATCATCCCAGAGGTTGTTTCAGGGTTTGATCTGTGAGTTAGTCATGCCCTGATTTAAATCAGCCCAGAGGTTATTTCAGGTTATTATTTAATCCAAAATTTTTTGATATTTTTATCACCTCGTCCGAGTGCTTTGTAGCTTTACCCTGTGTAGTCCCCAAGACCTAAATTCCTTTTGGTCAGCGCGTTACCGAGCAACGGTAAGCTGACCAGAAAGATCGCAGTCCTATTATCTGCACCACAGGTAATCCGCAAAGCATTTTCATTTATCCGATAAATATGCCTTCAGAGAGATTATTATATTTTGTGTCTGCGGGTAAGCTGGTTTTTAATGCATGCATAATACTGTTGATAACTTATAAATACTAATCATTAATCTTTAATATCTCTAATGCTATTTTATTTGTCTATCATTTCTATTAACATCCCTTTATCCTCTTTACAATTTAATCATATCTATACTTTTGTTGTTATGTTTTTTTCCTTTATAATGACGTCATGTCTTTGTTTGCACTATGTGACGTAATACTGTCTATTTGTTATGTGACGTCAATGTCCGAGCACTGACTTCCAAAATACCATACTTTATACTTGTTGTTGTTGTTGTCGTTGTTGTTATTGTTGTTGTTGTTGTTGATGAAGTTGTAGTCAGTAGTTTGTTTGTTTGAATATGATAAATTATCACGACAGCCATGTTGTAGGGCAAGAACAATGCAATATTTTTGTATGACAAGGAATTACATATCCCAAAGGAGAGAAATTTTCATTGTTTTGCCCTCCAACATGGCTGCCGTAAAACTTTTTGTTTTTATTTCCTCTTCTTCAAGGAAAGACAGTGTTGTACCAAAAAGGTTCAAAGTTTCAAATGTAGTTTCATATGTTAGTGCAAATTTCGTATAACTGTACAAAAACCATGAGTGTGACGCCCTTGTCCCAGTGCTCTGCATGAATGAGCAGTAATTTCGCACGCTGTGATTGGTTGTCGTCAGCCCTGTACCGTGACCATATCTGGTGCCACGTTTAACAAATACGAAATCTGCCCTACCTGACCTTTTCTGAGATAGTGAACATGATGCATCATGGTCTAGCTTGGGTACAAATATCTTTTACCCTGATGTGGTGTTGTTTGTACCGGAGCTAGACCACAAAGCGCTATGTTTATCGAACCTAGAAAAGGATTATAAATGTTTAGCTGTTAATAAATGTTTAGTTTTATCGTGCGCACACACTTGTGTTGTTTTCTCTTTGACATATAATCATGAATTGTTCGTCTTACATCTTGATATTTTTATTGCTCTTTAGTGCGACCAATGGTAAAGAAAAGGGTAAGTGCTATAAGCGTTAGAATGAACGAAAGATAGAAATAAATCACTTTTTTATAGTGGGACACAATATTAGTAAATGAATACTGGTTTCCAATTTGGCGCACTGTCACTCACACACACTACCACTACATTATATATTCTACTCTCGACTCACATGTTGATTTTTACGGAGGGAGGAAACCGGAGTACTCGGAGAAAAACCCTTGTGACACAGGAGAGAACAACACATGCAACAAACTCAACTCACAGATTCTGGCTTCCGGCCAGTAGGGTTTCCCAGGGCGTACGATTTGGCAGATGAATAGGGTCTGGGAACGATAACGTTATGAGCCTCTGGCTCGGAAGATTAAGTAGTTACTCATGATCGACGTAAAATATATTACATCTTACAAGTCGTTGGCCCTCAATCTTGGATCGACTTGGAATCCAACTGTATTTACATGCTTCCAGTAACATTTATCACAAACATGCATACTGAAAAGTAAAAAGTTTATTTATTGTCTTTTTTCCATTATCTGAATTTCAGAATTCCGATGATGACCTCATTCCACACTCGGAAGACGACGAAGCCCCAGATGCCGCTGCTAAAGGTAAAAAACAACTTCTAAATCTTGACTATACTTAAATTTCCTTATTTTAGAACGAGCATGTATACGTGGATGGACGTTATTTCCGGTCTCTTATGGAATTTGCACCAGGAGTTCTTAATAGATAGGAGATAGTTGACCGCACATGATGGGCAGTGTTTGTCTGTCATTGTAGGCTGGGGTTAAGATTCATTCAGCTGATTGATACCAAGCAAAAGCCGTTTTCTTTGGTCTCATTTTCGTTCAATGAATTTATGTTTTCAGCGGTTCGCGAACAAGAGATCATCAAATTAACACAGAAACTTATAACCAGTGTCACAACCGGTGACTTTGAAACATACAGGTAAATGTGCTAACACTGTATCGATGTTAGACCCCTGCTATTCTTACTACGCATGCTCTGTGACATATTACACTCACTATTGACCCGACCCAAGAGCCATGTCATTCTTTACTGCGCATGCTCGATGAAATCTCCCAGATGCCCATATTATTGACTCTAGAGCCCTGTAATTTTTATTGCGCATGCTCGGCAAACTCTAGACACCCTAGAGCCCTGTCATTCTTCGTGCGCATACTCCTCACAGTTATCTGCTGATAGGTATCCTTGTCAATGCGCTTGTGAATGGTTATATTGTATGCGTATAGAAATCATTTAGTTGCTAAATTTACTGAGAAATCTTTGTTTGAATTGTAGTAAGCTTGTTGATCCACACGTGACCGCCTTTGAACCCGTGTCCAACGGTAACCTAGTGGAGGGCCTGGAGTTCCATAAGTTTTACTTTGATAACTGTAAGTCCAAACCTTGAAGTGCACTCGCACATTTTCATGGGTGATTACATCAGTCATCATATATAATCATCACCATCATCATTGTCATCAACACCATCATCGTCATCACCATCATCATCATTATTAACATCATCAGCACCATTATATCGCCATTGTCATAATTATCACCACCCGTGGCGTAGCGAGGGGGTCTACCCCATCCCCAACCCCCTCCCCCCCCCCCCCCCCCAAAAAAAAGTTTGATCTCGGCACCGAAATCCTATTTATGCGGGATACCTGTGGCAGAAAGTTGGCACATAACCCCTCCCTCATGATCGAGACCTCGCTACGCCCCTGATCATCATCGTCGTCATCAATATGTATTACGACTGTTTTTATTGCTACGCGTTAATCGATACAACCGTCGCGACATGGGAATCGGGCAATACACTACCGTCAATCAAACAAATTTTCCGGTACCTTTACATACTCTCATTGACAGTAGTGTATTGCTTACTATCAATCACGTGACTTTTCTGGATTTGACTGGGGGGCAACCAATGGTTGACTGGGGGGCAACTAGTGATTCTTGAATCAAATCATGTCAAAATAACTCCTCAAAGTATTCTATCTGACTGTTTGTACAACATGAAACCAGGAAACAAGATACACAGACAACCTACAACATTCTACAAGCGAGTCAAAACGGAGGTTCTACCGGAAATGACGTCTATTAATATCAAGCAATTGCTTGATTTCCCTACCGCGACTGTTGTCTCGATCAGCGCGTATTAATGAAAACAGTGTCAAAAGACAAATGGAAGAGGTTTTTTATATAGATATATATAGATATATTTACATTTGTTATTGTAGTGTTAAGCAAAAGATCAATAGCCATCAACACGACAATTCTGTCCCCCCACGTGCATCTACTGAGTGAAGAAGCTGCATGTATTTGTTACATGAGGCTCACCCAAACCATTTCGAGGTAAAGTACTCTGATTTAAGCCTTTATAGAGAAAACGGTATCACATGTGAGTAGAGTTTGTTAGGTCTCTCCATTGGCTCGAGGTTTTTCTCCGGGTTCTCCGGTTTTCCTCGCAACGTCAACCGGAAGTGTAAATAATTTCTCATTGGAGGTTCCCTTCATTGTGGATTTCATTGAAAACATTGGGAGTACAGTCACCTCATCCACATGGAAGACAGACTTTGAAGGCGCGAAGCCCCAAAGTGAAGTTATTTACACTTCCGGTTGACGTTGCCTTGTAGATTTTGAAAATCTTACAGTCAAAACGGCTCAAGCGTACCCCCTTCATTATTCGAATACTGGGTTGATTATTCACTCTGAGTTTTCATTAAAAAATCTGAAGACTCCAAACTTCACATTCATTTCACACTAAAATTCGAAGTGATGACCTTTCTGGGGAGTTTTTTTTACCTTGGCATGGCAATTGTTGAATAATCCAATCAAAACTCAAGTAGATAACTTATTTTCAAGTTTGGAGTCAGAGTGAATAATGAACTCAATATTCGAATAATAAATTCATTGATGGATTCTAGGGGGGTACGCTTGAGCCGTTTTGACTGTAAAGTTCCTACAGTACTAGAAAGCGGTTCTTTGGGGTTCAATTCTCTGCTTTACTCTTATTTCAGTGCTGGTGTTCCAATCACTAAACAGAGCGAGGAGACACGGGTCTGGCAAAAGAAGGGAAACACGTGGTTGAACGTACATCTCCACATCTCCAAAACCACAAGCCCTGTCTCAAGTTAAGGTGAATTCTAGGCTATTAACAGCAAATTTTAGAACTTGAACTATACAAGAGTCAACAGTTATTTGCCCTGCTTTGAAGTAACTGCGCTCAATTCACTGGACACGTTGCACAGTGCGAGCAAAGCATGTATAGACGAAAGGGTCATTGACCTATTATTAGAATGAAGGTATACTACTCCCTTAACGTTGTCATGGCAACACACTGCAATATACAAACACGTGATGCTAATGTATATGTGTTGTTATTTGACAGGAGTCTTGTAGTTGTAAATAATTATTCAATTGTGAGCTTTACAACTATTCTAATTAATGTATCATTATCATTATTAATATTATCAATGAATGTAATAATCCTTATTGGCATTTAGTAGTTTATTATTTCTATCGTATTTAAAAACCAATCTTTAAATTTATCGTAGGATTTCAATTCTCAAGTTGTACTTAGATTTTATCATTTTTGTAGGTCGCGGAAAATTCTTAAAATTGTTTTGAAAGCCGTGTGTCGGAGTTACTGTCACGTGCTCTGAATGGCATATCGTAGTCAAGTGACAAGCATTACTGTCACGCAATCATTAAGTAAGCGTCATTTGCCTAAGTCATGTGGCTAGCTTTACTATCACGCGTGCATATCACGTGAGCGTTGAATGCTTCAGTCGTGAAGTGACAAGCGTTACTGTCGCGCAATCATATTAAGTGAGCGTCATTTGCCTAAGTCATGTGGCTAGCTTTACTGTCACGCGTGCATATCACTTGAGTGTTGAATGCTTCAGTCGTGAAACTAGCGTTACTGTTACACAAATATATTACGTGAGCATTAAGTGGCTTAGTCACGTTACTAGCGTTACTGTCACGCGAGTATGTCACGTGAGCGTCATGTGTCTAGTAAGGTCATGTGACTAAGTAAGGAATTGGTACTGAATTCCCAATATCGAGTCGCCATGTTTTTCGTTTTCAAAAGTGCATAAAGCAGCAAGACCAGTACCGTACGTCATACCAAATTTGTTTCAAGACCGTGCCTCGTTGTTCGTTGTTACTAAACTAAGAGACAATCTTTTACATAACGGTAGGGCGCTTCTTTCGCTAGGGACATGTCTTTTGTTTCCTTCCCCAGGGGACACCAGAGATAAAAGATTCATCTCTGGCAGTAAGTCTACCCTACTTTTGTGTAAATACCCTCTTAAGACAATCATCGTCCGCATTTTGTAGTTCGAAACAGTTGCGAGGAAAAATCTTACCGTGTATGATTGGTAAGGAATAAGGAATTAATTTCGTATGACCGTTTAAAAGTAGTGATTAAGGGCGTGTCCCATGATGATCCCACCACGGTAACGAAGCGGCATGGCTTTGAATTTTTTTTTTCTTTTGAGTAAATTGAAATCTACTCTACATGAGATATAACCAAGAGAAAAATGGACTAGTGAGTTCGTCTTCTCTCGTTACTACCTTACAATGGTAATCCAATAGAATTAACATTTGTAAAGGCACAATGACGTCACGAGTGATAGTTGTTTCCCAGTACTCGCTCATGGCATATTACACTGGAGGTCTGGTCACGAGTCTAACATATTGGATTCAAATTGTTGAAATAGAAACTTTTGATCCTGTGAAACAGGAAACGGATGTACAAATTCTAGCGCACCAGTTCAATAATCATATAGTTAAACAATTTTAGTCAATTTATTTCTTTTTATAAAGTTAGAACTTATAAGATATTAAAGCATAGTTTTAGGCACATCTATAATCAGCTACAGAGAAAACTTTTTCTGGTCAAAATCCACCAATAGTTTCCATTTTATTTTCTTCTGCGTAAAAATTAAATGAATTTAGAATAATTTAGAATTTACTGTTTAGGATGATCATGTAGTCAGCAAAACTTGACCCAGGCCTCCTCGCCATGATATAAAGAGCGGGCCTGGAGGTGAATAACAGCGACAATAAAAATGAGACTGAATTTCTTTTAATGTTCAAGAAATTGAATTATTTCGGTTTACATAGAGTAATGATAAATGGAAAATATTTGTGCTTAGACAATTATAGATACACTCTTTTTGAAGCAGAGCAGATTTCGCAAGATTGGAGAAAAATACTTTAGTCGTTACGAATAACCACGTGAGCAGTATACGGGTTTTAATTGGCTGAATTGAAACAATGAGAACCCATTTAAGTGTTTTCCATACTTGCCGGTGAGATGTACCGTATAGTTTTCTCCAATCATACGAAACCAGTTTTGTAAATTAATGCTATATGATCAAATTTTCTGACCATGTATGGTCAATAAAATTTATTTGCAAAACGACGCATGAGCAAGCTACAAGTAGTCATTATTAGAATCGTTGTTATGGTGACGTTCGGTTACCTTGGCAACGACTGCTCTAATCTCAATCGACTCGGCAAAAGCTTCTCAAATCTGAAATCTTTGTGCGCAGAAAGTCGTATGCCGTTAGCCGTGTAACTTGTAGTTGTGAGTGCTAAACTTCACCAGATGTATAACTGCGGTGATGTTCTTTTGTTAGCTAGAAAACGCGAGCAATACATGCGTCATTTTGTAACTGGATTCTACAATTTACCTATTTAATGATCTTTATTCTGAAAATATTATCTTACCGTCAATGAAATACTTATGTTACAATAAATACTGCTATTCGACATTCAAGAATTCTGTTTCCTTGTTGTGAATAGATACAAAACTTTGACCACAGGCAGCCCAAACAAGGTTCCTCTCCTCCGAGAGCCCTTTCAGTCTTACTGCGCATGCTCGAAAAATGGCATTTCGTCGAGCCGATGGTATTTCGTCAAGCATGCGCAGTAAGAATGACTGGCCCGAAACAACCTATTATACCCTATTTAAGAACTTCTACGGCATCGGGTAACAGCCACCTTAGTATCCAAAGACTGATACTAAAAACGCGTCCTTGGAAATCCCCCAGTGTCACCACAGGTAGTCCGCCAAAGGAATTGAGGCGCAAGAGCAAAGAGACGCCGGCGGCCGAGGAGGCTAAGTGAAAGGCCTAGGTTTCTTGATTCATCAGTAATGTGTAAATAATTTCCAATCAAATGTCACAGTCATTTCCAAGCTCCAGGAATACATCATAGGACTCACGGTTGCAGTTGCCGTCCGGAGTAAATACGTATTTATGAAAAGTTCCATCGATGCATACAGCTGAAAACAAGAAATCCTTTACTAGTAAGGACAAACGTCGAACTTCACATGAGTCGTACGCATTGAAAACGATGGATAATACAGCGGTCTTCTTTCATGTCATTAGGTTCGGCTCATGAGAAGATCGACGTTTGAACTGGGCCTTACTATACATTGCTTTACTTTACTGACGCGCGCGAATGTTTTCATACATGTACACGGCACGACACTATATGCTTTGTTCCACCCAAACGTAAGGATGTACTGTCCACTTACCTATGACAGAACTCGCCTGTCCAAACGCACATACACAAGCCACTTCAGCAGGCACAGTAAAGTTAGCTAAGCCCCATTGAGACTCCACGTACTGGCCAAGAAAACCAACCTTAGAAAGACTAATAACGACCAATAAAACATTAATATCACAAACCCTTCAAGATATTTAATCTTTCAGTTTATTGAGTTTTCCGCTTGCTTTGCATTTTTTTTTTTGCTTAGCAATCCGTTGAAAACTTTCATTATATTTTATTTTACTCGGAAATGTGAAATTTAATCAACCTTGCTTTTGGGGTCCCTGTGGAGCGGTGCCACAGGTAACCCATCCAATGGTTAGTATCACGAGGCTGATTTGAATCAAGTCAGAACACAAGTCACCTTGATCTTTTGTTGAGCTTAGAGTCTTTAAGAGCAAAGATGTGCACTGTTCCCTTATCACTAGAAACACACAGGAAAGACGAATCATGGCTGAAGTTGATACTGTTAAAAGAACAAAATTTCCAGGTTAGTTCCATAGCAAATTTAGGTATTTTTACACCATCAGCTGATTGCATGTGAATCTACTATCCTATTCCCCTATCCTGTTCATATCTGAATTCTTTAGGGTTCAGAGTAAAGAATAAAAGTACTTAGAAAACAGCAGCTTCATGGGGATATTTAAAATAACCTCAATATATTGACCAAGCTTTGAGGTTTAGTTTAATTTGCAAAGAATATCTTTATTATCTTGTTGTCAGTCATGTACAGTAGGCAACCTATATTTAGTAGCCAGTAAGGATTATAAACACTTTGCACATGACATCGAAGCAGCTAAATTTGGAGGACAAAACAAATGAATTTCAATCTCCTGAGAATTGGAAACCAATTTTTTTTCCATCCAAATTGAGCTGCACTACAACATGCAAGGAGCTAAAAGGATGGGGACTAATAAATAATGAACATTCTACTTTATTGGTAATAATAATCATTAATATTAATGAAATATTATACATTTTAATATTCATTATTAAAATAATGAATAAAAATAAGATGAACTGATAATGACTACTTGTATGACTGCATGGGTGTGTTAAATAACACAACTTTTTTGTGCAGCGTTTAAGTTTTCTTCTCATTCAATTAAAAATAACAAGAGCTGATAATGAGGCTATACCAGTATAGAGTGGCTGGGTCAGCTCCTCTTCTTAGCTCAATCACTTGATTTCTGGACTGGGCATCAAATACTCGAATCAGAGTTCCCTGAAAAAAATGGTTGATTAAGCATCCAATACTTCAAACTGTCAAATCAAGGAGGATAACATTATATAAAGGAACCAAAGTTGCAATACAAATTTGTCGCACTTCTACACTTACACACATACTATGGGTTCAAACATTTCGATAAGTGGCAATGAATTCACATACTGATATTTGTGGAAGGGGGAATACTAGAATGAAAGAAAAGAGTATTACCACAGGGTGACCAATTTCTACTGAAATTGTTAATCTAACACAGGAAGACCATTAATAGATTTCGAATTTTTATGCAAGTTGAAAACATGCTCTGCATACTTTTATTTGTGATTTTTAACACCTGTCTGAGGATGTGAACCACATTCATGAATTATATCTTGTGTATTGATCATGAAGATTCCATCTCTTTCAGAGACTGTTAAACATACAGCGAGATCACAAGTATAATGTTATGTGTCATCACCCTCTCTAAATAAACCTTATTTTATTATTACTTCATAGTAAATGGAGTCCAGGCTTTATTAACTATGCTCATAGTAATCTTTCAAATTTTAAATCATGATGAACTTCTCTGTGGAACTATGTTAGTTGCATGTTGATGTTCTATTCTAATTATTACCATTACATTTGCTACAAGGCCAAAAGCATGTATTATACATGTATGATTGCTATATAGTATATTGACTCTGATTGTGAATAAGTCCATGAAACAGTACATGTTTTACAGATTTTCTGAGTCCAATCCAGTGTAGTCCTATCATGAGTCCAGTCCATGTTTTACAATATGACACCCATGGTGTTATAAAAATCATAAATCAACCATGTTGACTATAAGAAGAATACTTGCGAAGTAGCTGTTGTAAGATGTATCTTTTGTTATGTTTATTGCTTTTTGGCAGTAGGTTTACAACAATTCTACAAAATCTAATTTATATAAAACATATCATCTCTATCCATCTAGTCCAATTTCAAGTCCATAAAATAATGATATATACATATATATTGTTTCAATATTGACTCAGAACTCCATGTACATATCTCGTTTGAGAGTGCCAAAAATGCAAATGATGTTCATTCTACCACTAAACCAAGAAGTAACCTTAAGAAATAATGCCAAAACCGCTAGAGCTCTATTTTTAATTACCTGGCAAGAAGTTCTACTAGAAACAGAAGATAAGAATTGGTTGAAAATAAAAATCGTTCGCCTTTCAGTTAAGGGAGAAGAAAGGTTACATATGCTACACTAGTTTCTTCATTCAATATTTAGAAATCATAAAACAATGTGATAAAAAATTATATTTTTGATAATGAGTTACAGTTAGTTTATTGATGAAGTTGGGAGAAGTTTTAAGCATATGGTTCATGATCTTTCGATTCATTTGGTGGCTCCTAAAAGAGCCGTTGTTTCGTACTGCAAACAGCTGAAACTGTTTACTTGCTGCTGGTGTACTTGGTGACAGCCTTGGTGCCTTCACTGACGGCGTGCTTGGCCAATTCACCAGGGAGAAGAAGACGAACAGCCGTCTGGATTTCCCGAGATGTGATGGTGGATTTCTTGTTGTAGTGAGCAAGTCGGGAAGCTTCACCAGCGATGCGCTCGAAGACATCGTTGACAAAGGAGTTCATGATGCTCATTGCCTTGCTGGAAATACCAGTGTCAGGATGAACCTGCTTCATGACTTTGTAGATGTAGATGGCATAAGATTCCTTTCTCTTGGATCTTCTCTTCTTCTTGTCGCCAATCGCGGCCTTCTTGCCGGCTTTCTTCTCTCCTTTCTTTCCTACTGAGGTTTTTGGTGGCATTTTCGTTAGCTAAGTGAGTTTTGACCAGATCAAATTGAATGACAACTCGATGCTACAGCTATTTATATCAAAATCGAAAGAGATTCATTTACATGCGGATCACAGGTACCGAAAGCTGATTGGTGGAAAGCAAGAAGTTTCTATCTTGTATTGACATAAGATGACCTTCTTTTGTGATGTTGCTTGTATGTTGACCGTTGATTGGTGGATTTCGATCCTACTCTACTTACGGTTTGACTATAAATACCAGCTAACGTTTCAACAGATTATCATAGTATTCTGTCGAATCAACGATACAAAACTCTAAATCAAAATGTCTGGACGTGGAAAAGGTAAAGCAAAGGGCACCAAGTCCAAAACTCGTTCATCCCGTGCAGGGCTTCAGTTCCCCGTCGGTCGTATCCATCGTCTTCTCCGCAAAGGTAACTACGCTCAACGTGTTGGTGCTGGTGCTCCAGTCTACATGGCTGCAGTTCTTGAATACCTGAGCGCTGAAATCCTTGAGTTGGCAGGCAACGCTGCCCGAGACAACAAGAAGAGCAGAATCATCCCCCGTCACTTGCAGTTGGCTGTAAGAAACGACGAGGAGTTGAACAAGCTTCTTGGTGGAGTCACCATTGCTCAAGGTGGTGTTCTTCCCAACATCCAAGCTGTTCTTCTTCCCAAGAAGGCCGAGAAGAAAAGCTCGTAAGCAGTTCAACTGTTTACTACACAAAACAACGGCTCTTTTAGGAGCCACCACATGAATCGAAAGATCATGATCTATGCTGAAAATTTTCTCAACTTCATAACTATCCATAAACCAATTTCATAGCAAAATCATAATAACAATTCAAAATCTTCTTTCGAAGTTTTTTAGTGTCATCTTTGGTTGCCAACTTGTAAATTTCTGAGCGATGAAGTTATGCCTGAATACGTTAGAAAGTGTCAAATTGGAGGGAAAAAAACATTAAACAGAGAAACCCTTCCATTATATTTGACAAAATATAAACCGATAGCAGACATTTTCAGGCTAAATTTCATCTTTCTTTGCGGGAAAGTTTCACGAAGCAGAACTACTTTCATAAAAGAATAACCTAGCTTCATAAAAGAATAACCTGTGTGTTCCAAAGACAAGCAATTTTTTTTTTTTTTTGAAAGTACGCTGGCTAGTAATAGATTTACCACGTAAAACTCTTCTCGAAACTTCACTAAACTATAAACGAAATCTCAGATAAAAGTTTCACACTGTAAAGTCAGAGGTCTAGTATTTTGGCGGTATCTTTGGTTGTCCAAATTTGAATTTGCGCGCGTCCTAAAAACGGCTGCAATGGAGACTAGTTCAAGCAATGGAGTGATCAGTCATTCCAATTGAGGCACTGGAGCCTGCCTGTTCGATAGAATTTTTTTTAAAAACCTCATGACAACAGTTGTTGAAACGCTTGTTCTTGTTCGAAGAAAAATTTGTTTAAAAAATAATTGAAGTATAAATATGACCTATCTGACTTTATCCTTCACTTGACTCTGAAGATGACTTTCGCTCAGGTTGTCTAAACGTCAATCACATCAAACAGTCCTTCTCAGGACTACATCCACCCGGATGATCATAATACAAATATTGTTTCCTCGACAAATATTGTTACTTCGATAAATATCCATTCACCTGGGTTCAGACCTTTCTTTACAAAAAAGTGTATGATTGTAGAGTTTGTTGTATCCGAATAAAGGATATATACCTATGGATCAAAAGTTTACAGTTATGTCTTTTAACTGTTAAAATATATAAGTACGAAGAAACTATTGATAAACGACTATACGATAGCATGAGTTTGTTGTATCCGAATGAAGGTATACATACCACCTCTCGGTGCTAGATTCGAAAATGTATGGCTTTTATAGGGAATGCTTTTGTATAGTAACTATCAAAATCTGATGAAACACTTTTTAACTGAGATTAGGCAGGCAAAGGATCTAATGTGTACAGCAGAACTTATTGTATTCATCTTCTTTGAGGCAGCATATAGAATCAAGACTTTATTAACATTTGGTGGCTCCTAAAAGAGCCGTTGTTTGTGAATGAGATGAGTAACTCATCTAACCACCAAATCCGTACAGGGTACGTCCTTGGCGTTTCAGAGCGTAGACAACGTCCATGGCTGTGACGGTCTTTCTCTTGGCGTGTTCGGTGTAGGTGACAGCATCACGGATGACATTTTCAAGGAAAACCTTGAGGACACCACGGGTCTCTTCGTAGATCAGACCAGAGATTCTCTTGACTCCACCACGACGAGCAAGACGACGGATAGCGGGCTTGGTGATACCCTGGATGTTATCCCGAAGGATCTTACGATGACGCTTGGCGCCTCCTTTTCCTAGACCTTTTCCTCCTTTACCACGTCCAGACATGTTGATTTAGAATTCGTTATCTGAGTAATGATTTGAAATAACGCGCTCAAGAGCTTTTAAAGCATGAAGTCGAACCACGACGAAAACAGATAAAGTATAAATCACTTGAACTTTGGACAAAAAACAGACATATAATAGAAACAGCACGTCATCAACTAATGAGGCAGCATTATGATCCATGTTTTGATGCTCAGGATCAAAGTCATTAACTTCGTTGCTCATTTTCTCGCTAAATATCAACCCAATTAAAAAGATTTTTCACACCCTAGTAGTTTTCGAGGAGACAAAACAGAAGATGATGTTAAATCAAGGAATAGTAAAGAAGCCAAGTTTCTATCTTGGTTAAGAGAATTGTGAGCTTCAAGCAATAACACGTTTGAATCCTGGCGGGATCAAACGTCAACCAATAGGATTACAAAGAAGTTATTTCTGTCCAATCAAATTTTAACTTTTTATCAACCAATCATGATAGAGCGCGGCTAGGATAAATTATAGTGGTGAAATACAGTTGCATCTTATTCTGTTCGAATAATACTGCTAGAAAGATGGCTCGTACCAAGCAAACTGCCCGTAAATCTACCGGAGGAAAAGCTCCCCGAAAACAGCTCGCCACCAAGGCAGCACGTAAGAGTGCCCCAGCAACTGGTGGAGTCAAGAAGCCTCATCGTTATAGGCCCGGTACCGTCGCTCTTCGAGAGATCCGTCGTTACCAGAAATCAACCGAGCTGTTGATCCGCAAGCTGCCCTTCCAACGTCTTGTCCGTGAGATCGCTCAGGACTTCAAGACAGATCTCCGCTTCCAAAGCTCAGCTGTGATGGCCCTTCAGGAGGCTAGCGAAGCTTACTTGGTTGGTCTGTTTGAAGACACCAACTTGTGCGCCATTCACGCCAAGAGAGTCACCATCATGCCCAAGGACATTCAGCTTGCCCGCCGAATCCGTGGCGAGAGAGCTTAAGTGACTTCTCCAAGTCAAACCAAACAAACGGCTCTTTTAGGAGCCACCACATGTTAATAAAGTCAATGAAATATGCTTGATATCTCACCAACACGTGCAGAGTCTTAGTCCATCATCAACACACATCAATATCAAAGATAGAAAGTCTCTTGCTAGTAAAGGGTCGCTTTTTCAACCTCGCACTAACAGCTAAATGTTCCTAAGATATGTTTGCTTTCGCGGGGGACGAGGCTACTTCGTAAGACGCCCTAGATTTTTTTTTATCAGACTTGTTCATCAATGTGTGAAAGAAAAGTGAATACATCGAAAACCAGCACTACTTAACCAGTTGTTGCTTCGTATTACCAATATACATCATACACTTTCACCGACATATCTTTCATTTTCATAATGAATTATTCATGTGGGTTGAATGTTCAGAGCGGTACACTAGATTGCTATCCTTATTAGACGAGGACTTTAATTTGAAGGTCCTATCTTCATGAAGGATGAAGAACATAGGGTGTTAAATAACCAGAGCACGTATTGAACATTGTGACGAACCTCAGCTTCAAAAATAAATGAACTGCCTCAGACTTCTAATGGTGTCTATGAATAAGTAGCTCACAAATGAGGCCAAAGCTGTGCATATGACTCTGTTGTCATTAAAACCAGAAGTAGTCATTGAGAAAGGGAACTATTGCTTAGAAACTAAATAAAAACATTTATATGGGATTTAGTAGTGGCATCTCTAGCAGAGTAGCTATTTGTCCACTGAAATTCCAATTGGAATGCAAATTTTTGTGGAAAGAGGAAAACTTGAGAACCCTAAAAGCCTGGACAGAACCAACAAGCAACTCTTACTCACATATGAAACTGAGTCCAGTGGGACAGGAACCCCGGTCACATTGATGAGAGGCAAGCACTCTTACTGGAATGCCACCTGTGCACTCTCACTGGAATGCCACCTGTGCTTCCTGAGTAATCCATGTAATCATTACATACATACCTTTTGTGATGCTGTAGCCAGTTGGGTTCCCTGTTGATTCACTGCCAGGCAAGCCAATTCTCCTTTATGGGCATTGATGGTGAATGGTGCTGATGAGCTGTCAGGCTGTCTGTTGCTAAGATACTACAAAAACAAACACCAGAACAACATGCATCATGCTTCAGTAGAATCTACTTTTACCACAATTTGAAATTCAAATTGCAAATGTTGGGAATAAGCCATATTTTGAAATTCTGACTCAATGGTATTTCAGTTTTCATATATCATGTAAAGCACAAGTAAATAACACATTCTTTTGGGCCAAATTTTGGTTAGAAGTTTTGTCAACATATTAATATTATAATATTTACAACTGATATAAAACCGATACTATGAAGATTGCTTCATGTACTGTGGAGGGCTTTATCATACTAACCACAAGCTGTACACTTCCACACTTGTGAGCTGGGAAAATCAGCAGAGGTCTCTCAGTACTTGGACTTACTTCACATAAACCTAAAGGAATTAAGAATCAAGTATTTCCATTCATTAATAATTATTAACAAAAAAAATCTTCAAACTTTATCAATACCCTGAAACAGCCTTTGGGCTGATCAAAGTCAGGACATAGCTTATTCTGAACAGATTGAACCCTGAACCAACCTCTGGGCTGATCTAAGTCAGGGCATGGTTAAGTCACAGATCAAGCCCTGAACCAACCTCTGGGCTGATCTAAGGCAGGACACAGCTCATTCACAGATTGAATTGCAAATTAGCATGTTAGGTTTTGGGGAGGGAGGAAAACTGGAGAATCTGGAGAAAAACCCTTGAATCAAGAAGATACCTGACAGACTCTACTTGACATGTAGAGAAATCCTAAGATTTCAGAGCTTGTGCATGGATGTGGTAAGGAACTGTAAAGAAAGATAAGTCTATCTACCTGTTGGATTGTCTCTCGTATCAAAGTACAGCACTTTTTGAGGGTCATTGGGGAAGGTATACACATGTATTTTGTTTTTAAGAACGACAATCAGCTGATCTCTTCTAAGTCGGACTGTCATCACTGGTGAACCATAAGTGAATTCAAGAACCATCTTCTTGAGGGTGTCATCCCAGATGCAAACTAAAAGAAACAAAACTATTAAAACTGGGATCCTTGTGTCATGACTCCTAATAAGACGAGATGGGGTTCCTGTGTTAGAATACAAAGGTAGTAAGAATGTACCTTTGTCATTCGAGAATCTTGCTCCTGGACCAGTGCCGACAATAGCAAGTAAGTTTGTTCTGTACAGCATATGAACTTGTGATATCTGGTAGAGCTCAGTTACCTCTGAAAGTTAAAGAAAATCACACACACACAACAATTTATGAACTATACAGGAAGCATTATCTGTCATAATAGAAGAATAACAACTGGAAACACAGTGAATCTCATTATTAGTGGTGAAAATAATCCAAAATTTTGATTAAATCATAAGATAAATCAGCTTTGTTTTTAGAGGGTAGCTAGCATGTAACACTAATTCAACTGATCATACAAACCTGTGGACCTCTTTCAACATCTCTTAAGTTGAAAGGGATATAGGACCACCATCAACATGATTATCCAAGCCACATCAAGGTCTAACCATTTGCAGATATTATTACAAAGGCAGCACCTTCTCTTCAGTTATTTTATTTATTCATGTATTAACAAACTTTGCCACATGGGTAGGGCAAACCCACAGAGCAGAACTCCACTACAGGAACCCAAAAAATATTTGCAAAACATTTTCTTGTTCTCATGCTATTCTGCAATACTTTTTTAGATCTTGTAATCAAACATTTAATTACATACTAGTCTTATTTTAATCCTTTACCTATCCTGGTTTTCTCGGACAAAGGTTCGGTGTTGTACACTCTAAATCCACCGTCAACACTAGACACAAAACACCCTAAATACAAGAATATTAGTAAAAGTTATATTATAAGCTTACTAAGGCATTTTTCTCCAGACAATCTTGAAACTCATAAAATACATGTAACAAGTCAAACGAAAACCTGATTTTTAAACATATGTTAAAGAAGGATTGCTCATTATTAAGATAAAACAAAACGAAAATAGTTATAATCCAAACAAAGAGGAAAAGGCTGTCATTTCTAAATTTTGCAAAATGACGACATTTCCTCTTGGTCTTATCTTCAAGCTTTTTTATCAAGATTACTAAGCATTACACACAATCGATTTCGCAAAATATAATCTTGAACATTAGGGAAATCATACCATGGTCTTGGTTTAGTGCTATATGCGTAACTGCACTGAGCATTTTAGGTTTCTTTTCTGTTTTTATTCGCACTTCGCTTCGTCCGCCATTTTGTTGTTGTTGTGGCTTAGCAACCAGGCAAACATGATATTTTTGGTTAGGGAGGGGAGGGACGGGAAATTTAAGCTCGAATTTTTTTGTCCTGAAAAAATGGAATCTGGCAGCGACGGAGAATTATAATATTATATCACCAAATTAACATTAGATTTCTTCAAGGTTCATTACTAGGACTGGGATTTAGGTCACTGTAAATGGGGAATAGAATCAACATGGGATTTCTTCAAGGTTCATCACTAGGACTGGGATTTAGGTCACTGGGAATGGGGAATAGAATCAACATGGGATTTCTTCAAGGTTCATCACTAGGACTGGGATTTAGGTCACTGGGAATGGGGAATAGAATCAACATGGGATTTCTTCAAGGTTCATCACTAGGACTGGGATTTAGGTCACTGGGAATGGGGACTAGAATCACCAACATTGGATTTTCCCAAGGTTCATCACTAGGACCAGGATCACTAGGACCTAGATTTAGGTCACGATTAACGCTAATTCAAAATAAAGGAAAAAAAAGTATTTATTGTAATTCAGCGGTTTTTGAGCATGCGCACGCTCGTGGGCTCAAAGTCTAACTCTCAAGAATGAATAGGCAGACTTTAAGTTTATGATCCTTACACTGTTACGTACTCTATTATATTGAAAACTGATAGACTACTTCTATACAAATTGATCATGATTAATAATCGTAATCATAGTTTTTTGCTGAAGCATTGTCAGTGTCATGTCATCCGAATGCCGCCAGATCCCTCTAAGCAAATATCTTCAATGCCTCTTTAAAGTCAATTCCTTCATTTTCCAGAAAATTTACGCGTACAAATATCAAGGATCGAACTACAACGCTGCGAGTAGACTCAACACGTAATACAACATTTTTGTCTTCACCCTCAACAGGCACTCGATATTCAGGCGTATCGGGTTCGCCATCCATCGGATCGTATCGGTAAACTGTCGGGTCGTACGACTTGTAGCTTTTTGGCTTACAAAGAGCTTTGACAAGGACGCACCATTGGCTAGACTCCGACAAGACCCGTTCAGAATAGCAGACATGGCTGGCATACAAAATGCTTGGAGAAACAAAGATAGCAGCTGCCCAGCTCTTTATTCCAAAGTGCTCTTCCTTCAAGGCATAATGTCCCGCAGATGGTTTGATACCGTTAGAACCAGAAGGAAGAAGCCCCTTCTCTAAGATAGACTGCAAATGTTTATAGCGAGTTCCATGCCATACGGGCTCCCAGGTTCGGATAATGTTATTCCATTGTGCTCGTGTAGACGCGTCTAGGGATGTAGGGTCACGAACAAGCTCTTTTGCGACTATTTTTCCGCGGTACTCAACAAAACGAACACTTTTGACAAGGCCCTTTTCCTTGAGTTTCGCAGCAAGGGATGATATGCTATCGGTTGACGCAGCTTGGATAAGACTTTTTACCTCGATAGTAGGACTTTCTTCAAGGGCAGTATGTCCAAACCCGTTCTTTATGTTTGTAGCTGCACCATATTCAAGTAACAGCCCAACAACTAGTGTATGACCATAAAAGGCTGCAGCATGAAGGGCTGTACTGCCATCTCGTTGAGTCTTGTTGACAGATGCGCCTTTTGTCAAAAGTAGCTTAGTTGTGTCGTAAAAACCAGACTTGCATGCGAGGTACAGCAGCGTGCGTCCATGTTCGTCCATGTCATCTAGAATATTTTCTCCGCTCTTGATTTTAGAAGCTAGTGCTTTGGTGTCACCAGCTCCCGCGAGCATGAAATGGTCGAGTTCCCGGATGGAATAGGACAAATTATTAGAACTATTTCGCTGGTACCTATCTGCCGTTGAAGTAAGAATGTGATTGGCTATGGACACCATTGCGCGGTTCTGCCTCGATGATTGGTTGATTTTATTTCTAAAAGCTTGCTTGATATCCCCTCGTGAAGCAGTGGACGGTACACACAGAACTCGATAAGGATTTAATGGGAACGAGATGTGGACATGTCCTCCACCAGCTGCGTCGTAACTTATCGAGTTCCCCATGTCGTAGAATACCTATTTTTAAAGGACATATTCAAATAAGTACCTTATGGGCTCAGGTAAAAGGAAACTCTGGGGGGGGGGGGGGTGGGTGGGGGTGGTACTTCCTACAGTAGACTATACGGGAGTGCTCCGCCCGAAAGGGGTGCATATTTCCGGTCGGGAATTCGTGAGTTTAGGTACAGAAAAAGAAGTGGAAACTAAAATTACTATTCAAGGCCAAAGTTGGCCGCGATGGAAAAGTCGACCTCTCGCGACTTCATCTCGCTCGCTGCGCTCGCAAAATTATCGCTTCGCTCAAATAAAAGGCTCCCTAGTGTCACGAAGGTTTTTTCCAGAGGGACTGGCTCGTCCTTCAGTGACACAAAAGATCAATTCTTTCTGTTCTTTTTTACTGATCTTTATTCGGTACTTGACTCTTTGACTCTTGAAGACTCTACTGTACTGACTCTTCTTCTAAGACTGCTTGACTGACTCAGCAGCAACTAGCAAACTCGTATATATGGGCTCAGCTAGGGGCTTACGTCACATAACCGATTTGTGCCAAGTCAAACTGGGCACAACCAGTCATGTCGCAATGACGTAAGGCTTGAGGGCAACTATTTACTTAGTGCAAAAATAAGAGCACTTGTCCACAAGACTCGCCCTAGCCAAACCGGCGATAGAATTCGCTAGTTCAACTAGTAAAGTATATTTTACGATATAGGAATCCGGTGTCTCTATTGAAACACCTCTAAGCCAGAGCTTAGAAAATAGCTTGTCGAGTGTTTGTTTGTTGAGTAAACAGAGCTACCATTCCCAGTACGCATGTGCAAACTTGCGCAGGGCCAAAACTGGTTTGCTCTGTAAAATCACTGGATATCTCCTAACAACATCCACCTGTATTAGGTAATTGGATCTAACCAGTGTCAACAAACAAACACAAGCTGTCAGTCATCCTTAATCCCTACATCCATTAGTTGCTGGGATACCGAAATTTCCGATATCCCGATCCGCAGCTACGAGCAGCTGATTTATTTACTCTAAAATCATTTGAAGAGACACACGGGCACTCTAACGAAGATACTGATCAAGATGATGAAAGAATTTCTTAGGGTTTTATTGACCAAATGAATTGAAACCAACTTACTTTCTTTGTCAAACTGGTTTAAAAACTTCCTGCATCATACAAGATACATCTTATCCAGGAGGGAGGGGGCGTCTCTATTGTTTTCTAATTAACTTTCCAGGACAGCGTTGGTTCCGATCGTGACGTCACATAGCAACCGACGGATTGCTTCGGGATTCTTGTCCTCGTTCATACAAGTTAAACACCATAGCAGTTAGAAAATGGACCAAAACAAAGGTTAAGTTGTACATTGAAACGCTTTTAAATGCTAAAGTGGTCTTATATGCAGTTGTTTTATAGTCTTGTACATTTTGTTTTGTATTTCCATCTAAGTGTTTGTCGATATTTTACTTTCTTTATCGCGGGACGTTTCGACGATCCGCCATTTTCGCTGCGGGTCGGAAATTTGTTTTTTATTGAGAATTTTTTTTTCAGTATAAAGAGAGAGTATTGTTAATCCATACTAGGAGGTTTGATTAACTGGTAATTTGGCTTTAAGAATCTGTCAGTGTTATGTTTTTTTGTTCGCTCAAACCTCATATCAATCCTTCTGAACGAGTCCGACTAGAATTCAAATCAACTCTTCCTCCATTTTGAATCATCGTCGAATGCGCAATAACTACTTTGTAAATGATAAATATGCCCTTTCATCTCCTCTAAATGTAAGATAAAGATTCAAGTGTATTTTTTTTCCATAGAAATGTCTTTCAAGTACGTTTTTGAATTTTATTTCGATATTTAGTTAGTTGAAACCTCAAGTTAGTGTACAACAGCTAGACACAGGTAGCCCAAAAGGGTTTTTTAAGCTCAATATTGGTTTTTGAAGTTTTTAGTTGTATTTTTGTGATTATTTACAAGCAACAAAACCGGAAAAGGCTTCCTTTTACTCAGAAATTTCGTAACAAAATTGCAATGCCTGTTTATGCCATTTCATACGAACTTCGATATCATATTTTTAGACTTTTACAAAGGTATTATATATTGAGTTTTGACAACATGTGTACTGATGTGCTTTGACTACCTCATTTTCCAGTCTTTCCAAACAGACTGTAATATATACTATCCATATGTAGTTCATACTGATTTCAAAAGAACTGTTTCAATAGGAGTCAAGCGATGTGCATTTTATTCACCTTGAATTTGAAAATTTCAGTTGACTTACTATATGGCTGGTTTGACTTCCAGCTAGTACACTAAAATGCCTTTTTTATGCATTTACAATAATGATGGCTCCAAAACTAAATTACCAGTTAATTTAAAAAATAATCTAGATAAAGAGTAAAACAGATGTACACATCAGAAACAAGGACAGATCCAGCATTGAAATAGCACCCACCAGCAAAAAACACTGAACCAAAATAATAATAATAAATAAATGAATAAAATAAATGAATAAAAAAATGATAGAACCCTAACAATCCAACTAAGAAAAAATATCTTCAAAGTAGGGGCACAAAGTCTACGAAGGTGGGCAAGGGGAGGGGGATGGGGTGCATCCCTTAGAATCAAAAAAAGAAAAAAATATTTTGTATTGGTTATCTTCAAAGAAGGGGCACAAAGTTGGCCCATGGGGTGTGTGTGCACCCCCTGAATCTCTATGCTAGCTTCGCCCAAGAGCAAAAAATATTTGATTGATATTTTCATTTGATGTAAACTGTTTGCATCAGATTGTAGATTGTGTTCCTTGGGCATGACGCATTACATTGTAAATTATACATGAAGAAATTTGAAAGCAGAATAAATAGAGAGCCTGCATCAAGAGTCCAGTAAAGTGCCATTGGCATTTCTATATGTCAGCTACAAAGAAACATTAAAACAATCATTATTATATAGCCACTTTATTATATAATAATTATATAATAAATTTATTATTATGATATTTCATTATTGTTTATACACATGAATATATATTGCTTTACTTGAATTGTCATGGAAGTACATGCAAGTACATGCAGAAATTATAGTCATTGACACTAGCTTTTATGATATAAATTAACTTACAAATTTTTTTATTTAATTTACACAAAGGACAACCTCAATAGAGAGATAGTGTATTTCTAAAAGCATAAAATAAGCGATTAATGAAGTCGTATGCCCATAAATTGTTGTCCATGATCTATTATTCAAGTTTCTAATGACCAGGAAAGTGGATATCATAATATTTCTTACCTATGTTGTTTTGAAATCACCTAATAGCCCATTTATCACACCAACTGCCATTGTGTAATTCGTCTTCAAACCCCATCAAAACTTTCAAGGGATTGATATGGAGTTTCAGAAAACCAATCTCCTTGAAAATTGACAGGGATGATGCTTGATATCTCATTTATCAAACCTCCTCTTTTAAAAGCGATTCTTGATGTACTTTTCTTAAAATTATACATTGAAGCTCAACGGCCATTCGAAATTTACACAGCACTCTGGCTATCTTTCTAAGTTTCAGCCCCTAAAACTATACTATTTTTCTGCGGTATCCGTAGAATAACTCATAAAAAATATTTTAGGATAACTAGAATTTGTGCTGATTGGTAAATCAAGACAGAAAATGGTCGTAATAAGAATATCTTGACCAGTTAACCCGAGATCTCGCCGTCTTCAAATTGGGCGCCATTTTGAAAATCATCGAGCTGGAGCGTGACGTCACGATCGGAACCAACGCTGTCCCGACACTTGGGAAAAACGTTTGCGCATGCGCGAGCAAACCGAGCGTGACTCGATTCGTTCAATTCAAGATGGCGGACGTTTTGACGTACTATTTCCTCGATTATTCACTTTTTGTGCTCGACGAATTCATCAAATCAGGTAAAGTAAATTTCTTACCATTCTTTACATATTTCTTAAGTGTTCTGTGAAATATTTTGTACATCAGAAATTTGCCTGGAGCCATAAGTGTCTGGTGAAGTGAATCAATATCTCGGTAAAAATGAGCTGATACAAGAATTCTTAATTTGTTGTTTTCAATTTTTTCTTTTAGTTTCAGAAATAAATAGCAGTAAAGCTGCATAGATTGAAGGCAGTACCAAGGTATTGAAGCTTGATCCACTTTAACAATTCTGGAATGTGTGTCGACGGGACAGAAGCAATTAACGCACCAAAAGGGTGATGCACGTGGCTGTCAAGAAAAATTAGATTGTTCTGTTTACCAGGCACAAAACTGAATGTGTTTCCACGAAAAGTCACGATGATTGCCGAAGGAGGGGAAGACGTTGAATTGTTGACCATATCTCCAAGGTGATAGTCCAAGTTGCTTGAGGTTGGACCGTTTTCTGAGGTGAAGTTGACGGGAAGCTCTTGTCCAAGGCGAATCTGACCGATTGATCCAACTAGCAGACTGGAAGCCATTGGTATTTGAAGTGTAACTGGCATGTGCTGGAAAACATTGTCGTGAATGGTATTTCCTTCTAGAATTGAAGAAACTATGAGATTAAACCATGCAGGAGATAACTGAGTGTGAACAGGTAAAGAAGAGTTTTGGTTATGATACTTGTGAGCCATCAGCAGGGCAATGAGTGCACAGGCAGTACTACTTTGTCTTCCATTTACTGTAGACTGGGATACCTGATATGGAAAAAACCAAAACTGTATTGAATTTCTATTGTCATATGTTATAAGATAAACTTGTGGTGCTGGCGGTGGGTTGCTGGTGGCTAGTGGAGTTGGACAAGGATGGACATTAGAGATTCTTTGTGAATTTTGTTGCTGATTAAGAAGCTGAGGACAAGTAATTTGACCATTCCTGGACCGTGTATGACCTGGCTGGTGACAATTTGAGCATTTTCTCTGGACAAAGGTTGGTGGCATTCCCTGATTGTTATTTGTTGATGTTGATTTTCTCTCAATTGTTGGTTGGTTTACTACAGGAAATGAATCAAGAATTTTCTGGATCTCATTTCGCCATTCTGCAGACTTATAATAACAGGGTGGCCTGACATTAACATTTGATTCATTTTCTTCATTGGATTGCAGGTTATCTGTTGTGACACTGGGGTTAGATGACTTGGTTGGTTCTAATAGAGATGAGTTAAAGGATTCTGCAAGTTTTTTGATATTATCTTTAAGGTAAGGTGAACAGATTGGGCATTGGGTCTCTCCATTTAAGCATGTTGTGTGGAAGGTATGAAAGCACTGTAATCTTGTAAAGGAACCAGTTTCAGAACAGGAATCAAGATCACATTTTGTGTTGATACATGGCTCAGAGTTTTGATGGCAGTTTTCAAAACTGTATCCCAAAGGCATGCAGTTGTTTTCAATTTTGGTGTCAAAAGAGGGCAAAAAATATTCTAACTTTCCTTTAGGTTTTCCAGTCTTGGGATCTACTTGCCTTGGGATCTGCAAACAATAATTTATTTAATATCAGAAAATATCTAGTATGAAATTTACAGTAATATCTGGATGAAATTTTTTTATCCCAGATTTTTTTTTGTCAATCAGCATTTCACATAAAAATATTTTATTGCATGATATGGCTATTGTAAGTTAGATTAAATCTTAAACACCACATACCTTGCTGGCTTTCCCAATGTTGCTTGCTATCTTTTTAAAAGTGCTGAGCAAATACTCTGCTGAAGCTCCTGCAATCACACTCCAGTCTCTATTGGTGTACATTTGGTGATTTCCTTGGCTATTGATAAAGTTCTGCTTAAATGCAATCTCAAATCTTTGTGAACTTAGGCATCTTGCAATTTTTTTTATTGCATCCACATCTAACCATGGAGAAATGTTGCTTCTCAGTTCAGAATGGAAAATTTCAATTTTTTTCTCTGAGAATAATGTCAACCAATTCTTTTTTCTTTGATAATATTCTTTGAGAGAATTCATTTGGTGCTTGATATCACTAAGCATGGAGATGGATGATCGGTTATAGTGTTTGCGCTTCCAAATAATAAAAATCAGTGTAATTCTAACCATAGCTGTTATATAGTTTTCAAAGTTTCCACTTCGAAACACTGTCGAATATTGAAAAAATCCAAGAGGAAGAATTTCATCTAGAAGAAACAGCATGAGAACATACTCGTGGTCTTTGCAGAAGCTAAATTTGTGGATTATTCTTTCTCTAATCATAAGCCAACCAAGTAGTAGAGAGCTTAGTAGTAAGGAACATAGGGCTGGTTTAGGTTTCTCTGGTAATGGTTTAGAATACAAATGCTGGTGCAGTTCATTAAAAAGAAAGTGGTACTGGATAACTGTTTGTTCTTGTAAATTAAGACTAACATGAAATGGCCCTTGCTCTGGAATGAGGGATAGAATGGGATCATCTTCACTTGTTGTTTGGGCTATAATTTTTTTGATGTAGAACCAAGTTGGCCAGTCACCAGGGATAGGAGCCAAGTAATGTTTCAGATATTCCGTAAGCTGAGGTGCAATGGTCATGCAATGTTCTAATGTTTTTTGATAGTCCTCTTTACTTTTTAAAGATTGCTCTGCTTCGTCTATTAGAATACAAGAGCTTAATGTTTGTAACTCCTTTTGATCTTGGTTGGAATAAATTCTGAAAAAGGACAAAGATAACATAATGGCATATTAGAATAACTATGCCAGATTAGGTAATACTTGTTTATATGTTTCCCACTACAGGTATCAGACTTAAAAAATATTGATAGAAATATTACCCTAATTCTCTAACTTGTCTCTCCACTGATTCTGGATTTATTGTTTTATAGGCATGTGGCAGGCTCTCCAAGTATGATTTTTGGGAATCAAGATAGTCTTCTATGATTTCTACAACATCAGTACTGCAAATTCCACCCCTGCAGGTTTTTACAACACCATGGCTTTGTACATCTACATTTCTATGTATTTCTCTAGTACATGGTCTTTTTATGGCTGGAACATTTGTTGGTTTGTCAATGAGACTTGTGGCCATGTGAATTGCTGTTGATTTTTGCAGGATTGATATGGGCTGCTTTGGGGAGCTGATGACATGGAAATCATCTATCATTACTACAAGGAGTGTAGCATCCTGTTGATAGCATTTGAATTTATTAATTATGCTTTTCTCAACAATACAAATTTAAGACTTGATGTGATCACCAAACATATCTAAGCAATAGTAGAGTTTGTCATATTTTAATGCAAATATGTACAGCCACACAGTCTGCATGCATCTGGTATTTTCAGTTGTACACTGGTACACTTACTTGATTACTTGTCATTATGTGTGTATTTATTTTAGCATTATGTTCTTGAGCCATTCTCTCTCTATCTTTGTCAATTGTTCTGCGGTGAATGGAATCTCCCAAAATTGGCCCTGCTGCTTGACCAACCCTTGACAGTCCATGCTGGGCCAGGAAAATCCCACAGTCTCTTTGTAACTGATTGGTTTTTTGTGATCTAAAGTAATTTAGGATAGCATCAACAATAATTATTATGATTTAAACTGAAAAAATTATTACTTTCTTAATACATTAGCCAACATAAATATAGAACAGTTCACAAATTACTGGTATATTTTTGTCCATTTTAATACATTACATATACATATTGTATAATCATCCCAGTTTTTATTCACCTGAAATAAGATAGAATGTGAAGTAATGCTACGGTTCTTTGTTCTTGATTTTTTTTCCTGTTTTTTTTAAGTCTTATATCATCACGTGTTATTGCATTCAGCAGCATGTCATACAGTCCTGGGGAGTTTTTCTCTGCAAAGGCTCTCATGTTAGCTGGTTGGTACAGGCTTTGTCCTTCCTTCTCATAATGTCTGTATAAAGCCAACTGAAATGTTGCCACTAATTCTTCAAAATGCTTTTCTATAATAGAAGCAATTTTAATTTTAGTTTATTTATAAATATGTGTGCTTACAAGATAGATAAATAATATCATGCATGACCTGATGTGTTGCACTTCACACAATATTTATGTGTATTGTATATTTGTATATATTATGATACACCCCCCCCCCCTCCCCCCCCCCCCCCAAACACACACACAGACACAGACACAATGAAGGACTTCAGCCTGATTATTCTACCTTTCATTCCATCAAGCCTTTTGAATTCATCACACATGTGTTCCCATACTCCAGGGTCTATCAAAACTTGCCCATCATCAGTCAATCTTATAGTTCCAAAACTGGTTTCTGCAACACTCACTTCACCATCAAGAATCCCTACTGGCATAAACTTTAATAAACTTTTGAAAATATTTTGAAAATGGATTTGAATTTTGTCAATCATTTCTTCTATTTCTTCAGACTTCAGGTAGGCCTCCTCATATTGATTTCTTGCACTTTTTAGTTCTCCCATTAAGTTTTGAATTGGTGAGCAGCTGAACTGGAAAATCTGTTGAGTGTACAATCAAAAATTGCAAGACTTAACTATAGCTGTTACAGTTAGTTTTTCTTATTAATTGTATAACAAAAAGTACCTTTATCAAGATTTACTATAGCTATTATTTTAAGAATCTATTAGTCAGGTATGAGTATGAATAGCTAAATTTCTACCTCTCTCAACTTTATTTCAGGAGAAGACATTTTCTCTTCTTCGGGGTTCTAAAATTAAATGGAAATTATTTTTGTTGTTAATTTAAAAAAAATACATAATACTATAGGTTAATTTTATACCTCATTTGATAAGCCATTGTCTTTAGTTTGTTGTCTTCGTGTTATTACCATCTTGTTTTCTTCATAATTAGGACTCTGACATTAAACAACAATTTTATTGCTTTGGGTTTGCATAGAAAAAAGGAAAGATTCATGCTCTACGTAGGTACGTCGTATCGCTGTAATATTACGTACCTTTCGTCTGTTTGTTGGTGTCACGCAAAGAACTAACTTAGCGTTCTGCTGGCATTTATTACACCACCTAGTTCCAGAACGATATCCCTCTACAGTTTTTCCAGCTTCATCTAATATTGTATGCATGTTTTTGGGGATGGGATGCTGATGTAAAGACTTGCTATGTCCCCACGATGACGGACAGGAGCATCTTCGACGATCGGTAGTGACAATCTTGTTTTTATGATAAACACATATTGTACTTTGTTCTGGAACACCGGCTGCACGAGCAAGGTTATAATAACAGACACTTAGATGTCCATAACAGTTCTCTTTCGACCTTGTCCGAGATGCAAAAAAACATTTAGGGCCGTCATTTAAATTTACGCCGTAGACAGCTCTTAAAACAACAATCAAAACCAGCCAGGACGTAAACATCATTTTAAAAACTTTTCTTTCTCCCGGTATACAGAAAATTTCTCTGGTATACTTTGAGAGTGGTTGTAAAAAACTTATATGAAGATGCTGCTGAAATAAGAGCTCTAAGTTTTCTCGAGTTTTCTTAAGTTTCGGAAATTTATAAACTCACTACAACAAAAAGGGGAAAGCCGGCATCAAAAACCAAGAAATCGCCATGTTTACAAAGGCCGGTGTTACGTCACATCCTCAAAATGTTACGCATGCGCAAACGTTTTTCCCAAGTGTCCGCTGTCCCAGCGTTTTCCTTAGAGACGCCCCCTCCCTCCTGATCTTATCATATATACTGATGATTTTCAACGACGCTTTGTACGGCCTGCCCCGTCTAAGGTATCTACCTATCTGTCTATCTCACCTAGCGTAAGCAAACCTACAAAACTACAAAGCAAAGCTACTGCAACAAAGTTGGATTCCTTAAAAAATAAAACATTAAATTGCTTTAATTTTTGTTGTTGGTTATGCGCAAAAAAATGCGATTCCCCTGGCTGAAACGAGCTGGAAGAGAATGATTCACTTCCATGTACTAACCTTGAAATGAAATTCCAAGAAATTATTTCCTCATGCATCAACCAGGACCGGGATTCTACAACCTTGAACCTAATTTAAAGTTTTGGTTTTTGGTCGGGTCTTAAAACTCTCTAAGTGACAAAGATGATTCTGCTTTCTCAGAAATTTGATGATGGTTTGTGACTAGGATTGTATTCATATTCTATTTGGAAGCTGTCTATAAACTGCTTCTTTAAAATTATCACAACTTCATTCTCGTCTTCGCATGGAATCGAGTTTTTTTCACATAATTTCAAACATTAATCTCTTTTGAGAAACCTTAGAAAGTTGACAATGATAGCTAGGATAGAAATATTTAATTCATTTGTTTTAGTTCCAATTCACTGAATAAATTCACCTTTATACCTGAATCGATCGTCTAGCGAGTATCATCTTTGAAAATCGTACTTGCTAAAATTAAACCCGAAACTATGAACGAGCGACACAACAAGACCAAAATGCCACTATCAAAGTATTGAATAACCGATTGAAACGCCAATTTTCCTCATGCTCATGGTTCTTACCTTTTTAAGTTAAGAGTATTTTCCTTGAGCGGATGCTAATGACACTGTTTTTCAGCACGCTTTCCAAGAATTTACAAGAGTTTTAGTGAGAAAATAAATGCTTGTTTTCTTCGAGTATACATAAACTTTCGTGAAAGACAATATGAAAGAATTAGCCTTAAGTTTGAAGAACTGATATTAAGTTTTGGCATTTTGTAAAGACTGTTCTTCAGGCAAGTGTGAAAGTCAAATTTGAATATTTTTACAATAGCACGAAGACGCTTTCCACTAATTTGCATACGGACTTAGAGCATGCGCAGACGTTTTTCACGCGTGTCGATGCTAATAGAGCTGTAAGAACTGTGGCTTTCCTTATGTCCTTATATGGCATTTCAAAATGACATTTGTATTCTAGATAATAATTCTGCAATAGATCTCTTCAGACATTATCTACCATTACTGTTTAACAAGAAAGAATACCTGGAGAAAAGACGTGGTCCGAAGTGAGAAAGCGTTACTGAATCTGTTATGACTCGTTCCTGTATTCATGGTAAACTTCATATAACGTTTCTGGATTAATCACATGGATACCGTCACTCCTAAATGCGGAGAATAAATTGCTGTGATGTGCAGTCGTAACTATGGAAAAATGGGATACATAAATGCCGTGAGTATGAAAAAAATAGAAAAATTATTAGAGTTTGTAATGCAATATTATAGAAGACTAAAAGGGAGTTTTGTTAGTTTTGAATGCGCGCTTCTCTGCTTGGTGCGTTAAAGAAGTGGAAGAATAAGAGGGTGACTCGCTTCCAAACGTGTGCGCACTGATGCTATCTGAATATTAAATTAATTAAAATAAGTATTTACCTCTGAAAGTTATAAAATATCACACATACACACAACAATTTTATGAGCACAGGAAGCATTATCCTTCATAATAAAAGAAAAACAACTGGAAAGACATTGAATCTCATTATTCAGTTAGTGGTGAAAATAATTCAAACGAGTTTGATTAAATCATAAGATAAATCAACCTTGTTTTTAGAGGGTAGCTAGCATGTAACAGTAATTCAACTGACAAACCTGTGGACCTCTTTTAACATCTCTTAAGTTGAAAGGGATATAGGACCACCATTAATATGATTATCCGAGCCACATCAAGGTCTAACCATTTGCAGACTATTATTACAAAGGCAGCACCTTCTCCTGAGTTATTTTATTTATTTATCAACAAACTTTGCCAAATGGGCAGGGCAACCCCACAGAGCAGTGCTCAACTACAGGGACTGCACTGAGCATTTTAGGTTTCTTTTTCTGTTTTTATTCGCACTTCGTTTCGTCCACCATTTTGTTGTTGGTTTGGCTTAGCAGCCAGGCAAACATGATATTTTTGTTAGGGAGGGGAAGGAGGGGAAGTTTAGGCTCGAAATTATTCTTAAATGAACGTGAGAATTGCTTTTATTTTTGCCCTGAAAAAAAGGAATCTGGCATGGACGTAGAATTAGAATATTATATCACCAAATTAACATTGGATTTCTCCAAGGTTCATTGCTAGGACTGGGATTTATGTCACTGGGAATGGGAAATAGAATCACCAACATGGGATTCCCCCATGGCTCATCACTAGGACCAGGATTTAGGTCACTGGAAATGGGAAATAGAATCACCAACTTGGGATTTTTCCATTGCTCATCACTAGCACCAGGATTTAGGTCACTGGAAATGGGTAATAGAATCACCAACATGGGATTCCCCCATGGCTCATCACTAGGACCTGGATTTAGGTCACTGGAAATGGGTAATAGAATCACCAACATGGGATTCCCCCATGGCTCATCACTAGAACCAGGATTTAGGTCACTGGAAATGGGAAATAGAATCACCAACATGGGATTTTTCATCACTAGAAGGAAGGTTCATCACTAGAATCCACTAGGACTGGGGTTTGATCCCCAACAAGTTTGTTGACATAACCAAATAACCCGCACTTGTTACAAAGACAGGATTATATTGTAAATGCCTTCAGTTTTTTAAAAAGAATCAGCTACAGATTGAACTTTCTGTTTTCTGTTAAAGTGTTTTTAATGATAATAAGAATTCTGGTGCAAACTCATACGTTGTTATAAACGTTGCCATTAATTCTGCTGCATTTTATACTGTGCACCTTAGTTCACAAAATATACATGTTTCAGCACTGCAACATTAAATTATATCTTGGCTATTTTAAAGCTTTTTTATGTAATATTGGATTTTATAAAATATTTGAGATACTACGCGCGCTCTGATTGGCTGACTACCGTGTTTATATCAGAGGACAGAGACACGCTCAGCCTTTTGAGGAAAAAACAAACACGAAAAATCACGAAAATAGATTTGAATGTTAAAGCACAGGTAGCCCAAGCAATCTACATGTACTTATATGTATTGTACTGTCAAATTGTTCACCACACATTTCCCTCATCTTTGTGCTTTCGTGATATTTACGTTTTTCTCGATAGTGATTGGTCGGGAAAAACAATGCGAGGCGAATCTTGACCGTAGAGGGTAGGTGTGGTGAACAATTTGACAGTACAATTTGCCTTTCCCGCACCCGGTTAGGATCTATTTTGTCGATCATTCCCAGTCTTCTTACCGTTAGCCTGCCACACTTAATCTGGTCACGGCTCCTTTACCGTTTTTATGACAGCGATTTTCGTTTCATCAAGGTCATTTTTACAGTCAAGAAAAGAGGTATGACCGTGATACTTGGATGTTAGGATGTATTTGTTATTTATTGTAGCCTTGATAACATTCAATTTTGAATGAGTTCGTTTTTTTGAGAAATAAATTGTTTAGTTTTGAAGCCGTTTGAATTCGTTTTTGGCTGTTTGACTACTACCTTGTCACTATATTATAGGTGAGGAGAAAAAAAATAGTAAACTTCTTTTAATCGATCTGAAATTTCGTAGAGATGTTAAGAGTCAAGAGAACAACATATTTTGCTAGTTTAAGATCATCTTATCCAAAATTTACAAAATTAATGCAATTTCAGTTTTTTTCAATGAAACCTTTGCAAAGCTGCCATATAAGTACATGTAGATTGCTTGGGCTACCTGTGGTTAAAGTAGAGCCGTAATTTTGTCAGGGGGGGTTGGACACAGCGCGCGAAGCATCACGGTAGTGAAAACTGACCAATCAGAACCCTCTATTTCGAGAGAGGGAAAAACAAAAATGGCAGAGAGAACTGAGAAGGCAAGTGCTAAAGTTAGTAGGTTTTATAGCATTTATTTGTTTTTTCTTACGATAAAATTTCGTACGATTAAAGTGTATGTTATATTGAAGGTGTCATAGAAGTTTGGCTTCAAAATCTTGCTTATGAGTATTTTTTATCGTCATTCATTGCCGTGTGTTAATTTTGATCTCGAGTCATTTTGTCTAAAACTGCTTGGTTCACACTTCTGTCGTTTACTCTTGAAATATAAGGGATCTCGTATTGAAACTATAACAAAATGTAAAGGAGAAAATTACCTTTCATGTGGTATAAGCGCTCCCCAGGGCTCCCCAGTACTTTTTGAGATATAAAGACTCATATTGAAGCCTTTCTTGAGCTAGCCTTTGTATAGCAGGTAACTCAGTTCTTCCAATATTTGACGAGGAAAATTTTATAGTGTTGTACCACTTTGGTCAGATAAATGTCGAAATAATATCAGTTTATCATCATGCAAATACAAGATAGGTACAGTACCTAAATTAAGCTTGTCAAGGTGAAATTGGTGAGATAAAAGTTGACATCTCAATGTTGTCTTTTAACTTTGCATGCACTTGCTGTTCGAAGAGTGAACCTATTCGATGCTCCAAATGGGCGCCGTTTTATTCTTTTTCTTTTTCTTTTTCTTCATCGTAATTGAAAAAAGTTCTTCTAAAACAATATTTCATTTAAGTTGTTTGTTTTGTGGGGAAAAAAGACCAAAAAAAAGAAAAGTATATTTTTATTTTAAACAGTGAAATCAGAGGTATTCTACTTCATTACGAGTTGAAAATACTATTTTGCTTTCGAAAAAGGATGGAATTCTATAACTAGTTTTAGATGTCGTAAACTAACAAATACTTCAATAATATTCTATATTTGTTTCTATATTATTTAATTTTCATATTACACATTGCTTTTTAGAGATTTCATGTTTGTTTTGTTTTTCAATTTTTACCTACGATCTGTGGTGACACTTGCAGGGCTTTCAGAGTCTGCTGCTGAAAATTTGGGTAATTTTACGAACAGGCAAGTAGTTTTCTGATAATTTTTAAACAGAGTTTTCTTGTCATAAGTAAAAAAAACTTTTTTAGTACTTTATTTTCGTGTCATATAAGTTTTGCATTCCGTTGCCAAAAGGATCAGATCAGTTATTTCCTTGTTAAAAAGCTGAATTACTTCAATATATTATTAGGCATCCTAGCAATCATTTGAGCTGAAAGATTTTCGGATGAAAAACTCGGTAGTTTGGCTCGGCTACAAATAATTCGCTTTATTTAGTTTTGAATTTTTTTCAATAAATTCCAAATTTTGTGTACGATATATAAAATAGCTAATTAACTTCCCGTTTCTCCATAAACTTTTGATATTCTTATGTCCTTTGTTTGTTTACATCAAGTTTCAAACCGTCGGGAGCTCTTCACTTCTCGACGTCCAGGAGCAAATGAATTCAAATTAACGTTTTGTCCCTTGATGCTTCGCGCGCTGTGTCCAACCCCCCCTGTAATTTTGTTTCGAAGACTTTAATTTCCTAGGAAACAATTCATTAAACCAAAAAAAAAGTGACAGTGCAAAATAACTATGAAAAATTAAGATTTTCTCAGCTATCAGAGGGAGAAATCCACTGCAATCTCAGCTAAATACCAAGCTAAGTGGAATATTGTGCATTTTTAAAAGCAAAGACTGTGCTATTATGATAAGATAATAAATTAAAACCTATGTTTTATTCATGAAAGCCTTGATTTTTATTTTAATACCACATCTATAAAAAATACTCGATTCTGATTGGCTGACGAACTGTGAAATTTTTCTTAATACTGTGCAATTAATTAATTGCACACATCCGGGAACTTCGCGCGTAATTAATTACACACATCCGGGAACTTTGCTTTCGGAATGCTTGACATCCATTCAAGAACAAAAACAAACTTCTCAGAAACTCGTATTTTTTTATAGATTTGGTATTAACAGGAAATTACACCTATGTTCTCGAAGAATTAATGAAAAATACCGCTTGTATTTGATGAAAGTGAATTAATACCACTCGTGCTACGCACTCGTGGTATTAATTCACTTTCATCAAATACGCGCGGTATTTTTCATTAATTCTTCTCGAACGGTGTAATTTCCTATACATATTAAACGGCGTTTGGCGTAAAAGTCATAATTGCGAAAAGTTAAAACTCGGCGTACGAAACAACCACCATCAGCTTCAAAAACAACAACAAGATATATTTAAAAAAGTTATTTTAAAGAGAATTATGATGATTTTTAACAGCTTTTTTTTAACAGAACTTATGATGATTTTTAACAGCTTTTTAACAGCGAAAAGAAAACGGTATTCTAACTGAGTTTCACTTAATGAATGACGAAGAGTTTGACAGAAAACTGAGAATATTTTACGGCGAAGCTAAAACAAGGAAGGCAAGGAATAGAGTCGATCTTTGCTGCTAAAAAATCACTACTGCATTAAAAAATCTCAATAGTCCCCCGTAAAACAGATGTATTCAGATAAATTCAAACCCATCTTTTGGTTTATCGAATCAGATATTAAATGCAGCGATCAGGAGCATCAAGGACTGAGGAAAGAGGAAAATGTAAAGCACAAAAATCCTATGAATTTACCAACCTGAAAAAAATCGTCTCCAAACAATTCACAAGGCCTTACTATCAGAAATGTGTGGCTTATGTCACTCTTTACTGTTGTAGACGAAGTAGAAAAAGACAGCGAAAGCTCAGAAAAGAAAGCTTTTTCACAGTTTTTCCTCTAAGCTTTTTAAATTCTTGTAAAATAAATAAACTTACAGTCCTTGTAGCTTGTAAACATCAGCCAAAGCGTACACCACGAGCTGAAAGATTTCCTGTTCAAACCTTACCTCATCTGTTTAATCTTATAAAAACACGTCTTCAATTCATTTTCAGTACATCTTCGACTTTGCAATAGCTTCATTAACATTTTAGAACACATCTCGCCGTGATTTTGAAAGAGTTTTCAATGATTTTGCCTCGTTAAATTCCATTTCTGTACTAAGGAATTTGGTTGCTGTCAATGAAACTTTTGTCATGCGTACAAGTCTTGTTTTTGATACTAAGTTGGGAGAATTTCAATTTCATCAGCTTATTGTCATAAAATAGTTCAAAATATTTTATAAAAGCAATATAAAACGTCCGCTTGTGTCTATATACTGTGATATAAACACTCTGGGAGCTGTAGAGCACTCGAGAAGTCAAAGAAACACTCGGCTGCGCCTCGTGTTTCTCTACGACTTCTCTCTTGCTCTACAGCTCCCAGCGTGTTTATATCACAGTATATAGACACGCGCGCCGTTTTATATTCCTTAAATAAAGCAATTCTTTAGTTTTCGAGATATTTGAAGACAAAAACCAGGATTTCACTTTCAGAGGTGGTTAGTACAGGGGGACCCCACCCCTCCCCTCTAAATTGGGTTACCTAAGATGACAATTATTTTGACCTCATCCGCTTGTATTAACTTTCCAAGAAAGATTCTTTTACACAGAATTTAACGCCTATTTAAGACTAAGAAATAACCATTAATTGGGTGTCATGAACTCGTTATCGAGATTTTGAATGGCCAATTGTGCACGAGCATGAATTTCTAGCATGATGGGAGAACGAGTCTGACAGTTTTTCCTGACGAAATATCAAAAACAGATCATTTTTTCTGATAGTTCCTTTGATTTTGCTGTCCCATTTTTGCGGGCAGTACTTGGTTTCCCAGAGTGCTTTGCCAGTGTGCGCTTTGATGTATACACTGCCTATGATTGATATTACCATCTTGACAAGTTTTTCATTGTAATCAAATCGAAATTTCAAGAGTAGAAAGCCACTGGCAGCCACTTTAATGAGATCACGATCTTTACTTGATTAATTATCGCAATTATAAACAGTATTGCGGAAGCATTGTCAGTGGATGTGATGTCCAAAATGCTGTTCCTTTAATCAAATATCTTTAAAGCCTCAAATCTAATGTCTTCACTTTCCAGAAAGCTTAAGCGTACAAACATCAGTGACTGAACCACAACGTTGCGAGAGGACTCAACGCGAAATATCACGTGTTTGTCTACATCCGTGACAGGCACTCGATATTCAGGCTTATCTGGTTCGCCCTCTACTGGAGTTCGGAAGGTTGTCGGGTCGTACGCCTCGTAGCTTTTTGGATTGCAAAGAGCTTTGACGAGGACACACCATTGGCTAGACCCGGAGAAGACCCGTTCTGCATAAGTGGCATGGCCGGAATACATGATGCTTGGAGACACAAAGAGAGCAGCTGCCCAGTTCTCTATTCCAAAAACTTCTTTGTCCAAGACAATATGGCCCTCTGGTGGTTTGATACCGTAAGATCCAGATGGAAGAAGCCCATTTTCAAAAATGGACAGCAAATTTTCGTAGCGAGTTCCATGCCATACACGCTCCCAGGATTCGCTAATGTCATCCCACTCTTCTTGTGTAAGCGCGTCTAAGGATGTAGGGTCACGAATAAGCTCCTTTCCGATTACTTCTCCTTGGTACTCAACAAGACGAACATTTGTAGCAAGACCCTTTTCCCTGAGTTGCGCAGTAAGAGATGATATGCAATCTTTTGACGCATCCTGGATAAGACTTTTAATTTCGTCAGTGCGACTTTCTTCAAGGGCAGTATGTCCAAACCAGTTCTTTATGTTTGTAGCTGCACCATGTTCAAGTAGAAGCCCAACAACTAGTGTATGACCATAATATGCCGCAACATGAAGGGGTGTACTACCACTTATTTGAGTCTTGTTGATAGATGCGCCTTTTTCCAAAAGACGCTTACTTGTGTCGTAGAAACCAGACTTGCATGCGAGGTACAGCAGCGTGCGTTTATGTTCGTCCGCCTCATCTAGAATCTTTATGTCGCTGGTTCTTTTATCTAGTCTTTCTGTGTGACCAGCTGCTGCAAGCATGAAATTGTTGCCAAAGATGGCTGAGATTGTAGAAGCTACTGCAAGTATATGAGGGTTGGGATTTAAGATGGGTGTGAAGGAAAACGTGTCTCCTGGTTCTCGCTTGTACCTTCCTACCGTTGACGTAAGAATGTGACTGGCTATGGACACCATTGCGCGGTTCTGCCTCGATGGTTGGTTGATTTTATTTCTAAAAGCTAGCTTGATATCCAATATTGAAGCAGTGGACGAAACACCCAGGACTTCATATGGATTGATTGGGAACGAGACATTGACATCTCCTCCTCCAGCTGCAACGTATCGTATCGAGTACCCCATGTCGTAGAATGTCTATTTTGTAAGGACATATTCAAATTAGTACCTTATGGGCAGAGGTAAAAGGAGACTCTGCTCGCAGGGTATCATCAAACCTGGGGGGGGGGGGGGGGGGGGGGGTACTTCCTACAGTAGACTATCGGGAGTGCTCCGCCCGAAAGGGGTGCACTTTTCAGGTCGGGAATTCGTGAGTTACAGAAAAAAGAAGTGGAAACTAAAATTACTAAAAGTCGACAACTTCGTCTCTCGCTCGCTGCGCTCGCAAAATTATCGCTTCGCTCAAATAAAAGGCTCCCGAGACAAGAGAGGTCGACTTGGGACAATATACAGCTAGGAGGAATTTTAATTAAAATTTTGATAAAACATTTATTTTCTTTTTCAGTCTGCCAACAAAATTTAATTATTGAAGCAAGACTCACTTTTTGAATTTCGTTAACTGGAATGTACAAAGCGATCCAGAATTAATTAGGTTCACGTTCTAGGAAACACAGCTACTAAACAGACCGAGACAAAACAGGACTGTATTTAAGCTAAGGTCACATATCTATTTGCCTAGCAAAACAGCTATCTTTGGTTGGAATCATACTGAAAGTTTAATACAGGACGAAATCAGTAAATACGATGAAAAACTCCGTCGATGCTTTGGTAACAACGCATTTACAAGCTTTCACTCATCCATCAGAAAGTTAAGATGCGACAGGTACGAGCAGCTGATTTATTTACTCTAAAATCATTTGAAGAGACACGCGCGCGCTCTAACGCAGATACTGAACAAGATGATTAAAGAATTTCTTAGGGTTTTATTGACCAGATGAATTGAAACCAACTTACTATCTTTGGCAAACTTGCTTGTTTAGGGGTTTAAAAACTTTCTGCATCATACAAGAAACATCTTATCATATATACTGATAATTTTCAACGACGTTTGGTACGGCCTGCCCCGTCTATCTATCTATACCTAGCGTAAGCAAACCTACAAAACTACAAAGCAAAGCTACTGCAACAAAGTTGGATTCCTTAAAAACTAAAACATTAAATTGCTTTAATTTTTGTTGCTGGTTATGCGCAAAAAATATGATCCCCCTGGCTGAAACGAGCTGGAAGAGAATGATTCACTTCCATGTACTAACCTTGAAAGGAAATTCCAAGAAATTATTTCCTCATGCATCAACCAGGACCGGGATTCTACAACCTTGAAGCTAATTTAAAGTTTTGGTTTTTGGTCGGGTCTTAAAACTCTCTGAGTGACAAAGATGATGGAATAGGAAAACGAGATTCAGTTGGAATACTTTTCTTGAGTGTTTCTTGGTATTTTTCTGTGCTTTTACTTAGTCTGCGTCGAAACTAAGAGTTATTGCGCATGTGTCATTAGATGGTGTGACACTATAGACACAGACATGCATGAAGACGTTTGACGTGTGAGAAAAACCACGTTATTACTGGGTTGCCTGTGGCAAACCAGTCTTAAAATGAGGTTTGTTTTTTTCTTTTTCCGGGTCGCGATCATGATTGGATAAATTAATCACATGATATTGAGCATGAGGTATTTACTGGGTTGCCATGGTGCCAAACCAGTCTTAAAATGAGGGCCGTTTTTCGGGCGTCAGGTAGACCATAATGTCTATTGTGACGTCACACGTCATGATTGGTCGAGAACTTGCAACCATAGCAATAGTCTCTCCAATGAAGTTGTGTTATGTATTGGCATTTAATAGAATTTGATATCGAGGTATTTATAGCTTTCGGTGTTTGGTTGCCATTAATTCATTCGTTCAAGGTTCGTGGCCTACCATTGTCTTTAGCTTTTTTAACGGTGTGCTTAAACTACTTACAAACGCACGCGCCGTACGGTCCACGTACTCAAAGAGAGAAGTCTGAGAATCTATGAGCTATCTTTGAGAATCTATGAGCAAACTACGGTATGAGAATCGTAGAACTATACAAACTAGTCAAAATAGACTAAGAGAATCTACCAGATCTCAGATACAGAAAATATACTGAGACAAACTAGAGAACGAAAGCTGACTCCAAGAACTCGTAGAAGTCAGACGAGCTGATAGTGATCTACAAGAAATCGAACTGCCAAGACTCCTTGTTGAATATTTCCATTCATGAAAAAACAGAAAACAAAAACTGAGGGAAAAACAAATTACCAGTTAAAAACATTTTGGCTAAGAGTATTTACATTGATAAAACGTTTGTTTTGCAGTGAACAGTTTCGATACTGAAATAGATATGTTTATTTCATCAGCTAGTCTTGAAAGGTACTCTAGTAGGTCAAGTCAGAAACCTAATACGCGTTGAAGGGTCAGTAACGCAACACTAATGTCTAATAAAGGGGGACTTTGAACCCAAAAGGAACACTTTGGTGTGAAATAATAAAGAGTATATAGGATTGGCGAGTGGGCGAGCTCTTGCACAGGCAACCCAGTGAACGCTCCAAGAGCATCTAGTTCAAGTTGAAGTGTGACTGACTTTTCAACCTCTCCTTACTTCAAAAGTTTTGCTGCGTGAAAAACTGCAACGTTTGACATCCGGTCTTCGAAGACTAGATGTCACGCTAGAAAAGTTGTACGCCACTGCCATGTTAAACTTGAAAACCATGACTCCTTATCACGTGAGAATTAATATTGAGCTGATAATAATCATGAAGTACGTATTTATTGACTCTGATAATTTCGAAATTACAGTTCTATTCTAGATAATATTTCTGCAATAGATTCCTTCAGACCGACTGATCTCCAGCATTACTGTTTAAGTTAACAGGAGAGAATACCTGAAGCGGAAAAGACGTAGGGTAAAGTTATGCCAAAGCTATTTGAGTCTATAGCTTTGTTAGCCATACATAGTTATATATAGACGTTTATTGACCTAGGTTTACAGCGATTGACGGCACTTCACTGATGACGGCAGCCATCAGATGTTGGATGGCATACAGGAACAGTACAATTGTTACGTTTTCGATAAGGAAGAGTTCAATTCCCAGAGTAGAGGGATTCTAATGTCCTGCCAGCCAACGTGATGCAAATCGTCTATTATTTTTAAAGGGCAACCAAAAGTCAGAAGGAAAATAAATAAGAAGGTCGATCATCGCCAAGATAACAAGATAAGGCTCACTGACTAAGTGACCACCTAACATCTTTGTGAATTCTTTAGTTCTCTTCTCGGCCGACCCAAACAAGGTTCACTACCCCCTTAACGTGTTCCACCCTGCCGCTCACTGACTGCTGCTGACCATCAATGATTACAACCGCATCTTCAGCAGTGGCGGGAGTTGCTAGGTAACGGTCATACGCCTCACAGCCAGTCACAATGCTTCGTCGTGTGTGAAGCCAGTCTTTTGCTTTTTGAGGCATTCCAGCATCTGTCAAGAGGTTGAGCGTCTGCATTCCAGCGGGGCTTGTGTAAAGTAGTATAACATTGGACGAATCTTTGGAGGTGACGTAAAAATCATACCCATCATCCCTTGCGAGGAAAGCTACGTCACTAAGACGGAAACTGGATTTCATTGGCTCGCCAATCTGTATTGTTCCATCGAAAGCAAAGTACAAAGTCGACAAGGTATAGTCATTGAAGGCGACGACAAATCTCCCGTCAGGGGATATGTGGGGGATACCAATATTGACCGACGTCATAGCAACCACTTCCTCGGTCTTTAAGTCGACTACGAGTTCAGCTCGCTGTCCACCATCTTTAGCTGTGAAGCAGTGGACTACAGCGTGACCGGTCGAGCTTGAAAGTGCAAATGCATACGTTCCGTGACAGTCATGGCTACTGAGATTAACAAACCGAGTAAATTCTTTGTCTTTTAAGCTCAACTCGTGGAAACCAGGCTCGTTAAGGTGCGTGACATAGCCAAAATTTTCTTCGTCACGCAAGTGGCAGCTATCGACTACGTGTAATCCATATATAGAAGTTTGAGATTCGCTCAGAGGTACTAGTGTCACGCTATGAGATATCTTCTTCGTTGCCATAGTAACCACGTTGACCGTTCCATTGTCGTCTTCTTCCTCTGTGAGAACTTGAATACTCTCTCCCCAGTTTGTGAACCACACTTCATCCAAGGCTGCAACGTATTGTGGGTTATAGGGGTGACCGCTGACCGCTATTTCTTCGATCACAGAAAATGTTGCAATGTCAATTACAATGAGCCTGCCTCCTAATACGTCAGCGGCGTAGATCAGCTGATTCCCGGCATTCACTGCGCCACCCCATGTACAAGGCTGCTGTGGGCTTCCTGTGCATATGGGTGAAAGACTTTCATTGACTACGTCCACAGCTCTTATGTGTCTCACTAAAGATAACGTTGCTGGATTAATCACATGGATACCGTCACTCCCAAATGCGAAGAACAAATTGCTGTGATGTGCAGCCGTAACTACGGAAAAATGGGATACATAAATGCCGTGAGTATGAAAAAAATAGAAAAAATTGAGTTTGTAATGCAATATTATAGAAGACTAAAAGGGAGTTTTGAATGCGCGCATCTGGTGCGTTAAAGAAGTGAAAGAATAAGAGTGTGCGTACTGACTATCTTAATATTAAATAAATTAGAGTAAGCACTGACTGGTTAATCCGTTCCAAAAAATTCCTACCAGTTGGGCTTCCTGTTGTAGATTCAACAATGTCACGTGGTTCCGTGAAGTGATCAGCAGCCATTGGTTCTCTTAGTTTTTCTGTGAAGACCTCGACAGTTAAAGGCGTTGGATGTTCCGATGTTTGTTGTTCATGTACTGTGATAGTTGGTCTGTCTGTCCTAGTAGTCTCCTGTGTTGATTGTTCTTTTTCATGCTTCGATCTCGCTGAAGTAGAAAATACTGAGATAAGGTTTTTATGTCCAGTCAACACACACAGCACCATCACGGTACGGAAAAATCAGTTGAGGATCGTAGAGCAACTTTAATTTATAATAAGACTTTGATAATGCCATGCATGCAGTCACACCACAGGGAGCCCAATTTAGATAAAAGTATAAGGTCAATCAGGGAGGTTCCCACCTCCCTGGGTCAATTGACCCAAATACCAAAGCGGAATTATATAGGAAAACAATTTTCTAGTCCATTTTTCTAGTCCATTTTTCTAGTCCATTTTTACTGATTTTTTTTGCTCGTTGGTATTATAGAGGACATTATCTTGACCTGGAATGAAAAAATAATTAAATGCGATTTTTTCTCCCATTTCATTTTCACCTTTTACTTTTATCTAAATTGGGCTCCCTGTGGTCACACGAACATTGATCGCCTGACGCGTGCGATTCTCCAAAACGATCTATTACGTTTTGTCTGGGTACTGCGCAATCATGTTCTCTTACCATATTGACTGTAGAATTCCTCCAATTCCAAGAAGTGATCCCCGTTCACATCTTCTGCGTTCATCCAGTCTCTGACACTACACACTGCCAAGGTCGCATACATATCTTCATACATCGTATAGTCAGCCAGCAATGATGTTAACTCCCCCTGATCGATCTTACTATCATCGTTCTTATCGCGGCGTCGGAATAAATGGTGGATCAGTGATTCCGGGGGAGCTTGAGTTTGCAGTTCACTTTTGAAGTGTGTTAGGATTTTTTCCATTAAAGTTATCAGTTTGTCTTTAGGGCACAGCTCTAAATCAGGAGAGAGAGAAATGTTTTAAATCAAGGAATAGCTATAGGTCAAAACAATTGTCAACTTATACGAGATCCGATTTAGAGGACAGGGGTTACTCGTGACCCACCAGCTTTGGAGGTAAAGCCCTGCATGAATTCTGCACTCAAATATTTTCAAAACTAAAAGTTAAATCGCAAAAGTAGATGCACTGTCTATTTGAATGTATGGTAAACAACGTGTTTGTTTATGTCAATAATCACTATGGAAACCCAGCATCTAATACTTCAACTTTTATCTGAAGTGAGGGGGCGAGGGGGTATTCACCGATACCCATTAAATAAATAAAATCGGGTTCATATTTTGGACCATTGTTCAGGTTACTAGTATGAGAAGATTGTCTGAACTGATATAAATTCATCCTCAAAATCCCAAGTCCCAAAGCCCCTAGTTCAGCTTCTCACTTTCCTACCTGGACTTCCTTTTCCAATACATTTATTACTCCATTCAATACTTATTTTAGTATTAGTAACACAAGCTGTTCTGTGAAGTTCGCAGTGGTTTTCGTACTTCTTCCCATCCGACCCACACACTGGTTTGTGTCTTGATGGACAGACAGATAGACAGACACACACCTCTTTCTTCCCTTCCAGCGCGCATCGACGACCTGCCGGACACGCTTTAGAACACTCTGAAAAGATATAATAATTTCTCCATCAGGTTTTCATAATCAACTGGCTCTTTGGTCATCAATCATTTTCAAAGGGTAGCGCTTCAATTGATAAAATCAGTTCCCTGTTGCTCTCACTTCCTGTTACCTGCCCGCTTTTATCACCTTAGCTGGACCATAGCAGTGCGAACTCGTATTTAAAATCTATTAATAAACTAACGCAATGACCACTGGAACTCAAACAATGGACATTTTTTCAGTTCATTCATACTACCAAAAAATTCAGAAAAAGATTAATTGACTGAATTGCCGCGAACAGTTCATAGCGAGAACTTTGAAGGTCAACGACCCATTAGATTATAATTCCGAGTTGTCCACCCTTGCTGAGTGGATGCTACACTTTTAATTTATAAAGTGTCCGATAAAGATCGAGAAGTTTGGCGGTTACTTTAGTCTTCTTTATCGCAATGTGGCAAATGGTATTAATCTGCGCGCGCAATTTTATTTTTATATTCAATATTCAAAGTAGATATTTCCAGCTTTTCACGTTTTATTTTATATATTTTTATTTTCAGCAGTTTAACAATCATTTCAAGACAGGATTATTCTTCTTTTTCAGCGTTTTTTCTCCTTATACTTACCATAGTTTTGTAGTTTCTTTTTCTCTTTGTTAAGTTTGGCTTTAACGCGTTGTCCATAGGCTTGCTGTTGGGAAGAAAAAGCATGAATTGTAATCTTCAGAGGAAGTTATAAAATAAACTCGCACTAAAAAAATGCCAGCCATGCTGTCTAGAAGTCTAAGAATATTGGCGATAACGATGTCAGATAAAATGCTTATAATGATCCAAAAGTAATTAAGTCTTTTAAAGTAAACTCGTTTTGTTAATTCAAACTGTATGCAAGTTGCATTTTCAGTTGATTTACCAAGTCGGTCATTGCGTGGGTTCAATATCTAGTTTATTTTGACAATTTCCTAGCAGCTTAACTTTCAAAAATATCGATAATTTTGGAACAAAAAAGACCCCCAAGCACTACAAGAAGAACAAGCCCTTTCCTCACTTCTTTGAAGCTAAACATTTTATTTTTATCTGCAAAAGCAGACAACTCAATCTTAAAAATTGTTTCCCATATAGATAAATGCTTGAACTTTCGGTCAAATTAGCCTTGTGTTGATGTATTCTGGACACTCCTCATATATCTAGTAAGTTCTAGTGTGCTTCATAGTAATGAATCAAAGAAAACAATCCCAAACAATTCCTGACTATTGACAAACAAAATTTACTGGAATCTTTAAGTAAACTCCAGACTAATCGTCCAACGACAGAGGATCCTGATTATGTCTTTTTAGCCTGTTTAGTGTAAAAAAATATAGTTGCATAATTCATATACTTCAGGTCAGATGTAATGAAAATGATAGCCAGTATTTTTATACATTTTGAATTTTTTTTTTATTTTGATCACTCGTCGAGTTATCCAGTCTTTAATTTGTGTTGACCTGCTTCGGTAGCAGACTTGCAGGCCAACTTTGGTATTATCCGATACTGCCAGTTAATCCCCACCGTGTTGAGACATGATATAATTTTTTTTATTTCCCCCCTTAAGCTTTTTTTCCTTGCGAAATGAAGGCAGTTCAGTGGTAATGAAAAATTAAACGAAACATTGAATTGGCTTCCAGCAAATATTCAACTGCTCTCCCGGAACTATATAAGTCTCTTCCTTCGTCCATTTACTCCAGACAGTCAATAACCAAATTCAAATTCAGATGAAAATCTTCTCTATACATTAATCCAAAGACTTCCGATCCCAATTTATAATACATCACAGAGCATTGAGTATTTTCTCAAAGGATTAATTCAAAATTTAATGTTTTGAATATATTTTCGAATGTCGTAGAGAAAACATCTGGAATATCTTCCAGAGAAATCGATGATGGAATAGAAGATTTATCCTTTTTTAAAAACTAATGCATCCGCGAAAAAACACTTTGTGTCTTTTGATTTCGCTATTTCTTTTCCTTCATCGAAAATATGCCGTAAGTAAACACATATTTCTGTAATCGGTTTGACATGAACAATGTTTGCTTTTTTCCTGAGTATTCATCATGCTCTCAAAGCTGTATTCAAAATGGTCTTGAATCTTAGACCAAATATCGATGTTTTATTTTTCTCAAAATAGGCGTTTCTAAAGAAAATTATTCAAATCATCATAAAAAGCGAGTAAACAGTGGTCGAAAACAGGGGAAAGGTTCATAAATATGCAACAGAAGTCACTTGATGAAGGCAAACATCGAGATTGAATATGTAATACAAGATGGTACAAGATTAATTTAGTACATGAGAGAATAAGGCGATGTCTTTACAAAAAAATATTATGACATTATATTAAAATGTCGTGGAAAATTGACTGCTACGTTGCTAATAAAGACAAATGCGTATTTTATAAAGAAATTTGGTTCTTTGACAAGACAATTTTGACATCTCAGAAAATATGTTGGTACCACGGTGCCACAATCCCTATCAAAGGACGCCTTTTCGGGTTTTAAAGTCTTTAAGGTTTTCATATTAAACTACGAGCACTGATGTTGGACGAGCTTTGAATGTTCAAAAAGCAGTAATCATAGACTTACCTCACTCGCTAGAAAAGCTACCAAAAGCACGACCAATATCACTACTTCTCGTGTCATACTTTCTGAGTTGAACTGAGCTTTCTCCCAAGAGATAATGGAATGCAAAAAATATTTTCTCTTCGCAAGAAACAAGCTGTAGAGTAAAGGAAGTCACAAGAAGGTATTACATCCTCGTAAAGTGAGGACAGCAAGTGAACTTCGTACGTCGGGGTTTTTCGAAGTAATGCAAATTTAATTGGTATAAAGCGATATGCGTCGATTTCATGCATGCGCGCTCTACAGAAAATGATTTGTCTGGCGTGCGACAGCTAATGGCTTTTTACCGGAAGTCGCCGAAACGACCGGAAGTACGCTACATTCAACCCGCATTCAACGCGCCTAGTAAAAACTTTAGACACTCCTAAAATGCCGTAAAAATGAACTTGAGTTCACGCACAAACAGGCTTAAGAATGAGATAATTTAAGGAGAGAGGGAGTTTGTTTCGGAAACATTTGAAAAAAATGATTTTCTTGGCTTGAGGGTGGGACTCGCGTGCCGGCCCCTCCCTCTCCCGCCACGCCCATCTACGAAAGTTACCAGGATACCAGCCGACTCTCTTGTAAGAGTACGCTGTTCTCGGGGCACATGACGTCATACAAGTGCGCACCCCGAAACAATCTCGTCCCCCATGGCGTGTGTTCGGGGTCAAGATTTTAAAATATGTGTAACTCATACCATTTGACTTTTGAGATACAATATCTTTATGCTGTGCTACTTTCGAAAACACACTCTTCTTTGTGAAATGACTTACGAAACAAGTTTACAGGCTCGTGCCGACTTTTAAACCCGTTTCACATCTGTAAACTGCCGTATGATATCACACACTGTTATTATCGAAGATTACTTGTCAAATGCAGTTACTGCAAAAACTGAACGATTGCGAACACTCGACGAGCCTGCGTTTCTCCTAGTCAGCACCGAGGGGACGAGATTGACCCCGACACTGATGCACGCAGGCTAATCCAGGTACTCTGTAAATGTTCTTGCTGGAATTCCTGTGGCTTAATTTTATGACATCATTTTTTCCAATATCGAAAGCATGCATCTTAGTTAACAATTTATAAAACTCAATGCCGCATCCGTAGTATCGATCCTCAGTTTACCAGTGAACTGTCAAAAATAATAGTTACCATACGCCGAATGGGATCCCTGTGCCTTTCTTAACTTGACTATATTTATTTAGTATTGACGGTATTTTATTTTATTTTATTTTATTTACTTATTTTTCGTCTGCCAAATTTATTAAGTGTGTTAGTAAACTATTTTAGCATTGACTCGTAAATCTTAATTTAGAAAATACGAGTAAAAAATTTGATAAAGAATTTGAAAAAACCTGACAGGCGTTGCTGGAAGGTTTCGCAAGATGGTCCCGGTCAAAGAGACTGGGTCATTAGCTGATCTTTCTTCACCGGCATTTTTCTTCTTCACTGATCAACTTTTTTCACCATTTTTGCACCTAAAATTTTCGTCCTTAAATACTAAAAATGGCACGACAAATACCTCTATCATGTAGTGGACATACTAGACCAGTTGTAGACTTATCTTTCTCCGAGAATACACCGTATGGATATTTTTTAATAAGCGCGTGTAAAGGTGAGAAATTTCTACCAAATCTTTTGGAAGCTTAACTTTATCTTGTATTTTATTATAAATTTAATAATATAATTATTATTCCCTAAAAATAACTTAGTAACCTTCATATTTAGTATATTTCTAAAATTTTGGAAAGTTCACGAGGACAGTTACAACATTTTATCTACCGTTCGAGACACTCAAATATTCAGGTCAAAAACAACCCAGGAAAACAAAGCTCTTATGTTGGGTGTATTTTCGCTTTCATGTCATATTTATTTTTTATTTTTTAGCCTAAACAATCTGACGATAAACTGTTATCACTGTAGTTTATATTATTTAGAATCATTAATGGTTGGATCTCGAATGGAATATATTTTTGAGGCGAAATATAATAGACCTATATATTGTAGCTAGAAAAGAAAAAGAGCTTATTTATATTGTGTGACCATAAAATTGTTATTTCACTGGCATTGTCATAGAATGGGGTTGACAGCATCCTTTGATCCTTTGAACCAACATAACAGCTAAGTCAGTGGGGGGGGGGGGGGGGGGGGGGGGTGCCGAGATACCAATATACAAGATATTTTCCCTCTATAATACCAATATTTTTCATTTTCATATGACTTGTGATATCTTACCTAATTATGCAAGGTCAGATATGCTGGTGTACCACGCACTAGATAATCCAAAAATTCCAAATCATAAGATACATAGGATATTACATGGTCGCGCATATATGAATTTTATCTTCGAGTGTTGATATTATCTCTCACAAGTGAGCGCAACGAGCGAATGAGTGAGAGATAATATCAGCACGAGAAGATAAAATTTGTATCTCCAAGCAGCCATGTAATGTTCTGTTTATCATATGAAATCTTCAATGAAAAATAATGGAGGATCGGTGAAGCTGAGCAAAAAGTCGAAATTTGTCACCACCAGTGTTGATATAAATTGTATGCCCACTGGCCACTGGTGGAAGTGGGATATCAATTTTATCTTCAGAGATATCTTTAGAGTTACTGAATACCAGGGTTAAAATTACCCTGATACCAATCAGGGAAGTAGGACCACAAGTTTTTAATAGTCATACAAAATTTGCAAAAAAGTCTGCAAACAAACTTGGGTTGATTTCTTTGTTCATGCTCAGTAATTGCTCAGAACTGTTCTTATTTTTTCATGTGATTTTTACTTAAATTGTCAATCATAATATGAAGGGTTAAGTTTGAGATAACAGGACTACATGTATGCTGTTCTTGTTTCAGATGGGAAACCAATGCTACGTCAGGGTGACACAGGAGATTGGATTGGAACATTTGAAGGACATAAAGGTGCTGTATGGAGTGCCTCTTTGAATAAAGATGCTACAAAAGCAGCTAGTGGGGCTGCCGATTTCACAGCGTGAGTATTATGCTCTCTTGTTTCTACAGAATTGAATTATCAAGATGCATTCTGGGATAATTTGAGTACAAATTACATAATGTCCCTAAACTAGGTCAGAAGACATGTTATCAACCATGAGATCAAACCGAGAGAAAAAAATATTGCAAAAAGAAAAAAAGAAAAAAATCTTTAATAAAAGTGCCCCTGATTTATGACAAATACGAATGTACTTATTGTATTTATAAATGAGGTATTTCATTTATATATTTTACTGTATATATTACTATTGCAATAAAGATTTTATCACTAGAGTCTGTTACTATAGTAATGGATATGATCAACTTTATTGTTGCTATGGTACCAAGAACAGATGGTCTTAGAAATAAGACAGTTCTATATTTATAACTTTCAGTTCTATGCTTATTTTTGGCTATCAAACATCAATAATATTTAGGAAATAGAATACAATAAGTATATTTCAAAGTTCAAAAAGCTTTTTTTTTTTTTTTTTTGGACTACGGTAATTAATATTTTTTTTCAATTTTTCTCATTTTAATAATTTTCTTTATTATGGTCAATATTTATCTATTTAGTTTGAGGTTAACAAGGTATTTATTATTTATCTACTGGATATTCACATTTGAATGTTTTATTTCAGCAAATTATGGGATGCTGTTAGTGGTGATGAGTTAGTGAGTCTACCCCACAAGCACATCGTGAAAACTGTAGATTTTTCCTCAGTAAGTACCTATAACTCATCTTCCTATCCAGTCGCAAGAGGGCATGGGAGAGCCTACGTAGCAAGCAGTTGATGTAATGATTCATAAAAATACGATGCATCACACCAAATACAATAGATAGATTGACAATAGAATATAGTAGATTTTGTTTAACATTAATGGATAAAACTCAAATGAAGAATTCTATTTTCATCAACTGTGAAGAGGGAGAGGTTATGGGCATACACCCCCCCCCCCCCCCCCCCCACACACACACACACACATACTTTGAATCTTACCAATCTTCTATATTTTCAAATCTAATCAACCCCCCCCCCCCCCCCCCCTTCTAGTCTGCCCCATGGAACGGCAGTAGGTAGCTCAGATGTGGAAGTAGATGTAAGAGTTTGCCATTCCTATGCTTCTTGGAATGGTATCTGAAAAGGGAAAGCTGCTAATTTTGATAATCAATATCATGTTTTATTTTATTTAAAGGACAGCCATTATTTACTGACTGGAAGTCAAGAGAAATTACTTCGAACATTTGATTGTGAAAACACAGATGCAGGTAAGAAACAGCTTATGTATTAACATAGGCTTCACAATTTTAAAAATGCAATAACAATTTTTCTGATTTGTTTTCACCTTTTACTCTTATCTAAATTGGGCTCCCTGTGTTACGATATAGCCTACCATTCACTTCTTGTTATTTTACACTAGAGTAAATTTTTCTATGAGTGTGAAAAGCCATGGCATGGTTACGGTGCAGCACAGACACAGCACATACTGAATGTTGAATGTTTTCATACATGGCACGGCAATGACACAGCAAGACATAATCCATACTTTAAATTTTTCATATTCATACAAAAAAATTGTCTATTCATATTACTGAGGAAAGCTGGGTCAATAAAGGGGTGCTGATGAAATCAAGAATGAGGGTAGTCTGTGACATTAATTTTGATATTTTGTCCCCAGACCCAGAAGTTCTTAAGGGACATACAGGTAATATCAGAGTAGCTCGATGGAATAAAGACAGCTCGTGTATATTCAGTGGTGGAGAGGATAAAGTTCTTAGGTAGGTGATGGTGATTACGAAACCATGATTATTATGAGGATGGTGATGACAAGGAGGAGGAGGATGATGTGCCAAGGATGAGCATGATGACGATGGTGGTGATGACGATGATATTGAGGGGGAGGCATCATGGTGTTGATAGCTATGACAAAGGTGATGGCAATGGTGAAAATGATAATGATGATGGTAATCATGATAATGATAAGGATGGTAGTGGTGGTAATGATAGATGGTGAAAGTTTGCCTCTTTCATTTCCCATCCATTTTGTCAATTAATTTCACTTTGAATCCTATTTGTTCTTCAGAGTTTGGGACGTCCGTGCATTAGAAAACACAAAAAATGTTGAACTACCACATGCTATCACTAGTATGGAGCTGAGCGCTGACGGCAATATACTCCTTGTAACCTATGGCCACACTGTTTCTTTTTGGAATGCACACAGGTATGTTAAGGATATATATTTGGATGATGTAGGTGATTCTCAATATTCTGCAAATTATGTAGTTGCTAGTTTCCCGTTGGAATTTGTTTTTTACTGCTACCAGTTAAAAAGGTACCAACTGATTAATTTTTGATTCACTGTGGCAAAAAAAAAAAAAAAAAAAAAAAATTCCCAACAAGCCATTGAAATGACTGAGTTCACAGAATAATAATTGAGAATCACAGTAACCTGCAGCCATCCCCTGGATCTGCCCCTGCCTTGTGCAATAATGTTTCCCCCCGGTGTCATACAAAATCTACTGGAAGATTGTAATTAACAAATGACCTCATATCTCTTTTGTAGCATTGAGCTGATAAAATCATTTGATACACCAACCCAAGTTTACTCTGCCTCACTTCATCCTAATAAATCCTGCTATGTCGTCGGTGGAGAGGATTTTAAACTCTACAAGTTTGATTATGAAAATGGCAATGAATTAGGTGAGTGTTTTGAGAGTAATATTTTTGTAGCCCTCATTCCATAATCAAATTGGAGTCCATGGTCTAAATTAATTTAAGACCCTGTCCAAAATGTGTTTTCAATTGAAAACACATATTATTCTTGAAGCATTTTAGGAGCTTGCATCTATCCACACTAAAACAATCAAAAAAATGTGACCTAGATACTAAGTCACCAAGGGCATAGGCTGGGGGCTGGGCCCCCTAACCTGTTGCCATTTGTATTTTGGTTTGCCTTCTTTTTTGGTTGGCCAGGTTTTTTTCTTTTTTTGGTTGATGTTCAGAAAATGGTTGATCAGAAAATGGGTTTTGGGCTCTCCTAAGGCAAAATCCTGGCAATGCCCCTGGCCAATCCTGTCGTGTCTGGACCTCCAAGCCTCTAGATAATCCTTTCCTATTAGTTTCTAGCTTGGGGTCAAAATCAAAGGAGTTATACCTTTTTTCAGAATCAAATCAAATCCCCCTAAACTAAATCCCAAGGGATTTAGTTTAGATGGTTGTATACACCGGTAGACCAAGTGTCATTACGTAGGGTATAATTTCTTTGTTTAACAGTTCCGTTGTGCATGAGAAGACACATGAATTTGGATAAACTCAAACAAAGAATCTTATTCTCAAGTGAATGACACGTGGACTAAAATGACAAAATATTGCACTAAAGTAAAGTGGTCTATTGACTTTTTTTCACCTAAATAAATGATGTTCTCCCTTTTTGTACTATAGAAACCTACAAGGGTCACTTTGGGCCAGTCCATTGCGTCCGATTTTCTCCCGATGGAGAACTCTATGCATCAGGATCTGAAGATGGGACATTAAGACTATGGCAAACCACTGTTGGCACTACCTATGGGTTGTGGAGAGCTGTGCCGACTACGAATGGTAACAGTAGCAGTGGTAGTGGTAATGCTTCAGGGAATTCTTAATTGTTAATATATAAGAAATAGAAATCTATCTAATCATAGTTTTATTCTTTGGAGTGCTTTTCAAGTTTCTGTGACCCTCATATCATCCAAACATCTGGGAGTTTCGCTTGTATCAATCAAAAATTGCCAACTCAGACCATTGTAGATTTGATGGACAGCAGGCTAGACTTGATAAAATGTGCCATGTCTGGAGTTGATGCCTGGGTCACACAAACATGAAAAGCACATTGTAAGCTTGTTTCACATGATATGGTCTTGCAACTCAAGCATCCAGGGTAATAGGATATTTTTGCATCACTTGACATTGCATCATTTGACCATCAATACCAGAATGCTTCATGAATTTTCTTTCGTGAATAGTAAGACAATTAGTGCTAATGTACTGAAGAAAAGAAAGTGTCGAGGGATTCTGAAAGTAGAGGTTAATGATGCTATAATGCAAATGCCGTATGGATGTGTGTACTTTATGACTAGCCACCATATGTTGAGCAGCAGTTGGCTGACTATTGGCTGTTCATCTGTCAACTGTTTGACATCTGTTGACTGTCTGTCAGTTAAGGATCAGCCAATAGATGGTAATGCGTTGGCCAATGATTGATCAGTCGATAGACCAGGATCACCAGCCTCCAGTACATGCATGAGCTCACTGATTGCTCAATCACTGTCATCATCTCTTCCTTGCATCTATAGCTCGGCTTTGCACCAACACATGTTGGCAGCCATGACAGGCACAATTGAATCTGTTCTAATTTTATTTACATGAGAAACAATTCAGTTTCCCAGGGGAAAGACTCTATTGTTTTGCCTTCTGTCATGGCTGCCATCATGTGATGGTGCAAAGCCTCTGTTAGAGAAGAGAGCTGCTTGTGTTGCAAGTGTGGATCAGGCTTTAATAAATGTAAATTGAATGGAACAAATGTTTTCCTTCCCCTTCCTGCACTTTTCAACCATTGTTGATACATACTTCCTGCACCACGTTGAATAGAGTAAATATTGGCAGTTTTTTTTTATTTCTTCATCTTCTTAAAAGGTAGTTTTAACTGTACTAAGACTCTCTTAAATCAATATTCCTTAAATCCCCTATAGTATATAGTGCCTATATAGTAAACAATACGATCCCCAAATCGGGGTCGGTAGGGTGACAGTTGGTTGTCGGTAGAGTGTGGGTAGGGTGTCGGTAGGTTGTTGGTTGGATGTTGGTAGGTTGTTGGAAGGGTGTTGGTAGGTTTGTCAAGTAACATATTGGTAGGTTATCGGTAGGATGTTGGTGGTGTCCAGGCAGATATCAGTAGGGTAACGGTAGCCTAACAGTGTGATGTCGACCGATGCTTTACCGACACCGATTTGGGGGTCGTATTGTTTACTATTACATGTACCATATTTAGTATCACAACATGAAAGATGTAAAAAATTGTATATAATATTATGCAAAACCTGAACAAGATATAGATACATTTTCAGGATTGAAACTAAGAATCCTCTGTTAACAGTCTCTGCGCACATTCATTAATGTTGTGTATAAGAAACTCATTTAACAGAGGGAATCAAATGCCAAAAGAATACTGGAAAAATTATCTACATATTTTATTAAGTTATCCTTAAAATACCAGTAAAATAAAGCAAAAAACATACTCAATGGTATAACTTCCACCTGAAATAATTAGAACTTTGGACAAGAAATCCTGTCACTAAGAAATTTTTTTATAAAACTGCATGCATTTCATCTTGGACCCGGAAGTCATTCTTTTCATTCGACTCATGTCGCTCTATTTGTTTGTACAGTGATACATTTTTTTCTGACCCAAAGTATTTTGTTAAATAGAAACACAGATCGGACAAAAAAGTTTTTTTTTTTTTGATAAATGAAATATCTGAGTCAGTATTGCTAGAGTTATATTGGATGAATGAAAGTAAAGTTATTTCATAAGAGATTATATACAGTACGCAGGTTAAAGTTATAAATGTTTATAAAATAAGAACTAATTTTGTTAATCATAAAATTCATGTAGTAGCCAGAAACCAGTAGCCATGAAATGAATAATGATGTAATGACAATGTAATAAAATGTGATTTTCTTGACAGAAATATTACCTTGTAGTTCCTTATGATAAAAGTTTGTTTTCCTCATTATTACATTTATAGCCATTACTGCCAGAATTATTCTCTTCAAATTCTTTTTCTCTTGCTCAATTGTTGTGACTTTTTTGGGAGCCAACATAATGTTTACATGGGCAACATTAAACCCTTTTAGCTTGGGCATAATGTTTTCAATTCCGATTTCAGACCACAGGTTATTCCCTAGAGTATTATTTCTTTGTTTAACGGTTGCTCATGAAAAGACACATAAATATGGATACAAATTAAACAAAGAATTGTATTCTCAAGATAAAGATGCGTGGTCTGAAATTGGAAAAGCTAAAAATTTAATCGTCTATAGAAGCTTATAAAAGGAAAACGTTTGGTAGAAATAGCAATGATGGTTGCAAATATTTTCTGACACTGCTATAGACAGAATACTGTACAGTTTTATGTGATTACAACACAAGTTTTTCTATTCAGAATCACTGCTACTCCCATAACTTCCCAGGAGTCCAAGGGAACCACCATCATTATTAACCTTAGTACTTGACTCTTTTTCCACACTTGAAGATGAACTGCTTTGTGTGTTGTCATTAGTTGAAATTGCTGAAGATGTTTTCTTCGTTTTATCTGTCTTTTTCTCATTATCATTGTTCTTGTTCTTCCTGACTTTAACAAGTGATCCAAGCAATGCTTTACTTCCAAACTTTCCAACACCTTTGTCCCAAATGTTTGTTTTTTTACTGGGAGGTTCTGATTCAGTATCCTGTACACAGAAATTAAATTAACAAATTAAATTATTAGTATTTTTTTCTTTTTTACCCTTTCCTACATTTTTCTCACTTTCTTTTAAGTACTTTCTTCCCATGTTTTCTTTCTTCTCTTTCTTACTTTTCTATTCCCTTCCCTTTCCCTTCCTTTTGTTTCCTTTCATCTTTCCTCTTCTTTCATCTCCTCTCCTTTCCCTTCCTTTCGTTTCCTTCCTTTCCTTACCTTCTCTTCCACACAGTTTGAGTCGTTAACTAGTTGTTAGGTCATTGCACGTTATCAGGCATATATCAAAGATTCCCAAGAAACAACCTTAGAAAGTGAATTATTTAGCAGGCATACTATTTCAAATGTAAAATAATTGTTCAATTACCTGAGTCAAGACATCTGTAGCTCTCTTCTTCCCAGTTTCTACTTGCTTACTAGAATTTGCTAACTTCTCCTGGCTTTCATCACTGTCACTGTCGCTGTCATTTAATCGTCTTTGGATTTTATTGGAACCAAATATTGACCTGAAAATCCATATTATTATTATTAACTAATTAATATTACGAGGCTTACTAGATATTATGTCATATTAATTGAATGCCTTGTGAGAAATACACACTACTACATGTATTTGGTGGATGGGAGGTCAAGGGTTCAAGCCATAGCCAGACAAACACCCATGGTCTTAAAATATCTGTGAGTAGAAGGTGCAGCCTTTGCTCTCAAGAAATCTGTAGTGGTTAGGCCTTAACTTTGGCTTGGATGACCACAGGAAGAGGTGGTGGGTATCAAATGAAGGGTCCTGAAAACAGCCTATAACCCATTTGTATTCTAAATTTTTTTGAATTCTTACTTAACGAGATCTTCATCTTCTTTTTCTTCCTTTTCCTTTACTTCCTTTTCATATTGACCGTAAATTTCCAACATCTTTTCATAGTCCACTGAAAAGACAACAAATAAGAACTTTCAGGCAACAAACTTTAGGCAATATCTATTAATAAAACTGTTTGTATACCTTCTGCTTGCCGTGTGTTCAAATCCTTCAGCTCCTCTAGCTTTTCCAGAATGTCCATTTCTTGTTTGGATTCCTTTGTTCTGTTTTCTAGTGCCTGATTCACAAAGAAACATTTATAATATATAAAGGAATAAATTAAAACTATAGTCATCAGAAATGGCAACAGAGTTCAAATCAAGGGAATCAAGGGTGGTGTAGCAGTAGTATACTCGCCTCTCCCCGCGCCTCTGAGGAGAGTCTCAGGTTGGCATCACATGTTGGTTATGTAATGTGCTACTCAGGATTTTCTCTGGTTTTCTTTCCATCCCAAAAATCTAATTCCAAATCCCATTATTTTATCTTAAATTTATGTTCTTTTTCTAGTGAGCTACCGTAGCTGTCTTTGTAGTACTTAAGCAAACAAAATTTACCTTCATTGGGTTGTTCAACTCTTCTTCTTCTTTTTCTTTCTTTACATTCTCTTCTTGTCTTTCCATCATCAGTTGAGCTTGGAAATTCCTTGTTGCTCCTTTCTCACAGACATAATCTGTATTTTCAGGGTCTGTCTAATTTAACCAAAAAAATGTAAAATTTAAAAATATGAAGAGCACAAAATTGATGAGTACACATTTCATTACAAGTGCATTTCCTTTTTTATAACAAATTTCATGAAATATTATTATCACTGGTTTTGAGTGGCAAACTATGGAATATCCTAAGAGTCACTTGTATTTTCTAGTGTACATATGAGTCTTCATGATTGAGTCAGAGTGTGTTAACTAAGAAAGTACAAGTGACATTTAGTGGGATATTGTATGGTGTGCCACTACAAAGCAGTGATCATTATAACTGTATTTTATCCCATGCCATTAAAAATACTTCTGTCAGAATAATGGTGGAATACCTCTAGCTGAATTATTATCACAGCTTTCCTGCATTGATTGGCCATATTTTCAATGGTGTAACCTTATAAAAATCAATATAATCATACTAACCTTAAAAGTGATCTCTGAGATACACCTTGGACATCTGATATAAAATCTGAATATCAGTAAACCAAGATATGTTTCTCCTTGGACAGTTTCCTGTGTAAAAAAAAAAGTTGAAAGTGTTTATAGGAAGTTGACTAATACATATATATAAAGCAGCTTTTTCTCTTGCTAGTAACACAATTTTAGATTTTGCTGCATCAAAAAAATCAGCGTCTATCAAATTAATCAAGATTACCTTTCTTGCATTGAACTTTTTTCCTTTGTAAATATACTCTCCACAAGTTGTGCATCTTAAAAATAAAATGTTAAGAGTCAAATGAACAATTGAATAGTGTTCAGTGATAATGAGAATAACTTAATGCACATGGTGATGATGATCATGGTGACGATGATAGTGATGTTGATGAGAATGGTGGTGGTGATAATGATGGTGATGATGAATAATCTGGTGGTAGTAAAATGATGCCATTATGCAGACAGCATATTTGGGACACTATCAAAACAGAGAGAAGAACAATTAATGGATGTAAGTAAAGGATTGAGTTCCCATATCTTCTCAACATACCTCATGTTAAATGGTGCCATCAATCTAACAACATACTGTCTGTCTTTTGGGAGTTTCAGTTTTGGGATCTTTGTGGGATCAAAATCTGGAGGATAGTATTTCTAAAGACAAAAAAAAATCACATAATGTTAAAGTTAAAACTAATGGTTAAAATATACATTTTCTAGCAAAAAAAACAAAACAAAAGCGTTATATATTTACAAAGTAACGAGCTTATTTTGTTTCGACGATTTCGTTGTTAGAAAAACTTCATGAAAATTGCACGTTTACAAGATGTTTTTTGCAACACATACTCAATCATTTTCCATGAAATTACTAATATAATTACTAATAATCAAGACTTACATTCAACACTTTACGTTCCGACATGTTTAGCCTTCAGTATCAAGGATTCTTGGAAGGCAATGGAGAAGAAAAAGGGTAGAAAAACGAAGAAAATTAAGAGGTATTCAACTTCTTGTCGTTCTGATCCCCAGTAGAAGTCAAATTCTGCCAGGCCACTCTGCGTTGTTGGAGGAAACTGGGTACCCCGAGAGCAAATAATATTTCAGGGGGAGGGGAGGGAAGGAGTAGAAAGCAATACAGGCAAAAATAGCCATTAAAATCTTTTATTTTCTACTTGTAAGCAAGTTTTATTCACCCGTAGTGAAAAAAAGTTGCTGAAAGTATAGTTTTTGTGTTCCTTGAAGTAAAAGTCTGGAAAATGAAAAATTTGGAAAATGAAAGAATAGAGGGCCTGGGTCGAGAACCAGGCTTGCACGTCATGTAGTAGTCAAAAAGCGTATCAAATTATAGTAAAATATCTGGTAAAATATCAAGGATTATCTTACATGACGTTCCTACCTTATCAGCTGTAGGGTGCAAAATACTTCGAAGGCAGGTTTCTCTTTGTGTCTTTTCTGCTTTCTTTTGCAATTTTTCTTGTTCAAACGAAGAATTTGGGATGTGAGTGAACTATGGGGAACTGCTATGATTGTTTGAGCCCACAAGAGCCCGACACGACGCCAGACCCGGTGAGATAACGATGCATTAACAACGACTTCAACTGGAGTCCATATATTTTACTTGAGAGCTGCTCTTTTAAGCTTTAATATATGGGTTTTACGAAGATAAACTTATTTGTAATTTGTAATTCTGTTCCCAAGTAAGTTATTTGGTATGATATGACTTAGATTCTGAAACCTGGAGAATTCTAGACGCCACAGTAAGAAATCTCGAGTTCCATGTACAAAATCATCAGTAATTGGCCGATGCTGTTGTGGTGTCCCTGCCTGTTGTCCTCAGTGCTTATTTATTCATTTATTTTGTATATTTATCGTAAAAATGTAAAATTCATTCAGGCGAAGCAAATAAAATAAAAATAAAATAAAATAAGAGCTAACTGCTCCCTTTACATCTGTAAAAATAACAAGTAAACTTAATCTAAATCATAAAATTTAGATTCTGAAACCTAGGGAATTTTTGAGTCTGTAACGAAAAATCGTTTTTTTTACTTACAGGAAATAAGAAGACAACAGCAAATAAGGGCAGCAGAGCAAAGACAGAAAGATGTATGTTGAGAAAATTATGGAATACTTAAATAATTTGAGAGCAGTTTTCGTATGATTGGGAAATATTTAGCACTTAATGACTGGTGCCGAGGGAAACAGATAGTTTTGTTTCCCGAGAATCTCAATGTTTCCTGAGGCTCCGGCCGAGGGAAACATTGAGATTCAAGGGAAACGAAACTAACTGATTTCCCGAGGGATCAGTCATTAAGTGTTTTATTATATACTCTAGTCAAACGAAGAAAAATTTTCTCTCCATTTTGAACATTTTTTATTTACAAAACACGAACTTTCGATGGACTTTGACCTGATCACGTGGATTTATTCCCCTCTCACGCTTTGATCACGTGCATTTATTACCCGCGCGGGAGTTATTGAGATTTATTTCCCTCCACGTGATGTACTCTCGACCAATAAGAAAACGAGTTTGACTAGGATATATAATAAATGGTATTAACTTACAGCATGTGCACTGTACGACATGCTGTAACATTAAAATGACTTCAGTAATTCTTCCAGGCAACCAAAATTTACACATGTTTATGTCTATGGTAAGATGTGGTACAACTATTGTACGGCTATGTATATGAGTTTGCCATATTATTTCCCTCTCATTCAAACAATATATAATGAATAGACTGTATGTGAGCCTCCCTTGACATATGGATGTGTGCTGTTGGTAGTTGAGGGGGATAGGACTGGAGTAGAGGGAAGATTAGGCATCTATCAGCTAGCAAACTGGGGGTTGGACCAGTGCTACTCCTATATTTAAGCTATATGGGAGTGTGCCACTGTATAGAGTGTGGTTTTTCACAATTTTGGTCTTAAGTAGGGTAGGGTATGTAATTTCAATATTTTTTGTTAGATTTTGTCAAGGTGCCTCCTTTACCCTCCCCCAGGCATTACCAGGCTTTTCATCTTTTCTGCAATCCAACCGACTCCATCGATCTCTCTCTGGCATTTTGGCTTCCATCAATCAAACCATGACAGCTGAGTTCATTCCGATCACGAGCAACAGAGAAATAGCCATGCAAAAACAGATGTTGAGAAATTCCCACAACTCAACAGCCATTTTCGCAGCCAAAATGCCAGATGCCTGGAGTTGGTTACATCACAGAAGTATGAAAAGCACTGTAATTTCAAAGGATGGGCTTGAAGCCATACTTGAAATTTTTTATTTTATACTAGTCAGAAGGCAGAGGAGTGAAGGATCCTGAACGACTCAAACGGCAGCAAAAAAAAAGAGAAGATGCCGAAAAAACAGCATTGACTCAAGGACAGGGAGAGGGAGGACTGAAGGTAAATAAATGGGAAGAAATAAAAGAAATGGAAATAAACAGGAAAAATGTTTATTGTCGTTATTCCTTTTTACTCTGATTCAAGGATTTATGCTTTATACACTGGCGCAGCTCAAACTAGTATAAGTTTACTTGCTAGACTTTCTTTTGTTTTGATATGAGCTCATCTAGAGGCCGGCACCCACTGGACCCCTCCCCCTAGACCCACAATACACCCCTAAAAAAGCAATCTATTTTTTTTTTAATAAATTTTCTTTTTCTTTTTTCAGTGGACAGTTGGATGATATTGCAAGCTTCCAGGATCCAAGGACAATCTTGTGTTGGTACATTCATGCATTTATAGAGCGAAAACACTAGAACCATGAAACAAAATCAAATTGTTAGTGTGTAATAGTTCTTATTTAGTGACTATTAGTTACTATAAAAGACAAGTAAAGTTGTAATGAGGTATTGTTTCCTTTTGTATTTGTTGTTTCTGGTTGAGTGATATTGACTAAATAGTCACTAAATAAAAACTATTAGTTAGTAACTATTTTGTTTTTATTTCATGGTTCTAGTGTTTTCGCTCTATTAAAATTCCTTGCCCAAAGGTAGATACACCTAATAATTCTGCATTAAGTCACAATTATGTAAATATCATCTTAAATTATTTTATTAATCTAAATCTTATTTCAATTTTTCAAAATAATTCCATGAACCTTCACATTATTAAATAATATATAATTATATTAACAAATTGTGTTCATAAATTAGTAGCTAAATGTACTAAGTGCATCTGAATACTGTGGATAATATATCAAAATTGCTGTGTATCTAAAGAAAGGTATTACATTATGATAGTTTTATATAGATAATTTTAAGTTTTCAGACTCAGTACAAACTTACTTGGACAGTGGTGGATCCAGAGGGGGTTCCATGGGTTCCACGGAACCCCCCTTTGAGCATCAGACCCTTTGAAAAGGGGTATATGAAATAATGAGAATGTGTCCTGCAATGAAGTTTTACGTATCATTTGTTGAAAGAGTGAGGACGAAATGGAACCCCCCTTTGTAAAATTCTGGGTCCACCACTGTTGGATAACAAGCTTTTAAACCATGGCAACCATGCTAGAGTCTTAATCAGGTTATACAGACTGTTACACTTGATCATGAAGTTTATGTACCTTGTGATCACTTGACTGCACAGAGGTGGTATGTGAACACCAGTACAGATGAATGTATACTCTATGAAAGCTTTGCTTTACATTCTTTTCCTCCTTGCTTAAATTTCAGTTGCTTTAACCCTTGCGGGGTAGCATTTTAATTTTCTGTGAAGGAGGCTAAGATTGGCTTATATTGAGTGGAGAGGAACAGACATTTAGATATTCCCCTTTCTTATTTTTTATGCCATTTCTACCCAAACAAACAAAAACTTAATATAAAAGATAAAAATTAAATTGGATAATGATGATTTTTTTCTTTCTCCCTTTTAATGCTGGCTCTCCCTTACTCTATATTTTTCCATTTTTCCTCCCCCTCTCTGTCTTTTTTTTTTTAGCCATTTCTCCCTTTCTCCTGATCCATTCCTCTCCACTTTATATCAATCATACAGTATATCAGCACTCATTCTTAGAGACCCAGGGTGTCCCTCCTCCTCAGACACTGTGGATCTCTAAGGCCATGCACATAAACTTCAAGGTATCAGAATATGTTTTAAACCTCTATTGTGTAATCCGAAATTTTGTGTGTGCCTTACCAAATTTATCCATAAAAATAAACATGTACCTTTCCTGAAAGCGTAATAAACGTATAGTTTTTGGAAATACCTTTTAAAAAGTTTTTTTTCATAAAAGTAAAATAACTGGGCTGAGAGTGATAATTCTACCACACCACATCATTGGCCATCACTCCAGTAAAAGCAGTTTTGGCCTCATTTTTATGTTTATTAGTGATTTGCGTTCTTGGTTTAAGATGTGGGTAATACGAGCAACAAAATTGTATAATTTGACTGTGTTACCATGCCACCCGTCGTACACAACTTGCCACGCAACAAAAATAGATGTTGCAAGTTGCAAAATTTGTTGCAAAAAGTATAAGCACCTTCTACTTGTTTCAACAAGCAGCCACAACATCGATTTTTGTTTTGATTCGTGATACGAACATAGGAAAGCGGAAAAGACGGAAAGAACACGTGGCTGCCAGGCATAAATGAAACACACGACTTCCGGAACTGCAAGAGAATTTCTCGGAATAACATCTAGACGGTGTGTGTTTGAACGCAATCATCATGGCTGCGTCTTCCTTCAAAGATTTATTGGAGCAGTTTGAAAAGGAACTCACTTGTTCCATTTGTGATGAGATATTTCAAGATCCCAGAACTCTTCCATGTCTTCATACCTATTGTACTGCGTGTATCGGATCGTGGTGTGAGGCGAAAAAGAAAGAAAATGGCCTTCCAACATGTCCTCACTGCAGAGCATACATTAATCTTCCTCAAGACAAGGTAGAAAATCTACGTCCATCTTTTTACCTGAACGCTCTTTTAAAACTTCTTCAAGCCATGAAAAGTAAGTCGGACGAAGAACACCAAAGATTCAAATGCGTAAACTGTGAGGAACCAGCAATGGTTGTTGCTTTTTGTTTCCAGTGTAATGGCGTGATATGCGAGACTTGCGTCAAGGCACATGACTTGTTGAAAGAAGTACGTCAACGACACGAAGTTACAATGCTGGATGAATTCAAGAAGGAAAATGTTGAGCGATATCTTAAAAACCAAGGGGTATGCAAAGAGAGATATCACGAGACAGAAAAACTGAAGTTTTATTGCGAAGATTGTAAAGTGTCCATTTGTCAAAAGTGTGCTATCTTGACCCACAAGGATCACGTCAAGTCAAGCATCGAGGAAGCTGCAGAACGTGCTGACAAACTTTTAGAAAACAAACTCGAATGGGTAACGCAGCTGATAGCCAAGGACGAGGAAGATGTAGAATTCTCTAAGAAAAACATGGAACGAATTATAAGAAATATTGGAAATGCGAAAAATGAAGTTCACCGATGGGTGAATCTGCTGATTGATGGCATTAGAGATCACGAAACGGCGATGATAAAGGCTTTAGAAGATAAACAAATGGAGGAAAAGATACGCAATCAGAAGGAATTGGATGAGATAGAAGCTGAACTGAAGTGTTTTTATGATTTCCATGCTTATGCTCAAAAGATCCGTGATAGACAAGTTGCATGCGAGATTTTGGAAAGTCAAGATACACTGATGCAGAGAATCCAGACATTCCTAGAACAGCCGTCAGTCTTATCTCAACAGCCCATCAAACGTAACGTGACAGTGGAGTACGTGACAAACCAGGAAGTCGTGCAATCCTTACAAGAAATAGGCAGGATTGTGGAATGCGTGACAGACCCATCAGACTATTCTATCAGTACAGAATCACTGGAAGAAATTCGATGTGGCTTTGTGAATGAATTTGAAATCATTCATACAAATTTTGCAGCGTGTCACGCAACACATAGTGACATCATCAGCATTACGATTAAAGACTGTGATGCTAATGAGGTCAAATATGCAACCCATGATGAGGGTCAGAAATTAGTAGTGAGGTACAAAGTCGGAAAACCTGGTCCATATCAAATAAGTGCAACCATTGGGGGTCAGCCAATCAAGAACTCCCCTCAGACCATCAATGCCTTTGCTGCGGACAGAGAGTTTCAGCCAATCAAAGTCTTCGGAAAGGAAGGAAAAGGCAAAGGTAGGCTCAGTGTTCCTTGGTCACTGGCGCTAAGCAACACAGGAGACATTGCAGTGGTTGACTGTGATAATCACTGTGTCGTACTCTTTGATGACAATGGCAACTTTGTGCTTCAATTTGGTAAGAAAGGACAGAATGATGGTTTACTGTCCAATCCATGTGGGATAGTTTTTTGTCAAGGAAAGATCCTCGTCAATGACCAGCCTGATGATATGGGCAGAATACAAGAGTTTGACATGAATGGCAAGTACCAAAGATTGCTGTACAAATCCAAAGGTTTCTTACCTCGTGGGATGTGCCTTACTGATGACAACCACATTGCTGTGTGTTGTGATGGGAGTGATCAACAAAAACCACAAATACAAATTTTCAGCCAAGATGGACATTTAGTTCACAAGTTTAGAACTGGCAACAAACACCAAATCCCTGTATTCATAGCTTATGGCAATGGAAAATATTGTATTACTTTCTACTTGAGAAGTAAGGTCTGTGTTTTCAGCAAAAATGGAGAGTTCTTGTACAACTTTGGTGATTTGAATGAACTGATTTATGTATGCGGTCTATCAGTTTTTGGCTCAGATATGATTGTTGTCTGTAACTGTGTCAATAATTGTATTGAGCTGTTTTCTCAAGAGGGAAGTTATGTCAGGTCGTTTGGCACTAAAGGTAGTGGTATTGGTGAGATGGTCAATCCTAACGATGTTGTTGTAAGTGCGAAAGGTTGTGTATTTGTCTTAGAATGTGGTGGTCGTAGGCTACATGTGTGGCAATAGATATTTCCAGCCTGGATTAGATTTCATTTAAAGCTGCCACAGTGCAATAATCTTGTTTCATATTGATTTTGACCCTGAAACTTTCTTCATATGATAGACATTGCAATAATTTGCTGCAACAGATATCTGAAGTTGCGTTGCCAGCGCAAGAAAAAATTGCAGCAATTATTGGCAGCTTAACTAGCTTAACCTCTGGGGTGATCAAGGTCATTGTACCAGCTCACACATTATATTTGAATGTAAGATGTTAGGTCTGTAGAAGGAGGAAAACCAGAGAACCTGCAGAAAACCCTTGAATCAAGGGATCTAGACCTAACAAACTCTACTCACATGTGATGCCATGTCTGGAGGTGAGAGATGAGTGAACTACCCCTACACCACCCTTGATATATTTTTGGCTATTTCTTTGGTGGTTCTCTCCCTCCCATTCCCCTAATCCACTCTCAGAAATGGTTGCGAGAAAACAAAGATGAACAAAGAGGTCTCAAAACTATTCACTCAAATTTATTAAATAAATATGAATGTGTATAAAGTTGAACACACTATTATGAACTGCTATTATAAATGCAAAAATATAATTATTCTTTGTCAATAACTAATATAATAATTACAGTGTGACAAGCAAAAGTATGACCAATTTTAATGTATTCACATACTTCTATGCACAGGCTTTTTGCTGCCAAAGAAGCTTTTACATGCTGGTAAAACCAACCAGCTTTGCATTGAAATGTGTCAGTTTAGTGTACAAAAGCCTGTGCAGAAGTATGTGAATACATTATTGCTGGTCATACTTTTGCATGTTGTGCTGTAAATATCACAACTTTTATGTGAAACACTTAAGAAACACTTCTTCAAGTATATAATATATATAATGATAGAGTACATCCTGTTAATGTGTAAGTATGGCTGGTACCAATAATGTAAATGATAAATATTCTTTGGTATCAACAAGACGAATGTAGTGACACATGAAAGGGCAATAGACTGTCGTCAATGATTAACTAAATCATTGTAGATCCAAGTACCTCTTAACGGTTGCCATGTACCTTTAATACTTTCATGATTTCTTTGATAACTGTAGTCTATTGTAATTTTACCTGTCCAAAGTTTTGACTTGGGCAGGTAAATTTAATTAATTCACAGGATTCACACCATAATAAGTCTAGTTTAGTAATAAATGACTTCAATAAATTGTCAATTTTTCTGAAGAACGATTACAGTAAAGTTCTCTATAAAAATTGTGTAAGTGAAAGCTAATGGCACATGTTATTCAATTACATGAAACGTTTTAAATGCCTTGTAAAGCCCCTTTTTAAGGATAATTTCCAAATGAAAAATATTGAATTTCAACCTCAAAAACTATTTAAAGTTTAAATATTTTTTTGTCCTCTAAATGATGACATTCAAATCGCGTGTAAATAACTTTTTTTGGTTGTCTTCTACTCTGTATTAATGAATGTAACGTTTAACTGTATAATTTAATATTATAATGTTCAATGTACAAAAAGAAATGTCTTGAATTCATGAATTCTACACATTTAAATCTATTGTGTTGATGAAGGGACAGCTCCTTTTGATTGAAGATCACCATGGCGATGATGTGGACATGCACCTGCTGTAGCTGTCAATCAAAATAAGACATTTCAAGATCAAACATTGATAGTTATGATGAATTCAAGGTGTAGATGAATTGTCTTACATGTAAGAATCTTGCCAACTTTGTTCGGATCGTGTCTGCTGATGAAGTGCTCAAGGGTGTCCCAACCACCACCGACGCGGACCATAACATGGTTTCGCAGGATCTAAAAAGATAGCAATATTTTAGTACTGGTCATATGTTCAAAGGATAGGATGAACACTTCCTTGGGCTCATTTAAGAGATTAACAGCTAGACCACAAAGTTACCACTTTCTACTTACCCTAACAAATATGTTAATCTTTCCTTCAACCACATATCGCCCTTCTTTGATCCTCTCTATGCTTACATTGTACTTGGCTGCTAATCTTGCAACCTTTGAAGGTAACCAAAAGGCATAACAACTGAGTGACTGCGCATGCATGAAGAAATATTTGACAAATTAACCTACTGATCCTAGAATTAAACATGCTTTCAGAAGTATTAAATATACCATCCTAATCAAGAAACGTTTTTAGCATATCTGTGAATTATATATTACTAGCAGCTTGAAAGCTAGATTGCTGATGCCCAGCTCAGACATCAGTTTTTCACACAATGGAAAATTCTGGAAAATTCTGAACATTCTGAACAGATAAAACCCTAAAGTCAGACAGCATTCTGATATCTTATCAGAGCCGTAACATCCAAGATAGTACTGGTCCATTAAAAGAAAATAATTATTCTATCTTATTTCCATATTCCTATTTCTCAGTCTTTCTGTGGTCTTATCCTATTTTCCCCTAAAGTACAAGTTACTTGTACTTCATCAAGATACTACAAAAGCAAGGTGAAAGGGTAGAAAATGAAACAGTAATAAAAATCAATATTTACAAAAGGCACACGAGAATTAAAAACTGCTCAAAGACTTAAAAATTAATGGCAGGAAATGTCTGGGGTATATCTAATAAAGAAGGCTTATTTCAGACAATAAAACTGCTAGTTGTAAGTGTGTTCATAATAGAATAATATTTCATACTATCATTAATTATTACCCAGGTGATTATAGAAAATCGTGCACGAAGAGGTGAATGTAGGATTGCACGCGCTTTGTATGTTAATACAAGCCTCTTTCAAAATACATAAAATCTAAATAAATCGATGGTTTGAAATAATCACCTGGGTAATGATACTGATTAAGAATTATTCACCGAAGTTGAGGTGAATAACAGTGAATATTTACCTCGCTGCTTCATGACTTGCAGCTTGGTAAATACTCACCAATAATCAACTTGACTATGGTGAATAATTGTTAAATATCATAGTTAGTTTCATATGAAGGATTTAATTAAATAATATTGACCTAGGTAGCTAGTATAAGAATATTTGTAGGACTAGGTGCTAAAAACCACACCTCAGAAAAATAATGCATCAAGCTTAAGTAATATACGTCTATCCAGCCCCACTAATGATAGTACTTTCTAGATTAAATGTAATTACTACTAAATTATGTATAAGGCATTGTTATGGCATTTCGATATATAACGGTATGGAATAAAGATCTTGGTCCAATATTATTTCTTTTGTTAAAAACAAAACTGATATTTTGACATTGTTAGCGAATGCGAAATATATCTTGAAAGTAGTTTGATTTTATTTTTGTTATTAAAAACTTACCCAGACTAATCAAATTCTTAGTGAAATAATGTAATATTTTTAATTACTACTAGTATTGCACAAAAAAATATAAATTACAATTGTAAACAAACTGCTCACTTGAGCATACAAACTTACCTCAGAATCAATACTCAAAGCTTTGGGAGTTTTTTGCACTTTGGGTTTCACGATCTTTTTCTCGTCTTCAGCTATTTCTTGATCAATCTCTTTTTCTAGTTTAATCAAATTTGGAGGTTCAATGCCAACACCAGCCGCGATCCTTGCCACATCCAACAGACATAAGACCACTTCTCTTGGTTGTTTGTGCAGCACAAGTCCATCCGATTCAAACATGACAGAATCTTGTACACCTATCCCTTTACACCACTTTAAAAAATGCGCAGTGTTATCCCTGGCAAAGAAAGTCTGTGGTTTGGCATTCTTGTGGTATTTCATTGAAAATGCAGGAAGACTTGGACCTTTAAATTTTTTTCCTGCTTTGACCCAAACTTCAGCAGCTTTTTGTACAATTTGTGCAAGTTTACAGGGCAAAATTCCATCGTCTAAATAACTCAGTAGCTTTTCTGGTTTGATGTCCACTTCAAGGACTCTTGACAGCCATTCTGCAAGGTCTTCTTTTAAAGGATCTAAGTCATTGTAGAAGCGATCAGAGGCATCTTTTTCAGCAGCTTCAAGATCGTCGTTCTCATCATTGGGTTCAATATTTTCCTTCTCCTTCTTCTTGGACATTTCACCATTTTCATTTGCAGTTTCAGTGGTCATCTTTACCTCGATTTTCAGAATAATTCAACCTTTTCATCAAGGATTATTCACTTCTTCGTCTAAACCGCAAAATCCCCGTGACTAACCACTTAAAATAATAAAAATTACAGCTGTTTGCAAACCTTTTCGTGGCGACAAAACTTTGTTTATCAACCTGTTCACGTCGATTTGACGAAACCAAAACTTTTGTCAAAACAAAAGTCACGGAATTCAAACGTGACGGAAGTCCAAACTCTTAAAAAACAAAAGACCAAACTTTAAACTACGTAATCCTGTATTTTGAGACCCTGACAAGCCGTTGAAGAGGATAAAAACTGCAATTTCTTCTTCAAATGTGAACTTTTCAAACTAAACGTAGGAATTTGAGGCTTTATTTGGAATACCACTGACCTACATTATCGCAGGCGATATCAGTCATATACTTTTGAGGGGGAGGGGTAGGGCCAAAAATTGATTATTTTTGATTGGAAATATTTGAAATTTAGCTAAAACGTAGCATTGAAATGTTTCGTAAAATGAATGTTTTTGCATCTTCGAGTGACATAAACCATTTCTGGATCAAATTTTATACTATAAACTATTATATTTATCTATTCTTATTTCACGTTTTCCTTACTATTCGATGTCCTTTCTTTCAAAAATAACGTAGATTTTTAAACATTTTTATGTTTACATATTTTTAGGATAATTCATAAGCCTATGACTGGAGAATTTCATTTTTATTTTTCTAAAATCAAAATATCCAACCGGTGCTTCCAGAATAAATAAAAACAAAAAAGCAACTTTTCGTCGATTCAACTTGAATCAAGGGTAAGTTTTGTATATTATATTTTACAGTAATTTTTAGATGTAAAGATTCTTCTTACTATTATTTTGCTATTGTTATTACTAGTTTCTTCCAGCTTTTACGAATCAAAGTTTAAATGTGTTAAATACCATTCCATTTACGACACAAAACTATGACCAAATTTAACTTGCGACATTTCTGTTTTTCCTTGAGTTTTAACCTATTTTTTCCCTTTTAAACGATTGCTTTTTCATTTTTTCTTAAAGTTTTTGCCCCCCGTCCGTTACCTATTTTATTTTGTTGCTTTTTGTCCATTGATCCACATGAGATAACAAGGAAAACCATGTTCTGGTCATTTATTTCTGGCCAATGGTGTATAATTTTTATACAATTTTGGTAATATTTTTAGTGACTGTTTTTATGTTGGAGTAATAAGTAACTAACTATACGCTCGTTGAATCGAAAGAAAAAACAAAAGGTAAAATCGAGAGACTGTGGAAAGAGAATCAGAAACAGGCAATATATTTAGACAAAGGTTGTCAAATACCGTGTTTACATGTGTGACGATCTTATGATCATTTTACAACCAAAATACAAAGAACCTGAAAAGATCTTTCGATCTCTTGCTGACAAGATCTGATAAAACAGAATTGGTCAATAGCGCAATCATTTCGTAGAATAAAACTGCTATACGTCGTGCATTTGGGTCAGTTTTATACATTTACTGTACTGTATAGCCTCAAATTAGTTTTTAAATGTCATATATTATTTCTTGATACGTTCCAGAATATGTGGATCACGAGTTTTGTGTTGCTTGCGGCCGCGCAAGGAATTGTGAATGGTAAGAACATTGTTAAAAAAGCATTACGTCTAAGCTAAAGAGGTCTGTGACATGCTCTGCTGCTGTCTCTGCTGCGCGCAACATGCATTGTAGTCAACCAAGAATTTGAATTTCACCGAATTTCCACCTCAGCAATATTTGCGCACAATGTTAGGCACACTGTGTACCCGAGCCCTTATTCTGATTTGAAAGTGCAGATCTAGAATGATCTTTCATTCCTAATCCATGCAGATTTTATAGGACGAGTTTTATCCCAATTATTATAATTTCATGTGTTGTGCCATTATTTTTCTGTCAAGGTTATAGCAGATATGGATCAAGTGATTATGGTGAAGAGGATCTTTACAGGGACTTGGATTACTGGAACAGAAGAGGTACGTAGATCTAAAAGCATTGTATAATGCGCATGCTCGGAAAGCCACGAACAACAAGTGTTGAAGACTGCGCATGCTCGGAAAGCCACGAACAACAAGTATAAAAAATGCGCATGTTCGGAAAGCCACGAGCAAAGAGTGTTGAAGACTGCGCATGCTCGGAAAGTCACGACCAACAAGTACAAGAAAATGCGCATGTTCGGAAAGCCATGAGCAAAGAGTGTTGAAGACTGCGCATGCTCGGAAAGTCATGAACAACAAGCAACGAAGGCTGCGCATGCTCGGAAAGACCAAGTCTTAAAGACTATGCATGCTCGGAATATTTCTTACACAAACATTTCTGTTCAGCACTAATATTTTAATTCTCTAGTTATTTATCCTAATATTATTCTAATATTTATCACTTTTAATGCCTCATACTAGATGACCGATTAGACACTCCTGTTAGCAAAGCAATATCAGCAGCAGAACATTCCCTGGCTGCAGCGAAAGCCGTCGTCCAGGCCAGAAAATATGCAGCTCAAGCCTTGGCAGCTGCTCAACAGGCGGCAAAGGCGGCTGCTTTAGCGGGAAAACATTCCAAGATGGCAGCACACATGGCGTCCTCAGCTGCCTCACGTTCGGCTGCTCATTTGGCTAAAGTCCCTGGGGCAAAGTCTGCTGGAGCCAGGCCTGGTTCATCGTTGAGTGGTAGAAGGCCTGGCTCCTCAGCAGCTGGTGGTAGAAGGCCTGGCTCCTCTGCCGCTGGTGGTAGAAGGCCTGGTTCCTCTGTCGCTGGTGGTAGAAGGCCTGGTTCCTCAGCAGCTGGTGGTAGAAGGCCTGGTTCATCAGCAGTCGGAGGAAGGAGGCCTGGTTCTTCAGCAGGTAACAGAAAAAAAGTTTCGATGAATTCGTTCCCTATTTGCAGATATACCATACGTTATCTCATGTGGTACCATGCAGAACCATATATAACATATGTTTAGATCAGGGTTCTCAATTCAGTTTACTGATATCACTCAGTGGAGATACAAGAAAGGTTATGCATGCTCCAGAGAGTAGCCAGTAATAAAGAGATTTGCTGTGGGATTGCACGTCTGTTGCCAGTAACATAGATTTATGATTGACAAGCTAATTAAGCTCTTGTCACGTGTTTTTTAGGTGGTAGAGCTGGTTCAAGACCAACTATCTCCGGTACTCCAACGGGATCCTCGAAAGGTGGCTCTTCCAGTGCTGGTGAGTTGCAAACTGATAGAGGTATCAATAGGTGTCGATCACATGCTTGGATATTACGAATCTTTTGTTCGCACATATTATATTTTGAATTAAGATTCTTTGGCCTTGTTCCGTTGTCCTCCGTCGGCATTAAACCCAGTCAGTTTACCTACCCCTCCCATGCGACTCTTTTTGCTTCAACATCTCGATCCATTCCTACCCTCTCTAAGACGTAATTTGTCTCACGCCTCCAAGATATTTTGCCCTAACTACCCCTCCCCTCCCCTCTAGTGATCAATGCATCTCTTGATATAGTTGTTCTATTACATTGTTTCAGCAGGTGGATCAAAGACCCAAAGCTTCAACATTGTCCTTCGTTTTCCAACTTTTCGCTTTAATCCTGCTCTTTCACAAAGTAAAAGCCCTGCAGCAATTTCACTCAAACGACGCATGTGCAACGCGGTATGTAACAATAAACCTCCGCTGGGGGAGAGAAGGGGTGTAAAATCGGTAAAAGAGTCCCTTTCACAGCTCCCTGCACCTTTGCATCGAAACGAGACGAACGGTGAGCTTGCAATGATAGAGATCATTTTTAACACCTTGGACAATTATTCACATGTCTCTATCATTGTAAGGTCAACTCATATCTCGCTTCGATGCAAAGGCACGGCTACCTTACAAGATGGCGCAGAGAACTGTGGAGGGGACTATGTGCATGTGCATGGCTTGCGAGTAAATTTACGCATTTTTAAAACGAGTATCTTTTTTTCTATTTTCAGATGAGGGGCGTTTTCAAGAGAGGCGAAATGCTGCAATGTTATATCAAGAGCCTAAAGTAAGTTAATTACTCTTATTGTATTCAGGAAAAATATAAGTGAGGAACGCACAAATTCATCAAAACAAACGCTTGGTAATTCTATGGTCGATCTTCACTGAAACACGTGAATATTCTACACAATCGCAGCTAACCCTGAGCAACAGAGAATTCAAAATTTTTCAATTTTTTTCTTCCTTATTAATTAATTATTATTAATAATTATTGATTAATTAATTACTAATTAATTTTTGAACAATTTCGGGGTTTCAATCATCTGATTAAAGGCTATGATTTCATTATTTGCTACAAATGGTTGTGAAACACTGACCACCATGTGCTGTCAGCCAGAAAGAATGCTGCTGACAAGAAATGACGTCAACTGAAACCAAGCAATAGTTAGCGCTGATTCCATCATCATGTATTGTTTTGTAGGAGCGGCAGCCTTCTGGTAGATTTCTTCCTGAGGTTTTCACCCTCCGTCAAAGACGCCATACAGCGTATTAAGAACGCTATCAAGAGTGGATACTTTAATGGGCTCCCTGTGCAAAAAAGTCCTCTTAAGGTGTACAACGTCAAAGGTATGTTACCATAGCAACTGTCACATGACTTGCGCCCCTTTTGGTGATTTTTATTTTTGCTGTTTGAAAGGTTTTGAGATAATAGTAACTCCTGCGATAAACATTTACAACGACAGTTATAACTGCATCCAATAAGCCTTCCTTAATATTTATTAAGTGCTTTGCCTCACGTGCATGCAGCTAAGACCACGTGCATTTAATGTATTCGCATACTTCCATGCACGGGCTTTTCGATGCGAAGCTGGTTGGTTTTTACCAAATAAGGCATGAAAAAGCTTCTTTTTTTTTTCGAGATTATGATATGAAATTTATGGGGTGTCAGCAGAGCATGTGCATATCGAAACAGTTTTTTGGATAAGATTTTAATTTTTTTAGGAGTCAAGTCTGCAGCTAAGAGCTCGAGTAAAACAGGCTGCAAACCGTGCAAGAATCTCGCACCAGGTGTCAAGGTACGTACTGAGAAAAAAAGGCCCCACAATTCTAGCCAGGTTTCTTGTAAAAATTTGTAGACTCTAGTACAAAATATAATTTAATGCATAAAGTACCTACATGATTTTGAGCATGGGTTTCAGAGCAAATGGCTGTTTGAGCGTAATGTTTTCCACATGTCATTCTCTAGAGAATAAGACTCTTTGTTCAAATTTGAAATATATCCATATTCATTTGTCTTCTCATGCGCAACTGTTAAACAAAGAAATGATACTCAAGGGAATGACACGTGGTCTGAAATGGGAAAACATTCCACCCAAGTGGAATTAGTCTATTGACATTGTTTTAACTTGATTCAGATTATGAATCAAAGCCAGTGCCCAACAGGCTACTGCGCTACCCTGATGATCAACCCTTCCCAAGTGATGCAAGCCGCTGCCCCAGCCCAACCTCCTGCCTATCCCCAAATGGCAGCGCAGCCTTCCTACAGCTCATGCCCACAGATGTGTCAGCCCCCCGCAACACAGTACTCCTGCCCGCCTGCCTGCCCTCCCTCGTGCTGCAGCATGGGAAAGAAATAAACTATTCAAAAAAATTATTATTAATATATTTCTTCGGACTTTTTCATCATATGAAGGAATTTCTGATCAGAATTTAATCACTGGTCAAAGTGTCAGAAATTGTATCCTGGTTATGTTAACTGATTATCAAGTTCCTTGTTAATGGATCGAAGACCAAATTTAGTGCGGCTTAAAATTCGGATTCCCATGGGTTGCAAAATCGACCCTGAAAAATCGAAAATCTGGAACACAAGGATTCGGATTGGGATCTGTTATGTTCCGGATCTAGTTTAGTGCATATGAGCGATTAAATTGGTCCCATACTTTATTAGAGTCGTAGCAAGGAAAATGAAAATTTGTGTACGGTGAGATATGTTTGTGTAAATATAATCCCAGGTAAAAAAAATAAATATATTGGCCTCCTTCACTGTGATTGGTTCGTATGAAAATACCAACGTTACTGGCCGTCATTTCATTAGAGCAGCTATATATAGTTTTCGTATGAGTGGGTAACGTAAGGTTCTGAGTTACAGCACGTACATGATACGAAATGCCGCAACATTGTAATGGCTTCCCATTGTCTTCAGGTAATTCATCCAATCACAACGTGTAGTTACGGCTACGGTACGGTACGGCTACTGTGTAGGGCTACGAATTTGTTGTATCGTTTCCCACTTGTACGAAAAATTCTCTAGACACCCTACGACAAGCATATCAAGACGGAGTAAGTTTAGCAAAGAGAACCGACTTTCAATTGTTTTTCAGTCGTGTTTAATTACAAATCTTGTTTTATTACATATTTTCTAATATCACATAATACAAAACCAGCTCAGGATGGGATCATTTATCACCGTCTTGGTTAATGACGTCATACGCTATTTCTTAAGTACAATCCATTTTTGATGATTACTTTATTTACTGTCAAGTCTGTATATCTAGTTTTGGTTTGCTTAATTCTTTTAAAGATTTCCTAGCCATTAATAGCCAAAAACGCACGGCGCCTATTCCTTTGCTGCCATGTTAGTTGATATCAAATAACCAAGACTAATACCCCATTCACACCGGATCTTTAAACATATCTAAAGGTTGTTTAGTTGAACAAGTTCCCTTTCATCAGCCTGTACGCCTAACTAAACAACTTTCAAAGCTTCTTTAACTAAACTACTTTGGGGATGTAGTTTTAACCCTGTGTAAAGATGGCAGCCAAACGACGATGGAAATGCGATAGATAGATTAATAAATACCAAGGTAAGTTGGTGTGAATGGGACATAAGTTTCTTGATGAAGTCATCCAACATGGCGGCCATGACGTCACACTCACACGGAGAAAATGGCCTGTTTTAATGCTATATGGGCAATATACTGCACAAAGTCATTAATGTTTGGTCTCATAGATGGATGGTAGATGTATGGTGTCACTCTAAACAGACACACCACGTCACAGTCTTTAAGCTAATAAAAGACATTACATACCTATGACGTCATCAAACTAATCTTTGAGCCACTAAGTCACTATACAGACCTGTGACGTCATAACAGTTTAACCAATTAAATCGCTACATGCTTAGGACGTCTTAATCTTTCAAGTGATCAAAATATCCCAATATATTAAAATAAAACGAAATATACTTTCAAAATCATTCAGGGAGGTTTCTAGGCTGTGATAACCTCCTTTCACTTCTAAGGACTAAAACTATTAATGTATTATTAGTATTATTATGATATCCTTTACATTTTCTATGCTACGAATAGAAGCTTAAAAAGCGTTATTGCACCTCTCCATTCATTAGAGGCTTGGCTACATTTAAAAATGGCCGACAGAAAACGCTGACCATGAACACTGCACACTTATTACATTTATATTCTGTGAACAAATCCTAATATTTTTGTATATAAGATTTTACATACTTTTTTAAAAAGTTGCAACTACAAATCTGCGTGCATTATGATAAAAATATTATAAAACTGCGACAAACCAGTTGTCACGTTGCCCTAATTTTCCGGGCTTAAAGCTCTATGTTTTAACTATTTGTCTATAAAAACAAACTTTATAATAGAAAAAAATAGCAAAAAAGATTGTCTATTACAGAATGACTGACGTCATTATTCGTTCCCAGACCCCTCTGACAGTGTATTGAGCATGCGCAGTCATTCTCATAACAAGACCTCATTTATCCAGGAGAAACTAGTACGAGAAAATAATGTTTTACGCATGCTAAAAGAGGCTAGGTTACCAATTATTCAGGAACGATTGTTGCTAGGCAACCAAAGTTTTTTTTAAAAACGCATAATAGCCCATTACTTGTTAAGATACCAAAAAGGAGCGACATTTTTCTTAATCGCCCACGCTTGATATATTACCATTAACTACTTATTTACCCAGACCTTAAGTTTGATTGAAGTAAGAAGTTCTGACAAGAACCAAATTTGTTAGTTTACGTTGGGGCATCAAGCTCAGGCCGAGACTTGACGGAGGAGTCACCTTTAATTTTGAGCTTGCTTCTGCCAGCTAGTCTTAAAGAGTCGTTTCTTATCTTTTTCGAGGGGCTGGTCTTGGTTGCAGCTTGGGTGGACCACCTTGCGGTGCTGATGGTCCTCTTCTTGGGGTAGGCGGAGGTTCATCTGTTGCAATGGGACAAAAATAAAACCAGTCAGTTTTTTGTCAAGGAATTCTCTTGTACACTGCGCCATATCAATTTAGCCCTTACAACCTAGACTCAGGCGAGTGGTTGCGCTTGATGGTCCGCGCATGCGCATGTGTTGCTCTCGTTCCCAGACCCCGCATGTTTATCTTAGTTTTCGTCAAAAAAAGCCCTGAAAAATCCAACTGACTACGAACAGCTTTCTTAGCAGGTTCCGGTTTTATTGTCTTGAGGGCTTTGGCCAATAAGATCAGATAAAATTTGATTTGCCAAAATGTTTCCTTTCATAACGGAGGCAAAAATGATTGCAGGCTCAAGGAAAACTGAATTGTTTAGCAAATGAATTGTTGCGACTGAAGCATATTTCAGCCTGTTCTTGAGACGTGGAAGAGTGCCGTGCGGTTTACCTTGTCGCTGCTCCATGGACGGTGCACCTTGAAGTCCTGCTGCAAAAACAAAATCAGTCGGTTTTGTCAAGGGATTTCCCTAGTTACTGCGCTATATTAATCTAGTCCTTACGATTGGGTTTGGTTTGGGTTATTCCTATGAACAGAGACTCAGGCGAGTGTCTGCGCTTGATGGCCCAGCGCATGCGCATATGTCGTTCTCATTCCCGAACCCCGCGCGTGTCTTTTGGTCTCCATCAAAAGACAAAAAGGATGAGAAAATCCGACTGTCCACAAACAGCTTTCTTAGAAGGTTCCATTTTCATTGTCTTGAGGGCTTTGACCAATAAGAACAGGGAAAGTTGGATATGCCATCATGTTTCCTTTCTTACTGGAGACCAAAATGATTGCAGGCTCAAGGAAAACCAAATTGCTTAGCAAAAGCTGATATCAGAGTTACGCTCCATTGCCTTAAAAAAAATTTCATGTCTTGGCCTTTGGGTCAGTTTCTATACATTTACTTATTGTATACCCAAATGTCTCGACATGAAAGGCAAAAGGAGTGTAACTTTGATAACTGCAAATGAATACTGAGCATTTTTCAGCTTATTCAAGAGACGTCGAAGAGTGTTATATGGATTACCTTGTCGCTCCATGGCTATGACCATAGGTGTCGGGAATCCTCCTAACCGAGCCGCCCTGGACGGATTGCTGCTGACGGATTCTCTTGGAACTGGAGCAGGAGGACGATCACCAACAGGAGATGGAGCTGGTGCCCTGCTAACACAAGCCTATGAAACCGAAAATAACAAAGTAAGTAAGTTGTTAGAGAACATTTACTTCTTATAATACTGGGTGAGTTCATGCAAAAATATATTGTATTATTAGGGAGGAGGGGTAGGGGGACAATATAGACATTTTGATGAAGAGGGAGGTAAGATGGGGTAAGGTGTTTTTAAACCTATTATATGCTGTATATAAAGGATAGGAAATGGAAGAGGGAAGGAGGGAAGAGGAGACGAGAGGAGACGAGACAAGGCGAGAGGAGACAAGAGGAGATTGTACCTCAGATGAGTTTCTTCTTTGATCTGTGACGCTCTCCTGTCCTCTGCTATAAGAGCTTGGTGCTGCAAGATTAACCGACTATAGCTTTAATTCTTGTAGGACATGATCGATCAACGTTTTTGTGTCAAGATAGATAGATGCATGTTAAACTGCTGGATGTGAATGAATGAATGAGTGAGTGAGTGAGTGAGTGAGTGAGTGAGTGAGTGAGTGAGTGAGTGAGTGAGTGAGTGAGTGAGTGAGTGAGTGAGTGAGTGAGTGAGTGAGTGAGTGAGTGAGTGGGTGGGTGGGTGGGTGGGTGGGTTTGTGGGTGGGTGGGTGGGTGGGTGGATGGATGGATGGATGGATGGATGGATGGATGGATGGATGGATGGATGGATGGATGGATGGATGGATGGATGGATGGATGGATGGATGGATGGATGGATGGATGGATGGATGGATGGATGGATGGATGGATGGATGGATGGATGGATGGATGGATGGATGGATGGATGGATGGATGGATGGATGGATGGATGTCCCATGTGTTCCCCAGTTGAGTGTTCATGCATTATGTATATCAGCGAGTTGCGGAACGCATTGCATCATAGGGCTGTTTTTGGGTACACTTTAATACCTATATAACATAGCGTCTATTTCGCTTGCAGATACTGAACATTGATAGAAAACCTTAATTGTCGCGTTAATTTTCAAATTTCTTTTATTTCTTGATGCACAAAATGTTAACTGACTGATGAAGCGTCCCCTAAAACAGGCCAAAAAAGGCATGCATTTCTACAACTCTGGAAAGGCAGTTCATGCATTATTATTAAGGAAGGCCTATAGACCTCTTCCAGCACGTCAGAATGCAATATGCAGCTCAATTTCGAGGACAAAACAATAGGTTCCAATTCTCAGGAGATTGAAATACTTTGACGTCACATGCAAGGGGTCTATACCCTCTATCAAGCGAGCATAAATATAAATTTATGCTCTCTTGCCTCTTTAGTACCACTAAACAAAGTGCATAGTGCATCTTAACAAGGGTTCTTTAGAGAAACAAAATGAACGGTTGCGAAGAGTGTCTTTAAAAAAAATCGATATCACGTCGAGTTTTTCACGTATGATCACGTATAAGTGTCACGTACGAGGCATGCGAAAGAATATTTCGCCTGGATAACTTTCGTCCTTGGAGATCAATAAGGCAATCTGAGAAGAAGGTGGATAGGAGCGGAAGGCTGGGACAGAATGTGCAGGGCATTAAGCTACGGACATACGGCACCAACATTGCGCGCAATTTTGCTTGCAATCGATGTTGCGAGCCATGTCACACGACGCAATTTGTTACACTCAATGTTGATGAAGTAGAAAACGATCCTACTTCAGCAACATTTCCTGCAATATCGCGCGCAATGTTGCACCGCCGTGTGATTGCATCTTTATAGATGTGGACTGAGCTAGAGGGCATAGAGATATAGGTTAGTTGGAGTGCGTGTGTGGGAAGAATTGCAGAGTGCATGGAACGAAGAAGAATAAAGGCTGTAACACTGGAATATAAACCCTTGAATTGAGGGATTTTCTTCGGGTTCTCCGCTTCTCTCCACAGAATTTAATTCACGAAATTCCATATCGAGTTCGCCCTGCCCTGAATTTTATCATTCTAGTGGTTGATGAAAGCTAGCTCTGTTGGGTAGAGAGAGTTGGATGGTGAAGGGTTGCGGACCTTTAGAGTGGGGTGAAGACATGGATGTTGTGTTCAGTATAAGAGCTGAAGGGGTCATAACATGAAGATGGTGTGGGGCTAAGGATATAGTGGAATGAGAATAGAAGTCTACCCAGCCTCCTTCCCTAGCTGCCTCTGATCTCCAAAGATGGATAAGTCATTGCAACCATATCAAAAGAACCTTACTAAGATCACTGCTTGAGTGCTTGGTCAGATGCTGGCGAGTACCTTGGCTTTGTCGGGTACCTGTAGGTTCTTTAGCAGAACGTGAGGTATTTCGATTAGGTTGTTTAGCAAGCTCAACGTCCAAGGGGTTGACGGGTGCGGTTTTGGATCTTTCGTGGTTGCGTTGAGCGCGAGGACTGCGAGGACAATGTCCTTGAAATGAAAACGGATAATAATTTATGAAATTGATGAATTCCATTGATTGAATATGCGCCGGGCTTACAGTACGAAAATTTGCTGGCGAAATAGTATTTTAATGACTTAACAGTTTCAAAATTGAGAACATCTTTGACTGAATATTAGTCTTATGTCTTCTTATGTCTTATGTCTTCCTTTCGCAAAACCCGAAGACAAACAGATTTCTACCCATACTCCGTTTCGGTTCAGTAGCGTAGTCGCGGAGCCGGTCAGTGACAACTTTTTTTCAAATGGCTATATCTTACCTCTAGAAGGAACTGGAGGTGGAGACTTTGACTGCATATAATCATAATCAGCTGGAGGTGGGAGGGGTGGAAGGGGAGCACCTGCCTAACAAATTCCAGAAAAAGCGGGGTGTAAGAAATCGTTAGATATAAACAGTTGACGATTACTACACTACCAAGACTATGATAGAGCATGCGCACTATCGATGAATAATAACTTCACATCCTATAGCGATAAAAATGGAAAGCATGTGTGGCGTAGTGGTTATGTTCAAATTTATAACTTTATACATACATATGAAGAACGACTATTTTTGGGTGATGCAACTGGACGTTCTCTCTGAAGACAAGAAAAAGCAGTTAAAAATATTAGTCGCGCGTGATCAAAAATATTTGATAAAAAGCAAAAAAGAAATGAAAATGGCTTAGCAACGAACGAGGTAGTGAATAAATGGTTGCGCGAGTGATGATGCGTCTGTGGGAGTGCGTGTATGTACGTAAAGTCGCGGATACACGGTGCAACATTGATCGAACTATCGTAGTAGAATCGTTTTCTACCTCAGCAACATTGCGTGCAGCAAATCACAGTTACGTCACTTGACACTGCTCACAACATCGATTGTCTGCAACATTGCGCGCAATGTTGCAATTGCACCGTGTTGAATGACTGCGTGAACGGGAGTGCGCTAGTGCGCATACGTTTGTGTATAACTGCAAGTACTTGAACAAGTGCGTATCTGAGTGGCGTGTGAGTGAATACGTGCGTGTTTAATAGTGAATGACTGCGCACAAGCTTGAGGTATGTGTGTATTTGTGCATGTATGAGCAGCGGAGTGCGCGCGCAAGTGCGTGCGCATGAATCAGTGTTAAGTTGGAAGGAAAATAATATAATTCTTACCATTGGTTTACTTTCAAGTTGCCTCATCAGTTCCTGTCGGGACATGCTGGAAGAAAAACGGTTTAAAATTAAACACTCGGATAGCCACTGATGGGGGTAATGCGTGAATCATCTTGATTACCGCTGAAGGTATGAAATTGTATTCTTCTCGTTGTCAGGTTTTTGTCCGCGTTGTCACTTGAGAAAGTAAAGGAACAAACCCGCGAGACCCCAGAGGTGAGTAGAGAAGGATACCAAATATCAAATACAAACTTACCACATATCTTCTTTATCATCTTCAACGTCTCCCTTCAAAAACAACAACTAATTAATGAATGAACCATCAGAGAAAAATACGGTTTACAAAATGGACAATCTGAAGCCCAAAATATGCGTTTGATGCCTGGCCCTTAAATGCTATCACAGACACAGGTATGTAAATACAAAGCCAAACAAACATTTCATTGAATGCGCACCCTGCAATTAAGTTGATATTCAGTAGGTCAGTCATTTTACTCAGTTTGGAAAGCGCGCTCCGTGAGTTCCGCGGGTCGATCGTACATACGAGGAAAAAATACGCAAAAGAAAACAAAAAATACACACACACGCACGCAAAAAAACAGAATAAAACAAAACAGTAATTCATGTTAAAAAATACCAAGCAGTCATTTGAGTTTTACTTAAGCGTTGGTTATTTATATACACATTTTACGGGCATTTTGTCAGTCAAACTAGAGTAGATTTTGTACGACTTTGAAATTGCACGGTATTAGACACGGTCACGGTACAGAAGTGACTATTTTTAAACCAATCACAGCGCGCAAGATCATTGGTCAGCCAATCAGAATGCTGGAACACGGCACCGTCACGGTCACGACCCCGCATATCTTAACGTGAGTTTTTCACAGTCATACAAAAACCGGTCCATTTAGTACTTTACGTGACAAATTGCGTAAGACGAGCTCCGGAGAAAAATCATGACCACACAATTCACCAACACGACAGAAAAACATGGCATTCTGTACATTTAATCGAAACATTGTGGATTAGATGTTAGCGTTAGGGTTAAACGTACGTTAGCGGCATAAAATACAGAGATAAACGCTTCACATTCCTTTGAGTACTCTTTCTTTCTTTGTTTCTGGTTTCTGACACGAATATGCTGATTGTTTGAGTGAGAAAACTTAAAATCGATGCGAAAGAGGTCTAATACGACGTGGACGACGTGGAACGTTTGTGTTAAGAGTCCTGACAAACTGCGCACATGCAGTACGACAGGTGGGTTTCTTAAAACTTAACTGCTAACGCTATAGCGAAAAAAAGCGTATGAACGAAGGCAAGAGTGTATCTCTTGGATCGAGTCAGTTTCGCTAACCGTTTTGGGGGAGTGTTCAGTACAGTCGCCATCTTTTCCCGTCGCGGTTGGGAATGTAAACATTGATAATTTCGGTTCAGTATTCATTGAACCTACATCATGGCCGCTGCCTGTGGTTGATGTACTGGCTCCTGATACTGTCGATGTGTTACTAAGGTTACCTGTCATGGAAAATACATTTCAAGTAGAATGACAAAGTCAGTAACAAGGCTAAGGTGACAAGGTCAGCAAAGGTCGAGGTCAGTAAAGATCAAGGTCATCAAAGGTCAAGGTCAAATGACAAGGTCAGTAAAGATTAAGTTGAAAATGCATGCTGATCTTGGGCAAAATGCGGTTCATTGGTGCTAACACTAACTTACAATGCACAATATACACTGTAGATCATCTGTAAGCATTACGTGTGCCACCATAGATTACAAAATACTCACTAATCCTTGATCCTGTTGACGGCAATCTCTCTCTTGGGGAAGACGTATCCTGTTAAATGATACAAATAGGTCATGAACCACTGTATTCCTTCCATGTTCATGCAATTGGCCTTTCTGAGGTTGCGCACAAAAAATGGTAACCAGTAGGCAGCGCGCAGAATCATGGGAATGTTTTAGGGGACGGCATATTTTTTTTCAATATGGCGGAAAACTTAACAAACTCTCTTGAAAAAAACAGACCGAAATGTGACAACAATTATACTTCCTCATGTTTTTACGAAAAAGGCAAAAGAGCCCTTTAAAAAAGCCCCATGATTCAGCGCGCGTCCTACTCATTAGCAGCTTTCTGCGCAAACTCCGAAAGGCTCATGGCTAATCCAGTTGTCTAAAGAAGAAGCGATTCCCCTACATCCTTTGAATAATAACCGCGCCGCGCCGCGCCCCAATAGCACGCCGGGTAAGAATAAACTGCGTCATGCACTTACCGCGCCAGTTAAACGACGAGGTACAGGTGGAAAATTCTACAAGGCAAAAAGAAAAATGATGTTTTCACTCTCTTGAAACTAAACTGGGGTATAAAGATTCAGATCTTAAAAAAATGGAGAATTAATCCTTACCTTTTCTTGTGGAAGATCTTTTGGAGCTGCGAAGAAACATCAAAATCAACGGTTATCACCATCATCATCATAATCATCATCATCATCATCATAATCATTAACATCATCCTCATCATCATCACCACCATCACAATCATTATCACCACCATCACCATCATCATCACCACCATCACCATCATCATTATCACCACCATCACCATCACCACCATCATCATCACCACCATCATTATCACCAACATCACCATCATCATCACCATCATCATTATCACCAACATCACCATCATCATCACCACCATCATTATCACCAACATCACCATCATCATCATCATCATCATCATTATCACCATCATCTTTATTATCACCACCATCACCATCATCATCATCATTATCACCACCATCACCATCACCATCACCACCATCATCATCATCATTATCACCAACATCACCATCATCATCATCATCACCATCATTATCCCCATCATCATCACCACCATCACCATCATTATCACCACCATCATCATCATTATCACCACCATCACCATCATCATCACCACCATCACCATCATCATCATTATCACCACCATATCATCATCTCCATCATCACTATTATCATCTTCATCACCATCACAATCAATCTCATAAGTTATTTTTATAGATTTCATCCTCGATCAGCACTAGAATGGCGTCCTGTAATAGTAACCTAAACACTGACCCAAACGCTTTGTTTATCAACTATAAGTAAAGACCCACTTCAGACGTCGAACTCAACTTGTGCTAAATCGTTTTTGGAACAGTTCAAAAGCCCGCAAGTCAAAAAAGCAGAACCCATAGAGAAAATTCGACGAGAATTCAATTTCCATATTTATTTTTCTATTTTCTAATGATTAAAAATAACATTTTAAATTCTTACGTTTTCCTTTCCTTCGACCGCCTGCTCCCAAAGACACGCTAGCTGATCGTGCGTCTGGATACTGCGAAAGTGGTAAATTTGAGGGCGTATCGTACGTGGCATTTGAACCTACAAAAAGAACGATTATTTTTGAAGAGAAAATTCTACATAACTATAGAAAAGTAGCAAATTCAAAAGGAAAAACACAAGTTTGGTTCAGAAGGGTTAACTGAAGACAATCAAGCATCAATCAATCAATCTTTTACCGAACCATGAAAGAACCTCTTTAATTTCTCAACATATGCATCCTCCCGCAAAAAGGAAATCCGTCCACGGTACAAGGAAAGTTCGACATCTGAACTGAGCCGTTCGTCACTCACACAAAATCAGTTCTTGTGCTTTCGTTAAATTTTTTCAGTCAATAAAATTAGTCACATCGCTAATGAGTCCCTGAGCTTAGTCATATCCAATGTAGATCAATGTAGGTCTTGTGTAGATCTTAAGGAACACGAGGAAGGGAAAAAAGGGGAAGGTCGGGGAAGGAGAAAGAGGCTTATTTGTCCCAGTCTCCCTCTACACTGGTTTTACATAGGAATCCCAAGCTCTCTTTACAAACGAGAGTCGAGAAAGGTAGGCGGAAACGAAGGTGCAGCTAGTCAATGAATTCAGGGCACTTTACCTTCACTCTGATCATCACCGCCAAGCCCTGTATCTCCTACCATCGGTTCATAAAACTGCTCACTTTCATCGTCCTGAGAAAAGTCTTGGCCTGCTTCTTGGCGATACTGATTCTCATAAAAGTCTTCTTCGTCATCTGGACCTTTCACGTCAACATAATGACCATCGTTATCTTCAGTAGATGACTTGGTCATATCCATATAGAAGTCGTCGCTTTCTTGGACATCTGATCGGTTGGCATCTATGTAGCCATGGTTACTATCTTCATTGGGTGACTTGGTCATATCCATATAGAAGTCGTCGCTTTCTTGAACATCTGGACGGTTGGCATCGATGTAGCCATGTTCGTTGGCTTCTTGGTTTTTCTCATACTCCATTTCGATGTAGGCTGGCTGTGACCACAGTTGTACATTGATATAGCCAGGCGCCATTTGCAGGTATTCTGCATCTTTTTCTTCCATAGATTCGTAAATACCTTCTTCTTGCTGTCCCTGCAAATCCAATTTATTTATAGTTTTCGTCTTTCGATATCTCAGTTAGAGCGGTTTTTGTATGAGTGGGAAACCATGCGGCAAATTCGTGGTCGTACTGTAACCGCACTCTACGTTACCGTAGCCGTAACTACGCGTTCTGATTGGATGAATTACTGGGAAACAATGGAAAGCCATTTCAATGCTACAGCATGTCGTACCGTGTATGTGCTGTAAGTCAGTACCGCATGTTTCCCACTCATACGAAAACGACTCTAATTTCACGCTGACTACAGTTACGAAAGGCTGATAAAAGTTCAGGAACAGCTCGAAACTTTGCTGACATGTGATAGCGAGCCAACAAATCGAAACCGAGACCCCAGAGATGAGAGGCAATACAAGTGCACAAAGGTTATGTAACTCAGTTCCAAGGTTGATACTTAAATCCACAACTACGTTATATTTGAAAAAAAATATATCAAGCAAATGAGCCACCAATTAGATATTTTTAAACCGTTTTTTCGTGTGTGATTAATAACTGATGAAAATATCAGTGATAAATAAGTGATAAATAAAGAAACAAGCAAACAAACAAATAAATAAATAGATAAATAAATAGGTGATAGAAAACATTGGTAAAACTTCTGTGACACGTGCCAAAAAGCGCGGGAAAACCAGCGACGCATGCGCAATACTCTGCTCTCGAAGGAAGGTTTTCTTTCTTCTTCCATTTTATTTGTGCAAAAGAAACATCCCTCAGTTCTTCTCTAATTATTCTCTGTAAGTATTAACCTAACCTGGAATGTTAGTATCTCGTCAGCTAGCTCTTCATAACCGCCATTTGAAGCTATTTCATTTGGTTTCATCCCTCGACAGTTCTTCATCTTGGACGCCTCGGAGACTCCAGGACATTGAAGAAGACAGTCTTTGGTTAAACGAGAGAGGCCAAACGCTGCAGCAAAGTGGAGTAATGTTGGATGAAGAGAATCAGCAGGCTCTATGCAGGATATAACGGTAAATAGAAACGATTAATTACTTAATAATTTAAGTTAAATAAGTCTCGTGTGAATTCTTAAATTATCATTTAGTTTAGTTGGGGTTATTAATTCATTTTTCTGTTCCGGAAACAAAAATTTATCAATACTAAAATAGTCGAAAATAGTTGAACGAGAAAAGAAGTGAGACTTTTTGCACAAAATTTAGGTAAAATTTCTGTAGAACTTTAACTTTATATTGCGCGCCATCTTGCATAAATTATGAGTCATGAGATAAATTTTCACAGGGGAGGGGAGGGGAGGGACTGAACAGACTATTCTTAACTCAACATCTTTCAATTCAACATCAATAAAAAAATGATTTAGTTATTAAGTTTATTGTACCCCATAATTTACATTCTGCGCATGATTTGAATAATATAATATTATTTAGAAAATAAATTAAAAGGGTATGTGGTATTTCTTCATAAAAAGTCAATATCATCATTATCATTGATCATCATCGTCATGTCATCATCATCATCACTAATGTCAACAACAAAACAAGCTTAAATTCCCTCTCACCTTTTCCGATACTGTCATTATGAAGGCCTAGTAGACTGAAGCCTTTTGGCATATTTCGTTTAAATGTTACCGCCAATGCATCATCCAGCGCAGAGATATCTGACGGCGATATCCCTAGTGACTCACACATAAATGTCACTGGGTCTCCTGTGTAGTCTCGTAAAATGTCGGCAAGAATGTCTTCTCTTGATAGAAATTTAAATGGCATACTTCCTACGATTCTGGACCCTTCAAATGTTCTGTGTCGCACATGTATTTTGACGTGTTCGACTGGATGGTAAACTACAACAAAAGCAAGAGAGAAACTCTGATATATAGATATATACTCTACAAAATAGCTTTAAAAATATTATTTCGCTCGTACTTGATTGCTCAAAGAGTATTTTATTTTTTAAATTACAAACAATATCATTTGTAGTCCTGATTTTAAATTATGTTTTGTCAAGCTAATCCGAGGTACACTGGCGGGATTTGAACCTGTGACCTAGGCTAGGTCACAGGTTCAAATCCCGCCGGAAGCTCATGATCAGATACCCCCTACCCCCTTCTCCCCCCAAATTAGCTTTATTAGAATAATTTACAAATCAATCTTAATAAATAACCAAGCACAAAAAAAACACCTTATAATTAAATTCTTCAAAATTTACATACTTGGAGCTTCAACAACTAATGTACAACTGTTAATTTTGTTTGCTTTGACGTCCATCTTGGTACGCTTGCATCCTTTGAATTCTGCATGGTAGCTTCCTTTGTCAGACAGGTTTGTGTTGAAAATCAGAACTATTTTTTCTTTGGACTAAAAATAATAATAATATGTGTTTTTAAAATCAACACTATAAAAAGGAATAAGGGTGTATAAGACTACTTATCTAAAAAAAATAAAATGATAAAATCAAAAATTCAAATAAATTCATAGTTAATATTATTTATCATTTTTTTCTGGTCTGGTATCCTAAAAATTGTGCGCTCTGATTGGCTGTTTGAGCAGGTGGTATTTTCTCAGTGTTTGCCCTTGGTCTTGTATCGTGATGTCATCAGTGTATGCGCATGAGATAACGGATGCAAAACAAGAAGAAAAGTCATTAGGACGAAAATAAATAAATAACTTACCGTCCTAAAGTGGGTCTGGATAGGGAAAAACTGTCCCCTTGGCCTTGCAAATAAACCTCTGTCTAACGGCCTCAGTCTTTATATTCAAGACCTCGGGCATAGTTTTTCCTTATCTGGACCTCCTGGCGTGCGGCCAGTAAATATCATAAATATGATTCATAAATAACTAATGTTTTACTTACATTATACTGTGCCTTGTTTGGAATTACTGTTAACAATTTCAGTTCTAAATTAAAAATCAAAAAAATTGAGATAAAATAAAAAAAAAGAAAGGTACAAAGGTAAAACATCATGGAAACTACTCATTATAAAATCCCAACAGTGAGTTAACAATTGCCACTTGGTTCAAGTCTAACTTAGGAACACATAATTTTTTGTTCCTCCTCAATGTTAAATTTATATAAATATAGAACTTTGACAGTAGATGGATCAGTTTTTGTCTTATTTAAGGTGCGTCTTAGGAAAAATGCATCTTATTTTCTCCCAATCATATAAATGACCCTAATGTGTTTATTACCTTGTCCTTCATGATCTGTATCAATTCCAGATTCTGATGAATACATGCTGTAGAAATGAAAATAATTATAATTACATTCATCTATCATACATCTAGTCTCCTTTGCAGCCATTCTTAGTGTCGGTCTCAAAATCCCTCCCCCCCAACAACGGCTGCTTACTTCAGCAAGACATTCCTTTCCAATGGCTTTACCAATCACGGATCTAGTTCTAAAATCGAGAACTGAATCATTGATTTGAATTTTAGAGAAAAGCTGTTGGCTTATTTTATTATATTTGGCAAGAAATCAACAGGGCAGCCTGTCACAGGCCTTTCTCCTGATTGGTAAAATCGAACAATTGGAAAGGAATGTCTGGCTGCAGTAAGCAGCCGTTAGTGGAGAGGGATTTTTAGACTGACGCTAAGAACGGCTGCATCGGAGACTATCATGCATCACATATATATCAACGTAATATTGGCTGATATTTTCTAAACATTGACCTCAGTCAATTTTCCTTTTTTTGTCATTTCTGAAATATCTTTTCCTTTTCCTTTCCTCCTCTCTCTTTTCCTTTTTCTTTCTTTATAATAATAATAGCACTTTATTTCTTAGAAACAAATTATTAATTAATTACAATATAATAAAAATATATTTCAATAATTAAAATTAATTTGTATATACATTATTCAAGAAAATCTAAGGAAATTAGTAATAACTTATTAGATATTATTAAATAGATATCTTTTTCAAAATATGTTCTTATAATGCTCAATCTTAATACGTGGTAATATAAAATAGCTTCTAATTATTTTCTTCATAATTTCTCATTCCATTTAAGGAACTAATTTTTAATTTTTTTTTGCTTTTTTATCCTATTATCTATTAACTTCCCTATCCTCCTTTTATTTTCATTTTTCTCTTTCCTATTGCGTAATATCTATTACATCATGACGTGTGTCTTTCTGTAACAATTTCCTGTATATATATATATATATATATATATATATATAGGAATGAATTGGCTTCACACAATTTGGGAAAATCCCCTCTAATGATCATGAGAGGATCTATATTTAAAGGTTGAGGGCTCAAAATAACAGCCTGTCAACGGTTAATGGTCCAGCTAAATTTGGTACTTGACCAGTCAAATATGGAAGAAAAAAAAAATTATATACTGGACATTTTGAACGGACATCTTGACCAATCATATTTGAAAAAAAAATGTATATACCGGACATCTTTACCGGCGTACGTAAGACTGGCTGTTATTTTGAGCCCTGACGTACATAAGATTGAGGTCAGCTCCCATCCCCTCTGATTCAATCATTTATTGATCATTAGCTCACTAGTAAATATTATGATTGATAGATTAGTGGTTAGAAGTAAATATTATGCTTTAAGCATAATTTTCTTGATTTCTCTGGAAAAATCCAAAGTTAAAAATACACGTTATTATATGTATAACATGAAAGTATAATTAAAAGTGAAATAATCAAGTATAATGAAAGATCAAAATAAAAACAAAAAATTATGTAAATATCCAGTGTGTTATATTTTTATAACTTAAACAAAAATAAAATAATTAAAATCAAATCTTTAATAAATTTACTAACTTGATTAAATCATACAAAAAATTAGAAAATTCTATTTATCACAATGCATACAAAATAATTCTTAAATTTCATTGGCAGTTCTTTTGTTCTCCTACTGGCAAAATGTACAGTAAAAATTCAATATTTAAAGTCCTTTGAAATAATTTTTATTCCTAGTAATATTACTAATAATAATGAAGTTATTATTCAGAATTTCAAAATAAAGAAACCACAACTTCAAGGAAGATTAAAAATGTCCAAAATAACCAACTTTTGAAATTAAATATTAAATAGTTACTATGCTAAAAATAATAGTTTTTCTCGAAATTGTATCCAAGATTACAATTTGTTTACTAGGTCATTTCAAAAGGCTATCCAATCATACAGAATTACGATCAGAAACTTTTAAAACAAGAGAATGTGCGATTTATTGAGAAGAAATTTAACGATAAAGCATCTGAATGTTCTGAAGCATCGTACTAAAGAAATGTATTGCTGTTATACTTTTCATTCCCGGTATGAGCTCTGTCATTGACAATATAATGTCGGTCAAGCATCCAGATGTATATCATTCATTGTTTATGGATTACATGCAAACCACCTATCTTTTATCTGTTAGCTTATGTTACAACTTCCTGTTCCTATTTTGTGACCTTGCGTGTCTGATTCTGTGCTAACAGCAAAAGTGTGACATATCATCTCTGACACAAACTTCTATGATCTAATGAGCCAGCAAATTGTATTTAGTTGAAAGGGAAAGACTGTATCAAGTTACATCAAATATCAAATACCATTGTTAACACTGAAATTGCTGCTGATAAATAGTTTTTCTTTGGGTTCTCCAACTTTCCTTGACCCTAAAACTCATCCTATTAATGCTAAATTCCAATTTGATCCATGAATTTGCAAGGCCTGACTTAGATAGAAAGCCAAGAGGTTGAATTGTTTCACAGGGTTGGATAAAATTGAAGATTAATTATTCATATATACATGCTTTTAATTATCTATCAATCATTAATTCAATTACTAAGGTTAATTCCTAGAGGAAATACTAATACTTAAATCAGCAGTTTTTAGTAACAATCTACATTTCCATTTCTAATACTTATCCTCACTCTCCCCTCCTCCCCCTCGTCTAACAGTCTCCTTATTCCCACTTAATCTTGTATGACTGATATTATGTTACAAAAGAATGCATTTCATCAGCAAAAAATATCATAAGAAAGGAAAGATGACTAAAAGTCCCCAATAAAGAGGCTGATAGCAGGGGGAGGGGTCTGGGGGGTCCGCATCCCCCCAATATTTTCAGTTGTTGGTATATATTAAAAATTTCAGGGCTGTTCCTAGCTAATACATATAGTGCATTTTAGAATATAGCCCCTCCCCCCCCCCCCCCCCATGTTTTTGACTTTAATGGCCTGCCAATATATTTGGCCTTGCTAAATTTGGTGGAAACAAATGAACAGTCTTGTATTCTGGAATCTAATGCAAAAAATCTTTGAAAGCCGATTGATAGAAAAAAGATAGGCAAATCATGAATATTTCAAATTTGAATCAAAGTGAAGATAAAATTTAATCTTTGTAGGAAAGGAAAGAAATTATCATTTCTAGCTTGCATTTAGAAAGTGGCAAAGACTTATCTATATCATGGTTTATAAATATCCTAAACTTTCCACTTCTACTTCTACTTAATCTACCAGCCTGTTGCTCAGCCTTACGGAGGGGCAGAAAAATAACCTGACTTAATCATGACTTGTAATTCTACTTTTTGAACAATAAAGCAGTTAGTATATACATACATATACAATGAAAATCATGCCAGAATTTGATCAAATGCAAATGTAATTACATTACTTATGAAAGGAAGTTTAAGGGAATCATTTCCAGTGCTGATCATGTGATAAAAACAAAACTTCATATAATTCAAAGTCTTAAATATTTTTTTAGCTTACCATTGTCCTATATAGAATATTTATTCTCCATACAAATATGAATTATATAAGATTGAGTAAGGATCATCCGTAATTCTTTAATATTTTTATAGTCGTATTCATATACGCAAGTAAACATCTTAACAATAATAATCATTATTGGCGACATCGATGTGGAAATATTCCAATATATCGTGACCATTCTTCAAGATTACTCGCTAGTCCATTAGGTTTCACTTCAGTTTGACTTAACGAATCGTGATCAAAACTTTGACATCTTTCAAAGACGTCACCTCTAACGTTACACTCGAGCTACAAGTCCAACCTTGTAGTCTGTTACTTCTCACCACTTTTTACAAAAAATAATACCATCTTATAAGACACAAATCACGAGCAGTATAGTTGACTAAAGTAACAAAGTTTTGAAGCTTAAATTTTTGACTAAATCCAGTGACTTGACAAGGAAATGTAAATAAATCTGCAATGGTATTTATTTTACTTCCGGGTACTCGATATCATTAGCTAATTTGATAAATGCTTTCGCAACTTGACAACGAATAGGCCCAAAAACAAAGCATTTCAAAACATTACAGTACAGTATATTAAGTAGAGCCAATAGTTTTTGGTTCAGAACCTTGTTTAAAGTTTTCGAGCTCGTTAATTTTCAATTCTTATCAAGGGGTCTTGTTTAAGACACGCCAGGGCAGAGTTTGCGAGCTGGTCGTCGAGACCCTTGTTCGTTGGAATTTCGTCTTATATCACATTTTAGGAAGAACAAAAATGCATTCTTTGTAAACCACGATATGAAAGCGCAACTTGAAGTACCTCTCAGACATTCCACAAGACGGTCAACAAAAATATAGCGTCTGTGTTCCTTGGGATTTATGAAAAGAGAAGAGATGGCGCTTACCTTCAAACTTCGGAACAACAGACCTTGGTTCAAAGCTTCAAAAACTCGTAAAACAATCTCTAGCCCCTGAAAATTGAATTGGTTTAGGAATCCCAAGTTAGGAAACCATGTCTTTGGAGTTTCATAAGCCGCTTTGAAGGTGGAACGTTGGAACGGGCTGAATCTGTCGAACCTGACCAGCTAGGAATGATCGCTGAAGATATTGTTTATCCACTACCTTATTTGGGAGTATGACATATTTCTAAGGGATGTCCCCAGGATTTTTGCTTGATGGTTCTATTTTAAAAACAGTTGGTAAAGTATTTCGTATTTCCTGAACATTAGACCCTGGCAGTGAAATAGGTCCTTTTCAGCAAGAAGAAATTTGTTAAATGCATTAGAATTTCTTGTGAAGACTAATTTTATCGTGATGTCACGCAGCTAGTTTCAAATAGAATTGCGTTACCAAATGTCACGCTGTGAATATCATCGTCCCTGAGCAAAATATGTAGTCTCAGGACTCGACAGATTTTGCATTGATAACCGTTGGAGAGTAAGAAATTCATATCAGTGTAATAAATACATGATTTGTCATACCTGCAACTGCGCGTCACGCAAATTTGAGGAATCGGACAAAAAATGGGAAATTATTCATGTCATTCCAGAACGCTACTTATTTCGACTTGTTATTAGAGCACAAACCTTTGCGTAATCAACTCTATCCGAGTTCGGCCACTATAGGTGCTGTACTGTACTCTACGACATCAAGTCAATGTTGTTCCCAGGATATCCGGAACCAGTGATGAAACAGTTACAACGAAAACTAATTGACGCGCGCGGTCTATCTTATTTCAAGAAGTGGCATCACATGTGAGTACACTATTTTGTCTCTCCCTTGATTCGAGGATTTTTCTACGGGTTCTCTGGTTTTCCTCTCTTCTCAGAACTTGAGCAGTGCCCTGACTATTAAGATGAGCTCAGGGGTTATCGATAAAATTAGAAGGTTTTGAAGTAGTAGTCTAGGACACTTATGCCTACCGGTCACTGGAATCTGTTGCTGCGCAATTTGTTATTTCAGGAATATCTCTACCATCAGGGTCCATGTCATGTAACATGTTCTTGCAGACCTCCAAGTAGAATTAAGAACGAATTACTAAAATTCTTTACTTTGCTTGCTTTCAAAACGCTTATAGCTTAATTACTATCACGTTTTCTTGCTCAACGTGTGAAACAGTGACGTAGTTAGAGAACAGTATAGGCAGGCATTGCAAAGGATGAATAGAGCCTCAAGAGTGCACGAGTACTGTCATGCTGTTACAAGTCGTTCCCGGTTACGGAATGTTAGCCTTTAAAAACCGTAATCAGTCTCCTTTTAAATTCACTAGATATCTTTAAAATGACATGTCTGTACAGACTCGGCTTCCTTGCGCGCTTTGGAAACCAGCTAAATGTCCGCGCGCATCCTAGAGAAGGATTTTATGTTGGGCACTGACGCAAGGCCCCATTAGGTTTGTGTGTCTGCTATTTCAAAAAAACCTCGAATATCGAATACTGCATACTGAATAGTGCATTCCAAGACCAAAGGGTATTGTGGGTCTTATTAATTTGAAATAAAAAGTAAATATACAGCGATTTGCTCTCTGTATGTAGCTAGTATATTGTTTCGGATGGAATGCACTGAAATAAAATAAATAATTCTTTATTTTACTTTAGACAATATTACAGAAGACCCAAAATGCATTTTTGCGTTTGATCGCATTACCATCGTCTTAGGTAGGCTAAAATAAGTAGTCTCCAAATGACTATTGCTGTATGCCGGATCTTCGCATTGCCCGGTGATACGTGATACACCTGAAAACTGGAACCCGTTGGCGAAAATCGCGTCACGGCAAACGAGAGGTCTGAGAGGGAACTGATATAGAAATATTTGGTACTACAGCTAGAGATATTAGATTGTTGAACCAAGGTCCGTTTAAAACGCATACGTTTTACATAAAAAATGTGGCCTGGCGCGTTAATAATTTTCGTGCTTGATTGCACATGGGACCGGAAGTCGATTGGTTAATCATCCGGATCATAATTGATGTTGAATAAACGTTCTCGTCACAGATTACACAACGAAAAATATGCGTAACATTTTTCAGGCCTCTCCAGTAACAAAGGAAGTACAAAGTTGTTTTTATTCAGATCGACGACTGAATCTGAATCAAACTTGGCAGTGAAAAGTATTGCTTTGGATGTTTGCTGACGCAGAGATTGATCGATGCTAGAACGATCCGTGAACACCGAGGGTGGGGTGACTGGGGGAAATTGCTCCATAGATTTACCAGGTAGATACAAGCTTAAACGAGAACTACTATCACCTTACTCAATAAGTGCATTATTGGGAAGGAGGTTGGGTGAGAAAAGTGCAATTTTTTTCTACAAGCCCCAATTAGCATGCCCAGTTTTTTGGGAATCCTGGTTTATTGCCAACATTTTGTAGATTTATCAATTTTTTTCGAGATGCTGTCCCTTTCAGGGCCATTAAAATTTCAAGCCCCCATTTTCTCACCCACCCCCCCCCCCCCTCCTCCTAGAAATAACAGTCCCAAGGCCCAGTTCAAATGTTGAACTTCACATGAGCAAACTCACTTCAATGTCATTATAGGTTCAGCTCATGAGAAGATCGGCATTTGAATAGTGCAGGATCAATTGCAACATAAGACAAACAGGTGAAAATTACTTTTATCACACGAAAGATCCTCATGCTTTTCAAACTCTTCGGAAGTATTTTAAAACATGTTCAAAGAGATACATAGACTAAATTTGAAAATGTGCTTGTTTTTTTTAATGCCCAGCAGATAATAAGAATGACAAATGGAATATAATGGACAATGGAATCTCTACCACTATGAATGAATATATCATGCAATTCACATCATTTCTCTAACAACTATGGTACAGTACCCCCTGACCCACCCAACTGCAGTAATATCTTGAGAAGCAATGTTTCTTAGGCATAAATATTTGATTTTTCAATAACTCTTGTTTTCTACTGAATGGATAAAGACTATAAAAACAGGAAGCCATTTCAATGTTATGGCATAAATTCATTATCCCTTATCAATGGGAAAATGACAAGGAATTGTGGTAACAATAATCTGAGTATCATTATTAGGCTATTATTTACACAGCATTCCAATTTTGCTGGTCATTATTTATCACCTAGTTGGGTCGCAGGATTTAAGTGAGGAACAGGGGCTTCAATAGAAGCTGGCTACAGACGGTCAATTGCCGGGTACTTAACTTTATACCACCAGGTATTTTACGAATCAGTCTCAATAAACAAAAAGTAAAACTATTGGAAACAGACTCCTACATTTGAATCCCACCTGTCTACTTCAAATATTGAAACCCCTGGAGGAATCAGCTGTACATTGACAAGTACCAATGGGGGAGGGGGCATTATACAAATGAAATAGTATCAACCCCTGGTAAAACTATATAAAAAAAGGATAGTGCCTCTCAAGAGGGCCAGTTAATCTTTATGTAGCAATAGAAAATCTCACAACACCTCACACCCCAGGTGATAAATAATGACCTGTCCCTAAATCATATTAACAATTCGCAGACTAACATCGTTCTGTAATAGCAGTTTCTGGTTCAGTGTATATAAACAAGTTACAGTGCACATGCAAACAGCTACTACTATTCACTTGATTACAAGCAGCTGGTAGTGAATAATTAAGGTTATTTTCATAAACATGCGAACTCTGTAGTTGCGAGCTGCCCATTGGAATTTGGCTTTTCACTGTCTCCATTAATATTTTTTCAAAAGTACCAGACCGATTATTTTTGATTGGTGGAAGCAAAACACTAAATTTCAGCGTGCAGCTCACATCCATCGAGTCCGGATGTTTATGAAAATCACAGTAAAACTAAGAAACTAAGAAAAAAATTTAAAGCCTTTCAATGGCAAACAAGCTTTTTCATAAAAAGGAAAGTAATTTGACAAATATGTCAAATGTCAAGCGTGAACAAATGAATATAATTACTCAAACTTAATGTATCCAGTCCCAGATGGATAGCTAGAGCTATAGGTAGTGCTATCACTGCTAGTGACCCCATAGTTAGATGTAGTAGTGTATGAAGGATTGTCGGTAGTGTAACTGGAAGCAGTAGTGTATGTGGCAGCGGTGTTACCATTGTATGCTGTGAGGTAGCTGGATGCATAATTGGTAGGGGCTGCAACAGCAGGTGTGGGGGTTTTAGCAGCATAGCTTGTGGTTCCATAACTTGGTGTGGAAGGGTAAGCTGTGCTACTGGAAGCCTGGTTACGATACCTTGCATTTTGTTCCAGAAGCACCTCATTAGTAGCCTTAAGATCAGACACTTGCTTTTGAAGATCACCGAGCTGACGCCTCAAGGATTCATTCTCTTCCTTCAAGTGACCATAATCAGCATCACCATATGAATCTCTGCGACGCTTCCTTGGATAATCATCATAACCACCATAAGCACCTGGAGGGCCATATCCTCCCTTGTCCTCTTCAAAGCTGTGTCGAAATTTACAAGAAGACCCTCTGGTACATTTATTATTGAGAAAGTCTTTGCAGATAGGGTCTCCTCGGTTTGCTCTTGTGGGATAGCCATATCCTGGCCCTCTCACTGGTGCTGGGGGTCGTCTCATTGGAAGCTGACCTGTGCGAAGGTAGACTTTTTCCTCTGTATTTGAAATATGCATGTACTTGCATGTCGAGCGGCTGCATTTTCCATTCTGGAAGTCACGACAAATCATGGGACCACTTTCTATTTCTTTACCCAAACCATCAGGATGGCTAAACTTGCACTTTCCTCCTCTATTGCACACACCACGTTGATAGTCTCGGCAGATTTGAGAATCATGTCCTTGTGCAGATCCAGGACTGGATTCATTTTCATTGTTATTTGTGTCGCTGAGCTGTTTTTCTTCTTCTATTGCTGCTGGTTCTGACATGACTTTATATAAGTACCTTCTATCTCTGAGCTGATAAATGAATGCGCTTCTTCGACTTGTTGAGGGGCTGCCGCTGCTGCGCTTCTTGCCGCAAAGATGTCTGCTGCTATCCTGATCTTAGCACGAGCTGCTGTTTGCCGCTTTGTCGCACGCCGCAATGGAAGCTGCACAGTACAAAGGCGCAAAATGAGTGTTAGCTTTGGCACAAAACAACATAAAAAAAATCTTAAAAATATATAATCAAATAAACTAAAAAATTCATCTAAATTTAACAGGAAGAAAATCAGATACCAACATCGATATCTAAGTATTCTAACAACTTCATTAAATTTGATAAAAGATAACATGAAATCAAAGGGCAAAAATGATAAAGAAAGTTAGATAATGGAGTATTGAAAAGTGAAATTATAAATTCACTTCCTAGCTAAGTAACGGCACTCCCAAGAATAATATATTAGCTTATCAAGTCGAAATAGTTAAGTACACAAATAAAATAGATAAGGAATTTTAAAGATATTAATTTGCTTCACAACTAGCCTAATATCTACCAAAATGTCGTGGCTTCAAAGAAGTTTTTCAGCTAAGTTTACCGAGACTCAAACGACATGGCAAACAATCGTCAAGCTTTCATAAGCGTTAGATTTCAATAAAGCAATGGTTTTAAGCGAGAAAATCGCGCATACTTTGCCTGATTCCTTTGCTAACTGTTTTCGTTACTTCCTTTTTGTGTTTTTGTCAGGTTTTGACAACAAAAACACGTAAAACTGGTGGAATTTAAAGCGATATTTCCTCCTGAACTCCTAATGAGGATGACAAGATGGCCGCTTCATACACCGCACGCGGTTCGTGCGCATTCATTAACCAAATATGGTCTTCATAACCTTATACGGATAAGGAGGCTAAAAGCCTTACACAACACTGTTACTATAACAACCTTTATGTTTCTTTGTAAAACTCATAAAACGTAGTATTATTATTCTAATATTAATATTTTATCAATAATTCTGGATAAAGGCCGTTTTGGGGAGCTAATTAACCAAAAACCAACCATGGGATCTTTCAGAAAGTAAAGCAGAATGAAAATTATGAAACAACTCACAATGAAAATTATCTATAAAAAGTTGCAGCTAAAACCAGTAAAGAATAATTTACTAAATGAGCATAATATGAAAAATATTTTTTAGTAAGATTTGAATACCGTAACTTTTTTAGAGTTTTAAAGAACTATTTTTTTGTTGGGGGAGGGGAGGGTGAAAGTCCATGTACAGACCCTTGTCACGTGACACAACAGCATGTGGAAAACAAGACAAGATGGCGGACGACAGTTCAGAAAAAACAGCCGAAACAACAATCGATAAACAAGAGATAACGGACAATTTAGAAAAAGAAAATGACGAATCTGAGAAAAAGAATGACGTTAGCGTATCAGAACCTAGCAATGATTTAGAAAAGCAAGATTTGGATACCGAAAACGCGGTTGAAAACGAATGTATTTCTGAAGAAAGTCAAAGTCCTTCTGCTATAGAAAATAATGTTCCGATAAAAACCGGCTTTTTAAGATCTTTTATTGAGAAAAAGAAGGTACTTCAGGGTTCAGACGTCTTGGAAGTTTCTGAAGATAGCAATGGGTGAGTAATACGTTTTAAGTTTTATTCATCAGTTCTATAAAATAAAGTTGAAGCTTTATGGTGTGTTGGCTGAAGCTATACCCTTTAAAGAGGACGCTAATTAAATTAAGCTGCAGTCACGCGACCCAAGAGGTTATTGTTTAAAATGAATGGATACTCCTTCGAAATGGAGTGTTGATGGAGAAAAGGGGGTGAACTTCATAGATGGGATCACTATATAGTTGTAGTGAACTTTGTGACTTTCTTGGATAGTAACACAGATTTTGAAATGTCTAAATCTGAGGGTGGTTTTTGGGTTTACATCTAGAGTGGGGGTTGAAGGTGGGGAGGGGGGGGGGGAAGAAATGGTATTGTGAACAAGGAAGCAGCCACTCACTCCAATGATTTATCGGGAAGCACTGCTGCAATACAGTCTGTAGCGGTGAGAGCACTTGCCTCTCACCAAGGCGACCCGAGTTTGAGCCCCACTGGGCTTGGTGTCGTATGTGAGTAGAGTTGTTTGTTGGTTCTCTCCTGTGCTTCAAGGCTTTTTCCGGGTTCTCCAGTTTTTCCTTCCTCCTCAAAAATCAACTTCTAAATTCCAATTGGAATGAAGTGGAGGAAGAGCCACTTGGTGGACTCTGCTGTTAATTCTCATTTATTTTATTTATTTTTATTTTTTATGATAACACTTGAATTTTGTGATTTTGTGTTACTCTGTAAATTGTATATGTTGTAGGTATGTTTAGCATATCAGTAAAATTGACCCTAAATGGTTAATCTTTTTCATTCACACAGATCAAAAACAGATAAAACAGATGAAACCTCAAGTTACCAAGAAGAAACAGACAAAGCTACAAGTCTTTGTAAATGGCAAGGTTGCAATACAACCATAATCTCACGATCTGAACTTTCACAACATGTGCATCAAAATCATGTCGAACCAATGGTGGTCCAAGATGTCTTTGTTTGTCTCTGGCAAGGATGTAAAGTATTCAATAAGCCAAGCTGTTCTCACTCATGGCTTTCAAAACACATGAACAGTCATACTGGCGACAAGCCATTTAAATGCATGATTGATGGATGCACCATGTCGTTTTCATCATGCGAAGGACTCTCACGACATGTTGCAGGACATTTTAATGAACCTAAACCTCCCAAAAGACAAAGAGGTGAACAAAAAGAAACTCCGAAAAAGAATTTAAAAAAGAGAAGAATGAAAGTCGTAAGGAAGAGACTTCCTCCAGCAGAAGGTTAGAATATATTTGATAATTGTTATAATTAGTTTACAACATTTCTTAGTTTTCACCCATGATTCAAGCATAAACATCAGCATTTACCTTTCAAGTGTTTCTTGACCGATGATCTGTTGACATGCAGCCACAAATACATAGTTAACAAATGGCTGACTATGAAATGTATACCGGTATGTGATCGTACCATACTCAGTATGGTACGATCATATATACATTTCATATTCCATCACCATACGCAAACAAACATTATCAAATGGCTGACTGTTACAACAAGTTACTAAAAAAAGATAGTGAAAATTTCAAAATAAATAGCTGGTCATGATCAATGGACAATGTCTACCAGCTCAGTTGATCAACTTCCCCGAAAGGGATTATGGGTCACTATTTTTGGTTAGCATTTTTGGAGCATTTCCCGAGTATACAATGTAGACTTTTTGTTGTTGATTGAAATAGAATTTCGCCATGAGTTCGACTAGCGTTTACAATTATTTAAATAAATAAAGAACTCCTATTTCATAAATTCTCTTGGTAGAACTAAGGGGAAATGCTAATCAAAATACGATGTTGAATCCTCAATTCTGATTGGTTGACCTTGAGTTTTGTTCTGAAAGTCAACTTGGCTGGTGGCCAATGACAATTCTCTGGCCAAATGCTCATAGGCCTGGCTGGTTACGATTCAATCTTATAATCAACTGGTCTTATGAGGCTGTTCCTGTCTGACCACTGAGTGGCCATTATATTTAGTCCTGTGTATAATTCATTCTCTCTTCTTTGATTTATTTAATCTGGCATGTATTTTCTCCCTTGTCTTTAGTAAAGGAAGACTTTGTAGATCCTCAGACTGTACAAAGCATTAAAAAGAAGCTCCCTCATATGATGCCTCTCTCATGTTATGAAATAGGAATCGATGGAACCAAGATTATGCTACATAGTAAAGTAAGTCTAATATCATTATACAAATACTCGGACTTTTGTTTAATATATACAGCTATTTCAAAAAGGTTGATGGGGCAAATAGCAAATGGCCACCGGTGATTGGTCTTCACTGATGGTGCTGGCCATATGCCATTTGGCATTCACCCATTTAACCATTTTTGAAATAGCTGTATTTCTATAGTAGTTTGCAAGTGGGGAATAAAGAATAAAAACAACAAAATAGATACATGTGTCAGGGTTTGCGTTAACACAGAGATCATGCATCTTAATGCAAAAAGCTAACAGAAAATGTATTTTGACAATTTGTTTGTGTCCCAGGAACTGAGAGCTTTGTTTCTTGCCATTTCTCCAAACTCCTTGCTTACAAAAAAATGCGCTCTAGAATCCCATCAAATATGTTAGGGACCCCAATATGCCCAGACACATGGGTCCTAGAACACACATCACAAAATCCTAGCGCAATCCCTGTTTGTGCTTGTCGAAATAGTTGGAAAATCATTATAGACAGACCTCATAATAATCCTTGTTTTATGAGAGCTGTGTTGGATATCTTTAGGTTTTCCCCTCAGATTCCCCTAAATTGATTAATTTTGTTGTTTTATTTCATGTTAGATTTTTGGTAAAAGGATAAATGAGAAGAGTGGTGAAACAGATGTTTTGTTACGCTGGTCACCAGATGAACTGTAAGTAGAACGAAAATAATAATAATAATGGGAGTTCTTATATAGCGCATTTCACATCGTCTCAATGCGCTTTACAATTTTTAACCAGTGGAGGACTTTACGGGCTGCATATTAAGGCGCTATTAGCAGCCTTGCAGCTTACAATCATGATTGAATTGTTAGTGATTAGTGTTATGCCTCCAAATTGGGGAAAAAAACAACAGGATCACTATTTCCAATACCCTGGAATAAGTCAGGGCACGGCTAACTCACAGATCGAACCCTGAAACAACCTCTGGGCTGATCTAAGTCAGGGCATGGCTAACTCACGGATTGAACCCTGAAACTACGCCTGGGCTGATCTAAGTCAGGGCATCACTAAACTAACAGACTGATAAATACTGAGGGAAGAAAACCAGAGAACCTAAGAAAAACCCTTGAATCAAGGGAGAGACCCAACAAACTCTAATCACATGTGATGCCGAGTCTGGAAATTGAACCCAAGATCCCAGAGGTAAGGCAAGTGCACTACTGCTACACACCCTTAATTGCAATAATACTATAAGGGATAGTGTTGCAACATATTTGTCCAATTTGTGCTTATAGTGTTCCTACTCAAAAAAGTTTTGTTTATATATTTTTTACCTATTTGTATATAGAATACCAGACGAATGGATTCCTTTAGAAGATTACGAGAAACATAAGTCAAGAACAATTAATATATCTTCACTTCCTAACGATGTAGTGGCTGATTTAGATCCTGCATTCTACAGAAGAATGTCTTACAGGAAGCATCCAAGAAAATGAGATTTGTTGCTGTTTATAACAGCAACCATAACAGCTATACTACCTGATCTTCTGCTGTCATAGTTATAAATCTGTCCTACTTTGATCATGATATCTGATCTTACTCATTGCCATTTCTGTTACATGTTACATGTGCCTTTCTTACTGTGGTTATACTTTTGTGCATCACGCTGTAAGATAGTTGATATAAACTGTATTTAAACCAAAACATTAATTTCTATCCATCTTGATTTCTAAAACTTTTGTACTAAAATCTCTTCAGAAATATTTATTCACTCAAGCATCTATTAAATCTGTAGTTAACTGTATTTAGCTTGTATGAATGGGAGGGTAAAAGGGGCTGTTTAATATCCTGCCCCCCCTCCCCCACTATTTATAATCAAGGAAAGCTATTGTGATATTATACAAGTGGGTGGGGTTGGATTGTCATGTTGGGCCAAGTTTTACGTCTTGTCTTTAATGTTCATTCTTATTACCAGATCTACCTCTGCGCAACTACTATAAGTAAGAAATGTATATGTGATCGTACCATACTGAATGGACTCGGAAAAAATTCCCATCTGGGGGTCAGAATTGTTTCTGAGTCCATTCAGTATGGTACGATCACATATACATTTCATATTCCATCATCATACGTAAACCAACATCATAATATAAGTAAAGAGATGATAACTAGCGGTAAGCTAGTGTGGGCTGCATCGGTGTTTCTAATGAAACAGTATGGATAAAAAGTTAAATTTTACACCGTAAAAAATAAGAGAGATCACTTACTGACGTTTCGGACGCTAGTCCTTCGTCCATACTGTTTCAAAATATAAGTAAGTGACTCAACGTTTGTGCTGAGATACTTGAATTAGTTGTGTAAAGTTGTGTGCTTCTGTCTTGGTTTCCCTTCTTTCACAACACCTTTGAAAAACTGTGCCAATTGTACTGATCAACAAACATCTAGTTGACCAAAACATCACGAATATTGTAAATGTTTTATAATGGTATCGGATTTAAATGTTATCCTGAATTTTAATACCAATAAAACAAATATCAAAGCATTACATTTCAAAGTGTTAACAATTATTTTCAATTTGCAATGCTGAACCTTCTGCTTAGCTCACAACATCTTGTCCGAATTTTAAAACAAAATCATGGGGAAATTTCTATTCGACTTTGTGCGTTTGAAAACTTCACATTTTACTGAACGATACCCTGAAACAATCTCTGGGCGGATCAAAGGCACCGCTAAATCACCGATCGAATTGGAATTTAACATATTAGGTTTTAAGGTTTGAGGGGAAAATTCTTTCATTTGCAGCGCTAATTTTAGTGTTTGCGCAATCGTGTAATTGTGCATTCAACTTGATTTGCGCGTTTGTGCAAACATGATCGTACATGCGTTTTCTGCATGCTTCCTGGATTTGCGCCAAACTTCAGTTTCTACAAAACCTGTGCAATCACAAAAATAAAGGTTTCTGCCTCGAATTTTAGATTTCATCAAAAAATAATATTTGGGTATTATAATGCCTATGATGAATCATATCTTCGTTTCTTCGGTTCGTCGAGAATTTTGCGACTGTGTGTGCAAACAATTGCCAGAAAAAGATCTATTTCATCTTGCGTCGACCTCCCTCCAGATCGGTAGATATAAAGTACGAAACCATGTAGGAACGCTAATTTCTTGCACACCGATTGCGTGCGGCACGTAAGAGTACCGCACGCTGCCAGTAACTATATATCGGATGTATTTTCAACATTGAAGGACAGAATCTTGATAGAAGAGATAGAATATTGTGGCGGTATGTGTTTTTGGTACTTGCCGTTTCCTATCCCTTAAGCCATCCCGCACATCCTAAAAAAAAAAACCTTGCAGTTTCGAGAGGACATATTTCGAAACGTCAAAAACCGAAACAGCGGATATTGATGCTAATACCATATACATTTGCATCTATTTTAAATTATGTGTTCGTGAACTGAACACTTTTGTACGTATTTCATGCACTTTTTGTGTATTTTTATGAGTGTTATTTCTAGTGAATGGCAATGCAAGGGTCGACAATCTCCTTTTTTAAATGATGGCGCTTTTGTGCACAAAGTGTCGATTTCTGATCATCTAAGTCATTCTCTTTTTTATGCGTAATAAACAGTTTATGAACAGAACTAAAAAAAAATTTTCTTCAAAATGATTTGATGCACGCCCAGATTTATTTCATACAGGGATGATCCTAGTTCTAAGGGCAAGTACTATATCAGGGACACCTGCCCCTCACCCCGACACCCACAAAAAGACACCCGTAACATTAGAACCACCCTATCTAGCTACATGTAAACGGTCTTTTAGATTGCGCATTGTTTATTTCGGAATCATTCTTCATCCTTTAATTTTCAGGAGATTGTATGTTTTTGGTAATATCTATAATGATATTAATAATGACTTCATTTTAAGAGGATAAAACACGTAATAGTGTTAATACACTAACAAACTTGTGGTCCTCTATACAATAAAACTATAAACTATAAACTATAAAACTATAAGACTATAAAATATTATATTAATGAATCGTAAAAAGATAAAATATAAAACACAAGTTTTCTAATCCGTAGAAATGTATGGCACCATCATCAAATTCATTAGCTTCGAATTTTGAAGGCAATTCGATCAGAGATTTTGAATGGTTATTATGCGCACACACTCCTCGTGGGCTTAAGTCCAACGTTCCAAAGTAGGCAGCCACTTTAGATAAATAACGCGTGTGGTGTCGGTTGTTATCAGCTGAGAACACCTGTAATCAAGTACAGACTCTTGCATTTTGTTAAGTAGCAAGGGTAGTTACAAACCCTGAAATAACCTCTGTGCTGATCTAAGTCAGGGCACGCATGCAGCTAACTCACAGATTGAACCCTGAAACAACCTCTGGCCTGATCTAATTCAGGGCATGGCTAACTCACAGATTGAACCCTGAAACAACCTCTGGGCTAACGGATCTAAGTCGAGGTATAGCTAACTCACAGATCGAATTGGAACGTAGCTTTTGACTTGTAGTACAATTACAGCCATTTTGTTTTAGTGGTACGCAAAAGTACTCTAAGTCAAGACCAAAGAGGCGTCTGCATGGCATCGCCACTAGACACACTAAGTCACCCACTTAGGCGTAATGTTTTCTCATTTCAGACCAAGTGTCATTCCCCAGACTGATAATTCTAGATCTTTGTTTAATGGTTGAAAATGAGAAGACACATGACCATGGATACTACTCAAACAAAGTATATTTTTCTCAAGATAATGACACATGGCATGAAATGGGAAAACATTATACCGAAGGTTAAGAGGCCTGATTTTAAGATTATCAGGCACGCAAAGCAAGTCTACATGCTATATATACATGCAAGTCTGGGTAATTTTTGTCGACCTTCGTAGCGGTTAAGCCATTTAAAGCTGTATAAACTCGGCTATCTGTTATCTCTTAAGACTGCAATATCTTTTTTATCAAAACCGCGTAGTTTCGGATGAGATAACTGAACTGTAAATACGACACCGCTTTTTTAATTAAGTTTATGACTAAATGTGTTATCAAACAGATAATGTAGGAACGCGTAAACAGAGATTATAAAAGCGCATAATATATTCGTTACTGCGTTAAACTCTGTTAATGTTCTTAAGAATAGACTGGCCACAGAATAAGTTTCATTTCCTAGAGGATTATTTCTTTGTTTAACGATTTTACATGAGAAAACACATGAATATGAATCTTCTCCTTCTCCTAGAGGCTCTAGCTCGATCTTGCACGCCTTAACATGCTATCCGATCGCCGTCAAGAATTGACAGATAAGCTTTTTTCTACTATTTTTGAGTCACCTGACCATAGATTGCGGAAGCTGCTGCCGGCGCCTAATTCGTGTAGTCGCACTTTAAGGAAGAAGCGTAGTTGTAAACCTGTCTTTAAGACCAATAGATTTCGAAATAGTTTTATTACTCATAATGCCCTTAAGGCTTAAGTAAATCATGACCCTAGATTTTGTAGTAATTTTAAACTTTATCAATTTAGCGTATTCATTTCCTTATTAGTATATATTTAATATTTTTTTGTATATATTTAGTTTCCTATAGTTTTTATACTTGTAAATATTAGCGTAATTCAACCCTGTAGGTTGCAATGCTTTTAAAAATAAACTATCTATCTATCTACAACTCAAACTTGGGTTTTACTAGTGCTGCAACGTATTTCTTAGCGCGTAACAAACTGTGATACAAGTCGCAACGTCTTTGGTGGCAGCAACTATAAACTAATGGCATAGGACAGGGGAGGGGAGGGAAGGGGGTGGAGCAACGATCGTCCTCTCCTAAAATTCATTTTTCCATTTTATTCATTCTTTTTGGCACGGAAAAGTAAATGGAAAATATGAGAGACATTTTGTTTTGTTCCAGTTCTGAGGGGAGGGGAGGGGAGGGGACAAGGTTAGCTTCTTTCGTGCGGTAGCTCTAATATGCCATTCCAATGACCAATTAATACATCTTATCAACATCAAACATCAATTTTATCAAACCCTTAAATAACCTCTGGGCTGACATAAGTCAGGGGAAAAAGAAGTGACTCATTGGCATTTATAAACACATTACAATGTGCGCGTGGTAGCTTTTGCCGGTCTCCTACTCACCAACTATCAAAAATATATATAACAAAGAAATATGTCGCCGATGTGCTTCACTACATAAGTCTATATTCCAGTAACCGGATAACATTCCCATTTTTATTTCCAAAATGATAAAAGCGAGGCAATTCAATGAGATATACATACAGTTCAAGATCAAGATCTTTCTCAATTTAATATAAAAATAGCGTCAGATGCGCGCGTGCGCGCTAGATCATCGCTTGAATTTACTTAAGAATATTCTTAACGACGTTGAATTTCCTTTACGTTGTACCACAGGTAGCCCAAGCTGGGTTTCTGTGGTTTCCTATCGAACTTATAAGGCAATGTATGGCGATTTTTCGAAAAAAATTAAAAATCAGTAAATCACACAAATAAATGTCCCTACTTGTGTGTCGTGTTTTGCTTCGATTCTCTGTGAAGTTTCAGGTCATTTGCAGCAATATTGAGCGAGTATTGTGTGGAGTATCCCTCGTACTTAAAAATTTTTAAGTACGAGGTACTGATTTTTAATTTTTTTCGAAAAATCGCCATACATTGCCTTATAAGTTCGATAGGAAACCACAGAAACCCAGCTTGGGCTACCTGTGGTTGTACAAACATAAACCATAAACCATGAGAGGCTTGAACATACGCGCAGTATGACGATTGACATGTAAAGGTTATAGACCCCTTGCAGTACGTCGGAATGCAGTTCAATTTGGAGGAAAAGACAACAGGTTTCCATTCCTCAGGAGATTTAAATTCCTTTGTTTTGTCCTCCAAATTGAGCTGCTTTGACATAACTTCCAAGGGTTCTATACTTATTTCAATTAAGTTATGGTCACGAAAACTGTACATACAAAGCTGAGAGCGCTGAGAATCATGAGAAACATTTCACATACAACAAGTAAAACTTTTGACATAAATTTTAGCTTGAGGATACTCACAGGAGGTGAAATTACGACTGGTAAAAGATATTTTCAAAATCCATCTATAGTGTAAAATGTATCTACCCATAACCCTTGCCGGTCTCAGCTTTGTAGCTTTTCAGGTGACTAACTTCATAGAAATAAGTATTTATAGACTCTTAGGAAAATCTATTTTCGAGTATAGTTTTGACCAAATAAATTGTAAAAAGCATTGAGATTGGAAGATAAATATGTCTAGCGTCTACCACAATTCCCTTGAGCTAAAAAACGAATTTCCTCTTCCTTTAAAGCATAGTTATACATCATGAATTCATCTATAATTCCTCTAAGATATGTTTTCTCGTAAAAATGGAATCCAATTCCAGCAAAATGTCCCCAGTCTTGAGATAAGTCCCCTGACGCAGACTTTCTCTTTTTCAGATCCCCATTGATATAAACCTTCGCCATCATTTCCGCCGAGTCGTACGTTACTACAATATTCGTCCATATCCGAGCTGGTATAACCGGTAATGTAACCAGATTGAAAACCTGTTTATCCTGTTCTTGATGGTGGTACCAGATGACTTTTCCTGTATCGACTGCAAAGTTATACTGATCGTGCTTGTGTTCTGATCTACTGCCAATGGTGTTGAAAATCTCATGATAACCCCTGGAAAGTAAGTAATACAAAACGCATTATTGATATTTTGAATTTAATCTTAAAGTTCCAGACTTGCAATATAATTGATAACTATAATATATATAGAATATATCTATGTCTTTGTTAGTTACTTAGTATTTCTCACAATAAGTGTTCCAAAAATGGTTTCTCACAGAAGAGGTTTATAACAGAAAGCGCGCAACACAATAAAAAATATTTTTTTCTATTTTATTTTATTAGCTTCGCCAAATAACTAATTATGTACAACAACAACAACAACACAACAAGAACAATGTAAGGCAGGGTAACCACAACAGCCGTGGTAGGCCAATTACTGCGGGCCTGTACTATCACTAATAAAACTTATACCGAAACTATAAAATCAGTAGCAGCAGGTTAAGGGCAGTGTACTATACTCGGATAGGTAAATCTGAAAACTTAGTCTAGAATAACTTGCGTAATGCTTCGACATAAATATATATTAGTGAGTACGTGCAACGCTGAGATCACAAATCTGCTGTAGATCTTAAGTTGTTTTGACTTTCTGCCACCAAAATCGTGAATCCATCTTAAAAATAAGTTAATATGAAGAATTTTCCCCAGATTCTTGGAGACATGACATAATTGTCTCGGGGGAACGCAGTGACGTCATTTGAAATTTTCCATTATATTAGTCATTTTGAGCGGCGTATTTAAGAAGCTCTTTTAATGCGCAAGCCAGCCTTTAGTGAATTCTCATTACTGAGAACAATCATGTAGAGGAAAGCTAGTTTTTGGTAAGTAACTCATTCGAATAGTTTTGATCTTTTAATTGAAGTCTTTGCGCACTGATTTAACATCATAACAATTACAGGAGATTCAAAATCTTTGTACTAAAAATAATATTTTGTCTTTGAAAAAAGCAGCACAATAAAGCTTTTGTGCTGTATATAAAGCTATTAGTAATACCAATTAGATATGTTCAATAGTTTTATGCCTTATTATCTTGGATAACAGAACGCTAGGAAGTGATTTTTTAACGCTATACTATTAATGGTCTTACTCGGGAACAGAATTGCGCAAAGTAAAGCAGAGAGCCGCGCCAATTAAGGTTTTCCCTTAAGAAATGAGTACATTTAAAACCTGATGTCTTTATTCCTCGCGATCGTAGGATAAAAAGACTATAAAGAAAATAGCAGCATTATAGTTCTGATATTAGTATTGTTATAGTTATTATTATAGGTATAATTTTAAAAGCTGAAGTTATAGTCACTATTTCGTTGCCATAGACTGCGGTTAAGTGTTAAGTTTTTCTTTCCTTGAAATTTTATGCCCTAAAATTATATTTACGTTGCACTTCTTAAAGCTTGTCATTCTCTTATTCCGTACTTTCATCGTATCATACATCCCCTAGTGTTGGAATTAAGAAACCAAGTGCATTCCCAATGTCGGGGAGATCAGCCACAAAAAAAAATAATAACCCTTAGAGCCTAATGCAGTAAAAAAAAAAAAAAAAAAAAAAAAAAAAAACCTTTACTCAAGTATCATTTTTATAATGATAAGTCACATTCTTATTGCGCCATTTCTAATGCTTTTATAGTATTAATGTTTTTGTTTTATATTACCTGGGTTTTTGCTTAAACTACCCTTGTAGCTACTGTCAAAGCTAATATTTCTTTAATTATACTAGACGTCTAGCTTCCTTGTCGTGTTATTGTCTGTGAGTTAGCCGACTCAAGATTGCCAAAAACAATTTATTTCTACGAAATCAGTTAAGCGAAGAAGAGCGGTTTTCGTATAAGAAGGAAACGATATGGTAGCATGTAACCGTACTGTATCCCTAACATTGTGCTGTGGAAACAATGGGAAGCCATTGTAGTGTTACTGCATACCATTCCGTCTACGTGCTTTAAGTCAGTAAGGTAATTTTCGCACACTTTTGAAAATTACTTAATGTCAGTTGCATATGTACGTCGCGAGATCTAGAAAACCATGTCTATTCTTAGCTTGTCAGTTCTTATTTGCGCGCTGGAACTCCTTTTCACATCGAAATAAGCTTACAAAACTAGTGTCGGCTTGCGCGCACCTTAAGCTGCAAAGATTTATTGATTAGATTGGCTGAAAAAACTTGGATGACTTCTGATAATGCGGTAATTAAATGATAACATACAATGACGCTCGTGGTATTTTCAGCTGTTCAAAGCCTCGGGGTAAAGCCGGCTAATCTCTTCATTATTTTCATAGAATCGGAAGAAATTTTTTATTTCTTTTTTTCTTGAGAACAAATCATGATCATATAGAAGGATCAATATAGGAATTGCTGACGGAAGAAAAGTTTGATTACAGTGATTTGAAATATGAGTCAAAATGTCCTCAATTTTATCGAACCCTGAAACAACCTCTGAGCTGATCTAAGTCAGGGCATGTACGATGAACTCATAAATAAATCAAACCCTGAAACAAACTCTCGGCTGATCTAAGTCAGGGCATGGCTAACTCACAGATCGAACCCTGAAACAACCTCTGGGCTGATCTAAGTAAGGGCAAGGCTAACTCACAGATTGAACCCTGAAACAACCTCTGGGCTGATCTAAGTCAGGGCATGGCTAACTCACAGATCGAACCCTGAAACAACCTCTGGGCTGATCTAAGTCAGGGCATGGCTAACTCACAGATCAAACCCTGAAACAAACTCTGGACTGATCTAAGTCAGGGCACGGCTAACACATCAGTAAATCGAATTGGAATTATGCGTGTTAGGTTTTGCGGAGGGCGGAGGATAACGGAAAACCCGGAGAAAAGCCCTTGAATTAAGAGGGAGACCTTGCAAACTCTGCGCACAAGTGATACCTGGCCACCGGGTCCAGGAATTGAGCCCGAGACCCCAGAAGAGAGGCGAGTGTGCTATCGTTACATCACCGGTCTTGGTTCCGAAAAGGAATTTCTTGCGCAAATTTCTAAAGATAGAAAAATTTCTTATCGCCGCAAAAATATCGCATAACCTGACATAACTCCCCTTGAGTTTCTGACAGATTAGCTTTATAGGATTTAATGAAGTTCGACACACTTAAGCCAAAATTTAACTGGATTTTTCTAAAAATGTGATCCTTGATTACGTCTTCTAGTTAATAAAAGTTAATCGCCTTACATCTCTTCAAAACAATCTGTTATACGATTTCGCACCAGTAAAGGATGGACTAAAACCGCTGTAAAAATATCTGATCGTCGGTCGGTTGTTAATAATCGCAATCAGTCAGATGCGCTTGTAGTTGTTTTTTTCCTGGATATTTTCGCCAGATAAAGAAACAGTTCTTCCCGGCCGTTTCTATTCAAATAGGTAAGGTTTTTAATCTTAATATTTTTACCTTAAATTTTATATATGAAATTTTTTTACTGTTATGCCGTGTTAAACACCTGATAAAAGCAATAATGACTTTAAAGTCCAACTTTGCTACTCAAATAGGTAGGAAATGTTTGATCTACTTATGAAACACGATTCCCATATCCTTATATTAGAAAGAATCTTGGGCACCCAACTTGCTGCAACACTGGATGGGGAATACAGTGATAACTTGCTAAGTTTTAATACGTTTTAAGTTAAATTTTAACTGTTTTGCCCTAGCTAAAACATTGGATATTTAAGTTCGTGTTTGAGAGCGAGTGCTTTATTTGATTTGGTTATGTAGAAAGCTAGGAAGATGAGAGAAAAGGCTTACCTATTTGCGCAAACAGAAATTTTACATGTTAGAGCCGTAAAACTGGTGTAGAGCAACATATGCGTGCGGTGATTAGTAACAGGAATCCATAAACTGTACAATTTTGAGATTATATCCTTCATTAAACAAGCTTACAATGAATGCCGTTTAGGATTTCAGTATTAGAGAGAAGTAATTTTCAGATTTTTAAGAAAGGGGCTAAAATATACTATATTGGAAAAATATTGGTAGAAAATGTGAGGACAAAAAATACGACATATTTTTTGGGAGAGAGGCGTGTCGTAATTCTTATTTAGGGAGTCAATGGCGGTGGTGCAGCGACAGTGCACTCGCCTCACTTCTGGGGTCTCGGGTTCGATTCATGGACTCGGCATCACATGTGAGTAAAATTTGTTCGATCTTTCTCTTGACTAAAGGGTTTTTCTTCGGTTCACCGTTTTTCCTCCCCCCGCAAAACCTAAGACGCTAAATTACAATCGATCTGTGAGTAGTGGTGGTTTACCGCTCGCCTCTCACCGCTGTGGTCCGGGATCGAGCCCCGGCTCGGGTTGGATCATATGTGAGTTGAGTTTGTTTGATGTGTTGTTCTCTCCCTTGCCACGAGGGTTTTTCTCCAGGTTCTCTGGTTTTACTCCCTCCGTAAAAATCAACATGTGAGTTGAATGTTGTATGTTGTAAGGAATGTAGTGGTAATGTGTGTGGAGCGAAGCTCACGGAAGAGCCCCGACGGGGAGTGATGGTTGTAAAAAAGTTTTAAGTTTTAAGAGTATAAGGTAAGCCATCCCTTTACTTTGATCAGCCCAAAGGGTTTTCCAGTTCTTGATAAAATAGAAGGATTTTTTTGTAGGGGTAATAGTCAGAAAACGATGAAATATATTTCACTATTCCTTAGATTCCAGTATTAGAATTTTGATTGGATTATAACCCACATAGACAAAACATAACATAAACTGAAGAACTGAATGAGATTTATTTAATTTCCGGATATATTATTCATTGCTTTCTGACAAATCTTAATCTCTCGATACGACTTAATCCCTTAATTCCTGTCTCGTCTGCTTAAAGTTATGAAGCTCGAAACGATTCAAATATCCCTTGACTGCTATTTTATATTGTATAAAGGATAATTCTAGGTATTATCGGTACAGTTCTTGCAGGGAATATAGTTAAAATGTTAGGATTGGCGTCACAAATATCTGTGATATTTTACCAACGTTTTTCCATCCTAATTCTTCTGAAAAATGTAATCCACCTCTTTTATAAGATTATCTTTTTATGTTTTTATGCTGAAACAACCTCTGGGCTGATCAGAGTCAGACACGGCTAACTCACAGATCGAACCCTGGAATAACCTCTGGGCTGATCTAAGTCAGGGCACAGTTAACTCACAGATCCAACCATGAAACAAACTCTGGGCTGATCTAAGTCAGGGCACAGTTAACTCACAGATCAAACCACGAAACAAACTCTGGGCTGATCTACGTCAGAGCACAGTTAACTCACAGATCAAACCATAAAACTAACCCCTGGGCTGATCTAAGTCAGGGCATGTCTAACACAAAGATCGAATTGGAATTTTGCATGTTAATTTTTGCTGAGGGAGGAAAAATGGAGAACCTGGAGAAACCCCTTGAATCAAGGGAATGACGCAACGAACTCTGCTCACATATGATACTGAGTCCTGCTATCGAACCCGAGACCACAGAGGTAAAAGGCGAGGCACTATCGCTACGCTACACTTGATTCTCTACAATCTGAGATGAGTCGTGCTTTACACATCGGGAATCGAGTCAGTGAATACGTGTACAGAATAATTACTAGTTAATTTTAGAAGTCTGAGTCGTCTTTTTGTCCCAAGGTTAATCTAATAATCCGTAACCACTTTTCAGTAATTTCCTCTAGTAATACTTGTGATGTGAGGAAAGTCCCAATAATGCTATGTATCTCTTAGTGATCCGTTTTAGATTTTGACATATTATTTATATTAAATCTTTATCTGTAAGCGTACTCGGCTAATAGGAAAGTAAGGATTCATGGCGACCACGATGAGTAGGTGCTCTTTAGATTTTTTTAATCCTTCCGTTTCCTTTCCTTTTGCTTTCCTTTCCTTTCCTTTGCTTTGCTTTGCTTTCCTTTCCTTTCCGTTTCCTTTCCTTTTGCTTTCCTTTCCTTTCCTTTGCTTTCCTTTCCTTTCCTTTCCTTTGCTTTGCTTTCCTTTCCTTTCCTTTCCTTTCCTTTCCTTTCCTTTCCTTTCCTTTCCTTTCCTTTCCTTTCTTTTTCTTTCCTTTCCTTTCTTTTCCTTTCCTTTCCTTTCTTTTTCTTTCCTTTCCTTTCTTTTCCTTTCCTTTCCTTTCATTTTCTTTGCTTTCCCCTCTTCTACCCTTTGCCTCTCAACATTCCAATGGCCCAAAAAGGGAAGCAAAATCAAACCACCTTTGCTGCTTATTTACTCGAAAACATAGATAAAATCATACGCATCCTCCCCTTCCATTACGAAAAGGAATTCCTGAACCTACCTATTAGTAATAAGGCTAACCCATACAGATATTGTGATTGCTTTCTGAGGCTTCTCTTTGAATTTATCGCCAACGAGTTTGATCATCCCACCAGTCAGGTTCAGCCCCTTACCACACTTGCCCACATCAGCTGTGGTACCATTCAATACTTTACCATTATTGGCCAGTCCTGACTGGTCATACGTTAATTGACCATCAAAGACTTCGAAGCCAAAGTGAAGAACAATTCTGAAATTACAATTAAAAGTTTTTATGTAATGACAAGGAAAATCCGTAAAAATCTGTAATATTTGCCAAACTGGCGGGCGCGCTTCAAAAAAAAAAAAAAAAAAAAGCAACAACAACAACAAAAACTGTTGTGATGTTAGCCGTCGTTCCTGCATGGAAAGATGCTGTGATAACTGAACCTGCAATTGAGGTTTTCATGTAATCCAGTATTACAAGCCAGTGACACTTACCTTTGATAGTTACATGTCTGGCCGAGTAAAGTAATCTCTGTTGGTGATAATGCTCTATCAAACATGTACAACTCATCTATGACTCCATGTAATGCTCTGTCTCCTATCCATTTGCCATCACTTGTCCTTGTAAAGAACTTGCCAATGCTTGCACGGCCATTCCAGTCCTACAACAAAAACTTCACTTTTTTAGTGTGCATTCCGTATTTGAAAAAGACGGCGCCATTGTTTACTTGTCCATTACAGGCTATAGTTCAGAGGGCAGTCAAGTAAAAAGTTTCAAGGACTAGTCAGAGGGTAGCCTCCTACGCAGACGCTCTTAGGGTCGTCACGCAATGGGGAGAGAAACGTTGTGTGACGACGTGACGACCCTAAGAACGTCTGCATAGGAGACTATAGACTTGCCCCAAGTCGACCTTTCTTTGCGAGCCCAGTAGATACTCAGTGGGCGGCTGACTTTGCGAAAGTCTAAGGAGACTAGTCAGAGGGCAACTTAACTTATTGCTGAAAATTGTTAGTACAGCAAAACATTCTAGTTTTTATAGTTAAACTGGTCGTCGAGCATCAAATTAGAAGAAAATTATAGCAAATTAAAGTAGCAGCAGCAACAACAACAAATAATAACAGCAATAACAGCAGCAGTAATTTAATAAGAACGACAGCAACAACCGCAGCAAAATCAAGATCAAAAACAGCAATATCAACAGTAGCAACACAACCAGGTGCGATAAAAAAGGGATCTCGTTTCAAGCCTGCATTTCTTTAAACTGTGGAGGTCTTACCTGTGACAAAGTTCCTCCGCCCGTCCATTCTTCTTTCTTTTTCTCTCCGTTGACATAAATTTCAGATTTGCCTCCAACAGTTTTGTAAGTTCCAGCGATATGAGTCCACGTGCCCGCTGGTACGACTGGTGTTATCGTTAACACGCTAAATATGGTCTGGAAAGGCAAAATAGAAGATATGTAAAATGACGATGATGAGGATGATGATTGACCACCAGGCAAAGAGTGATAATTGATGATAATAGTGATGATGATGATGGCTACGGTGCTGATGGTGTTACTTGATGGTGGTGGAACTGTTGCTCAATGTTGATGTAGCTGATGCCTATGATGATGGTAATGATAGTGATAATGTTTTTCTATGGATCATGATGATGATAGTGTTACTTGATGGTGGTGGAACTGTTGCTCAATGTTGATGGTCCTGATGCCTATGATGATGGTAATGATAGTGATAACGTTTTTGCTATGGATCATGATGATGATGGTGTTACTTGATGGTGGTGGTACTGCTTCTAAATAGTGTTGATGGTGCTGATGAAGATAATCGGATGATAGTAATGATATTGACAAGTACCGGTTTTGTTATTGATGATGATGGCGGTGCTCCTAATCACTTTACTTTGTTGATAATTATAATGAGATTGTTGTTAATGAGACTGGTGATGGTAGCGGTGGTGGTGGTGGTGGTGGTGGTAGGAGATGATGATTTTAAGAGCCCAACAGACCCCTTGTACGTGACGTCAAAGCAGTTCAATTTGGAGGACAACACAACAAAGAATTTCAATCTCCTGAGAATTGGAAACCTATTGTTTTGTCCTGAGAATTGAGCTGCATTCATTGCTGGTGGAAATAAATATATCTTACCTTTGCTTTTTCGCTACTGTGAAACCACTTGACCTGGCCATTTATTATCTGGAATAAATACTGTTCTTTCTTGTTGCCAAGGCTATCTGGGTTGGTTGTCATGAAGATAGTTTGAACCCCACGATTCGTATCGAGTTTTACCCATAATGCAATGGTTACACTAAAGAGAGGCTTTCGTAAAATTTGAGTCCCAGCTAGAAGTATGTTACCTAGTGAAAGCCAGAGAGTTAGCGGTTTCAAAGTGTATAGGATTCCGAACAAAGAATTCTGAACTTACCTCCTTCTAAACGTAACCCATTGCCACATGTTCCACTGGTCTTGGTAACCGTTGCTAAGCTACTGAGAAGGCCGTTGTTACCGCTGCCCGAGTCATCGTAGACGGTGTGACCGGATACGCGGTCGAAGCCAAAATATACAAACTGGGAGCTCATAGCTGAAAGCAGAAGAGGAAACAATGAAATAGTACCTTCAAATTTTATGGATACCCTGAAACCATCTCCGGGCTGATCAATGTCAGGGCACGGCTAATTCATAGATCGAATTAGAGTTGAAGAAGTTAGGTTTTAGGTTTTTGCGGAGAGAGGAAAACAGGAGAACGCGGAGGTAAACCCTTGAATCAAGGGAGGAACTTAACAAACTCTACCCACATGTGATGTCGAGTTCTAGACTACACCACTGTAGCCTTGATATCACAAAGATTATTTTTTATCATTCTACATAATCTGCCGCATTTTGATGTAAGATAGATAGTTCCTGATGGAGTTTAATACAGCAGGAAAAGAAGACTTACGTTTTCTTGCATTGCCAAAGTTGCAAGCCTGGTAAAGCATCTTCACCTCATAGGGCGACAACTCTTTACTGTACATATATATCTCATCTACAAAATCTATCGCCTGCATCTCTCCTTGAGGATGTCTTCCAAATCCTGCATAGCTATCCCAGTCTGCTGATAATGTACCACTTCCAACACCTTGTTTATTGAGATTACTGTTGATGTAGACTTTGGCTTGTTTGCTTTGGGCGTTGTAGGTGCCAACTATATGGACCCATTGATCTAGAAAAAGATTTGGTTATTGGATGGTTACTGACAGAAGTAAGGATGACAGTTGTGAAATTCTCATTGATGCGAATCTTACACAATCAAACTATTTCCTAAATTTGTAAGTCTCATACGAGTGAGGCTATCAGGTCGATACAATGCTTGTTGTGTCATTTGCATCTCATTTGCAAGCATCTATAATATATGCTAATTGGATGCCATTGGATGAAGAGGCACCTTATCACAGCTATGCAGATACTCTGCCACTGGAAGAAGGAGCAAGTGTGGCTAGGTTGTCTAGTGCGTGGTCTTCTAACCATTCTCTTCAGTGACTTTACTTTATAAAGGAGGCCTCCTGTCGACCACTTTTAAACCGTCCTTGCTGAATAGAGCTATCGACGTTATATTTCGAAGATTTAACTGACATTGCAGTGCACTTACTTGCAGTCACTACAGGATCAGTAACCACATCAAAGATTTTGGTGTCATACTCATTATGATGCGTCCACTTCACCACACCGCGTTCCATAACAAATTTATACTGATCATGTTTGTGCTGGGAGTGACCTCCTATTGTTACGAAGAGATAGTGGATGCCTTCGATGCTTGTCACGTTGATCCACATTGCGAGGGTTACTGCATCCACGGGCTTGTTGCGGAACGTTTTGCCATCGAGTGAGAGGTCGTTTGTTGGACCAGTAACTTGGACACCACCACCGCAACTACCATTAATAACTGTATGTGGAGAAAAAAATATAGGAATGTGAAAAAGAATGCACGTGGGAAACAACAACGACAACTACTACTCTGCTGCTGCCACTACAATATACATACTACTACTACTGCTGCTGCTGCTACCTCTACTTCTGCTGTTCCTCCTTCTCCTCTTACTATTACTACTGCTACTACTGCTGCTGCTACTTCTACTACTACTACTTCTACTACTTCTACTACTACTACCACTACTACTACTACTACTACTACTACTACTACTACTACTACTACTACTACTACTACTACTGCTGCTGCTGCTGCTGCTGCTGCTGCTGCTGCTGCTACTGCTACTACTTCTACTGCTACTGTTGCTGCTCTGTTTCTGCTACTGCTGCTGCTGCTGCTTTTGAAAGTACTACTGTTACTACAGCAGCTACAGCATCAACAACCACTACTATAACTACACTTACTACAACGTTACAATATATAGTTAATGCTTACATGGAATGGGATCAGGAGTAGTCCCTGGAATGACAGGAGGTCTGGAAAGAGTGAGGTCATTGCTCAACCCAGAATCATCCAGGAAGACATTGGATTTTCTTTTCTCAAAACCAACGTGCATTACAAGGCTTCCTCTCTCTCCCTTGCATTGTTGAATAACAGATTCAATCTCCATTGCCAACAATGATCTGTTGTAAATGTAGAATTCATCGATGTATCCACGTAGATCTGGATCTCCTCCATATACCCCGATACCTACAGATAACATGACTATACATAAGCAATAAGAAGAGCAATAGACCTCTTGCATTGCATCGGAATGCAGCTCAATTTGGAGGACAAAACAATAGCTTTCCAATTCTCAGGAGATTGAATTTTTTTTGTTTTGTCCTCCAAATTGAACTGCTTTGATGTCACGTGAAAGGGGTATATATGGCACTTGCGTTGAAATTTCATGCAACAAGTGCCTTTATTTTCCAAACTTCAGATAAGTCTATGTTTTTTGGTTGAGTCAATTGCTGCGGTTTCGATAAGCTGATAAAAGTTTTTGAATCTCATTATTTGCTGCAATTAGTGGTCATACGCTGACCACCATGTTTGACCACGATGTTTGACCACGATGTGCTGTCAGCCAGAAAGAATTCGATTCGCTGGTTTCTTATTCTTGACTTTGATGGACACTTTGTCTAAATCAAATAGCCTTTTATTCTTCACTGCACTTGAAAACTATTGTGTTTTTGCAAAGTGACCCTCAAATTTGATGCAAATGAGCCAAATCGAAATACTTTATGGGTCGTAAAAGCAGCGTATTGAAAATTTGCATCATGACACAATTGACCATACACCTACCAGCATATTTGCTCCAATCTCGTGATAAAAAGACTCCAGGATCAGCCGTCTCTTCTTTATTAAGCTTACCATCGATGTAAACCTGTGATGAACCTCGTAAACCGTCGTAGGAAACGGCAACGCTACTCCATTTTCCCGGTGATAAGACGGGTAAATCGGTTATAATACTAAACACTGTGGTGCCGTTTTCATTCCGGTGAAACCAACGGACACGGCCATTTTCTACTTCTAGAATATATTGCGCTGTAAAAGATTGTAAGGTTAACCGTTATTGGTGGAAATCGGATTTTTGTTTGGATGCGAGGGAGAGCAATGGTAGGTGGAAAGGAAATTCTTTTAATCGTAGCGAGAGATGTCTTCTGCTAAATTCGTATACAAGGCCTATGTCTAAAACCTCCTAATCAATCTATATCCAAAACCACCTCTAGGCTGATCAAAGTCAGGGAACGCCTTACTAACAGATTGAACCTTGAACAACCTCTGAGCTTATCAAAGTCAGGGCACGCCTTACTAACAGATCAAACCCTGAAACAACCTCTGGGCTGGTTAAAGTAAGGGCACGCCTAACTAACAGATCGAATTGGAATTTTACCAAAACCCTCGAATCAATGGAGATACCCAACAAAGCCTGCTCACATGTGATACTGAGTGCTAGTCCAGGAATCAAACTCGACACGTCAGAGTTAAGAGTCGGGTGCACTACCGCTAACTTACAGAGGATCGACTTAGACACTTTCTTGTAAACTGAGCGCGTATCCTTAAAACCGTGTATCAGGATTAAGCCACAAGCTCGTGATACATGAAAACGGATAATAAAAGGGTCGGACAAGTATAGATTATTAGTATTAGATAGACTGAATTACTAGGATTGAGATCAAAGATAAACTTACGCATAATGTGATTGGATCGGGGCGGTTGACCAATCGTTTCGAAGAGAGTCACTGTCTTGGATATGTCCATCAGTTTGATGTTCATTAAGATAGTTATTGCTACAAATGGAATACCTACAATAGAAGATCGAAAAGTTAACTTATTTTTGTTATTTTAGAATGACGTAAATTACAGAAGGTGTTTGTAGGAAAAACAAGTATAATATTTATCTATTCAACTAGAAAAACCTTCAACTAGACTATTATTATTTGAACATTTACTATTATATATTATTATCTTTTTTATTTCTATGTTACTATATTTGGACCATCCTATATCAATTCTTTTTGTAAACAGCGCATATGAACATTCATTGCTAATCTGCGCTTAGTGTAATTTATTATTTATTACTAAATTTTATTATTATTATTATTATTATTTCCCTTGACTAATTTTTATAACATATTCCCTCGTGCTAAGATACCGTTGTCATAGTGACCTACCTTGAAAGGTGACGCCAATCTGCGCTTAGTGTAATTTATTATTTATTATTAAATTTTATCATTATTATTATTATTATTATTATTATTATTATTATTATTATTTCCCTTGACTAGTTTTGATAACATATTCCATCGTGCTAAGATACCGTTGTCATAGTGACCTACCTTGAAAGGTGACGCCAATCTGCGCTTAGTGTAATTTATTATTTATTATTAAATTTTATCATTATTATTATTATTATTATTATTATTATTATTATTATTATTATTATTATTATTTCCCTTGACTAGTTTTGATAACATATTCCATCGTGCTAAGATACCGTTGTCATAGTGACCTACCTTGAAAGGTGACGCCATTAAACTGTATGTTGCCCCCTAGCAACTGTGCACAGTTACCACAGCTGCCGTCTGTCTTAGTGATAAGGGCGCCGTTAACCAGTGTGGCGTTGTTATGGTGAGGAGCGTCGTCATAGACACGATCACCACTATAGCGATCAAAGGCGAGAAATATAACCTGATTGTAGTCAACTGCAAGGAAAATAATGAAAGATTCTTAGCAAAAAGATCATGACCATATTTTCTTATTTCAGTCTCTTAACAAGCTAAATTCCAATTCGATCTCGAGTTCGTTCCACTAGAGCTTAATAAGTTTTTGCATAAGGTTTTAGTTCATTTCCATTACTTTACCTGTTAGTCCGGCCCAGGTCCCGCCTGTGGCCAAGAATAGCAGCAGCAGCCACAGCAGGCCTGGCTGCATGGTTTGCTGTCGATTTCTGCAGCTGCAAATTAAAATAGCGAAAAAATTCATATTTTTAATCGTCGAATTAAGCATTTAATACCACATCTATAAAAAATACTCGATTCTGATTGGCTGACGAACTGTGAAATTTTTCTTAATACTGTGCAATTAATTAATTGCACACATCCGGGAACTTCGTGCGTAATTAATTACACACATCCGGGAACTTTGCTTTCGGAATGCTTGACATCCATTCAAGAACAAAAACAAACTTCAGTATTTTATTCTCAGAAACTCGTATTTTTTTATAGATTTGGTATTAACAGGAAATTACACCTATGTTCTCGAAGAATTAATGAAAAATACCGCTTGTATTTGATGAAAGTGAATTAATACCACTCGTGCTACGCACTCGTGGTATTAATTCACTTTCATCAAATACGCGCGGTATTTTTCATTAATTCTTCTCGAACGGTGTAATTTCCTATACGAATATTATTATTAAAAAGTTATTTACGGAATTTTATGGTAAAATGACATACGTCGTAAAAAGGTTCCTGATTGATCTGTGTATGGGTTACCCGTATATAAGTATTTTGCATAATTATGATAGCAATAATAACGATTGATAATTGCAAGTACTTTTGTCAAACAAAACAGACTAGTATATATAATTGAAAATAAAAGCATAGACTAAACGTTAGAATATCTGGAGAAAAACCATTGAGATTAGCAAATTTAATTTAAGGTAGGAAATTTGTGTTCATTCAAGGATATTAATTTTCGAGCTTGATAAAGTAACTAGAGCCACTACGGCGGGAAAGTTCCAACGAAGACGACCAAATGTTAGTAAATTTGAAAGTCATTTAGGATTTCAGTTTAAAGTGACCAAGTAAACGTCGATATTTTTTGATTAAATAAATTAATTTCGCCATTTTAACTACGTACAGGTCTTAATGAACTCCCACATTGGATATTTAGGAGTTCATTTTGGTTTACACTTAAAAATCCTACTGATCTTTGATTTTTTGATCCAACCTTTTAACAAGTAATTCTTGAAAATATATACTTTTAAATAGAAAAATAAAATTAACGCCCCGTTTTGAAAATATTCAAGGTTTGTAGTATTCTTTTCGCATTTTACCCGCTAATTGAAAATTTCCCACACAAAGTAGCCACCATTCGCTAACACTTGTCGAGACAGGTTCAGTGTCATTTACGTTTTGTGGAATTTGAGCAACAAATTACAGGAATTAGATGAGAAAAAAACCTTATTTTCTGTAAAATATCTTATCTACTTTTACAGAATTACATTCTGAACAAATTTGAAAGGAAAATAAATTGAAATAAGACGTTTTTTGGATGTCATTTTAGTCGTAATTAATGGACATTTTTCATGTGTTTGATATACGTTGCCAACAGGTGTTTAGTAATTTATCCTGTCCTGTTCCTACCTCTTATTTCTTACCTCTATTCCTTGAGTTCTAGTGTCCCATTACATTCCACATTTTGTCCTACAAAACCCTTTTATAAACGCCATTTTCATTTTATTCTTTCTCCTTCGAATTCTTCATAACCGAAAAATGACGTCAGATCTAAAAAGCGCGGTTACGAACAAGCAAAGCGACGGGTATCGATTTTTACCGCCAAAAAAAACTAGAGCGGGCGCGCGGAAGCCGTTACTTATGGCGGGAAAATATAAACTATATTCAAATTGTTCATCAGTTTTTAACAAGAAAGGAAAAAAACTTAGATTTCAAAAGTTATTAACACTTCTGCTTTATATTTAAGAGTATTAGGGCTTTCCTTAGCTCGTTTATTGTTTTATTTTTTTGTTTTGCTTTATATCTTGATCTACCTGATCAGTTTAATGTGTTTTTTTCCCTATTTTGAAACTCATTTTAAAACGTTTTCGTCCTTAAACAAAAAAAAAAAAAAAAAATCTTTCACTTGACCGAGCTTTTTATTGGTGCGATTTTAACTTCCCTTGAACTAAGAATAATTTTATTTAAGATATTTTATTTTGATTTTTATTCCTTATGTGTTTGATGGTTGCCTTGACTAGGACACGAAATCCTTTAAAAAAGAATTAAAAAAAAACTTTTTTAGGCGTTTTTTAAATTGAGAAATGTTGGCTTAATGTATTTAGATTTTTAGTTAAAAGATTAACCAAGTATGTGAATTGTTTTTATTTTAGTCTTCAATTTGATTACTTCCCATGCAGGTGACTGGAAAGAAATCGTAAAAACTTGTTTTCAATAACACGCACGGAATCGTAGTGGATGTCAATCAAAGTGTCTCCATGACAACGGAAAACATACGGGTTTTTAGGGATTGTGTTCATTAGATGTCATGATTGATGTCTGGCAAAACCCACGTTGTCGCAACGACTTTTCCTGGTGTGTCTAAATCAAAATAAGTTTTAAAAACATGGTAACTTGACCTTATTTTTTCCGTTGACCACTGAGAATGAACATTAGATCCAGGTGATTTACCTTGTGTGGTGTGGTGAATTTGTACAAAAAATTCGAATACCTCAGTATTACTTACACTATTATTTGCGGGGGAAAAAGGAATTGCCGACTGGCAAAACTAGGTTTCATTTCCATTAAGGAATTTGAAAACCAATATGATTGAACTTTATGAAAACAAATGCCCAGAGGTTGTCAGTTTCAGGGTCTCTTCTGTGAGTTAGCCGTACCCTGAGTTTGATCAGCCCAGAGGTTGTTACATGGTTGGATCTGTGAGTTAGCCATGCCCTGACTTAGATCAGCCCAGAGATTGTTTCAGGGTTGGATCTGTGAGTTAGCCATGCCCTGACTTAGATCAGCCCAGAGGTTGTTTCAGGGTTTGATCTGTGAGTTAGCCATGCCCTGGCTTAGATCAGCCCAGAGATTGTTTCTGGGTTGGATCTGTGAGTTAGCCGTGCCCTGACTTAGATCAGCCCAGAGATTGTTTCTGGGTTGGATCTGTGAGTTAGCCGTACACTGAGTTTGATCAGCCATCCATAAATTATTGATGTTTTTCAAGTCAGGTACCAATCGAACGTTCTCGTGGTTATTGAGTGCGGCGAGAGACTCTCATCAGTTTTCGTTAATGTTCTCTTACGTCATATTATTTGGAAATTGTCTCCGACTTTCTTTTGCTCTAATAAGATTTCTGTATCAATTAATCGAACAGCTACACAATTAACGCTTAAGGAAATAGCCATGTTGTCTGATACAGCGCCATCATGTCAAGAGTTCTGAATAGGGCATTTGCTTGTTCGTTAAGACTTATGTCGATAATTGACCAACTATTTGATCCAATTTAATCTAGAAAATCTGTGACAAATGTTAAGTCTAAAAAATAGGGCAGTAGTAAGTGTAGTATCCATGACAATCTTTTCCCAAAGATTTATAGTTGAGTTAGAACTCGATGAAAGATACTGAGGTTATATATTCTTCATATATATTTTTTAGCTCACATACTTTTTTTTAGCCTGCAATATTAGAATGCACACATCCAATGACTTTTATAATTCTTCAGTTAGGAACACGTGATCACAGTCAGTCATGTGATCAATACCGCCAAGCATGCTGGGTACAATTGCATGTCAATCTTTGATCTTCTCATGAGCCGAACCTGTGACATCAAAGAAGAACGTCTTATTATCCCTTGTTTTCAACACGTCTGGCCCATGAGAAGATTCGTATATCGTTGAAAAAAATCTATTTATTAGAATTAGAATTTAGAATTATTAATCTCGTTAAGTACCCCTTATCTGAACGCGAGCTGGCTCGTTTACTGTCCAATAGTGACGGTAATTGATCACGTGACCTGCCAATTAATGTTATTACTGGTACACGTGCATGTATTTTTTAGTATGATAACAGTTAAATACGCCTTGACTGAATCTAATATTAATGCTTTCAGGAAGCCGTCCATTCGTCTCTGTTTTCTAAGAGCCTGGCAATCCATATAGGTGTGTGTGGCTTCTAGACAGAAAGGCACAAAGCAGGCAGTCTTTACACACTGCTACACGAGCTGAAGAAGCGAGTGAAACCATAGCAAGGTAAATAGTTATTTTTATGATACATGTTAAAAAAAAATTCACAATAACATGCATGTCTCAAAGAATACACTGTGCACGATCATGGCTGTTTTTGTACTTGATTGCCGATTTTTTTATTTTCGATCTGAGCTGTGCTCATGAGTTGTATGGCGGCTGCCTGCGTACCTTCGTATGCCTTCGACACGGCCACGTTGAGCTGCGTCCTTCGTAATTCAGCTATTCAGCTACAAGAAAGGATGACAAGCCTTTCCAAAACATTCTACAATATGCTACAACAACCATAATTATGTAATTCTGTGTAATTTTGATCAACGATCTTGGAAATTTAGGGAGACAGTCCTTTGTCAAAATATATAGATTCCTTCGTCGAAATAACTGAACTCAAAGAGAGATGAGAGATGTGAGAGAGAGAGAGAGAGAGAGAGAGAGATACTAAAAAATAATTCAGTGTCTCTTGGGAAAAAAGCAAAGAAAGCTCAGCCGAATTAAACTAATGAAATCGCACCAAAACTGAGTTGTTTGAAACTGCGCACAAAGCTATAATTAGATCAAAGTTCTCATACATTTTGCCACTTTGACTGATCCACATCCATTCATGAAATCTCGCACCCTGTCCTAGACTAAACAGACTAAAGTAGATAAGATAGCAAAGGCTTTTCCTTAAAATAACTTTATTTTCAAATTCTATTACTGGGCCCAGTATTGCGCTTTTGACTCAATTAACCCCAAACAAACTTGTACGTGCACAGTAAGAAAAACAAGTAATTCTTGGCGAAAGATGAAACCCAGGCAGATAGTCCTCAAAAACTTTTTATTTTTTAATGCAAGGAAGGGATTAGCCTTTTTCGCAGACGTTCTTAGGGTTGTCACGTCGTCACGCAACGTTTCTCTCCCAGAAGCGTTGCGTGACGACCCTAAGAGCATCTGCGTTGGAGGCTAGAAAGGTATTCTTTTGGTTTTAGATTTGCTAAAATTATGATTTCAAGTTTTCTCCTTGCATGAAAAAAGGTTCCCACTCAAAAAAACGAAATGCTTTTGTTAGGCAGACATACTTAATATAGTATTACTTTATTCCCAGACTGATTCTCTTACGCTATACTATCATCATGTATCATTTCACAAACGAATACAGTAAAAAGGGGCGCAATCCTTTGGATAGGAAGACATACTTAGTATAGTATTACTTTACTATTTTCCTAGACGGATTCTCTTACGCTGTGCTACCATGTATCATTTCAAAACTCCAGTGACATGATTATTAGAGTCTTTAGGGTGCGGTTCTTTCGAATTCTCTCTTCATCTAAAAATAGTTTTAACTGAGGACTTACACCAGGAAATAACAAGCTATTTTGACGATCAATACGTTTACAAAGGCTCTGAAAAAATAAACATTCGTATCCTGTTTGGGCAAATTACTCGGATTTCTTTTAGTAAAATTTCAAAACATAGACTACCTTTCGGCAAATATTTTACCTTGAAATAATGGGCTTAAATTTCGCTTGTTTTTCGTCAAAGAAAATAGTTTTGCAAAAGAAATTAAAATGGAGACTGTATACTGAGTTATTTAGTGATAAAGTATAATAAAGTTAGGATTATCCCACTCGATTGAAGCCTTGTTTCAATTCAGTATTATAGTAGCGCACTGAGCAGTCTTCTTCAAAGGACAAGCTGTCTGCCTGTTATCTTTTTAGATAATGATTTAAATAGTATTCAAATCCCAGATTAACTCAATTGTATTCTAGCTTCTTCCAGCAGAGCGAAGCTGGATGAATTTAGGATGAATTAAGTCCAATAGCTTCTTACTGTTTTGTTTTGACGCCAATAAGATATGATCATTGAAATAATTCGCTATGTTTACTTCCTTCATTTCCCCAGTTTTTTCTTTTTCTTTCTTTCAATTCCTCTTTCTTCCATTCATTCATTTATTCTTTCTTGACTTTCTCTCTTTCTTTCTTTCTTTCTTTCTTTCTTTCTTTCTTTCTTTCTTTCTTTCTTTCTTTCTTTCTTTCTTTCTTTCTTTCTTTCTTTCTTTCTTTCTTTCTTTCATTCTCTCTTTCCTTCTTTCTTTCTTTCTCTTTCTCTTTCTTCTTTATTTCTTTCTTTTTTTCTTTCTTTCATTTTATGGTGAGCTTGTCGTGATGTTTTGATCAATTCAGGCAGAACTTGAAAAACTATCAAACCAAAGATCTTTTTAAACGAGACCAAGAGTTGATAAGATGCAGAAAAGATTGTAATTTATTAAAGTGGGTGCACGGCTGGCAAACCGAGAGATGTTTTTGATACTGATAGTAAACAGATGCTATAAAAAAGAAAGAAAGAAAGGAAAAAAGAATGAATGAAAGAATGAATGAAAGAAAGAAAGAAAGAAAGAAAGAATGAATGAAAGAATGAAAGAAAGAAAGAAAGAAAGAAAGAAAGAATGAAAGAAAGAAAGAAAGAAAGAAAGAAAGAAAGAATGAATGAATGAATGAAAGAAAGAATGAATGAAAGAAAGAACGAAAGAAAGAAAGAAACAAAAGAAGGAAAGAAAGAAGGAATGAATGAAAATTCCTAGGAGACTGCAATAAGAAAGCTAAAAGATTCTGAAATAAATTAGAAACGTAATAATAGTTAATATGAGAAATGCAAGCGAAGGTAGGAGAAAATAGAGTAAAGTTGAGGAGAATACTTCTGAAGGAAAAAAAACCCCAGATAAATGAAAGAAAGTAAGGAAAGTTAAAATGAATAAAGCAGTAAATGAAAAAAAGAAAAGGAATTGGGTCTAAAAATATGAAAGTCGTTTTTGTTTCAAAATTAATTAAATTACCAGTTTCCGAGCCAAATATTCTTTTCATTAGTGAAGAACTTTTCGTTTATGAACTTATCTGAGCTATTATCTGACTCTAGACAAACACAGCTGATTTGCCTAGTGCAGCTATCTCTGTCTCCTTGATATGTATCGTATCTTGTGACCAGGCTGTTTTGACCAATTGAACTGAATTGGATCATCACTGTCCCACGGTCTAGACTATCCTCTTGAGCATCTTTTAATAATAGAAACCTTGAACTTGACTCATTGCAGACCAAATGGCTATTCCCTTGATTATTGTATGAGCAATAGACCCATTCAGCTTGGCTCAATGTTGTCCCATTACAGACCAAGTGACCAATCCCTTAAGTATTGTGTGAGCAATTCAATAGACCCATTCAGCTTGGCTCAATGTTGTGACATTTCAGACCACATGACCATTCCCTTGAGTATCGTATAAGCAATAGACCCATTCAGCTTGGCTCAGTGTTGTCCCATTTCAGACCACATGACCATTCCCTTGTGCATTGTATAAGCAATAGATCTATTCACCTTAGCTCAGTTTCCCATCATTTTTCAATTGATTGATTGATTTACTAATCGATGGACTGTCTAATTATTTTTGATATGTCTTCAATCAATCGATCAATCAGTCAGTCAATCTTATTATCCCGATTATAAACCTTATCTTGATTTTGTATTTACTAATCGATCGACTGTCTAATTTTTTTTAGATATGTCTTCAATCAATCGATCAATCAGTCAGTCAATCAATCAATCAATCAATCAGTCAGTCAATCTTATTATCCCTATTATAAACCTTATCTTGATTTTGTAAATCGACTTTTTAAAAGTATTATTTGAACACGCAAATCTCACGAACGAACAAATAAACATCCGGACACTTGAACATTCTGTAAACAGGAGTGGCAAAAATGACCAAAAAGAGTCTGTTTGTCTGGATAGAAAATCCTCCTCTGTTCTCTTTAGCCAAACATTTCTTTTAATAGGTAATTTCGTAAGGCAGCCTTGTCTTTGCATCGAAGCGAGACCTAACACCTTGAACAATTATTCACATTTCTCTATCTCTGCAATCTCACCGTTCGTCTCGCTACTTTTCAAGCGGGCGCAGGAAATTATGAAAGGGACAATTAATTTATTTTTTCCAAAAACTAATTTTGGTCTTCCTGTGTTTCTTGAATGCTAAAAAATTGCCAGCAAGAGGATTGAGCCTTCGTGATGTTAGGTCAGCAGTCATTATTGTAATGAATAAACGGGGATTTGAACTGACACATTTTTTCTCCTCGCTCTCTCTCATTTCCGGGCAAGGCTTGAATTTAATTTTACTAAAAGGAAGAAATTGAAGAGAGCATTCAATCATAGTCTAAAAAATACTGAGTACAGTAAAGTGGGCTTTTCAAGTAGATGAAGCAAACGAGATTAGAACACTAATGAAACAAAAGACTTCATTGAAGTCGCCTTTTATATTATCATTCATAAAAGACAGACTGTTTTATCCAAGGAGTTTTTTACAGAGTATATTTAGAAAGCTCTTCTCTACCGAATAATTTGCGTGACGGTCGGAATAACAAGTCCAAACTTCGATTCATGTCGGCATTCATGTTTTTCTACGTTCCCAAAAACAATTGCCCGGCTTTTCATAATAAGCAGGTTTATCTTGAATTATCATGCAAATTGGTTTATCGTGCAGTCAGCATGTTCCTCAATTCATGAGATTTTTAGCACTTTGTTTGATCATAGCGATAGTAATTAGAATATGTTAAAAAGTCTGTGCGGAGACGCGGTCCATCTGTCGTTCAACCTTAAACGGTTTTGTAATTTCAGCATTCAATTCTAATGCATGGATCGATTAAGACGTTATTAGAAGGTTAGTTACGTTTTAAGAAAGGCAAAAACATCGTTAGCTTCAGTGTAAAAGTTGGATCCATTATCAGCAAGAAAGAGTAAGTTTTTGAATTAGCTTGTCGCTAATTGTTTTTTCTTTTCTTTTCTTTTTCTTCCTTTCTTGCTTGGGTGTCTGTTTGTCTTCTTTCTTAAACCAGTCACAAAGCAGAAAGCCCTGCATGATTTCAACGAGTTTTCTCAGTAAACCTTTCATCAAACTAGCATGCGCTCTGAATTTCGGTTACTACTCTCTCTCCCTCTCTCTCTCTCTCTCTCTCTCTCTCTCTCTCTCTCTCTCTCTCTCTCTCTCTCTCTCTCCCTCCCTCCCTCTCTCTCTCTCCCTCTCCCTCTCTCCCTCTCTCTGTCTCTCTGTCTTTCTTTCTTTCTCTCTCTCTCTCTCTCCTTTTTCCCCCTATATTTCTTTCTTCTTTCTCTTTCTCTATCGCGCGCACGCCCGCTCTTGCACTGGTTTGTTCTCAAAGTTTTACTTATAAACTTAAATGATAAAATAACTTAAGATTTATAAACTTAAGTCTAAAAATCCCCATCATTTTGGATGACGCAAACCGCAGTAAATCCCAATAAACACCATAAACTTGTTTTCAACTTTATTTCTTGCTTGAATGTAAATCCATGGCAATGATGGAATTGTTTCAGTTCGATCCAATCCACATTTTTCGCCAGTTCTGACAGATATGTGGATTTATTTCTCTATTCTGGAGTCTCCAACTGCCTCTCTTTCCCGGAGTTGGTGTTTAACATTGGAAAAATCAAGTTTCTAGTAAGAAAATTAGTTGAAATTGAACTTCAGTATATCTGGATGACATCAGTGATTACTACTTCAGGCACAAGATGATTACTTGGATAATCTTCCAACTTTGACGTATTTGAGTCTTTATCAGTTTATTCAGAAATCGATTCTTAAAAAAAAAATTCCTTCCAGCTTTAGGTTGTAAGATCTTTTATCTCATAATCTCATAATCTCTTTTAAATGGGAAGAAGGAAGACTTGTTGAGCGAGGGTGAAGGGAAAAATAAAAATCTAACTATCTCGTTTCAAAGAGAAAAAACAAGTCGATGTTTGCACAAACATGCATCATTATAATTGTCAGGATTTAAAAACAACTTATCAATAGACTCAATAGAGTAAGTCTCGTCAATGGAATAGAACTGTTACGAAAATTTCAGGAATGGGTGATTTCCCTGAGAACTGTGAAATAGTTAAGGCTCTGTATGCTGTCTAAGTACAATGCATTTGATCTGTCAGTACGGAAAGTTAAGAATTTTGCTTAGGAATTAAGCCATATTCCTGCAACCTTTCGTAAAAAGTCAAGTCAAACAAAAGTTGAAACAAGTCACATAACGATGATAAAATTAATAATAATAATAATAATAATAATAATAATAATAAAAATAATAATGATAATAATAATAATTGGAAATATCACTTGGGTTGATACACAAAGGACTAGAGCAGTATGTCTATAAACTACAAGGAGACATTCCTATCGCAGAAATGCAGAAGATTGCCCTCCTAGGAACTGCTCACATCATCAGGAGAACTCTTATGAGTAATTATTATTTTTAATCCGCTATCAATTTAAAAAATATATATAAATCAGTGAATACATTCTAGTTTTCCCGAGGTTCATGGATTGGACTCGGTAAGCTAAGAATTTTGTAAGCAAAGCGATAAGCAAATTGGAAATAAATAAAAAAATAATAATGATATTTTATTGAGGGTTACACTTGATATCTACTGATAATACACACAGCTTTACTTGAACACTAAACTCTACATTACATTTCAGTGTTCTTATCTAAAAAACTTCTCATCTTCAAAAACGTTCCTTGTCCTATCATTCTAATTAAAGTAGTAATCCCAAGAATACCCTCAGGAAATATTCCTAATTCATTCTATCTTTTAGATATATAATTGTCTAACAATTTTGTTATCATTTTTCACTCGGTATATATCTTGCTATTATAAAGGAAATTGTTTCGAAAATAAGAATTTTGGTTTCAGACGGTTGGTTTCATATAACGAAACAACTCGTTAAGTTTTCACTTCTAGGGATATAAATCTGAAGTTTTAGAGGTTTAAATACCATGAGCTATAATCAAGGGTTTTTGCTAGCTGGAGAAAGCTTTCATATAACGAAACAACTCGTTAAGTTTTCACTTCTAGGGATATAAAACTGAAGTTTTAGAGGTTTAAATAGCATGAGCTATAATCAAGGGTTTTTGGTAGATGGAGAAAGCACGAATAACAGGTGTCGTGCCACAATAACGGACTACTCATTAGTCTTTTAATGGCCGCCAATATTAAAATATAAATGCATTGTTAGGCTAATAACATGAATAACTAGAAGATTGTTGGCACTATACTGATATAAAGTGAGGTAGCTTAAAGCCAATTTTTTTGGCACTATAGTTATCGACTGGATTAAGAAAACATGAATTTTTTAGGGTTGCTGTAACCAAGACAACCATAGTAACAGTTAGGTCTATCTTTAACATCTTTACATAACTTTGAATACAATGTTGTCTTGATTTTAAAATACAAAGTTAATGGACATTGTTAGGGTAATAATAGGGATAATTCTGAGAAGATTATCGACACTACATCATCAAGCTATCACTACTGTAACCATGATAACCATAGTAACAGATGAGTCTATCTTCAACATCTTTATATAACTTTGAATACGATATTGTCTTGATTTTAAAATACAAAGTTAATGGACATTGTTAGGGTAATAGTAGGGATAATTCTGTGAAGATTATCGACACTACATCATCAAACCATCATGGCTCAGAATTAACTTAGGCTCTGTAGACCATATTTAGAATGGGGCTACGAAGTCTGGTGTCAGATCAGGGAGGGATTGTCAGTTGATTTACTGAATGGAAATAGGCGAAGCAAGCTACTGATGAAATATGCACATATCTGATACATTTGAAAGCAATGACCTACCCCTCCCCAGCTAAAATCAATTCACCAGCTCTGATAAGGAATTCAAATATCTAAGTGTGAATCTGGTCGAAGAAAATTAATGATTTTCTCTTTTTTTGTAAATGTATTGTGGATACTTTCTAGGAAAATCACTGGAATAACCAGAACTATGGGAATGTTTAGGGTTGCTGTAACCAAGACAACCACAGCAACAGTTAGGTCTATCTTCAACATCTTTACATAACTTTGAATACAATATTGTCTTGATTTTAAAATACAAAGTTAATGGACATTGTTAGGGTAATAATAGGGATAATTCTGAGAAGATTATCGACACTACATCATCAAACTATCATTACTGTAACTATGACAACCACAGCAAGAGTTAACTCTACCTTCAACATCACTATAACTTGAAATGTAAAGACACATTAATGGACATTGTTAGGATAATATTGTGAATAGATAGAAGATTATCGAAACTATATCCTCACACCATCACTACTGTAACCATGACAAACACATTAACAGTTAACACTATCTTTAACACCACTCACAATCACCAACATCAACAGAAACAGAAGGCTAAATGTGGGAGACGTGTTACACTGCAATAGTCGCAAAGCATTCTGGGTCAAAAATCCCTGGACCCATCATACCATGGGAGTCGAACCACAGGCTTACTAGACTATGAATACATGAGCACGTCTTTGCTCGAACACTGGTATCGAAGAACAGAGAAGAGTTGAGATTAAGTAAGACGATAGCTTTTCGTATGGTTTCTAAAGGTTTTCTCTGGTCTCTCCAGTTATCCTCCCTGCGCAAAAATCAAAATCGCTAATTATCAGTTCGAAAAAACCACAGGAAACCCAAGCAAGGAAATTATGTAAATTTTTAATTTGTTCGAATACTTATAAGTTAGTTCACCAATGTCTCCAATATAGCATGTTTTTTACAATAAATATTTATCTCGAATTCGATAACAAACAACTGGAAACATGATATTTGAAAGTGATTGAAATTGATGTCAACGTCATCCATAGAATTGACGATGACGTCATATATGTCAACCAACATTTCCTATGACGTAATATCGTCTATATATACATGCTATGGTGTTACACCACTAATGGCTAGTGAGAAAAACACTTGTTATATGTTGTCGATACATGCTTCACCTTGACTGACGTGGGATATATAGAGTGATGTATTTATTCTTATATGCTATGGTGTCACACCACTAATGGCTAGTGAGAAAAACACTTGTCATATGTTGTTCATACATGCTTCACCTTGACTGACGTGGGATATATTCGAAGGACCCTACTCTAAAACACTTATTTGACGTAGGCATTTCCTGAATAAAGATTGATTATTATTATAGACCATTACCTTGCACGTGACGTCCGAGCAGCTCAATCTCCTGAGAATTGGAAACCTAATGTTTTGTCGTCCAAAATTTGAGCTGCATTCCGACGTGCTGTCAATATAGGGTGATGTATGTATCCATACACTGACATACAGGCTGTGGTCTTAAAGTTCTGAACCAAACACTTGTTATGTTTTTCATGTTCACGTCAACTAGACTATGCATAATCTATCTATATTTACCCTTGTGGGACGCACAAGTTACAAGTCATGTCTTTTATTGCGTAGAAAAACTTGATAGATGTTTAACTCATGTCGGCTAGACTCTTAAGTTCGCAAATATCGTAATTATGGTATTTATAGCCGGATCTCTAGCACTTATTTCGTATCTTGGGGTAAAAAAACAAAAAAACAAAAAAACAAAAAAAACAAACAAAAAAAAAAAAATTGAAGTGTTTCTTCACTTGAGATTTGTAAACTCACCTCATATAAATGTTTTTCAACTTTTTGATCCCCAGATTGACGTCAAATGCAAGGGGTATAGACCCCCTTCGCGTGACGTAAAAGCAGCTCAATTTGGTGGACAAAACAAGAAAATTTCAATCTCCTGAGAATTGGAAACCTATTGTTTTGTCCTCCAGATTAAGCTGCAAGGGGTCTATAAATATTTAGGGACTTTATGGCGTATCATACTTTACACACTTTTATACACTTTTGATTAAGAAACCCGGATAGAAGTACAAGAAGAATCAGTATATTTAAGTGAGGTTTGTCATTGACTTATAAATGTTTTGTGATGTTTTAGTTGAAATAAGTATTTAGTCGTACTAGATGCTATATGATGACCATATTTTCTTTAACTTAGTGAATCGATGATATTTGGACGATGGGATTCCTGTCTTGTCGTGCGTTACATCATCATGTATGTTCCGGTTACCGAGGCAAATACGATTAGGCGAAATATTGAAATCAAAACCCAGAACTGAATTAAGCAAGTCTATAAGTCTTAAAATATATCAGTTATCATACATATTGACTTTTTGTTTGAGATACAATGATGATAAGTTGGAGAACTTTTATGCTTATTTACAGAACTTATAGAGACGTTTGTTGCAGTGTGGCCGTCTCGTTAAAGTCTTGCAAAAGAGAGCAAAGAGAGAAAAAAAGAAAAAAGAAAGAAAGAAAGAAAAAAGAATGAAAGAAAGTAAGAATGAAAGAAAGAAAGAAAGAAAGAAAGAAAGAAAGAAAGAAAGAAAGAAAGAAAGAAAGAAAGAAAAAAATAGAGAGAGAGAAAGTTAGAGAGAGAGAAAGAAAGAAAGAAAAAAAGGAAGAAGAGAAAGAAAGAGAGAGAGAGAGAGAGAGAGAGAGAGCGCGCGCAAGAAATGGTGTTCATTATAAGATGAGATTGCTCGAGATCAATCTGTTTATCAACCTATGAAACCATAATTCCAATTGTTCTACCTTGTGTAACATCACATCCTACAAAGTCGTAAATCCGGATAAACAATGTGACAGCCTTTCACGACCAACCAAGATTTTCTCTAAGTGACATTTGAAACATTTGAGCTTTACAAAGTCGCTTCCGTACAGTTTATAACAAGATTTCTAACTGAGCTTTTGAACCTCGAAGTTATATACAAACATAGATTAAGAAATAATATATCAAAACAAAGATTAAGTCTTGGTTTTATCGAATAACAAAGAAGTGTTTTCTTAGTTAGTTGTAGTGACTTTTTTTGGTAATTAAAAGGCGTCGCTAAACAACGGTTGTTTTTCTTTCAAAACAAATAAAGCTCGCATCTCCGGCGTGCGCGAGGCGTTGCGCGCAAATAGAAGGATATGAGAAAAAAAAACCGTCACACAGAAAAAAAGAAAAATATTTCTGACAATACATCCGGATAAGATTTAAAACTCTTGAGTTTTAAGATTATTTTCCACCTATGTACTTCAAGGAAGACGTAATTTTCACTCAAGTATAGCAAAATTGTTTGAAGGATTGTTTACTTGAAGAGTTTTGAAGCGATTCTTAAGCACGACTCTATCATTCAAGGAAGTCTTTAGAAGTGACCTACACCAATTTAAACATATTTGAATTAAAAAGCTAGAGTCAACACAAAATATCCTCTCAATAAAACAGCCAGGATCTATAGATATCTCTGATAAGCGGCAAGGAAGGTAGGAAAAAATCGGGTTCTTGAGAAGTATTATGCGTTATTATAAGCCATTGTAGTTCCGTTCTACAAGGTTGTAATGAGTCAAATTCACGAGAAATGTTTATTTTTTGAACTCCATTTCATTCGGAGTCTTTGTTTTTAAACTTGGCCCGATTTTTAAACAATACAAAATCTCATTAAGAATTTTATCTCTTCATTGTTTAGATTCCCTGAGTCAAATTAAAAAACAAGACAGCAGAAGAAATATCTAGAAAGATATACCTGACGAAGACATACGTCAAAACAGAAAACGACGTCAAGAAAAAAAATCGAATTCATAAACACTGAAAGAAGAATTAGAATTCAAATCCAAGGACAGAGCGAGAGAGAGCTATATATAGAAACCTCTCGTCTAGAGATTAAAGGCGACAAAACGCTTGGGAAACTCCACTGCAGCGAGGTGAGTTTGACAAATGTTTTAAACTGTTGAACTTTGCATATGATAATAGTAACGACTTTAGATATCTAAATATACCGCTAAATAACATAATATACATGCACATTTACCGATTTTAATATCAGATCAGTTAATGAAGGAAGAAATTCATCAATTTGATAAATTGAAAAATTATTTTTTTGAAATACATTAGAATTTTTTTTGAGATTTTTTTGAGATCATTTAGAAAATTATCTTCAATTTCCTTATTGTCCTTAGGCAAAAAAAATTCCAGATTTTACAACGATGTTACTTGAAAAGATGTTTTTCTGTGTAGTTTGATCAAGGGCGATAAATTGTGTTTTTGGAACTTTAGTACTGAGATAGTTGCAGTCAAAACGGCCTTCCAATGTCTACAAACAGATTAACAAGCATGTAATTAATACCCAAAAAGCAATAAAAAGGTGAGGGAATTTCGTCCATGCTGTGAGCAATTCTATAAGTGCTTTTCACGCTTTTTCGTGTTTTGAAGAGGGAACCAATTCAAAGCCAGAAAATCCTTAGTAAATACAATATCAAAACAGAACTAATGAGGAATTGTTGGAGAACAAATGGAAAGTTTAATTTGAAGCAGTCTTGAAAAACTCGGTATCAAGATAAACAATCGAAAAATTGAATTAGTATCGATGATTGTTTTTTCAAACTTGAGTATTTTAATGTGAAAATATCCTAGCTCTTAGGCTAAGCTAAGCGCCCGTCTTCAGGGATATCAAAATATAAGATAATGTCAAAAACGGTTGAATACTTAACATTAAACCAACAACCCACAAGAACACTTAAATCAAAAAAAAAATTGATACGGAATAGAGAATTGGCAATACCTAACGATGCTACATTAATGAATATCAAATAAATGAATTCTTGATGTTGAAAAATTATGTTACGGAAGCATAAATATATATACCAGAAAACAAGTATATAATAAATTTTACAGATCAAATTCCCAAGCTCTCGGACGATTGTCCATCATCAGGGAATACTGAAAAAACGTTAGAAAACCCTTCTATGAAAATTCGTATTTATACCAAAATGGAAAGGGTTGGCAATAACTAACTACACTTTAAAGAATATGATGAGATATGAGATGCAGATTCTCATTCTTCTTATAAAATGGAATCGCAGAAAACTAGGCTTGGCAATAGCCAACTAAACCATAACATTCAACATGAATATGAGATGAAAGCGTTTATTGATCCTTAAAGATAAAAACCTTATTGTTTGCCAAGAAATTTTAAGCAAAACATCCAGTTCGTATTTTTTGACAAGAAAATGAAAAGTAGAGTATCATATTTTTTCCCTATAACTTCCTTATTGAGAAATTTAGCACAAAATTTGACGTCATTTTACTTCGTTGCAAATGGTAAGTTTCCTGCTCGTTGGAATCAAGTATTACCTCGCCTACACTTTCCTGACGAAGAACAGCATACTTAGCATAAATTTGCATCAATTCGACATAAAGATTTTCCAATTTTCGTTTTTCAAATTTCAATTTCGTTTACCAAATGTATTAAGAAAATGTATTAAGACTATTTTATTTTATTTTATTATTCTTATGTTCATTTAACCCATGGTTTAACTATTTTAGATCACGTTTCATTCCCTTGAGTATTATTTCTTTGTTCGCCAGAAGGCACATACAACTCCAACAAAAAACTTTAATGTAAAGGAAATGACACCTGGTCTTAAATGGAGAATTCATCTCCCGAATGTATCCTCGACACTTGTCGAGTGTTGTCTGTGACATTCAAAATGACCTATTATATTAAGTTATTGTGTGATTTGAGTGCTCCTTTTGATGTATAAGTGCATGATGACTCATGAATTACCAACAGAGAAGATCTTCTATTCAAATTTTCAACTCACAGATCAAACCCTAAAACAACCTCTGGGCTCATCTAAGTCAGGGCATGGCTAACTCACAGATCAAACCCTAAAACAACCTCTGGGCTGATCTAAATCAGGGCATGGCTAACTCACAGATCAAACCCTGAAACAACCTCTGGGCTGATCTAAATCAGGGCATGGCTAACTCACAGATCAAACCCTGAAACAACCTCTGGGCCACTGATCTAAGTCAGGGCATGACTAACTCACAGATCAAACCCTGAAACAACCTCTGGGCTGATCTAAGTCAGGGCATGGCTAACTCACAGATCAAACCAAGAGAGCTAAATAAGAGAGGGAAACTTATTAATACCGCGCGCGCCGTGTGAATTCCCGGTTTGGCTATTTTTAGCATCCAAAGTCGTTAGGTTTTTTAATTTTTGGTTGGCGTGGCCTTGTGCGCGCGCGCTCAAAAACAACATACTTTTAGTCGATTTTTGACACATTTTTCGACAAAATCTATTAGATAAAGCAAAAAGATCAGGATTGACTAGATCAGGGGTTGCCCCCCTCCCTGGGCTGACTTTGTGCCCTGCACCCCTCCCTGAACAAAATCCTGAATCCGCCTCTGGGGCATGACTTACAGAACTCACATCGAACCCTGAAACATTCTCTGGGCTGATCAGTCAGTCAGGGCACGGTTTTGTTCAAAGAGTCGAATATATATTTAGCGTGTTCATTTTTGCGGAGGGAGGAAAACCGGAGAACCCGGAGAAATACTCTCGAATCAAGGGAGGTAAGATACCCAACAAACTAGCCTCTGAGGTCTCGGGTCACATTTGAGTAGAGAGGTGAGTGTTATACTCGCAACAACATCCTTGATTCCCTTATTTTCTCTTGATTCACTTGAGTTTTTTTCCCTTTTATAAAAAAAAAATTGATAATAAACCATTCTCTCGCAGTCCTACACATTCACTTTTTTTCAATATAAGCGGAAGGTTTTACCTGAAATAATATAAAACAAAACTCTTCCGCTCCATGGGTATCTTTTGTTTCTTTTTAATGCCATGAGAAAACGCACTCATGTGGAAATGTTTTTTACAAAGACGTCCATTTCCAAATGATTTAAGAAAAGGAATAACGAGACAGTTAAAGTAGTCCCTTTCGTCATCAGTTGGCAACTTAAACAACTGATCTTGAATCCATAGTGTAGATCAGGAAGCTTTCATCACGTAGCTTTTTCGATATTTATTTCCTGTCTTAGAAGCCAAGCTAAGTATAGCAATTCAAGTTTAGAAAGTATTGCAAGTAAGGTTGACTTGAAGGTGTAGAAGTCCAGGTAAGAAGGGCAGAGAGCAGTAGTTTTTGCCTTTAGTTGAGTGATGGTATAAAGTTGGGGATTTTAATATTTGTATAGGTGAGTAGTATAGAGAGTAATTTTTGCTGTATAGGTGAATAATATAGAGAGTATTTTTGGTGTATAGGTGAGTAGTATAGAGAGTAATTTTTGGTGTATAGGTGAGTAGTATAGAGAGTAATTTGTGGTGTATAGGTGAGTAGTATAGAGAGTAATTTTTGGTGTATAGGTGAGTAGTATAGAGAGCATTTTTTGGTGTATAGGTGAGTAATATTAGAGAGTATTTTGTTGTATAGGTAAGTAGTATATTTAGTATTTCGTGATTGATAGTATTTTGTGAGTACTCACACCGATGATGCTTCACGTCATTTGATCTTTCTAAGTATTTGATCGAATGAAATGATATTTCTAATGCCTGATTGGTTAAGCTGGCTTTAAGCTACGTAATTACTTACTAGCCTCTAGTACTTAGCATATGACTTTACTTATCAGTCAATTAAACGCTACTGAGCATAAGTCTTATAGTATCGGGACTACGGACAGTCTTCCTTGCTTCCTTTGCTCGTCACGAAACAACAACAGGTTGAGCGACTTTGCAAAATAGGTAAGAAAAATACCAAAAATATAATGTCAAGATCTTTGATGCGACTAGCATACTGTATTAAGCTGTTCATTCTAATGTGTTCAGTGGTGACTTAAGTATAAGGCTGAGGTTTTGGTAAGGGAAATCTGTAGCAGACCGGTGGTACTAATGTTCGGAATTTACCTATTTTTTTATATAAAATACTGCAATTTTTAGCAAATTCTGGGCTGATCTAAGTCAAGGCACGGCTAACTCACAGATTGGACCCTGAAACAACCTCTGTGCATCAAAGTCAGGGCACGGCTAACTCACAGATTGGACCCTGAAACAACCTCTGCGCATCAAAGTCAGGGCACATCTAACTCACAGATCGAATTTAGCGTCTTAATATTACCTTTTTAGGAGGGAGGAAGAAAATTATAATAGTTAGACGTTTCTCCAGAATCTCTACTCCAGAGTAATAACTCCTAAATTTAATGCTAAAAAATTCACGACTGCTTCGATTGAGAATATTTTCCATTTTGCCCAAGATGGCATAGTGAATTTTGCATGGGATAAGAGATGGTTTTATCAGGGACAAATACTAAGCTATAGCTTTCTCATCAAATGCATACGCGTTTGGTTATTCTACGTATACGCCAAGGCGAGAATAGTACCTTTAGGGGTCGTGTGCTCTATTATTATGACGAACCCTAGGGGCATTACGGCGACCTATCTTCTTAACAAAAGCCAAAGGAAGTCCTTCAAGCAATTTTCTTGCTATAAAGTTATGACATAAGAGATACTTCGTCTTAACGTTTAAAAACCATTAGTGCTTAGCAGGCCGATGTCACGAAAATGGGAATTTAACCACAACAGTATTTGTTATATTGTTATTAGATTTAGCTATACAGGTCCCCATTTAAACCAGCTATGCTGAATTGGGCAACCTTTTTAAATATTATTTAAAAAAAAAAAAAAAAAAAAAAAAAAAAAAATTGCGAAATGTTTCGCAATCTAAAAAAAAATTCTTTACAGTATTTTAGGAATTCAATAAAATGGGCTTTTGATGAAGCTAAGCGTGATGAAAATTCGCTTACGAAGGATTTTCGGTATATATCTAAACAAAAACAAAAAATAAAAAATGCATTAAAAAAACCCTGCTCGCTCCCCTTAGCCTAATGGTTTACCTTTAAGTGCATGCCTTTATAAACTTAACAGAGATTCGCTAGAACAAGGAATATATTTTCATTTGTTATCTCTCGAATCTCATATCACAAATTGTTTAGAATCAAATTAGGTAAGTTGACGCAAAGTTAGATGACTTAGACCTCATCAGGGAACTCATTCAAAGATACTCCAAGCCTTGTCGCCATTCAGAGCGAGTTCCTTGGTATAGTGTTTATGTTTTACCATAGTCGTCACTTGGTCTTTCTACTGGTGCAAATTATAATCATAAAACGCAAGAATCGTGATAGGATATAATGCTCTTATTGTCACATATATGCAGATATACGCTTATGCGGTTGGTAATGAGTATCTTAAAGCGCTTACCTTGGACGACTAGACCAATGAGAGGGTTCATGTTATCTCTATAGGCCGTAATTCGATGATAGAGCTAAGTAATAACAATCTGAGGTTTTACATTTCATTATCTCGATCGGCTCAGACATCTAACGAGGCTTACGAGCAGGAACTAAACTCCAATTCGATCTGTGAGTAAGCTGGGTCCTGACTTAGATCAGCCCAGAGGTTGTTCCAGGGTTCTATCTGTGAGTTAGCCATGCCCTGACTTAGATCAGCCCAGAGGTTGTTTTAGGGTTCTATCTGTGAGTTAGCCGTGCCCTGACTTAGATCAGCCCAGAGGTTGTTCCAGGGTTCTATCTGTGAGTTAGCCATGCCCTGACTTAGATCATCCCAGAGGATGTTTCAGGGTTCGATCTGTGAGTTAACCATGCCCTGACTTAGATCAGCCCAGAGGATGTTTCAGGGTTCAATCTGTGATTTAACCATGCCCTGACTTAGATCAGCCCAGAGGTTCTTTCAGGGTTTAATCTGTGAGTAAGCTGGGCTCTGACTTACATCAGCCCAGAGGTTGTTTTAGGGTTCAAGCTGTGAGATACCTGTGCCCTGACTTAGATCAGCCAAGAAGTTGTTTCAGATAAAAATTTAAATTTGAAATACAAGCATGGAAAGACTGAAGTCACGGGATATATATTGTCTGGATTCCCCCCCCCCCCTTTCCCTTCACAGCTTGCAAAACAATTCTGTATTATGTTGCATTTGTTAAAAATGCCTAGCAAAAAGCAGGACTGTTACAGGAAGCAGAAATATTAACAATTCCCCGTCTTCCACCCCAGATGTCCTCCCCCTCCCCGGTTCCTAGGAACTATGCTCTTCTATTTTACAAATATATTCTCTTGAGGACTCCATCTAAGACTACACAGTCACATCTAACGAATATGAATATTGAAAAATGCCTTTATATTACTTTTATTAGCATCTGTGAAGCAACATTTTTTTTTTACAACCATCACTCCCCGTCGGGGCTCTTCCGTGAGGTTCGCTCCACATGCACTACCACTACATTCTATATTTACAACATACAACACTCAACTCACATGTAGATTTTTACGGAGGGAGGAAAACCAGAGAACCTGGAGGAAAAACCCTCAAGGGAGAGAACAACACTTAAAATAAACTCATCTCACATATATATGATCCATATGCCTTGAACTATAGAACTTCCGCTAAGGTCATTAAAACCAGCCACCGCATTTAGCAATAATACAACACCAATATAATTCATGATTACCTTATTACTTATTAATAAATAAAACTATATAGAGCACTAGGAAGAAAGTTCTCTATATCCTTTACATTGCCCAAGGGCTGACGAGAATTTATTCCATCATACGGTGTCCCTATACGGAGTTATTAACAGGAACAAGTATTAATATTTTAAATACATCTATTCAGCTTGCATGTCTATTCTTCAAAAACAAGGCTCAGCTTTGAGTATTTGATCTATTATTCCGTGCTAAACCATAGATGAGTATAGTCAAAAATGAAAACAAAGTACTTCGTTTTAAAAAAATTATAATTTAGGATGTCAATAAAAATATTTCGATTTACTGGCTAACGTTGCGGTTATAATCAAAGTCTAATGAGAATGAGAATGAGAATGAGGGCTTTTATGTGGTTAAATTAAGAATAAGAATAGTTAGATTATCATATGTAGAGTGAGCAGAATATTTTCCCATTTTGAATCTTTAGGCAACAAGATGTAGTTTCCCCCCAACTTAGATATATATATATAGAGGATATTAAATGGGCGCGCGGAGAGTACGAGTGAGCGCAGCGAACGTGTGAGAGATTTTCAACTCGAGAAGAAAAAATTTGTATCGCCAAGCGCCCATGTAATATTCTGTTTATTGTATAATTATCAATGAAAAAGAAAAAAAAGCTTTTTCGAGCTTTGTTCTAGTGTGTAACCATAGTGATAATATTTAATAAATAAATAACATGTTATTTTCACATGTGGAAATATCAAATTTTCGAAATAAAGAAATACAGGTATTTCATTGATAATCATTGATAATCATATAATAAATATAGATAAGCTGTACAATTTGCCAGGGTATAAAGAGTATATATCATCTCAGGGCCGTAGCTACGATGAGACAAGCGAGGCATTTGCCTCGGTAAAATTTCAGATATTATTATTTGTTTAGTTTTCTTTAATTCTTAAAGAATGAAAACAAATTCTCTTCTTTTTCTTTGCCAGAATGTGCAAAATAGACATAACCTTAATACAATGAATATTTCGCAAATGCCTCTCAAGACGCTGGAAATCCCTACCCTCGATCCGAGAGACAACAAACATTTGTCCTATCTACTTAAAAGTTTATCCGTCCATTTTTTTAAAGATAGAAACAATACTGAAAATGTTATGACCAAAGTACCGTTTCTCCTCCTCCATTCCGTACCCTCCTAGGGACTACAGACAATTGCTCAAACGTAACTATTTAAAAATTTATCCGTTCTCTTTGTTACTGAAACCAATATAATATTATTGATTGATGATCTAAACTGGTCCTCACGGCGCCAAAGCGATAACTTACAGGGTACAAAATCACTTATACAAATCAAAAAAAGACTCTATAGTTTTGTTGATAGATTTTCCCAATACAAGTTAGTTGTGTGAAATACAGATTTTAAGATTCTTAACTGATTGTTCTTTCGCAATACACATGTTAAACATGCCCTCATCCTCCGTCACATGACGTAGTTTTGACTCCATGCACCTATGCATGCACGCGTGGGATCTATTTATACACCATGATATTATATGTATTTATATGTATATATGCATTGCTATATTTATCTTTTGTTATGGATATAACACTATATATAAACATGTATATAAATATTAAAATCGTGGAAAATTGCTTTTACTTTTTTCCCCACGTCATTCCTTCGTTCCTTCCTTTCTTGCTTCCTTCCTTTCTTGCTTCCTTCCTTGCTTTCTCGCTTTCTCGCTTCCTTGCTTGCTTGCTTCCTTGCTTTCTTGCTTGCTTGCTTGCTTACGTCCTCGCTTCCTTGCTTCCTTGCTTCCTTGCTTCCTTGCTTCCTTGCTTCCTTGCTTCCTTGCTTCCTTGCTTCCTTGCTTCCTTGCTTCCTTGCTTCCTTGCTTCCTTGCTTCCTTGCTTCCTTGCTTCCTTGCTTCCTTGCTTCCTTGCTTCCTTGCTTCCTTCCTTCCTCGCTTCCTTGCTTCCTTGCTTCCTTGCCTTCTTCCTTCTTTTTTCTCTTACTATCTTCATGTTCTTTCTTTCCTTTTTTCTATTTCTAAATATATCCCTTTGTCTCTTAGTAAAAGGTCAAAAATTAAAGCTCATTAAACAGAATAAACTAAAACATTCTATGCAAAATCCGTTTGTTTAAACTGATAATCATAAAGATTGACAAAATGATAATCTGTAGAGAGAAAATTTTCAAATGATGCCAGAATTACGTGCATTTCTACATGCTTGTGAACTAGACAAAAAGCAATTGGCAAACCAAAACCTCCTTTATTGGCGTAAATATAACATATGTAATGTAATGTATAATATATAATATATTAGAAAGATGTGATGAAAAGAAAAGTCCAAGTTTTGATGCAAATGACCCGGAGATCATCACAGAATCTTTCTCTTAAAAAATTGTGAAATAACATTGTCTAACAGATGGCTTTGAAAAGCACTTTTAAGTCATATTCCAGTAGCTTGAAGCGCATTCTCTCGTGCTTCGTTTTCCAACCTGTCACTCAAACGTAATTGAGTACAAAAATAACCAATCATAGTAACAACCGAATACAGGTGTAAAACGATGAGTTATATGACATATACATATATATTAAAGTACATAAATATGTTACTCAACTCATGCATTAAGCGCAAAACCACGGTGACTATCGTTAACAAAAAGCTGTTATTTTGATTTTCTTTTGCAGCGAATTCTGCTCGACTCAGAAGCATTTTCCTTGAAATTAAACACAAAACAATGAGTCTATGTTTGAGGTATGTATTTTAAGAAGTTTTTGCAGATATTTTATTCACTTGGGTTTGTTTATGTGTGTGTATCAGATGTTATTTGTTTATTTTTTTACCATTTGTTTATTTATTTTGAAACGTGTTTTATGTTTTTCTTGTTTATTTAAAAAGACAATATATTATTTGTTTGTTTAATTACATTTACTCGTTAATTATTTTGAAGCGTTTTCCTATTTTCTATTTGTTTAAAGAAGAAATGCTTTCCTTCGTGTGTTGTGTCTGTGTTTTCTGTTTGTTTATTCATCTACCTTTATTCATATCTATTTTGAAACGTCGTGTCCTATTTTTTTTTCTTATTAAGAAAGAAAACGTTTCTCTTCGTGTGTTGTGTGTGTTGTTTTTTCCTCATTGCTTATTTATTTACTTTTTTGTTTGTTTATTTTGAAACGTCTTTTCTTATTTTCTTCTTCTCTTTGTTTGTTGTGTGTGTGTGTTCTATCGATTTAGTCCATTATTTATTTATCATTTTGAAACGTTTCTATTTTTCATTAAAAAACATGTTTTGCTTTGTGTTGTGCGTATGTGTTTACTGTTTGACGTGACTTTCTTGTCAGGAAAAGTATCATGTGGCTATTTTCTTGGTTACAATTCATTTTACTTATATTTTCCAATAATTTGTTAGTTTTATTCTTCCTTTTACTAAAAAAAAGAGAAAAATATTATGAGCATTGCTTGTATTCGTATAACTATTATGAGCGTTAATTTGGGTTTTTCTTTGAAAGCGTATTGTTATTTTTAGCTAAATATATTCTACTGACGGAGTTAAAACTGAACTTAATTAACACATTCGTTTTTAACTAGTGAAACTTCATCGCGCAATCCAACTAGAAATAAGATATCCTACAGACGCGAAGAATAATAGAGTATATTTTATTGATAATTTAGAGCAGCTTGGACCTCTACGTTGAGCTTTCATTACTCTCATAAAAAAAATAATTCAGACTAAGCCCTTGAGCAGGAGATTTTCTAAAAAGAAGGAAAAATATATATAATGCTGCTATTGAAATGCAATCTTTTTTCCTAAATTTCCAATAACGTATAGGACTCGTAAAATTATCAGTAAATGGTAAGTTTTTCTAATTCATGTCAATTCAGTCCCTGTAGTTAGGCTTTTTTCATTTAATTTTAATTTTTTCGTTCTCCAGCCTTTTCACTTGTTTGTTTCTTTTCTTTCTTTCTTTCTTTCTTTCTTTCTTTCGTTCTTTTTTTTTTGGGGGGGTCTCAATTGCAAGCCATTTTTCGCCTCTTTATCTTTAGTGCAAAAAGATAGTGTTTGGTTCTTCAAATAAGTCCTTACGAACATTGACACAACCGATCTTTTAAGCGCTCTTAAATCAAGAAACAAGATATATCCATTCAATGATAATGCCTGTATACCTCTTTTATAGTATCATAATATCTATATTCTTCAATAATGAACTTAAAAGACATACTGATAAAGTTAAAGTACAACAGGAAGAGTGTTTCTTCAATATTTTGAATAGGTTATTTTTCCTGTTGTGTAAAAATTAAAAATTATTAAACATAGATTTCGCGAAGTTTCAAAAAAAAATTCACCCTCGAAAACTGTGTTTTTTTTAAAATTTGATTTCAGTGTTTTTGACGTAGCGTTGCTATGGTAACATTATACGCGATCAGTTCATAAGAAAATCAATCTTTGGCTCATGGTGTTTGATGTGACTTGCGTATTGGGTATACATGTTTAAGCCATAAAATGCCATTAACCATTATTTCAAGACCTTCAAAAGCCTATAGAGCCACCTTAAAAGCTCATTTGCAACTTTCACTATAAGAAAGTTCTAGAATGTTATTATAAATAAATGCGTAACGGTTCCACCTCAAACTGTTACAGCGACCACAAGTCTGAGTTAACAGCAAGAACAAAGCTACGAAATATACAGCAACATTATTATGAGCCTCCTCTAAGAACGTCTGCAAAGAGGCTACATTATTATAGGCTTCGTTGTGCACCCTTCACGGGTGATTTTAAATTAAGAACTGTAGTTTGTATTTGTATTTGAATTGTTCATCAAATAGAGCAATATCTAAACAAACGCCATGTTTTGGAAAATGGGGCTGATATCTTGAGATTAAGTACTCCACCCGGTCGTTTTGGATCGGAAATTTTGCGTAAAACAGTTTATTTTTTTGATCTTTTTTGATATATATTGCCACTGCCCATCTGCTGACGCCGGCTCGCATAATAAAACTATTCGATAATTTAGATCAGTGATTGTTAAAACAACAGAGTGTTTCGAGAGCAGTTTTTTGTTGTTGTTGATTAAATGGATCGTAACTAAGATTCTTTAATCTGTTTTGGACCCTTGTTTTGTATCTTCATTATTGCGAACTTCCTCGTATTACAACCTTGACGGCTTTCCAACTGAATCCAACTAAAATTCACCCAATAGTTCACGCAGTTGGATACAAGTTTTCCCTGTTTCATCGCACGTTATCGTAGATTATTAAATAGCCTTATAGAACTTAGGCTTATAGAACACAAGGAAAAGACAAATGCAAGCGAACGCTTGTTTTTGTCTGATAGAACTGACAGAACAGTAGAAAGTAGAAAAAAAGTGCCTCAAAACAGGTGGTCTTCTTTCTCTCGGCCCAAGCGAACGCCATGTTAGTAGCTCAATATCAGCTTAATTGTATTTTTTGGCTCAAAAAACAACGGCTTATCTGCCATAAAAATAAATAAAAGGTATCTTAGATAAGATTTAGTTAATATAGATTATATTAACGGAAATAAGGAAGTGATCGGAGTCATTTGAAAAAGGTGCTTACTTATGGTTGTTTTGTCTATATGTGCGTATTTCGAAATAGTTATTTCATAGAGCCAGGAAGTCGGAACAGCTCAGTAGCTCAGTTGTCATTAACTTTAAAGAATATGCTGAATGTTCTAGATATTATAACTACGCCCCGGGAAATTAGAAAATGGAGCTTGAAATGAGCAGGTTTATTTCGGAAATCGCTTTAGGACACACGATGCAAACCAAAGTGAAGCTAGCCTCGGATTGGCAGCCTCGGATTCATATTCATTGAGATTCAGAATCGTTTCCGGGGGAGGTCAAGCAGGTCATTCTATTAGAATCCTCTCTGTTCCACAAACAGCGTCAAAATTACCAATAATCTTCAGTTTAACTTTCTCCGCTGGTTTCTATCTACGATATTTTATGATCTTAAGTAAAGTACACGGTTTGTTCTCGACGATTCTACTGATTTTGTACTCAGCCTCGGATTGGACTCGGATTACTATCTCAGCCTCGATGGAGGCTGAGATTATGAGCGACTTTTGGGCTTAATGTTTGTACACATATGTTTCAATAAATAATCCAAGGCTGAGATGTAATACGAGTCCAATCCGAGGCTGAGATGTAATACGAGTCCAATCCGAGGCTGAGATGTAATACGAGTCCAATCCGAGGCTGAGATGTAATACGAGTCCAATCCGAGGCTGAGTTTGTAATGTGAGTCCAATCCGAGGCTGAGTTTGTAATATGAGTCCAATCCGAGGTTGAGATGTAATCCGAGCCCAATCCAAGGCTGAGATGTAATCCGAGTCCAATCCGAGGCTGAGAGTACAATCCGAGGCTGGGATGTAATCCGAGTCCAATCCGAGGCTGAGATACGTGGCTGAGTTTGTAATGTGAGTCCAATCCGAGGCTGAGTGCAAAATCACTATAATGAATTGTAGATGGCGTCTGAATCCGAGGCTGAGACATAGCTAGAGTCCAATAGGAGGGCAAGAGGTGAATAGAGTCCAAAACAAGGGTTAGAAGTAAACAGAAACGGACCCCGAGGCTGAGTAGTAGTTAATTCAGCATTTGTTAATATTTGTTAAAGGTTAACCTCTGGGTTAAACTGGTCTATTGTACGTTTTGTAACACGATCTCTTTGGACTGCTTATCTTGTAAAAAACGTGACTTGTAATCCGAGTCCAATCCGAGGCTGGATACAAAATTAGTAGAATCGTCGAGAACAAACCGTGTACTTTACTTAAGATCATAAAATATCGTAGATAGAAACCAGCGGAGAAAGTTAAACTGAAGATTATTGGTAATTTTGACGCTGTTTGTGGAACAGAGAGGATTCTAATAGAATGACCTGCTTGACCTCCCCCGGAAACGATTCTGAATCTCAATGAATATGAATCCGAGGCTGCCAATCCGAGGCTAGCTTCACTTTGGTCGATGCAACATTGCGCGCAATGTTGCAGGTAATCGATGCTGCGAGATATGTCACACGACGCAATTTGTTGCACTCAATGTTGTTGAAGTAGAAAACGATCCTACCTCAGCAATATTGCCTGTAATATTGTGTGCCATAATTATTTAAACACTTTTGCATTTTACCTTGGCTTACTTTGAGCGAATGCAGCTGAAAACGGGAATTTCTATCGCTCTCTTTTTTTGAGAGTATCACTGAGAAAACACATTTGCAAGAAGATTACCATGTCTGAAATACGTTTATAGAAAGAAAATAAAAAATAATCATAATTAAAATATAAAAAAATATAAAAATACAAAAAAATACAAAGAAAAAGAAAAAGCGAGAAAGAATAATGGAAATGAACGAACGAAGAATGAATAAATATTTGTATTTCTACTTCAGAAGTTTCCTTCCTGACAACGATCGATTATTTTGCCAGAAATTGCATTTACAATTATGTATGGAAATTTTTGATGAGGTACTAAATGATACTGTCATAATTCTATATTCTATAAAACGTTATCAGTACTACTTGTATCAGTTATTCTATCAAGTAGGAAAAGAGAAATTTCGGAAGTATCTTAAAAAGCGTCGTTCTTTGTTTACTTTTCTGCTCAATTGGGTCGTTATCAACATACAAAGTAACCAAGGAAGAAATATCTAGAACGTCCGAGTGCCCGAGGGCATCTTGAAGCAACATCTTCACTTTTTTATATACATCAAGAGGGCAGAGCAGATGAAAATCGTAGAGATTGTATCAGTCAAGTTCATGTTTTGTCTTGAGAGGATTTTTTTTTTTGTTTAGTGGTAACCTCAAAATATAGAACATTCTAGAAACTGATGTAGAGCGACTGACGCGCAGTTTTGATTCTTGGCCAGTGGTGCCATTATGAGTAATGTTCATTAAGAACACCATCCAACATGGCTGCCACTTTTATTCCCTTAGGAATGATTACAAACCACCTATAGTGAATACCATTCAACATGGCTGCCACTTTTATTCCCTTAGGAATGATTACAAACCACCTATAGTGAATACCATCAACATGGCTGCCACTTTTATTCCCTTAGGAATGATTACAAACCACCTATAGACCCCTTGCAGCACTTCGGAATGCAGCTCAATTTTGAGGACAAAACAATAGGTTCCAATTCTCAGGAGATTGAAATTCTTTTTTTCCTGTCCTCCATGGAGCTGCGTTGACGTCTCGTGCAAGGGGTCCAAGGTGAACATTACCAGTCAATATGGCTGCCACTTTTTTCAGTTAGGAATGATTTGAAGGCTCGCCCAGGTGGGTGCAAAATACAATAGGGGTTGCAAATACACTAGGAAACGAGGCCCCCTACCATCTTACATGGTTGCCGCTTTTATTCCTATAGCCGAAAAGTTAAAAAACGACCTATAGTGAACATCATTCAGAATGACAGGGGAACTTTGTGTTTCTTTTTAGTTGTCTTTAGTTGTCTTTTTAGTTAGCTGTTATTCCGATCCACCAATCCATCTGCTTATAAAATAGCCCCCCGGGGAGTTACTTATAATTACAAACTGAAGAACGAACTCATAACAAAACCGTCGTTTTCTACACTTCAGACAATTACCCAAGTGGTTTCCAATTCTGAGTCTTCATCTGATTGTTTGCGATGTTGTTGCTAAGAGGCCGATCGATACAAGTAAAAATACTCGGTATCACTTTTCCTAGTGCAGCATTTCTAAGCGATGTATGACAAACACTCTGTCGAGAAATACTGCAAGAAACTCATTGCAGTGAAAGCCAAAATAACCATTGTATAGAAGCTCAAAGGTAGGAAAAAACAACTGCATTGACTTTGCGTTTTTGTTTATTTGTTTTTCTATACATTATGGAACGAGAAAGACACAACGTTTTTGCATATTTAATAGCAGACATTGAACACTCCAACCAATGCATTATCAAAATATCTAGAACGAGAAGAGATAAAAGCTAAGCTTTAAAACTAAGTCCTCGGTCTTGGAGAGCTGTTATACTTTTAGTTCGTTTTCAGATAGATCGTTTTACCTTGGGCGTAATGTTTTTCCATTTTAGACCACGTGAGTTCCCTTGAGAATACGATTATTTTGAGTTGTATCTGTATCCATGTGTCTTCTTTTGTGCAACCGTTAAATAAAGAAAATATACTCTAGGGAATAAAACGTGGTCTCAAATGGGAAACATTTTTTCCAAGTTAAAGAGTTCTACTCGCATCTCCCAAAGTTATAAGGAAGGAAGACTGGTTCGGATTTTTTGGTGCAAAGGATTGCGCGGCCGAAGGGATTCAATATGGCGGCGGTCATAAGCACGATGAAGTTGTTGGCATTCTGTTGAATTTCGAAAAGGCAAATAGGAATATGATATTACTTATGATAATAGAGGCTTTGCATCATCACGGCAGCCATGACAGGAGGCACAACTATAGAGTCTTTTTTTTTTCCTGGGAATTAAATTCTCTCTCATGAACAGATTAGACCAGATTCAATTGTTCCTGCCTCCTGTCATGGCTGCCATGATGAGGCTTTGCACCATCACGTGATGGCAGCCATGACAGGAGACACAACAATATAGTATTTTCCTCTAGGAAACTGAATTCGTTCTCGTGTAAATCAGATTAGACCAGATTCAATTGTTCCTGCCTCCTGTCATGGCTGCCATGATGAGGCTTTGCACCATCACGTGATGGCAGCCATGACAGGAGACACAACAATATAGTATTTTCCTCTAGGAAACTGAATTCGTTCTCGTGTAAATCAGATTAGACCAGATTCAATTGTTCCTGCCTCCTGTCATGGCTGCCATGATGAGGCTTTGCACCATCACGTGATGGCAGCCATGACAGGAGACACAACAATATAGTATTTTCCTCTAGGAAACTGAATTCTTTCTCGTGTAAATCAAATTAGACCAGATTCATTGTTCCTGCCTCAGTCTGTCCTGGCTGCCATCACATGATAGTGCAAAGCCCTCATAGCAACTTTATTTTTTATCGGCAAACGTTAATGGTATATTTCCGGACGAAATAGGATCAGAGTGATTCCCTCACGTCCAGCTAGTTTCTATTTAGCAATACAAGACCTTTTTTACAAATAACTGTGTACATATAGCACATGTACAAGAATAGCAATGAAAAGTACGCAACAAGGGATGCACTTTACTCTCTCATTTCGGGTTTTTCTTGTTTTTCCATTTGAAGTTCAAACCCACTTCTTCCTAACCTCTTCAACTCAAGTTGTTTTGATAAGATGACCTAATTGTAGCAAAAACTCCAGTCGTTATCGAGGGAAAAAAATGTTATTATCTTCGCTTTTTAAGTAACCAAATTCTACATACTTAAGACCAATTAGAGTTCTTGTAGTGACGTCTTTCGTTGTATCTGACAGTAAGGAAAAAATGACTAAAATGATCATGATTGGCTGTAGCTAATAGTTTTGTAGAGGGTCAAGTCCTTGAACGTTACATTATGCTCTATGCAGTAGAAATCCTGGGTTTTAATTTCACGCTTTTCTGTTTTATTATAGGATGAACTCTTTCAATAAACTTCTAGTGCTACTCTCAAGCGTCTAGACTGAGAACCAAGTAAACAGTTCAGCTAATATATATCAGCCTCAAAGGAGGACGTTTATCCCAAGCAAGCTAGCTAGGTGCTCGTGATTCCTCGGTGTTCTCGCCACTGAAGACACTGTGTGGGCTTTTGCAGTGGACTAGACAATAAAGTATCCTCTTTGTTGTCGGGTTGATATCAGCCTCAAAGAAAGACATACTCCAGGCAAGGTACTTGACGTTTATCGGTTTTGCCTCCACTGAAGACACTGAACTTTAGCAGTGGACTAGACAAGAAAGGCAAGATAGGAAAGAAAGCCATAGAAGCTGAACAGCAAGGTTTGGTTACTCATATCAAGTGAATGGCAACTAAGGTCTAGCATACCAAAGAAAGGTACAAAAAAATCAAGCTAGAAAGGCGATACCTATCTTGTTAATCAGCCAAGAAAATATTTCGAGGTCACTTAAGGATTATCAATAATTAATGTTTGACGTTGGAGGTCTTTAACTAAGAAACTAATAAAAGTACTGTTTCAGAGAAAAAAGTACCGTCTGTGAAAGATGAATAACTCCCTGCTAGCACCCGAGGAACTCTACAACTCAAGCGATATTGACATCGAAAGCATGGAAAGCAAAATCGTCAAGACAATAGCAAGTGCACTCGTCACATTCTTTGCCATATTCGGGAATATCCTTGTCATTGCAGCCGTCTTGCTTATCCCGAGGATGAAGACCGTGACGAATTATCTAATCGTCAACATGGCGGTTGCTGATTTGCTATACATCTTAGTAATCATGCCTCCATTTTTTGCTCAGATTTTCGAGTTACACAATTGGACAATGGAGAACCATGGTCGGCGTGTGTACTTCTGTAAAATTGCCAATTTTGGTCAATACTTTCTGGCTACCGTGTCTGTCCTGACCCTAGCAGCTATTGCTGCAGATCGCTTCTTTGCTATCGTACTTCCGCTCCGAAAAGTCTTCACCAAGCAAGCATTCTATTATATAATACCAGTTATTTGGGTAATCGCGTCCGCTGTCGCAGCACCAGTGTTGTATGCATATAAGATCAAAGGAATGGAAGAAGGCTTACATTCCTGTGAAGAAGACTGGACGCCCGCCTTTGACGATAATAGAGCGTCGATCGTCTACAGCTCTATACTTTTCACAGTAGTATACTGCGTGCCGTTTCTGTCTATTACCGTCATGTACACGATTATTTGCAGGAGACTTTGGAAGCGAAAAATATTGAACACCCGTCATAAAAGGCAATATCAAAAGGCAATCGAGTCTCGCAAGAAGGTCGTCAAGATGCTCATCACAGTCGTCATAGCGTTCGTCGTATGCTGGCTTCCCGTTCAAGTCACTACATTCGTATGGGAAGCAGACCAAAACATCATATTCCCTACCTCAGTATACTTCGTCTGCATGTTCCTCATGAGGGCACATGCGTGCACAAGCCCTTTTGTTTATGCTATTTTTAGCGAGAACTACCGCCGTGGATTTAAGGTGGCTCTGACCTGCTGTTGCTATGGAAGGAAGTTCGGTTTGAGAGCACAACCTTCGTTGCTCAAGTCAACGAACATGACTATGACAAGTCGTCGTAGCTTTCAGCTAAGGGTGATATCCCGCGAGGAGACGCCTGATGACGAGGATGACTGTGATAACTGTGAAAAGACAATAATGGTGAACTGTCTTAAGACAAAATGGTGAAACAATACATCGAAGAAAGACTGCTAATCCGAGCTGAATAAGAAATAATCCACTTAACATAATCAGTATTATCAAACCCTGAAACGATTAACCTCTGGGTTGATCTAAGATCGAATCGTGATGATAAAAGCCAGGGCATGGCTAGCTAACAGATTCAACTTTTAAACAACCTCCGGGCTGATCTAAGTCAGGGACGCATGGCTAACTCACAGATCCAACCCTGAAACAACCTCTGGGCTGATCTAAGTCAGGGCATGGCTAACTCACAGATTGAACCCTGAAACAACCTCTGGGCTGATCTAAGTCAGGGCATGGCTAACTCACAGATTGAACCCTGAAACAACCCCTGGGCTGATCAAAGTCAGGGCATGGCTAACGCACAGATCGAACCCTGAAACAACCTCTGGGCTGATCTAAGTCAGGGCATGGCTAACTTACAGATTGAACCCTGAAACAACCTCTGGGCTGATCTATGTCAGGGCCGCATGGCTAACGCACAGATTGAATTAGTATTTCAGTAATAGCATGTTGTGTCTTGACGATTTTGTTTTAAGTCTGTCTTTCTATGATATCCAAAAACCGCAGATAGCCAGTCTTTCATTATTTCATTGTTTTGGTGACTTTCAAATTGCTAATTGCTTTAGCCAATTATAAAACTCCAGTAAGATAAGTCTATAGTTCTTCGTTTCTTGAAGGGGACCAAAAGGAACGCGGGCTCTATCTATTTCCAGTAGCGCATGCGTATTGATAATATAGTTATTCTACATTTTGCCTTAAAAAGGTTCGAGTAATATATAATAATAACATAATGTAATATATTGTGGGATAGTTTAATGACATAGTTTTCACCTTCACAGTTCCCTGCGCCATCTCGAAAGGTAGCCATGTTTTTTTACATCGAAGTGAGACGATCGGTGACCTCGCGATGATAGAGTCAGATACCTTTTTTTAACAGACCGTTATTTACATCTCTCTCGGCTATCATTACAAGGTCACCGTTCCACTCGCTTCGATGTAAAAACATGGCTACCTTTCAAGATGGCGCAGGGGCCTGTGAAAGGGACTATTGAGTATTATAGCAATGGCCCTGAGTTGAAGAATTTCATAATAATTTAATAATAATAATTTAATAATTTTGTAGCGTTACGTTAGAGAAATAATCTGTATATCAACTTAACAATTATTGTTTTCCCATTTCAGACAGCATGTCGTTCTCTTGAGTGATTAGATTCGTAGTGTGGTTTGTATCCATATCAATATGAAATAGTTCATTTTTTATTGTCCATGACTTCTTATCTGCAACTGTTAAAGAAAGAAACGATACTCTAGGGAATGACACGTGGTCTGAAATGGGAAGACCTTACGCTCATTCTGAATTGGCCATTTTAGACTGCCAACAAAACCATGTTGGTACTGAAGAAAATTGAACTTCTAAGTTGTAGCTGTACACGATAGGAAATAGATATTTAATAATAATAATAATATTGATAATATTAATAATATTTAATATTGTGAAGTTGCATGCTTATATACAGCATTTGGTTTTAACGATAACTGAATGAATGAAACCATTGCCTGAAATAACTCGCCTGTCAATAAGGAGTATTATTTACTTATTTTTACATAACCTTCAATTTTATCGATACCCTGAAATAATCAACCTCTGGCTTGATCTAAGTCCGGGCACGGCTAACTCACAGATAGAATTGGAATATATTTTGTTGAGTTTTGTGGAGGGGGTCATGTTGTTCCTGGTTGGATTCTGTTTCTTTACTGGCGTTGATTCCCCTTCAAATCGTTGCATGAAATGAAGGTAGGATCGCTGTCGGTTGCGTAAATGAAAATATAAAAACCAGCGACGAGGAATTTACGGGTTTGTAAAAAGTGGACTCATTTTACTCTCTGATCACGGGCGCCAGAGTCGCCTCCTCGTTTGGATTAAAACTAACGCTTTATTTTGTTTCCAACGGTCGAATAAATCTGCTTTGGTACGGCTGACCTTTAGCAGTGAATAAACATCTAGCTCCGATTTCAATCTCGTGATGTTTGTCTGTTTGATATTAAGAACCGATCGTGGGTCACTCGGAATTAATCGGTAACGTACTTCATGAGGTCCCGAAGCAGAGAAGATGATTGCTGATAAAATCAATTTTATTTCTCTACTTATGGATTTATACCATATTATATTTAAGCCAGCATTTGGATATATCAAGAGAACATAAATAAGGGAAGGAAACTTCTTAATACCGCGCGCGCCATGTAAATTCCCGGTTGGGCTATTTTTTCCCAAATTCGTTTGCTTTCTAATTTTTTGATGGCATGGGCGTGTGCGCGCGCGCTCAAAAACAACATACTTTTCGTCGATTTTTCTCACTTTTTTTTCGACAAAATTTTTTAGATAAAGCAAAAAGATCAGGACTGACTATGTTCTGTTCTCTGATAAAACACGACTGAGGCTTTTGAACACTCAAAAAGACGCGAAATTTATTTTTTCCCAAAAAATCTTTACATGCTTTCGCGAAGACGCTGAATCCTAAAAGCCAATTTACATGCATATATGGTACAACTTTTTTCTTGTCGTACACAACTGTCTTGAGCAAGTTGTAGGGTTGATTTAAGTAAGCGTGGCGTAAGAAGATTGTATGCGACAGTTGTAAGCAAAAGTTGTATCGTGTAAATCGACCTTACAGCGCTTTCCAATCACGGCCGAAATCGTACAATTTGCTGTCTCGACGAAGTTGGTCAATCAAGGCGTTTCACATCATTCCACCTTAATTTGTCGTGACGGCGATTCGCGCGTGTGATTGGAAAGCGCTGTAAGACAAATGTGTTCACAACACTGCGATGAAGATAGATTACTTTTCACAAATATTCATCACACATCGATATTATGGTTATATTCCCTGCCCTTTACGTTTCATTTACATATATACACATACATACATACATACATACATACATACATACATACATACATACATACATACATACATACATACATACATACATACATACATACATACATACATACATACATACATACATACATACATACATACATATATACATACATACATACATACATACATACAAACTTTATTTAAAGTGGGTAAACAAATTCAGTACGTTACAATGACTGGTTTCCAATTTGGCCCACTGGATATATGATACATAATGCATGTAGTTTAAGGATCTGTTGATATGGTTATATAGTAGAAATCTCCTAAGTTTCCTGCTGCGCCTGCATCGGTCCCGAAGAGGATACGCAGGCTTTGTCAAAAGTTACTGCGATATTTAACTGTATAAGTTGTGTGGTCTGATACTGCGTATGTGTTTCTTGTATAGTCGATCATTTGAAATAAAACATTGTCACTGACCGACTACGCGACTGAACCGAAACGGAGTATGGGTGGAAATCGCCTAATTATTCGGCTTTGCGAAAGGAATACAAAGGTCTATATGACTAATATTCAGTCAAAGATGTTCGCAATTTTGAAAATGTTAAGTCATTAAAATACTATTTCGCCAGCGAATTTTCGTACTGTAAGCCCGGCGCATATTCAATCAATGAAGAATTCAACCGCTTCAGTGAATTTTACCCATACTCCCGTTCGGGCTAGTCGCTTAGTTGCGGAGCCGGTCGACGACAACGTTTTTACAATTAGCTGTATATTACGGCAAATTTCGATTGACCCAGACTGCAGTCGTACCTTGCCGTGGCCGTGACGGTGCTGTGTCCAAGCAATTTGATTGGATTAGCAGTGGTCTCGTGTGCTGTAATTGGTTGAAAACATTTTGTCTTTTCCGTAGTATTTAACTTTAATCTAAGGCTCAGCAAGGTCAAACGTCGAGCTTCACATGAGCCGAACGCATTGGAAATAATGGATAGTAAGGCGGTCTTCATTGATGTCATTAGGTTCGGCTCATGTAAAGTTCGCCCGTTGACCTTAGTCTAAAGTGGTGTGGTATTGTATGAATCGGGAAACTTTCAAGAACTCCGTATTATTATATGACAGATTCTTTAGCCGTTAATTCGATGTCCTGTTCGTCTGAGTTGTCATTATTTGTATGCTTTCTCCGGTATCCCTTCAACAGCGACTCTCCATTTCGTTTTTCATAACGGCTGGCCAATCTTACTGTGTTCATAGTATTCTTGGACAAAGTTCTTCCAAAACTCTTTCTCCTACAACAGAAACATCTTATCGCCATCTTGAATTCTTCCCTGAAATTCTCACTAAAGATGGCGTAGATACAAGGGTTTAACGCCGGGTGCGCACGCATCACGAACATGCACATAAACACGAGCCATTGTGGGAAAATCAAGATATCAGTAAAGTATCCCCATAGACTAATAATCTGAATGGGTAGCCAACAAATGATGAAAACAATTACCACAGTTACTAACATTTTCACTACTTTCTTCCTTGATTCTAGAATCTTCTTTCCACTCAGATTGAGTTGCCCTTCACCGATAGCCTTACGGGTCCAGAGCTTTTTTGAGATGATAGAATATACAATAGTCATCGCAAGAAAAGGTACACAATAGGCAACAATGAATAAAACTATCGTGTACAGTTTGCTCGAAGTGTTTGGGTCAAAAGCTGGAGCCCAATCTTCGGCACAAGTCGTGAAGTTATCGTACTTGACAACTTTGTAGGCGTAGAGGATAGGAGCTGCAACGCTGGCCGAGGCGAACCAAACTAGTCCCAAAAGCCAAAGGAATGCATTTTTAGTGAGGATTCTCTTCAAGGGCATCATGATGGCAAAATATCGGTCCGCTGCGATGGCTGCCAGGGTTAAGACGGATGCAGCTTGTAACATGTACTGGCTGAAGTTAATTGCCTTGCAGCAGAATTTGAAAAATAAGGATTCCGAAGACCAATAATAGCTGAAAATATTCATGTAGAATACAGGCATCGTGACTAGTACGTAAAGGATATCGACTATGGCTACGTTCATAATCAAATAATTGGTCACAGTTCGCATTTTCTTGCTTTGAAGAATGGCAGCTACGACGAGCGAGTTGCCAACCAACGCAACCACAGTCACAATCCCAAATGCAATGGCCTTTACGGCTATGACTCCATCACTATCGGGAACGAACGAGTCCAACGAACGAGCCCAATCCTGAAATTCTGTTGAGATGTTCATCTTGGGCGTTGAAATGTTTTGATCAAATGCCATGGAAATTAGAAGATTAGCTCTGTGCTTCGTCGTTACTCGGTCTTCTGATCATCTAAGCAGATTTCATAGTCCTTTATATCATTAATATTGGACGATTGACGACATAATGATTGTTTTGTTAATTTCAATTTCAAAGTGAAGATTTTTGATTACCGTGGATGAGACTTGAACCGTGCTGTCAGAGTATCGCCTAATTACACTTGAGGCAATAAACGCAGAGATAAGTGAAGGTCGATAGCTTAAGTATTGGTACTTGAGGCTGAAATATATTGTCTGCAGTCTGATAGGCGCTTGATCACATCTAGGGCTAAATTCCTGAAATATAAACAAGCCCACAAGACTCAGTACAGATGTCAAAATATATGGGAAAAGGTTTTCTTAATGGGAAAAATAGGAATAAGGGAAAATGTAACAACAAGAGAAGAAACCTTACGATAAAATCTGGGGCTAAAACCTGAAATATAAACAATTAAGTCTGCATTTAAAAAACTCAGTACAGGTGTCAAAATATACGTCACAAGATTTCTCAATGAAAGAAAGAACGATGAAATTTTAAGGCTGAATACGTGAATTATCAACAAGTCCACAGTGTAAAAAAATATATACATCAAATGATTTCTTAATGGGAAGAAATAGGAATCAGTAAACTGAAATATAACTAGAGAAAAAAACAATGCAATTTAGGGCTTAATACCTAAAATCTGTGAAATATCAACAATTAAGTCTATATGGTTTTAAGAAAACTCAGGACAGATGTGAAGTAATATGAATAAAAAATGAATGGTCCCGTGAAGCCAAGATTCGACGGTAAATTCGAGTGCCACCAAACAAGATTTGTAATGTGAAGTTTTTAAATATTCTGTAGCGTGCTGAATGTTTTCGTAAACACCAAAGCAGGTTATTAAAACCTATGAGAAATGGACTTCTCAAGCAGAAATATGAATTAAGTTTTTGTCTTGATGACTTTGTTGACGGATTCGTATGATAAGTGTTTCTAGGAGTCCAAGTAGTTGAGGGATTATGTCCATTGCATCGTAGAAAAACAACCATATTTTTTTTATACCAAATGGGTTTTGAAACAAATGATAATAATAATAAGTGGACTTCGCACAGCAGATTGGCGTCAAATTTACCTGAGTTTGTTATGGCTAATATTTTTATGGATATTTTAAGTCACTTGAGACTGAGGATAATTGTCGATAGATTGGTTCTGAATCGACCCTTAAACAACTTCAATTTAGAATTATTACGCAATTCGTATTCTAGTGAAGGCACACTAAGCTGCATGCAGAGACCCTGCCCGCCATGTTGGATAAAATTAAGTGATTTTTAGTCACTTGTCCGTCAACATGACCGCCATTGTGTGTCATCTCTTCAACTGAAATATCCTTTTTCAGCAAACTGAGGAAATAAGCATTTATTTTAAATATCCCGTGGGCATTTATCTCGAGTGTCGGTGCCTTTGTCAACCAAATTGTAGGCGCAATATTTTGGGATTTCAGGATGGCCATTATCCCAATCAATGCCAAACTTAGCGTGAGCTGTGTCGGTTAGTTTTTATCGAAGATAATTTTGGAATAATCCGAACTCAATGAAAAGCCACACGTCGATAACGCTTTGCACTTATCGGTCAATCGCAACGTTTGATGGTTGAGATGTTTGATCGATGAAGACTGTTTTGAACACTAGTGTAAAAACTGTGCTAATGTATTGCGTCACTGTGCTAATGTATTGGAGGTTTAACGCTTCCGTTGACGATCGATCATTCTTAATTATTGACAGCTTGTCAAACTCGACTTTATTTTTTTCCATTTTCAACTTGAAATATTTAAGATAAAATTCAATATTTTTTTCATGTATACAAATTGACCTTAGCATATTACTGACACAGCAATAATATGAGTGGTGATGATAGGGATAGCTGAAGATTCATTCATTGATGTAGTGATGAATTGATAATGATGATGTTCAACATTGAAGAACAAGAAAATAATGATAATGGTGTTAATGGTGGTAATGGTGGTGATGATGATGATAGTGATGATGATGATATCGATGATAGTGATGATGATGATGATGATAATGAAGATGATTCAATGATGTTGATGGTGGACAATGATAATGATGATGTTAGTGAATCATCTCGACTCATTTTTCAAACTGATAACTTAAGCTATCAATTACAAGTCAAAACGTCAGTCTACGAAATTCCTATATTTATTCCCTTTTATATTATATTGTTCAAACGTAAACTGCATCCTACTTCGTCGATCCATTGATCCATTCCATCCCATCCCATCCATCCATCCTTCTATCTCTCTTATGCATCTCATTGAAGTTGTATCAAGCTGTTCCAAGAGCTACTTTACTGCTTTAAACTAAAAATAAAATGAAATGAAATGAAACTCTCGACAGACCACTATCCTTTATCGTCAAAAACACAATAATCTTATCTCGCTTTGTGCTATATTTTGTCTCATCTTCTTCCGATTGTAGCGTAGATGTCTGAAACGGTTCACCACTGAACCCGCAGGCGAAAATCCCTTTTGAATTCGACCAACCTTTCAAGTAACATATCTATTATCAACAGTTTAGCCACAAAGGTTTTACAGCTAAACTCAATTTGTTTGTCTGGCTTTAATCATCAAACACAATGCTTTATCCTTAAGATCCTTTAGATGAACGACCAAGGATTCATTTATCTTCGCCACTTAATGAAAATTTGGTTTAAATACAGCTTTTATTGAATGAAAAGTTGACGAATTACGTTGATTTGGGTGAGCAACTGAAGAGGTATTCAAGTCCTATGGCTTAGAAAAGTCAAGTACATGTTGAACTTAGATTTGACGATGAAAGGAAGAATCACGAACACAAATTTGAGCTGTAAACTGAATTATTTCTAATCATATTCTAAAACTTAACATTCAATATTGTTAGCAGCTGTTTTATAGCTTGTGAAAATAAGATGCTTTGTAATTTTTAGGGTTTTAATAGCGACATGACATACAGGTTGTGGTCCTAAAGACATCGTTCTAAATTTACAACATAATTATTGCGATTGAGTCTAAAGCAAGGATCGTGTATACACGCATCAAGAGTTCCGCGCTACTGCTCTAAGCGCATGCTCAGGGGATTAAAAAGTGGGATAATATTTTGTAAAGTATATAATTTTTCAGTATATTTGATTCAGAATTCGCTTAACGGTACGCGATCTTGAATATTTAATGAAAATTGTGCTTGACAAGAAAGATACAACTAAAATATAGCATATTTTACAAAATGTTATCCCACTTTTTAATCCCCTGAGCATACGCTTAGAGCAGTAGCGCGGAACTCTTGATGCGTGTATGTATGTAAAGATAAAGATAAAGATATAAAAAGGGTGTGCCCCAAGGGGTACAGAGTATCAAAAATATAGTTTGTTGCTATTATGGTTCAGTCGCAATGTTGAACGAGGTTATGCATTTTCACCATGCAATTTAATTGTAATTTATGTAAAAATTTCTAAAAATAAGTATTACTGATTATTTTTCTCCACATAAACACTCATATTAAAAGAAAGCGTGTCAAAAGGCTCAATCATCAGTTCTAAATTATTCACATCAACGAAGATGCTCCGAGAACTTACAGTGATCCTTCAAAATGGTGCCCTTGTTTGCGTGACCTCTGATGTGACATTCAGCTATCTTTTCGTGACTACCTCACAAAGATATAGAATTGTTAGGATACCTGAAAACACACTAAATACTAGGCAACTGAATATGTAGCTGACATTGAGTTGAGCACCTTCTTGCATGGCGTCGAGGAGAATATCGGCACGATCCGAATGACCAGCCCACATGACGACTTAAGGTGACGCTTTGTCTACCCTCTGTTTGTTTCACCTCCCTTTTCCTCGTAATTAAAGAAAATCAACATCTCAGTCTAAATTAAGGTTCAACACGAAATGCGTCAAAAAATCTAAGGCACAGATACACAATGCGATTTTTCATGAGACTTTGCATGTCAAGCCGCAAAATTTAGAAATCCCTCCGTTGACTATCCGTGCGACGTGAGTGTTACTTTTGCGACATCGTGCGAGAAGAACCCAACTTGTGAACACATCGTCGCACGGGTGGCCTCACGGTGTGACCTAGTTCGTGCGATATTGCATGGAACATCACATGAAAAATTGCATCGAGTGCCCGCATAATTACTCTTTCTTTCGAAAGATCTTTCGCCCATTCAGTTCAATTTTTCTTCCCTTTTTCTCATAATAAAATATAATAAAAATCGATAAAGTCGTGCACGAAAACTGCCCAAAACCTTTCATTGTCTCTAATAAATTTTAATTTTTTTAAAGGAAAGTGCTATTGTACTCAGACGAAATTTGTCCAATATTTATCTTAACTGCGCGCCTTATTTTTTTTCTTATTTTTTTCTCGTGAGCTGAGAATGGAATTGAAGACAATTCAATAAGTTTTAAAATGGTGACATCTATTTTAATAACTGGAAAAGTGTTCATGATATCTTTTGTGTACCTGGCTAATTAGTTTGTGCTTTTTTCCCCTATTCTTTTCTGTTCAGTTTGGAATGCATTTTTTCGTGGTAATTGAGCAAAATTCTCATGCTTTTGCAGTCGTACTTGAAAATGTAGGCGAACGTCAAAGATTACTTACAACGACATGTGGCCGGTGAATGCAGATCAAGTTGTTCGAAGTCTGAAACTAGAACGTAGAAATTGGACTGCTTGACGCTTCTACATCCCTAAAGCGAATTCGAAGTGTTGCGAACCGCAGTGTTCTTTCCTCAAAAGGTTAGTACAATGAAAAAACTTAATTGTATAAAGTTCAACATCTTGCTTAAGTATTAATTCAGTTTCTTGTTTACGTGGTTTTCGCGTCGCGTCGCGTCGTGAATGCGTTTATAAGTTAGAGTAAATATTCAAGTCAATAATATTCTACTTGATAGGAGACCACTGACTGTGTAGAAGTATTGAATAGTAATCAAATGTTTGGCTGGCATGAAAATTCATATTCAATGTGTTGGAATAATATTTGACTAAAAATAACGAAATATATATTGAGATGTCATGTTATGAAGAAAACTATGATTTATCAGATGAAATGGTTAACAATCATGCAATAATCATAACACATAGAGTATCCAATGAGAAGACAAATCAGTTTTACAGATAACAAAACTGCGATCTTAAAAGTCTTACTGAGAATCCTTACTAAATTATCTTAACTTGACTGCCTAAATTATAGATTGGTTTAAAGCTGTTTTCATCGCTGCCATCTTGACTAACATAGTCCAAAACATTAGCTTTTTCACTTTCACTTTCAATGAAATCTAGTTTGCCAATCGTTACATTCTCTAGCCTTCATTGCAAGCTAGTCAAAAGGTTAAGGTAGTAAAGAGTCCTTAACTTATTTTACGTCGGTATCTCGTAAGAGTCCGTCATTAATAAACTTGAGGTCGACGGTGCTTTCATTTCATTCACCCCCCCTCTCTCCATAAATGCTCCGTTTTACGTTTTAGTGAAAGTATCAAGTTCAATGGCATTTTGTTCTGGATAATATTTCTTTGATATTGCTAAAGCATAATGTCAAACTAACCTGTTATGAAGATCACTCTATCCGACTTCCTAGCCTATTCATCCTCTTCGCTGTCAGTCTTATAAATCTACGCTCAATATCTACATATATGTATATATTCTTACCATTATCACATCAATTAAAATTTCATAACTTAACGTAACCAGAGGAGAAAAGAAAGGATTACCGGATCTTCGGATCTACAGAGCCAATTGTCTTGATCATACCCTGTCATATGCGGATATTAACTTTAAACATTATGAGTATTTTGACGGAAAATGCGAAACTTTTTCAGTCCGTTTCCTCACCTACTCAGTCATCTATCTCTTCACTTTTATTGGATTATTATTTTGATAACGTTCTGAGAAAAAGCTGTTATCACATAACAGGTTTGAGAGATATACCCACCCCTTTCGTGGGGGAACGTCTTCCTGTCTGGCTATTGAGTAGCTGAGTCTATCTTATGAGGAAGACATAACCTATGTAGATTCTAGTAGGTAAATTAGCATGTAGGCTGCACGGATGTCAACAGCGCCTCAACACGCTAGCTCTGATCGCGATTCCTGTGGCCATTTAGTGGCGCAGTTGTCAAAAGTGACAATGGAATCCTCTTATTTTCGTTATCAGTAAGCTTCATTTCTAGCTTTCACCTTCCTAAGCCAAAATAACGATATCTAACTCGTGTCAGTCTAGCTTTTTAAAGGGGCACTTGGATGAAAATCGATGAAAATTGGAAATTAATGACTGGAAATTTGGTTAAACTTATCTATATGGCCCCAATAGTAGTCAAGCAACATATTTTCTTCTCACTGGTCAAAATCGGCGGATAAAAATTATTAATTGCTTTCGAATTCTGCATCTAAATTGTGAGTGAATGACGTCATTTACTCAACCCTATATTTCTTTTAGTTTTTAAACCAAAATTGCTCAACTGCAAGTGGCTCCCAGGCTAAAATTTTCGCCAATCTGGTTTTTATAATCATGATTGATTCGATTATATCATAGTTAACTAACTCTATTAACTATGATTATATTATGCTATGTATAAATATGTGAATTAGTCGGACTTTCGAAAAAAGGGGCGTTGTCATCCAAGTGCCCCTTAAGAAACTAATGTCCACGAGCTCGAATTTCTAGCACAAAGCATGATGGGAAACCAAGTTCTTACACTTTTTTGGCTTCTCTAAAAATTCATCTGACAATTTTTCCTTCGACATTTTCTATGAAAATGTAAGTATTTCAACAGACGAAACAGAATAATTATTTTCTAATATATCCTTTCAATTGATTTCCCTGTTAATTTTTACAGGGCTCGGTTTCCCAGAGTGCTTTGTGAGCTATGATAAACATTGTCTATTGAAATGTTAACCAAGGGTCGTGTAGTAGTTGTACACTCGCAAATTACCTCTGGAGATTTTGGTTCGATTCCTGGACTCTGCATCACCGGTAGATAAAGTTTGTTAGGTCTCTCCCATGATTCTAGTTCTCTTTCTACAATTTTCCTCGCCCCGCAAAACCTAATACGCTTAATTCAAATGATTCTATCTATGAGTTAGTCGTGCCCTGACTTTTATCACAGCCCACAGGCTGTTTCAGGGTAAGTGCAGATAAAATTTGAAACTTCAAGGTCTTACCACCGAAAAAGATATTTTAATTGATGACTTTGACCTTCAGTCAGATACCACTAAAAACTATTAATATACTTTTGCAGCAACACCAAAACCTTGGTATTGGCAGATAGATCGATTTTACTAATTGATTTTCTTATAAGCATTTCGGGTTGATATGTTATTTGAGCGTGTTAATTACTCTTCCGGATGAAAGATTTCAATGAGTTGGTCAGAGTCATTAGAGTAAGATACATGGCAGATAAAAGTATTGGACCTGAATGACATATTCATTTCCTGGTTATAATCGCCTTTGTTATGTGTGTTTCCCAAGATTTCGCTTCTCTCAGCTCGAAAGAGTTAGCCAATATGCGAACATTTTGTTCGTAGTTCACTGATATTCCCTAGTACTAGGTTTTTGGCTCGATAAACAACAGTTTAACAGGGGGGGGGGGGGATCAGGGGGTAAAGTATCGGGTATGCTCGTCGGAAATTTCCAAAAATACCCCTAAAAGATACCGGAAGTTTTTTCAAAAGGGCGTGGCTTGGTAAATTTCAACCCCTAAGAGATACCACAAAAATAATACTATTAAAAAGTAAAGGCTTTTGAAATGTTTTTCCTTGAGTAATATTCCGAGTTTACGCAGGCATATGTATTGCGTTATTATGCGATGTGCTAGTTCCTTTTTCAACACCCTAAAATATACCAGAAAGTGCTGATTTGATAAACCTCAAATTTAAGACCCTAAAAGATACCAAATCACTGATTTTTACCCCTAAGAGATACGACGAGCATACCCGATACTTTACACCCGGAGTCCCCCCCCCGGATTTCGTTTTGACAAGAGATAATAGAGAATTCTTTGGAAATTTTAGCTATGACAAACAATACTTTGCGTGCCTAAATTCCAAATCACCTGATTGTGTTTAGCTTTTAGAGATCAGAGTCATATATAACAGGGACGGATTTAGGGGTGGACCGACGCGGGGGCCGAGATGTATTTTTTTATATTTGGCAAAATGAAAAAATGCCTAAAGGTTTTCTCTTGAAGTTTGCCGGCCCACCCTTTCTTTGATTCCTGGATATTCGCCGCTGTATAAGTGATTATAACTTACGAGGGAGAGAAAATAGGTTTTGAGTGTAAAAACTACTGTACATACTGTATTACAGCACGTACACTGTACGACACATGGCGTAACGTTGAAATGGATAAAGCAGTTTCCGTACGAGTGGGAAACGATGCAGCAAATTCGTAGTCGTACCGTATCTTACCGTAGCTGTAACTACGCGTTGTGATTGGATGAATTACTGGAAGATAATGGGAAGCCATTTCAATGTTACGACATTTCGTACAGTGTCAAGCTGTAAGTCGAATCTGTACGTTACCCACTCGTATGACAGCTGCTTAATTATGTCGTCTAGGACTGGAATCATCCAATCATAAAGCAAACTTGCCGTAGTGTCATTTTTCACTCATACGAAAACCGCTCCAACAAACATTTTTCACACGAATGACAGTTCAAATTAGAAAACCTTCTGTTTCCATTTAGACCTGACCTTCGCATTAAACTTTCAATTCATGACGTTAGACGCGAAAAAAAGTATATAATATAAACTAATATCTCCACATGAAATCCAAATAATTGCAACAAATAATCTATATCGAAGGAATAACAATAGATAAATGGTGGACTTTAAGTTTTCAAGATACTATTTGAATAATATATTCATTAATTCACCTAGAATCCTGGCACCAATACACAGATTAATGCTCATGTCTTTTTCATTATATCAGGCGTTGATGTTTTCATTGCGAAATTTGTGGTCACTATTTAGGGGAGAAACACGCAATTTAAAAAGAGAAATCCTATATTGTGCCTTTATAAAATGGAAAAACTTTACTGTTATCACGATTCATTAGTGGATTCCAGACACAGATTGATAAAGAAATAAAACAAAGCCGAATATACAACTAGGTATATTATTTATCATTTTGGGAGAAGTCCAAATAGGATTAACAATCTGATTGAAATATAAATTGACTTCAAAAACTCAGCGATTCTCAACTCACCAGTCATCTATCGAATAGGCCAATTCCACTGTATTTCTCTGTACTGTTGCGAATCTCTAATGGTCAGTGTACGTTCTGTGGAGAACAGCACAGCTTGGAGTTTAGTTCACGGTGTTCAGTTAGTGTTTCGTGTGCAGACCTCTTAAGATTATGGTTAACCTCAAGAGGGGAGATTATCGGGGGTCACTTTTGAGCCACACCTCATGAATGGATTAAGATCGCCAACATTTTGAGAATAGTCATCATGGAACTAGCTAGACAATGAACACCGAATTATCCTACAGAAAAGTTCTTACATTATAATATCCCTGAATATATGCATTCATTCATTCATTCATTCATTCATTCATTCGTTCGTTCATTTAGGTCGTTAGTTCGTTCATTATTCCCTTTTACTTTCTCCCTTTTTCTTTTTCTTCCATACTTTTGCTTTCTTTTTTCTTTCTTTCTTTCCTTCCATCCATCCATCCATCCATCCACCCATCCATCCATCCATCCATCCATCCATCCATCCATCCATCCATCCATCCATCCATCCATCCATCCATCCATCCATCCATCCATCCATCCATCCATCCATCCATCCATCCATCCACCCATCCATCCACCCATCCATCCATCCATTCATCCATCCATCCATCCATCCATTCATCCCCCACCCACCCATCCATCCATCCATCCACCCACCCTCCCATCCATCCATCCATCCATCTATCTATCTTCCTTCCTTCCTCCCTTCGTTCCTTTCCTTCATTCTTTCACCAGTTAGTAACTACATTCTTACTATCCCGTGCATGACGTCACATTCCTTGTTGTTTAAGATCTAAATTAGTTGTTTTCCCCATGCTCTGATATATACACACACCAGCACGATTGTCATCTTCAAGTGCTCGGTAGAAATTTTCTCGAGCACACCCCATTAGCGTTTCATCTCTGTCAAAAACAGGATCTTTCCATCACGAAATATAGATTTGAAAATTACCAAGTTGCTAAAAATACACACATCAAGTTACAGCACCATAAATTAGTCACCAGTACTTTGGAGCCAGTCTCAGTCAGTGCAACTCTCCTAAAAAGTATTTCCGGTCTGATAAAAAAAAGTCTTTGAAATAAGATTAAATAGAAATCTATTAATCGGGAAATTGAGTAAGTAAGAAGATTTGCTTCTGAATAGAAAGAAAATAGCAATTTACTAATCTTATCTAAATCTATCAAGATAGAAATAGGAGAAGTCCTGGGAAATAAAAATCTGTAAATGACAGAGAAAACACCGGCACTAATCCCTATCACTATAGTCATTGCAATTTTTCATTTATTAATATTGTTTTAAAAACAATATTCTTTATCTCATATTTTTTAGAAAAAAGCAATTTACTAATCTTATTTAAATCTATTAAAATAGTAATAGGAGAAGTCCTGGGAAATAAAAATCTGTGAATGATAGAGAAAACACCGGCACTAATCCCTATCTTCATATTCATTGTAATTTTTCATTCATTAGTATTGTTTTAAAAACAATACTCTTAATCTCATATTTCTTAATATCATTGTTTTCAAAAAGCTTAGTTTTTGATTATTGTTTCATTCAGTTTCGGTGAAAATATTTTTTTTCGCTCAGGTTGTCGAAACGTCAGTCACATCAAACAGTCCTTCTCAGGACTACATCCACCCGGATGATCATAATACAAATATTGTTGCTTCGATAAATAAAATTTTTTTTGTTATTTTTTGTGATTGGAACCCAACGTCAACCATCATATTATAATCCTTTTCGTATGCCTTTCTTTCTTTTATTTCTAAAACTATTTTGTTTCTGACTTACAACTTATGGAAATGAAGAAGGCTATCCGAGATCCCCAGGGTCGGTTTAGACGTCTAATTTCACATGTGACGAATCTATTGCAAATAAGTTCAAACAATAGGCACGTGAAATTCGACGTCTAAATCGGGCCTTAGACATTCTAATAAATGCTTAAAAAATTATTTTGTAAACTCGTGTTCTTATTATACCTACAAGCTTTTTAAAAACAAGTCTTTTTAAAAGTTATTAGCTACGTTTTTCTGTTGTCTCTTTTGGGGAAGTCTCTTTTCTGTTAGTGCGCCGCCTCTCACCGCTGTGTTCGCGCCGGTTGAATCCCTGGACAATCCATGATATAGACTTCCTTGCAGCTCAATTTGGAAGACAAAAAAGGTTCCATGCAATTCTCAGGAGATTGAAATTCTTTTGTTTTGTCCTCCAAATTGAGCTGCTTTGACGTCACCTGCTAGGGGTCTACATGAGTTGAGTTCCTTGTTAACGTTGGTTCTCTCCTGTGCTTCGAGGGTTTTTTCCGGTTTTTATCACTCCGTTAATATCAACTTCTTAATTCCAAAATTCTAATAAGATTTTCATTCCTCTATTTAGTCTGCATTTGGTATTCACTGACCTTTGCTGGAATTTGACAGAACTCTGCTCTACTTTTTCCCTTTCATCAAAAATTTGGCCGACAACTCATAAATGAATTAGGTCTAGGAAATTTCAAGAGGTTTCTTAATTCTAGTGCATGTCCTTGAATATTCACTCAAAAAGTGACACAATAGCTTCAATATATTTATATATTTCAGGAAAAACCCTATTGAGTCTGACATACCATGGACTCCAGCGTCTGCTGAGTTTAAGAGCATGTTTCCGCCAGCTATTCTTTTCTCGCTATTGTACAATTTTCATTGAAAAATGAAGTGACAAAAGAAAAGAGAAAAGAAATATGTGTCCAACTGAGAACTAGAGCATTAGTTTAGTTTTCATTTATAAATTAGAATGTTCAGATGTTTGTAAGCTAAAGAATCTTTTCGCACTTTCATCAGTAGTAAAAATTTCGCACTTGTCTGATGAAAACTGAGTGGAAAACGAAATGACAAAAGAGAAGAAAAAAAGACAGAATCCAACAGAGAACTAGAAAAAATGCAGATGTTTCTGCGAATATATTTTTCACGTTCGTGTAGGTCTTTTTCTTGTAACTAGTAGCAACGGGAAGTCAAGAAAAAGCTATTAATGTTTCAGTTACCCGTCGCTTAGTTGTGTAAGACCGCAAAATTCCAACTATGACCTAGAAAGCTGAATATTTATGTGACTTTTTGCTTTTCGATTTTAGTTTTTATTTTTCCTTTTTTCTCTTGTTTCAATTTGACTCTTGTTTCTTAGGGCGGGTTTTATGAATCTTATTTTGTCTTCTCTCGAAACATCAAATTAAAACGCATCGAAAGACGAATATGCGTCAAAATCATTTTCCTTAGAATTTTTGATCGCAGTGTTTTATCAAATACGCATGGTACATGGTACATGGTACATGATCGTGGTATTTCCTATACTGACAAACTGAGAAATTTTCTGTTAAAGACTCGCCAAGTTTTCTCCTCCCTGTTGTTTTCCGTTGAGAACTGGTAAACGCTCCTAAGGCGCCGTGATGGTTATAGAACCACCCTTGTTGTTGCGTGATTGGAGCTTAAAAGTTGTCAGTTTACATTCTTATCACAAAAATTTGGAAACGCGTATAAACTCGGATTATCGGCTTTTGGGCAAATTGTTAACGAGCGGTTTAAAATTTTTGCCAAAAATTTGCTAATAATCTTAATTTGTGTTCATGATCATTATCATTTTCAAATATTTATAGCAAGAATGTAAACAACTGATCGGCTATGAACACGCAATTCCCCGGCGGTAAAAAATGTAATATCCAAGCTGGTTTATTTTTATGTCAGTAGATTTTCTAAATTTTTGTTATCAAAGTCGTTGGATTTTCAATTTTTTTCCTGCATATTTTGTAAACTTTAGGTAAGCTATTTACAAAATTAAAAATATAAAATAAAATAGAACTCACCGTTAAGTAGTATAACGTTTGGCGAGCGTCTTTGAATTTATTGCTGCCCAGCCCCAAAACAACCTCTTGGCTGATCAAAGTCAGGCAAGGCTACTCTAAGATCCAACCCTGAAACAACCTCTGGGCTGATCAAAGTCAGACAAGGCTACTCTAAGATCCAACCCTGAAACAACCTCTGCATGGGCTGATCAGGGTTAGGGTATTGTTAAAAACTTACAGGACTAATGAAATATTTAGCTTGTTTCTTGGTCAGTGTATTGACCAGGTGAGTGTCCTCATAACACGACTGTACCATCTCATGCTAGCTCGCTAAATATGATTTGAATACATTTGATGCACGATGCGTCATTCATGACAATGTTGTCATTCTAGCTCATTCTAAGCCAATCAGATTGAAGCTTTGTTTTAGATATTAAGGTCACTCTACGATATTTTTGTTTTAGCCCGAATTTTGAAAATGTAAATGAAAGAGAAAAAGAAATTAAAGAGAATCTTTGTTTTGTAAGAGGATTCTATCAAAATGGTGGAATATTTGATTTCCAAGTGTTAAACTAGAGAAAAGGGAAAAAATGAGATGAAATGAAAAGATAGAAAAAAACAGTAAAAAAAACAGCTAGAATACTTACTGCTTGCCTCAAAGGCTTCATTATCATAAAACTAATATCAAAATCTCAGCCAATCAGAGCTCGTGTTATATTCACGTGTACGTATCTCACCAAGAAAACGGGTGTTACGCTTGTCTAGGTGTTTCTTTAGAAACGTCATGGTAAATAAAAATCCAGGATTACTCCGCCGGCACTACTGGAAACATCTCCCTTCTCATGCCATTTAACGCTAATTACTGTCTAATTGGCTTTCAGACAAAATATCACGTAGATCATAGCGTTGATCGTCTAATATACCCCTTGCAGGATATTCCCAATATGGCCCAATTCAAAGGACAAAACCATAAATTGTACTCTCATGAAAATTGAAATTTATTGTTTTGTCTCAGCCGCTTTGCGTGGAATTGCTGCAAGAGGTCTATTAGTTCCTAATATAGTCGTAGTAAACTAAGAGACAAATCAATTTGATCTCAATTAAATATATTAGCTTTTGTACGTTTCGCTCTAAACATAGAATTAATCAAAATGTTCATGAATTACGGCTGAAAAAATTGAACAGTGAATTTGTCAAAATAATTTTTTACAAGCATTCTTTAAATGCTCATTAGGTTTTGGTACATTTTTTCACCTAAAAGAAAACTTCATTACGCACAACAGTCACCGCTTGAAAAAAAAATGTACAATCTGTATGGGAGTTTGATAAATGCTATGAAAATATTTTGGTTAGAAACTTCCTGGATCTTGAATCTAATAAGGTAGATATCTGAATGTTTGAGTTACGGTTTTATGAATTGCGACAGACATCAAGCCAAGCTTGGTATAAATATTAGAAATTTTCGTGAAAAAAGGCCTCAGTTTAAGAATTAGCTGCAAACAATTTCTTTAAGAAATCTTCTCAATTCATGTTTATATTTAAAGCTTTGTCAATCACTAAGCTATTTTTCTCGCTAACCTTCTAGCCAAAACTGTTCTCTCCCAATCATAAATTTTATTGTAATTTTGTGTAAATTTAACAGGAGGCTCATTTTACCAAAGAGAGCCTAAATAAGCTGTAGAATTTTGGAGTGGAACCTTTTTTACTTACTATATTGCTAGAAGATTTACGAATTATTTTAGATTTGATTGACGGCATTAAAGGCTAGCCAGTGAATGAATATCTTGATTATTAATAATGTATTTAGCTGATATTTGATATTTTATGACAAGAAGATAACAGAAATGAGACTAGAACATTCCGGCTTATACAAGCGTAAGTTTATTTATGGTGATAACGTAGTATAAGCTGCGAACTTTGAAATTCAATATGGCGGACAACAATTTGCATAATTCAACACCAATTTCTCAAAGTTTCTGAGTTGGAAGAAGATAGCTATCTTCCACAATACAGTGAAATTGCTGTAATATGACAGGAATATTTCAGCTTATAAGTGATTATGTTTATTTAGGGTGATAATGTGGTAAGCCCAGATCATTGGAATCCAATATGGCGGACATTAGTTTGCACAATTGAAAATTAATATTACAAGGTCTCTCAGTTGGAAGATGGATATTTTCACTTTTCAATAGAGTGTTAAAGTAGAATAACAATTATACGTTAAAACTGTAATCTTGACAAAAGGAAACGAATCCAAAAAAAGAAGAAAGAAAGAAAAGAAAAATAAGAAAAATAATAATAGCGATAAAAAATAATTATCTTTGAAATGTTGTCTAATCCTTTACGAAAAACTCCAAAATTTCTCAACATTTCTATGAGAAATGACAGAACTAATTTCTTTGTTGGTTTTCTCAGTTTCTTTTTCCAAATTAAGAGCGTAAAGTGATGTTTTCTCTATCTTTATAGCTTTGCATTTTTCCAAGCAAGATTTGTTTTACGATACGAAAACATTTTGTATGCCTGTCTGCGTTAAAAAGTAATTTCATGTAATATTCGACTGAATTAGATTGTTTGAAGGGATTTGTGTTATCTAAGGCATATTATGGATATAATATGAGATCCTTACTAATAAATACTTAGCTTAACCAATGCAGCGATTAATTTTAATGCCCGAAATAAGCAAAAAGAGCTTAAGATACTGCAGGTGAAGTTTGAGGAAATAAGTTCAGAATTGAACTTCCGTTCTTGTGATTTTCGAAATGTGTGAACTATGTGTGAAATCTGTCGCTGACTTTTGATGGCCGACTGCAACTCTTGCCTACTAACGAATGTTTTCATACAAAACTAAGATTTTTGAAAATTCATATCTTCGTGAGTCATTGCACTTGCTTACTTCAAAATTCACAGTCTTGCTAATTTTAACATGCGGTTTTCAGCTATTGCAATTATCCTGTTCTGCGAGTTTTTTTTTTTTTTTTTTTTTTTTTTTTTTACCGATAAAAAGCTCATTTAGCGAAGATAAACTCTGTTTTTTTCAGCATTAATTTCTCGAAACATGTCAGTACAAGCTCTCTATTCTCTTGTCTTCTGCAAATCTTATGTAGGATAATCTCAAATTGTATTGCCATACGTATACCGATCTTTCTACGGCTTTAGGTTGCAAATCCCATGCGTATTTATTTGATAATATAACTTAGACCTATTAGTTTTTCTCAACTTTTGTTATCATTCTACGAAGTTTGACCCATGCACTACGCTTTAGGGAAAAATAAAATAAATATATGATAATAATAAAAACATACAAAAACATACAAAAAAAAAAAAAAAAAAACAACAAAACAAAAAACAAAAAACAAAAAAAAAAAAACGATTTTTAAAATTGAAAAATTTAAATTAAAAAAAAAATTAGAATGAAATAAAATAAGATATATAAGATGAATTTAAATATAATAAATTAGAAATAAACTTACCGATATCTGAGATATCATTCCTTTTTTTAAATTGTTAAACCTAAAGATTATCACATATTGGTGCAGCAACGTTTTGACGTTGTCCAGATATTTAAAAAAAAATAACCTGGAAAGCTTTTGGAACTGTATCTTCTCGCTCTTTCTTTGATTTCTGGAAATCTTCGATTTTTATACTCTTACGCAATGGTGAAAGAATTTATACTTATTTGTTTTCTGTTCGTAGGTTTAGTATTTAGACAGCTGGAAGCATGGTCACTTTTAATTACTTTCGGCCAGAAAACCAATTACAGGTAGAAGAGCTTTTGACGGGAAATGTCAACAAAAAAATAATAATAAGACTTTCAGATCGAAATGATATTGTCTTGTTAGGTGATTGAGTAAGGTCAAAAACTCTCTCTCCCTTTTCCTCCTCGCACGTGCCCAGTACCTTCTCGTTCTCTTGGCACAGGAAGCCCACTATAGAGATAAGCTGCGCTTGCTAGAGAGTGGTTTATTAGGGTTGCCTGTGGAGGAAGCTAAATCTGAGACGTGTTTTAATGTAGGGAACATACTTTGTAGTGAAATTATGAGAATCATTCACATGATACATAAGCCATTCTATGCTTGAGGAAACAACTGGAGCATGTTTGCATTGCAGTGCATTGTGGGACTATTTTTTTGGGGACAGACTTTCAAGAGTGGCGTCTATTTCGTACCCTAAAACAATCCCACAATGCACTACAATGCCATTTTGACCCAGTTTTTTCCTTACCCTCAGAATGGCTATAATCAAGTTTATGCTCAGATAACTTTTTTTTCAGTATACGTTTGAAAACAATTCGAATTATTGTAAAAATTAATATAGACTCTAATTCCGTTGTTTTCTTTTGTTTTACTTTGAGTGCTAATCACTAATCATACAACTTTGGTTCACAGGCCACGAAATATCACTCTCTAGCCCTTGAGATGAAAATTACTTCGAATGGGTAATAGTCAATTAAATAGACACAACAGAAAACAATGGAAATTAGAACTACTCACCTTTATTAGTCTCCTAAAATAACCCACTCTAAGACACCGTCGTCTACGACTTTTGTGGTTTAGTCTCAGTGGGGGAGGAGAACTGGAGGCTACGGGCAATAGCCATTGACGTTCAAGCCCCTATAGCAATATCTAAACCTAACGACCACAACGTATTTCCTCTGACATCACTAAGTCATTAATCTTTAGACACAAGACAGAGTCACGATGGTCTAAGTCCTTATCATTCCTAACCTTGTCAGTAATTTTTGTGGGGACTTCATTTTTAGAAACAGGCATAATCTGATAAAAAGCGACTTTCTTCATAAACAAACTTTCACTTCAAGAAGTATTAGATTATATTCACTGCCAGTGATTAAAAATATTGTGGCATTTTCTAGAACATCGTTTATTTTCACAGAAATTATCTTTGGTATAAATAGACTCGTTATTGAGTTAAATTTGAAAAAAAAATTGCTACCATTTCTATCACGCTTGGCGCGAAGCGATCAAATAGTTGTTCGGACACAAATTTGATCGCAATCACAAAATAAGATACACGTACAAATGAAAAGTCGGCTAATAAAAAATAAATAAAAATTTAGCTGTTTAATTTCAATTGAAAGGAACTAAGTAAGCCGGCCTTATCACTATTTTCATTATCATGTAGTTTATAATATTTGCTTCAAGTTTGTTAATTCTTCTTTAATATGACCGCCATGTTTTTGTCCGGCTAGGAAATAATTACTTAAAAAACCGTGAAAAAATATATTTCATAATTTATAACTAAAACCTTAAGAAATCTTTTGTCGGTAAGTTTAAAGCTGATATTACAATATTAAAAACTTTGTATGCTGTAATTGCCTAAATATTGGTATTATATCATCAGTTCAAAGTGCTAATAAAGAATTTGTTTTTAAATATTGAGAACTAACGCTGTTGAAGATAAGACATTTTGACCGCCCTTTGGCTTTGACTTGAGTTTCAGGATGTTATTATGAAAATTTTGGAAGTTTTAGAATCGTTCAAATTTAGCAAGCAATTTGATTTAGAATTTTTCCCCCCAAAGAATAAGCACTGGAATTCACCTGAATTAGTAATATTATCAAAATGGATTCATGCTAACCTCTGTATCCAAGAAAACAATCTCTTGATTTTCTGTTTGAAAAATCCTGTGCTGTTCTTCCGGATCCCTTGTTCAACGGCACTCATCGACAATGACTGCGTGTGGTAAAGTGTATAATGAATCGTGTAAGGTTGATGTGACCAAAATTAAAATTGTGGCAAAGGCATTTGAAAGTCTTTTGTTTAGATTCGGTGAGTGAAGTATATAAAATATTTAAGTTGTCATTACACAAACCTACCAAGGAGCCTTAATATACAAATGATTCCAATGACTAATTTGCGGCTTTGAAAATATAACACCGGCCCGAAACCTAAGTTGGCAAAATATTTATATACAAAGTAAAGAAATGGACTTACTTTCTATTGAATGAATCAATACTATTATTCGATTCTGTGCGGTTTTAGATGACTTCTGGTCGAAAGATCATCTATCCAGCGGTCGCTATGGTTCCTGATGGAGCAACCCCCTTTTCGCTATGTTCTATTAACCGGTGATCTTCAAATAAATTTTTTTTAGTTTTTAAAAATAGTATTGTTTTTGATTTGCCTTGGTATGAAATAGCAATTTGTAGTCAATGAAATACTCCCCAGGCTCATTAAGATAAGTTTAGTTTCTTTTGTACAACCGACAATTGTTTGTTTAGATTATAATTAAGCCAAAAACTTACTTATGATTAGTCTGGGTCTAGTAAGGGTTAATATGCTGCTGGCGGGCGGCTGGACTGAAACTTGTCTCGAGATCAGTCTTTTTTCACTTTGAAAATGACGGACGGATGGATGGATGGATGGATGGATGGATGGATGGATGGATGGATGGATGGATGGATTCCTGAATGGATGGAATGGGTTTGATGGATGGATGAATGAATGAATGATTGAATGGATGGAATGGGTTGGATGGATGGATGAATGAATAAATGCCTGAATGGATGGAATGGGTTGGATGGATGGATGAATGAATGAATGAATGCCTGAATGGATGGAATGGGTTGGATGGATGGATGAATGAATGAATGAATGAATGAATGAATGAATGAATGAATGAATGCCTGAATGGATGGAATGGGTTGGATGGATGGATGAATGAATGAATGAATGAATGGAATGGGTTGATTGGATGGATGGATGGATGGATGCATCTTCGGCTATTCCTCAATCCACAATTTAAATAATGCAGCACCTTTCCTTTAACGTCACGAAAAGATCGACTTCATTACATGCCTAGCGATCCAAATGCTAAAGAACCATCATCTCAATAAATAATAGCTTCAATAAATTTCAGTGTTTTCAATTTCAATGCTAGCTTATTTAACCCCAAATAACTCTAATTTAAAGTTCATGTCTTCCATCTGGAGCAGAACCAGTGTTCTAAATACGAGCCGTTCTATATCTTTAAAGCTCTCTGGTTTGAATCACATATCGTACATTATTTTATCAGCTCTTAATAATCAAGGACCTAAAGCAGTAGAATTAACATGAGAAGGTAATTGAGAGTCCTTGTGATTTACCTGAGCAATATGACCTTACCTCCAGCCCTAATTTTTCTTGAGTCTTTTTTCGACCACGGCCTCTCAGAGTTCAGCTGCCAAGGCTTGTTTGCCTTGGTTTATGAAGGCAAATAATGATCAGATGCACTTTAAGAAGACATTAATATTATGCGAGGCGGAATATTCATCGTCATAATATGATAAAAATCTACCCAAGTTGACACAATGGTGCCAAAGCTATCGTGCTTAGTGCATAATTAGAACTGTATATATATATACTTACTTCCTTATGAGAGAATGGAAAATTAATCATTAGTATATTGATAAGGAAGAGGAAAAGAGGACACGTCAGGAGAGAAAGAGAAGAGTAGACAAAAGCAGAAAAGAGAAAAGCATTGCTGCGAAAAAGAAAAAAAGAGACGAAAAGTGCAAAAAAAGAAAAACGAGAAAAGGAAAGAGAAGGGGAAAGAAGAAGGAGAATAAAATAAAATAAATAAAAGTAAAGGAAAAGAATAAAAGAAAGCAAGTAAACAGAATGACTCACTGACAAAATCAATAAAAATATGAGAAAATAAATAAGAAAGAAAGAAAGAAAACAGGGGAAATTAGAATGCATCGATCTACAGCTACTCACTGCGACCTATTTTGTAGCATATTATTTTCAACCATCTACGTGACTGTCTTTACTATATTTTTGCCTGATTTTTTATCTGTCTGTCCGTCTTATCTGTCAATTTGTCTGTCTGTCCATCCACTTCTTGGCTGTCTGTCTATCTTATCTGTCAATTTGTCTATCTGTCTTATCTGTCAATTTGTCTGTCTGTCTGTCTATCTGTCAATTTGCCTAGTGCCTGTCTGTCTGTCCAATCCATCCACTTCTTGCCTGTTTGTCTGTCTGTCCGATAAGTCTTTCTTTCTTTTTCTCCTGAATTTTAACCTAATTTTCAACTTTGAATTTGTTTTTTTCCCTCCTGCCTGACCTATTCTCTATTTAGAAACTAACAATAAGATTGAGCCTCAGGTTTACAAAAGACAAATTAATCTCATTTCCTATTTCTGTGGACTGTACAAATTGTATTTGAAAAACAATAGAGACAATCACTCTCATTTGTTTGTCCTGAGGTTTGTTGGTTTTCCTTATCTATTTTTCAAAATGTTTTGGAACTGCAGTTACTGTACTGATAACATTGCTTATAATCATTCCGGCATGTCTGTGGATGTGGATCTTACCATGTGTCATTCCCTTGAGTATTATCTCTTTGTTTGACGGTTGCGCATGAGAAGACGCATAGCGCTTTCCACGGATGACGTCACGATGATGCATTATGGGATTGGACTGTGGACAAGCCAAGCTCAAAACACATGCTAATATACTGCATTAATGTTTAGTTCTAATTCCGCGTGGAAAAAGTATGTTGTCTTTTCCTTGTAACCCAACCTTTTTGGTTTTTTTTACAAAGTTTGTCCTGATTTCGATCCCACAAGGCTTTGCGATATCTATTTTAAGTAACCAAGAGAATGACACGTGGTATGAAATTGGACAACCAACCACCCAAGCTAAAGAGGTCTATTACACCTCTATTACAAACACATTTTTTAAAAAATACACTTAGGTATAACTGTAATTTAGTTGCAAAAAGATAATTTTTTCCACATTACAGCATGTTGGTCTAGAAGATGTTCTATTTCCGTTTAGCTCCCCTCATTGTAGAAAAGGAGTGACAAATGATAAAATAATCTGGCTGTAGTAATAAAAATAATGGATGTCTAGAAGCATCTCCTGAACAGCAATAACTAGCTGGGTGCCCGTGTAAAAGATCAAATTTTGGTGGTCGTGCATGTTGCACACTGATCGATCCTTCAGATACGCCAGGAAGGCTGACACAAATGTAATGATGAGTTTTGTCTATGGGTTTTTAATCAAATAAAACACTAATTGATGTTTTCATTGCTTTTATCCAAACATGATCATGAACTTAAGCCAGATACTTTTCTCGACGTTATTATATAATAACAATTTATGTGTATCAGATGCGGCAGTAGTCTGAAATCGGTGTCACCAGGATGACCAAAAATACTACTAAAAAATGAGGAAACTTGACTGAAAACATGCTAAAAATTGAGGACTAAAACTCGTTTTTTTTAAATCGTAATTTACTTTAAGCTTAAGTTTTTCTTAATTAAAACAATTAAGATCAGTTGGCAATTAATCACTTTACTCGGGGGATAGATCGGTTTAAGCCCTTGGGTCAGTTGATTTCTAAGACCCTTAGTGGAGATCTAGTACCGATGGGGTACTTATTCGCTTATCTATGGCGTGCATTTCTTGTTGCTGTTATCGTCGAATAACTACTATTTTGAATCACGCGAGCAAAAAGAAATCAACTTAAAAAAAATCAAAGTAAAACAAACAAAGCAAAAGCGCGGGAAGCACGGGTGGTGTCACGGGTGGCGTCAAGAGTTCGAGTCCCGCCGAGCTCGGTGTTGCAAGTGAGTAGTGTCTAATTGGTTCTCCCCTGTGCTTGAAGGGTTTTTCTCCGGATTCTTCGGTTCTCCTCCCTCCACAAAAATCAATTTCTAAATTCCAATTTGATCATGCAACGAAGGCCACAGGTTTGTTAGCCAGTGGCTATTAAGTACTACCCTTGTAAAAAACAAGGGCGAAAACAAAAAGAAAACTAAGATGTAGTGGTATAGTGTGCGTGAGTGACTGTGGGCCAAATTGGAAACCCGTATTCATTTAAGGTTGGTTTTCACTAGCGACGCAAGGACAGTCGCAAGCACAATACACAAGCAGGAATACCGTTTTTACTACGACGCAAGCATAAGCGCAAGGACAAGCGCAAACACAAGTATCAAAATGTTTTGATCCTTGCGCTTGTACTTGTGCTTGGGTCGTAGTGAAAACCAGGCTTAACTGAATGGCGAAACAAACACGAAAAAAAAAAAAAAAGACCCAGAAAAAGTCTGAAAGAACTCAATACAAAACAAGACTCCCGCATGCGCGATAGAGGGGTAGATGATAAACAATGCCCTTGAACCCCTCGATATGAGTGTCATTTGGCCAAAACCCAACCTTGTTTCCACTCAAGAAGCGGTTGCTTTACACGAAACGTGTTGAAAATCACGACTTTTCTCGGATGTTATTTACGATCATATACCGAAGTTATATAAAATCCATTACTGATACTGAAAACTGTTTTGCAAATCCGTTAAGTGGTATATGAAACCCATTATAAAATAGAAGCACAATGTATCCATCAAGTTCGACAACCAGTCTTGCTACTACATTAACAATAAATAAATAAATTCAAAGAAATCTTGTACTTAGTATTATCTTTTATTGAACATGAGTTTTATTGGGCATAATGATTTTATCGCAAAGATTTTTAGAGTAAGACTAGAGCTAGATCTCGTATTTTAGAGCTGTTAAGATTTGGAACTCATTGGATTTAGAACTAAAAGAACTTAAGTCGGTAAGAGAGTTTAAACGCATTTTAAAGTCAAATTATTAGACAAATTTTATAATTAGATTTTCATGGTTTATATCAGCTAGTTTTTGTATTTTAGTTCATTATTGATTATTATTAATGTAATAGGTTTTGAAAAGCCTTGTTTGGAAAGCCTAATAGAATATGTATCGTATAGACATGACAAGCACGCAGAAAAATGTTTTTTGATATGTGTTTTTTACCGCATTAGTTCTTTAATAATTGTATAATAAATCTGCATCTTTTTTTTTTTTAAATTTCAGACCACATGTCTTTCCCTTGGTTATATATTTATTTCATACATTATCAGTGTTGCTTGAGAAGACGACTTGGCAATGCACTAACAAGTCCCGTAAACCTGACTCCCTTACGTCAAGCAGCTGTTAAAGTGAACACCAGAAATGATCATGAAAGAATCACCTCGATATTTGTAAGTATGGGTAAAGTTTCAATTCATAATGTTGATTATAGGAAAAATGACATATTTTATAACGATTTGTTTGGAAAATGTGTTGGCTGGCAAGTTCTTGCACACATTGTCTGAAATTGGAAAGGTTCATGTTCAAGAAAGTTGACTGTTTATTTTCCTCGGGGTTAACAAATTATGCTCTTGTCGCGCATATGACATCACAGTGACCATGCATATTGGATTTAACTTTCATAGCCGCCATGTTGGATCTGACGCCTTAGCAGCCACATAGACCCATTTCACGTGACATAAAAGCAGCTCAGTTTGGAGGGCAAAACAAAAGAATTTAAATCTCCTGAGAATTGGAACCTTTTGTTTTCTACTCCAAATTGAGCTGCATTCAGACGTGCTGCAAGGTGTCTATTGGATTTGAACTCATAGCCGCCATCTTGGATCTGACGTCATGACTAGTTGTTTTTTCTCGGATGAACACCCGTGTACGAAATAAATCGTCTTGTCGATGCCCATATGCCTAAACAATATCGGTTTGACTATATTTCCTTGAATTGAAATAGATGATTGTCCCCCTTCTCCCTATTTCTGAACCGGATTCTTTCCTAGGGAGACGAATTGTTGTATAATTGTACCTTTTCTGTTTTCGGCAACAAGTCAGAGCTTTTTTGAAGCCCCTTCGGTAGTTCTCACTGAATGCTGCATACATGCAAGGGCTGACAGAAGCATGTGCACGCATAAGGAAGTTACAAGTGAAATACACATAGGGTGGAATTGACAAAGAAGGTTCATACTCCCACAGAAATGTCGTCACCTGTACTGGCAACCAACAAACCACAAATGCAATGACAACTGCAATAAGCATTTTGACGACTTTCTTGCGAGAATCCAATATTCCTTTGCGTGATTTGGCGTCTCGTTCTCCGGGAATTTTGCGCATCCAAAGTCTTCTAAAGATCATTGTATACATGATGGTGATGGCTAGGAAGGGAACGCAGTATGCTATAGCAAATAGCATGGCGCTGTATACCCTCGATGCTTGGCCAGTATCAAACGCAGGTGACCAGTCTTCTTCACATGACAAAAATCCACCTGAATCTTTAAGTATTTTCTGCGCATAGAAAACTGGAGCTGCCACGCCCGACGCCACCAACCAGATAATAGGTATTGTCACATAGAAGACTTGTTTGGTAACGATTCTTTTTAGGGGGAGCACTATCGCACAGAATCGATCTACAGCAATGGCCGCTAGAGTCAGCACAGAAACCACTACGAACAGATACTGACAAAAGTGGACCACTTTGCAGAAATACACCCCACGAACATACGTGCCCATGGCCCAGTCGTAGTAGTGAAAGATTTCAATGTACATCGGGGGCATTACTATTATAATGTATAACAGATCCGCAACGGCCATGTTGACAATGAGGTAATTAATTACAGTTTGGATCTTCTGGTTCTGGATGACTGCCACTATGACAAGGCAGTTCCCAAGCACTGCTATCAAGGCCACAATAGCAGAGGCCACCGCTTTGGCTATTTTTGACTCCTCAGATTCATCAATTTGGTTGACAAAATCGCCATCGAATGATGTATTGGTTTGATTTTGAAATGCTTCGTCCGGCATCTTTACGTCGTATTTTTTTCACCATCAAATTTATCTGGGGAAACAAAACATTGTCTTAAGCCGTGGGAACAATGTGCAAATATTTTATTTAAAGCGTTTTACTACTCTAAACTAAAAGAAAAAAGATGAACTGTGCTACTAATATAATATTTAGATATTTGACTATTTGACTTCACGGCCATTAGACCGAACGAATAATAGAAAAGCAATAAGATAATTATGCCGGCTTTCAGTAGTTTTACAAGCTTTTTCTCAAAACCCCCGCGATTTTATGTCAAATTAAAGCTAGTTCCTGCAGTGAGCAAGAAAACGAAAGCTTGATGTCTTAAAAACACTAATCACTTTAAGGACTTGTTTCGCATAATGTCAGTTCGCTCAATTGAAAATTGCATGAAAAGGTTAAATAAGTAATTCTGTAAAACGAATTTGTTTCTTCTAAGAAAAGAAGAATATTTTTTTGGGCACATGAAAAGGTAAAAATTTGATAATTATGTAAACCCCGGGTTTTTTTTCGTGTAACAAATGAAGAATAGATTTTTGCAAAACCGTCTCTCATTCAAGAATTACTCGCATGAAAATGGGGGCAAAAGTTGATAACTCTGTAAAATCCGGAATTTTTTTTTTCGCCTAAAGAATGAAGAATATTTTTTGGCACAAATGTTGCTCATTCAAGAATTACATGAAAAGGTTAAAAAGCTGATAACTCTTTAATTAAACCAGACGAATGTTTTTCCATCTAACAGATGAAGAATATTTTTTGGCACAAATGTTGCTCATTCAAGAATTACATGAAAAGTTAATCAGCAGATAACTCTGTAAATCGAGAGATTTTTTTTGTCTGACAAATGAAGAATATTTCTATCATTTTTTTAACACAACTGTCGCTTATTAAAGAATGACAATAAGATGTAAAATGTCATTAACGTAACATAGTTTTTCGTGTGGAAAATGCTCGATGCTTCGTCGGCAATTGAAGTGCGAGTCTCATCAAATTGAAAAGCATTTAAATCCAAAATCGACTTACATTTTAAGCAATTTTTCCCCAACAAACAGTGCAAATTTTTTGTGTGGTTTACATCAGAGCTCTTTACACGTCAATTCTGCTCCAGTAAATAAAGTTGAAAGTTGAAAACAAGACATAATCAAGTTCACCTAAGGGCATGTATTCATTACCATTTGGCACCCATCATTTATGAAGTATATTTATATATGTATATATATTTGAAGTGTTCAGACGACTCAGATGATTAATTTTTTTCTGGAAAAATTAATCTATTGAAACGTGTACCTGCTATAGGCGTTCTTGTTTCGTTGATAGCACGAATTTTTCCATGCATTGAATTTTTTTCTGGAAAGAATGATCTTTTGAAAAGTGTACCTGCGATAGCTTTTTTTTTCATGATGATAGCTCGAAAAAGCTTTTTACTTTAGTGTGAAAAAATGCTATTAATAAGTTTACTCTAGAATATAGCATAAGTGAGGAAGTTACAACTTTTTTGTAAAACGTACAGATCTTTGCAGAGGTAAGAACAGGATACCAAGATGGGTAGAGATCTATATTAATCAATTCATCTTGTACTTGAGAAAAAAATGGCGCCTTAAAGACTAACTTGATATCTACTAAATATACTAAAAATATCTGCACTATTTTGCCACCTATCTCTTATTTACTACTTTACGTAGATTTCTAGACTTTTTTCAGACTTTTCTGTCGTTATTAGAACTCCTGCACCTAAAAAAATATGATATGCAAGTTCCAAAACACTTGTGCATTTAATATCTCATGATATATAATTCATCGTCTTAGGTTACAGTCACGACAATATATATGTTATGTATATTTGTTGTTCGTTGTCGACGAAACCGCCATTTTAAGGTTCTTCGATTATTCGTGGTATTCGTGAAATGCAGATGAAAAAAATGTTCAGGAACATGTCCTAGATACTAAATACTTCTATGTGCTATGTGTTAGCAAATGAGATATATTGGCCAAATTATTCAAACCCTTCATTTCGGTATATTCCCACTTGTTAATTAGGGCTCTTGAAGACTCTTGTTATATTATGGCTACGACCAGTCCATAAAATTTGCTATACACTAATTTAGAATTCAAAAAAAAAAAAAAAAAAAAAACTGAAATATTCTGAATTCTAAAATATCTGATTATGAAGAATCGACTCAGGTGTAGACGTTTTCTGGTTAAGATTTTTGATGATAGGAGCTTGAAGCATTTGAAAGTAATGAGCTTGGAACAAGTTCAAACGAACACAAATTACTGAGGATAAAAACGACGGATATGATAACCTTTGGAAATAGCTTTATCGATAAATTTGGGAGGGAGACTTTATCAACGTCTGTAAAAGGACATGGTGGATAACAATAACAAGTTGTAATGAATGTAATACAATTTGACATACTAGTACAATGAAGAGGAAATAAAAGAATATAGATTATCTAAAGTAATGCACTTTGGTGATGACTTCAAAGATGATGGAATACACATATTTCAAGTATGGGTTCTTGTATTTCAGAATTTAATATATACATATATTTGACAAGAATAAATTGTTGTAGGAGAGCCAGAAGAGCCATAAATGACAGAAAGAGGTTCTTAGTCAGTTTGGAATATATAAGGTACATAGCAGTCTTGAACTGTGTAAATCTAAATAGTAACGAAACACTGTTTTCCGTCGTATAGATAGAGTTCGCATGTGACTCGTTGGCCGATGCACAAATGCCCCCCCCCCCCCACCCCACCCCCCTCCCTGGTTGAACGATGGAGGCAATAAATGACAAATAGAGAATCTTAATTTTGGAATTAATATGGCGGGATATCTTTATTTATTTGTCCCTACACATCACATAGGTGTAGGCGTTAAGGATGACGATGATGATGACGATGATATTCATTTGATATACAAACGGAATAGCGTTTTCGTAAAGTTCGCATGTGGCTTAATGGCTGAAGATTTCCAATCAAAACTTTGTTTAATTTGCCGGTAAGGGTAATCTTCTGTCATTTTCAGTCTTGTAATTTATAGGTTTTTGCGAATTTAAAGAAACGAATCAAAATTAGAAATTTCCAATTGATATACAAGTGCCTATATCCTGTACTACCCTTGGACTTGGAAAATCTTAAGTGTCATATATCACTTTTTTAAATCGGTGTCAAAACAGATTCTTTCCCGGCTCCGGCACTACATTGAATACAACCGGCTTTACCTGACACGTAATTAAATCCAACGAAAACCCCACGCAATCTTCTTATTATAGGATGATGAAGATTAAGCCGGTTCAATGTATGCCATCTCTTTGTACTTCAGTGTCAAAGTACGTTTGAGTTTACTGCTAATTTTAGCGATAATTTTGATGTTCACTAATTTTTCTCGATAAAAAGTACTTTTGATGTTTTAGATTTAGACCTTGCTGTTGCTCGAGGCTAGACACTTCAAAATAGATCGCGAAGCTCTAAAATGACAAAACGAATGTCAAACTGGTTTCAGGTGGTTTGCAAATAACAAATGACATGGCGCCATATTGGTTGATATAACAAAAGAAACTGATGACGAACTTTTGTTCCGCCAACTCCAATCATGGCGCTGTGAAAACAATCGTAACATTCAGCAAGGTCTCCCACCAACGTACTCTCATCTCAGTATTTCAGAGCTGTTAGATTGTTCAAAAACGAGTTTGAACAGCTTTGCGCACTGTTTGAAAGCAGCGCAGCTTTTTACCCGTTTGGCAAAGCGATCGATAACTCCTAGCACTTATATCGATGCCATATAGATTTTATTCTAATAGGTCTAATTTTAGTTTCACGCTCTCAAGTTGTCTTCAATAAAGCAATTATTTATAAATGGGGCTTTAGATTTATGGAAGAAGCATATATTATACTATATTTCTTTCGCGATTCATAACATCATAAATTATATAATATACATCTATATATTTCAAAGGGTGTTTTGTCAAATGAATACCGCGTTACTTAACATGTTAACTCAAGATACTAGGATAAGAACGATTATAACGATATTTTGACTCCAAGCGAAAGCTTCCTTAGACTAATGTATATACATCAAGAGAGAGTTAAGAGAGTTAAGCAGTTTTTATGTGATTACATTTTGAGTTTTCGGCTTTGGCTGATTTAAGTCAGGGGCATGGCTCACAGATCGAAGCCTGATCAAGTAACGTCAGGGCACGGCTAACTCAAAGATTAAACCCTGAAACAAGTCAACGTACTCTAGGCTGATCTAAGTCAGGGATTATGGCTAACTCACTCATTCTCACATATTGACTTGGACGGAATTTAGCGTACGAGGTTCTTTGTGGAATTATGTGGAATAGGAGTTGTTTTGCCCGGCTTTTCGAGTCTTAATTTTCCTTTAGCCTTTGACTTGATCAGTAATCGTCTTGCAAACAAAGCCTAAATCTACTTCAATCTAACCCTGTTCTATTCTATGCCCTTACCGAAACCGCCACAATTTATTTACTGAAGTGCAAAGATAAGAGGAGAGGAAAGAAAAAAGAAAAAAAAATCGATTTTAAGAAGACTGACTCTTGCAATAAATAGTTGAAATAAATAAAGAATAGTCATAAACTGAGTAATAATTGTAAAACAAACAAAAGAATGAAAAGAAAAGAAAAAGAAAAGAAAGGAAAAAAGAAAGAAGAGAAACAGACTGAAAAATACAGAAGCGAAGCGCACCAAAACGAGAGAAAGAAACGAAAAAGGAAAAAGAAAAGATAAAGAAAAAAGGGAGAATATGAAAAAAAAAGAGAAGGCACTTTGAGGTTATGAACCGATGAAAAGTTAAATGTAAAGAAAAAAATTAAAAATCATTCTTTAAAAAAAAACATAATTCTTCTGAGATTTCTGTAACTAATACCCCGAATCCCGTTAGTGCAGCAGTTCTCATGCATAACATAAATCATATAAAAATCAATCCACGTATTCTATAAAGTACCTTGATGTTATTTCAGTCTCGCGTTACCCGGGGCCCAGAAGTACAGCTTCGGAAACAGATGAACAATTGTCGCAAACTTTGTTCTTGTTTCCCTTGGTTCTCTCAGCGCTGTGACAAACATGTGTTGCTTCAACTCTCTTGTCTCTCAAAAATCATTTATTTATACAAAGATTTATACTGATGAAGTTATATCCCTAGTGATCTAAATATTTACCTGATCGTGTCATCTATAACTATTATGATAATTCAGATTTGACGTTTACGTTCTTATTGGTGTTAAAAAGTTGACAATAACAAAAGACGACTTATTATGTCGAACATGACACATTGCACGTCTTATCTATTGACGAATCTATCGACTCTTCTGGAATATTAGTATTCATGTAATATATTAAGCTTAACTTGGCAAACTTTCTTTGGCAATTCATCTTTTTTACTGAGAAAGAAAAAAATTCTAAATAAATAATATATTTGTATCAATAACAAGTTTGAACAACTAAGTATTAAAAAGAGGACAAATGGTGTTTGCTAGAAGATTTTGGACATCAAACCCCTTCAATATTTTTTTTGATAATTTTATTCAAAAATTGCTTTTTTGTCGCACATCCTTTCCAAGCTGTTCTGAATATGTTCTTATGACATATGTGAAAAAAAAATTCTAAAAATCTATTTAAAAAAAACGACTTCTAAAAACGCCTCTGCAGGCCATTGTGAAGCAAAGTATAGGACATCAATGTATATGATTATAAAACTATAGAAAATTTATTATAACAGCAAACAGTGACACTTGCCTTAATTTGCTAAGTAATGTTCTTAGCACGTTTTCCCTGTTTTTTCTTGTACTTATCTTATTACCTTTTAGTTTCATTTAGAAATGTTTCCATTTTCATTTTCTTGTGGCCTTTTCAGTGCCTTGAATTAGTTGTCTCTTGTTTTTTGCTTTTGTTTTTATATGTTATATGTTCGGAAAAAGCCGGACATTTCAAAACGTTGTGCCAGTAATATTTACGCTATTATAAAGGGTTTGATTTATGGAAAACTGAAGTATTTTTCATTTCCGTTGTACTTGCACTGTCGTGGGAGAGTATGTTCGTGTTATAATAGCTGCCGTTTCTCGTGTCTAGCGCCGCAGCAATAAGTAATATATGCAGCGCTTTTTGGTGAATTAAAATTAATTTATCTTTAAAATTTAATCTAGAGCTTATTGACAAAAATTAACGAGATATTTGGTTTTGGTGGTAGTGGTAGACGTGTACTCGCCTCTCACTTCTTTAATTTTGGGCCTAGAGTTCGATTCATGGACTCGTCATTGAATGTGAGCAGAGTAAGTTAGGTCTCTGCCTTGATTCCAGGGTTTTTCTGCAAGTTCTCCGGTTTTCCTCCCTCCGAACAACCTAAAATGCTAAATTACTATTCAATCTGTGAGTTAGCCGTGGCCTGACTTTGAACAGCCCACAGGTTGTTTCAGGGTTCGATCTCATGTGAGTTAGCCGCGCCCTGATTTAGATCAGCCCAGAGTTTGTATCAGGGTTCGAGCTGTGAGTTAAACGTGCCCTGATTTTGATCAGCCCAGAGGTCCTTTCATGTAGTGTTCGATAAAATTGATGTTTTCCAATGAAAGAGTTGGCAGATGAGTTTTAGATCTTAATTCGATTATGATTGATGAGTTTGATTTTCAAGAGATTGTCAATAAAATGCCTAATGCACCCATTACAATGCACCCTGATCGCTTGGGCGTAATGTTCCCCAATCCAAATTATGTGTCAGTTAGGCAATCATTTCATCCTATACTGAATAGACCCTAATCGCTTGGGCGTAATGTTCCCCAATCCAAATTATGTGTCAGTTAGGCAATCATTTCATCCTATACTGAATGCACGCTAATCGCTTGGGCGTAATGTTCCCCAAACCAAATTATGTGTCAACCAGGCAATCATTTCATCCTATACTGAATGCACCCTAATCGCTTGGACGTAAGGTTCCCCAAACCAAATTATGTGTCAGCCAGGCAATCATTTCATCCTATACTGACTAATGAGTAATGTTTGTGAAATGGTTACTATAGCAACGACGATAGATGTTGTGGTAATGATTAATAATATTCATATAAAATCCATTATTATCATTATTGCTTTTAATATAATTATATTAATTATCATCAATATACAAGGCCAAATGTTAAACTGCCCTCACTAAAACGTTAAGTCTAGCGGGCCAAACGCCAAGCGCGCGGGCTGCAAATGTATTTACCGCCCTGCTTCGATCTGATTGGTTGAGAGAATGTCTTACGACTGCTGTCAGCCAATCAGATCTTAAGGAAACCATTTCAAAGCGCGTGCGTTTGATGTCTTCTTGTTTTGTATGTATAAAAACTTTGTTTTTGAATGAAAATGTTTTATTAAAATTCAAACTTTTGATATTGAAGACTTTTTTATAATTTGGTCTTGTATATTAATGATAATGATAATAAATAACATGACTTTTGTCGTGCATATTGTTTATTTGTGGCCCTTCTAGCATCGTTTGCACCTTCGCTGCGTTCGGGCGCAAAATTGATGGTACTCGGGCCACAAATAAACAATATGCCCCCAAAAGTCATGTTGTCCTATTAATATTAATAACATTTACCATTATCATCATTATTATAATATCAGCTTCATCATTATTATATTATGATAATAGTGAATAATAATACTTAAATGATTTATTATTGTTACTAATTATTATCATAGTTATCATCATCATCATCAATATTATTATCATTACTAATATTATCATTATTATTATTATTTATTATTATTATTATTATTATTATTGTGTCATAGTATTTTGAAAAGATAGCCACTAACCAGGATTCCATGCCAAATGTCGAGATATTACTTCATATATAAGATACATTTTAGAGAAATTGTAGACAAGATCCTCATATCATGATGGTGATATCTTAGCTTTGATCTCAGATATATATACTCAATGTAAATTTACCGGCTGTAAAAATAAAAGGTCTTTTATCTTATAAGAAATTATTCAGAATTCATGATTAGTATCCCTCTTGATGTTTCATTATTTTTCATCAATTATTTGTGAGCCCACTTATTCTTTTTAAATATTTTATCTTCTTCTTAGTTCGTTCATTAGTTTTCATTCTTCATTATTTGTCGTCGATTATTTGTGCATTCTTTCGTTTTTCTTTAATATTTGGGCTCGGTTCTCTTTAGGTCCTTTATCCCTTTTTTTTTTTTTTTTTTTTTTTTTACGAAATTTATACCTATTTCAAAAAAGGTTGTCATAGGCGATAGGCGATAGAAAATAGGTCATTCCAAGATCCAAGAATAGCTGGAATAATGTGTGTTTCTGCTTCTTATTCTCGTTAAGAACATGAAAAACCATTTTAAAGGCTTCGATTATTCGTGTTTAGTTGTATATCCTTTGGTATTTAGTTGTATCCATAGCAATTCCTCACTTTCCTTCTTGGAATGACCTATATCATCTATCGCCTATCGCCTTTCGCCTTTGACGATTTCAACCTTTTTTGAATTAGGTGAACATGTTAATATTTTATCTAATAGTATCTAAGTATCTGGATATCTTTTCTACTTTTTCATGCCGTTCCTTAAGTTTAAATATTTTTCCTCGAATTATTCATGTAGTATTTGTGCATTCATTTATTTTCTGTTTGATAACTGATCTTCATTTCCTTCTAATTTCCACTTTTCTTCACTTTTCATCTTCCTTCTTGTTTTTTTATTCATTTTCTTAAAATCATTCATCAAGTATTTGTGCATTCATTCAATTTTCTCTTCGATATCTGATATCTGTTTTCCTTCTTTACCCCCATTCTTCATTTAAACACTATTTGTTCGTTGGTATTACTATTGTTTATCGGTCCTCAATTTCAACATCACATTTGCCCGAGCATATATATCGAATCGATTTTTTAAACCAAAATAAAAAAAGCTTTCTTTCTTGATACACCTGCAATTGATTACAAGTCTACAATCACATCTTTAAATTCTATTTTATTGATCTTGGACGGCTTCTTCACTCAACGTGAGTTCTAGAAAACTCTTAAATGCATTTGTTCATCCACTTAAAAAATCGACATTTCTTTCAGACATTATAAGTCTTTGGCTTACTGAGATCAAGACCGCTTTATCCACTTATTTATATAGTGTGAAATAAAATTATAATATCTTTAGAATTTTGCCGAGAATTCTTACCTTATTGGTCTGTTGTGCTCTCCCAAAGTTTTCTTTTTTTTCGTTTTATCCTTATTTTAAGAAAAAGGAATATCTTTCCATAACAGAACTGGAAGCGAATTTTTTGTACGTTTTGTTAAGTATTTTTCTTTTGTCAACTGATTGACTTCACATAGGATTGCGTGTTATAAAGAGAACACTCCCACGTATTTTAGACGCCTTAATAATTTAAACGCTAAGTGGTTGGTGAATATAAATTAGTTCTATTCATAACTGGTAAGCAAGGGCGGTGGAAATTTGATGAATGTTCTCGTCTGTAGAGGAGGACTTGGCTCAGGTCACTGATGACGTGTCACGTATATGTAGCATGGAAAACGTCAGCAAGATTCTCTCTCTCTTTCTCTTACACGATCTGTCTCTTACGATCTGTTTCTCTCTTTTATTATTATCATCTGCAGAGGAGGACTTGTCTCAGGTCACTGATGACGTATCACGTACGCATAGCATGGAAAACGTCAGCAAGATTATCTCTCTCTCTCTTTCTCTTTCACGATCTGTCTCTCATGATCTGTTTCTCTCTCTTATTATTATCGTTTTGTAGAGGAGGACTTGCCTCAGGTCACTGGTGACGTGTCACGTACGTCAGCAAGATTCTCTCTCTCTCTCTCTCTCTTTCACGATCTGTCTTCCTCACGTTCTGTAAGTCTCTCTCTCTCTCTCTCTTATTATTATTTACTCTTAGTTTGATTAGGTTCAATATCATAATGATGTAGATAAAAACCTAGCAACACACGAAAAATATAATGACTTCAATAAACCACCCTTTAATTTACTGATGCAAAAGCGCGAATTTCTTGTCAGTGGGGTCATGGCGTCTTGTACTAAATCATACTTTCAATGGTTTTGCAGTTCTTGAATATATACTCCAGTTTCGAATTTTCTGTTGCTCAATTAAGGTTACAGCCTCGATTTTGTGTAGAATATTCATGTGTTCAAGTGAAGGTGGAATTTCAAAGTGTGTTCGATCATTGTTGAAGTTGTCAGGAAGGAAGGAAGGAAGGAAGGAAGGAAGGAAGGAAGGAAGGAAGGAAGGAAGGAAGGAAGGAAGGAAGGAAGGAAGGAAGGAAGGAAGGAAGGAAGGAAGGAAGGAAGCAAGCAAGCAGGCAGGCAGGCGGGCAAGCAAGCAAGCAGGCAGGCAAGCAAGCAAGCAAGCAGGCAAGCAAACAAAAGTATCAAAGTGCCCAAAGAGAAGATCAGATCAGATCAGTCTTGCAGAATGAAGAGGTTAATTTCATTTCTACATTTCAATTAAGCCAGACCAAAAGTCTAATGCTAGCCTGATAACAAGTCCTTTTTGCGCCTCAAGATATTACCCAGATAATTTTTAGATGCGGGTTTCTTTTACTTGCTCGGCTTGAGTTTTATCACTGCATATCTTCCTGTACTAGAAAGTGGTTAATTAACGTAGAAATTAAGTGAATAACCAAATTGTACAACCAAACTGATTTGACGCGTTGTAATTGGTTGAATTGTGCATAACAATGGAAGCCATTTCAATGTTGCGTCACTTATGACGTACAACCGTGTTTTAAGTTGAGTCGGAATACTGTCACTATCAGCACTATTTGATTGCCGCTTACAGCAAAATTCTGGCTTTATTTTTAGAACGGTTTTTGAGCAGCCTTAATAATTCAGTGCAATTGACCGCAGACAGCCGGAACATTACTGAGTGCCTTCTAAACTCATTTGCTTATTTCTAAAATAGGAAAATTTCAAGGTGAATTAATAAAATTATATAAACTCTTGGGAAAAAGCCATTTTTTTAGCAAAAAAAAAAAAAAAAAAAAAAAATGAGCTACGAAAAAATGACGAGTTTATTCGTAAATCTATGCCACTGATTTATCAAACAAACTTAAATAAAGAATTCAAACTTGCAAAAAAGCTTTAGATTTTTTTATCAAACTTGTGGTTGCACTTTAACAGTTTTTCAGTGATGCCAGCAAAAATTATTTGGTCAATTTTCTTTGGAATTGAGTGAATGAAAAAAAAAATTCTTAAAAGGCTAAGGTTAAATTTAGCTTATTACTAAAAACAGTACGTCATCTTTCTGTACCTATTGGTAGCATTCGGTACACCGATTTCATATAAAATAGTCTGTCTTCGGAACTCTGAACCCCTATTCAACGATCGATCCCTGATTTGAAAATTGGGACCTGCGGAAATTCGGGACCCTTCAAAAGTAAGTTTACGTCAGTTTTCGATGACATTGTCTGAGCCATCAGAAATAGTCAATAAATCATATCCTTGTAATACTTTTCTACTGAAATCTGAATTTTAGTTTTTTTCCAATACCTACAAAAAGTGAATGTGAATCACAGCTCCAAAATTTCTTGTTGAATATTTTTTCACTTCACCAAGTATCTTTTCCTCGAGCTGATTGCAGATGCTCGCTGTTTAGTTTTGAAAAAGTAAAATATTCGTTTATTTATTTATTTATGAACAATATTTAAGCAGATATGCCCAGTTCAGCATAGCTGGTTTAAATGGGGCTCTGTACAAAACATACATCACGTTGCGTTTACATACATAAAGATATAACTATAACTATTATGATAAATGTATATAGATGAATATATACTAATGAAAAGTATAAGAACTGTATTTAGTTACGAAAAAAGGACTTAAGTGCCTGTTTAAGAGACAACAAAGCTGAGATATTACGGATATTGGCAGGTAGGGAAATTATTCGAATGCGTTTTAGGTGAAAAAACTTTGCCTTTACGTACCATTTAAGGTTTAGCGTGATACTGAAATGACTTTTCATTATGTTACTTACAGAGTCCTTTGGTATAGTACAATCAAATGTCTTCCGCTCTAAGCCAATTAATGAACTGTATTATACCATGGACGTAGTATTCTATTTTTGTTCAGTGTACATCTCATTATTGTAATAAGTGAATTGCAGCATTTGTGAAATCCGAAAAAAGAAAGAGAAACTAAATGAAAACAAAAGGAAAGAAAGAGAAAAAGAATACTACATACAGAGTGATGCAATACACATATAATAACAGTGCAATATAATACATATATAAATGAAAATTAGAATCCATATAAATAATTTTCCCGATACACTTTCATCAGTGATATAGTTTTATAAGGATGCGGCTTTTTCACCCCTCGAGCAAAAACTTCTCTGTTGCAATATTTCTGATAAGAATCATACTTTTTTATATACAATAATGGATCATTATTTGCTTTTCCGACGACCTCCTATATAGTAAGATCTTTCTCGTAACAGGGACGGCGGAACACCCCAAAAAAGTGGTGGGGCTAAGATTGGAAAATATAAGAGACTAGTATGGGAAAAAGTGGTGGGGCTAAGATTGGAAAATATGAGAGGCTAGTATGGGAAAAAGTGGTGGGGCTAAGATCGGAAAACATAAGAGACTAGTATGGGAAAAAGTGATGGGGCTAAGATTGGAAAATATAAGAGAGTAGTATGGGAAAAAGTGGTGGGGCTAAGATTGGTAAATATAAGAGACTAGTATGGGAAAAAGTGGTGGGGCTAAGATTGGAAAATATGAGAGACTAGTATGGGAAAAAGTGGTGGGGCTAAGATTGGAAAATATGAGAGACTAGTATGGGGAAAAGTGGTGGGCTAAGATTGGAAAATATGAGAGACTAGTATGTGAAAAGGGGAAAAGTGGTAGGGCTATAGCACTAGCAGCCCCTCCCCCTCCGCGGTCGCTGTGTAACAAAGGCTCGATCGATATGCCAAAACTTGTCGTTTCTTCATGTTCTTCCATTACATATATTGGCCTTCTTTCAAAAAGCATGGTGCTGGAAACAAAAACATTTTTGGCGACAGGAAAAATACAAGTTATTATATTTTTTGTTTGATTGTCCAACTGAAACTTTAATTCGAATATCCTAAAGCAATAATATATTTTTTGGATTCACATCAGGTAACAACGTTAGGCTCTGTTGGATTAGAGTGTTGGTCTAGTCTTGAAGTCTGCATGTATGGACAGCTGGGTTAATCAAAAAAACATTTTAAGGAAGTTAAAACTTTAAACTAAAACACGGCTCTAGCTAAGATCAGGGCACAAAACAAAGGTAGATGAAAACTAATTCTTGGCCATTTTCCAAAAAAAAAGAACATAAAAAAAAAAAAAGAATATAAAATAAAAAGATTTGACAACATGCATTTACTGTAATAATACTGGCACAAAAAAACGAGCTTGGGTTCCCTGTGGATAAATCTCCAATAGTCTCGCGATATAGTCTCTCAGACAGATGACTTTCAGGAAGATGAGCTTACAGTCTGCAGGGCGCATTGATACTCTATATACTAGAAGTCCAAAGTAATTACAGAAAATCAAGGAATGATATCATTTCTAAAAATACATTTCAATATCCTGAAAGTTACATTTCTTTTGTGTTGAGAGTACATTTATGCTCTCTTGGTCTGTGCTATTAGTTCATTCTCTTTTCTTCAAATTCCATCTTCTTATAAAATACTCGATCAGCGTTGTTTTGAATGGGCTTGAATGAAATTTAGGCAAATGAAGTTAAAAACCGAGTCGCGCGGCCAGCGGTCTTCCGCAAGTCGATCTGCCGCGGGGGGACCCAGTGTGATAGCAGGAGTCACTGGCAGCTTTGGCAGTTCTGGACGTTTTCGGGTGCCGACGAACGAATAATCGTTTTTTGTCCCGTCCACCCGCCCTAAGGTTCGATAGGCCTTTAGTGAGGTAAGTATTCCACTGGCTGGGTCAGTGTGGCCCAGTTGCCATGGTTACCTCCGTACATGGGCGTGGTCAGCGCGACCGGATCACGCCTCGGTACCTAGTCCCAAAATTATCTAGATGGTGAGTTTTTAAGGGCAATAACTGAAGAGCAATTATTTTATTTTGCAATCAGTATACACTGGATTGAAACAAGGATGGAGTTGAAATCACGGAAATAAGTTGAACCAACCTTTCCACTGAGCCCTTTTGGACACTTCCCTACATGACATGGAAATATCTTGTAAGTCGCCACTTCCAACATACTTCCATCATTGGAGCGCACACGATTTTTCCTGTGATATGAGCTAGCTGTTCCATTATGGAAAAGAGTAATCAGTAGAAGTGCTGGGGACAGAGCCTCCTTGTAGCTGGTTACTCTCTTCCCTTTATGCATTATTACCATGGATATCTGGCACTTATGCCTCTTGTGGTGACAGATATGGCATTTCAATTCAAAATAATGTGATAATTAAAAACCCTGATAAACTGATAAGCCAAAAAATATATATATATATATTGTATTGGTTGAGACAAATTGGGCTTGATGTAATTTATCTTGATTTTGCCTTAAGGTTAAAATCAAAAATTGTTTTTCATTCATACTGACTTGCGGGCAATGAAAATAGATAGGATCGATTTTGAGGTTAATCAGTCAGATCAATACACGAGTCCAACAATTGAAATGCAAAAAAAACAAGCCGGACAGACGGGCTAGCTACATCTAAAAGCACTTTTAGCCCAACGCAAATGCAAGAATCATTTATCAAAGTTTCGCAGCAAAATCATGCGCATTCCCCCTCTCCCCCCCCCCCCCCCCCCTTATCCTCATAAACACACTGGGATTAGAGCACGAAACCGCAACAGAACACGAGGAGTAGTCATTACAATACTGTTGTTCTTGCTCTAGTGCATAGTCAAGTGCTTTATTTACATGCAAGTCCCAGCGTATATTTATATCAAGGCCGTAATCATAGTGACAAAGAGTACAGAAACATGAAAAAGCAGTCGTTTATCATATAGGCAGCTCAAGGAGGACCAAACAATAGGTTCCAATTCTCAGGAGATTGAAATTCTTTTGTTTTGTCCTCCAAATTAAGCTGCTCTGCCGTCACTTGAAAGGGACCTATATATATTGTATTCACCAAAAATATTTAGTTTTTGACTATTTTGCGGTATCACTATCTCCAGGCTAAAATATTTTAGAAATATTGATCACTCTTGATCACTATTAACGCTGTGACTGAATAAGTTTTAAAACCGGTTAGTTTAATTTATATCATGGGGTCTCAGCGAACTTTCTATTCACATTCGAACTCGATCAGTGAAATAAAATCAGCTAAAGTCGACATTTTTAAAACTGTTAAAATCAACTAAACCAAAAGAATTCAGTTAACTCACCTCAAATGGTTTGCGGATAAGCCGTCAAGAAGAGTCCACGTTTGCATATGACAACTCCTGGTTTGCGGTGTTTAGTGGTATTCCTACACGAATTTGACGACACGCGAACAAATTGATTCACTTCCTCCGCTCACTGATTTTACATCTGTATTATAAAGTAATTACAATGTAAATATTAAAAGGTTATCAAAACCTTTAGTAGTCTTTTTAATCACGGCTCTAACGGTGTAAGCTATTCACCGTAACTGACTCGCCCACGTGCACCCCAGGGCTATCCACAGGCAGCCCAAAGTGGGCATATGCATCCGGCTTGTGAGCAGCCGCGTCCAGTTCCCGCCTAAATGTCGAGGCGAAAACTACCGAGTTTATAGCTTCCCGGAGCTTCCCGGAGCTTTCCGTGATAATGGCTTTTGTTTTAAATCTTCAACCCCCGCCATGCACTGTTAACTTTTGGAGTAATATTTGAAGGTCATTAAAAAAATTAATTAAAAATCTAAAAAGCTTAAAATTACAAATCCTTGAATAGGGATGATAAGAAAATATCAAGCTCATTTCCTTTAAATTTGCCAGGTCTTTTCAAGGCATTTCAAATTCAGCTGCTGGGCGCCTACATTTTGAAAAAACCTCAGTAAAAATGTTAAAATTCGAGTTCAGACCAGTTCACTCAGGTCTAAAAGCTTAAAATATCTAGAAAAATAAAGTATATTGAAGACTTTCGTTTTCCAGCACTGAAAATTTACTTCTCAGCCATACTGGTTTATCTTTGGATCTTGAGAATTCGCCGCCACAGAAGTGTCAAGCCGATAATCTCCGGCCATTTTTTCAGAAAAAGAAAATATTAGATGGTTGTTTTTACCTTTTGTTGCCTTCTTTCTTCTTTATGTTTTCTCTTCATGTGTTTTCCCCCTTCCCTCTTGCCAAGTATGTGACGCTTTTCAACTGGTCTACCTGTGTAGCTCGCAGACCGATTACGCTTGGTGGTCTGGTAACTAGTGGTGTTGGTTTGCAAGCTAAGCAGGGAATGATGCACTAAACTTGTAGAAGAATCAAAGCTTATTTTTCGTGATATTCGTTCATCTGTGCCTCTTAGTCCACTCAATCAGGGTAAGTTTATTTGATATTTTTGTTCTGTCAAGAACAGCGCATGAAATTTATTGGCAGCGAGCGAGAAACCATTCGAATGTTTGGTCACACATGGTTCCTAGTATTTGAAAGTGACATGGAATTCTAACTTCTAAAATAAACTGTTTTTAAACTATACCGTTAGCTTTATATACACACCAGATCCTGATAAGATACCTAAGGTCGTTTCTATAGCTGTTTTAGACCATCAGCTCTTAAAATTTCTCGAACAAGTTGAGCCATTTTGAAGGCTTGTGAGCATAACTCTTCCGGTGTAAGTTGACCATCCTTACTTGCCCATGTACTTTAGTATGGGCCATTTAGCTTTGTTTTTTTCACTTTCTATTCATTACAATTTAAAGCTCTTTGCTTGTAAGTAGTAACTCAAAGAATAATCTTGATAATGAAACAAAATATAAAAAGTAAACAAGTTTGATAGAAGTTTTCAGGAAGTCTCCTGAGAATAGAGGAAAAGGAAAACTGTTTGTTTATATAAGGCCACAGTACATCTTACTGATCCATGAAGCTTGATGTCTTGTTCGTAAACTAGAATTTCAATGGCCATAAATCAAGATACTGGGAACGAATTTGAGCCCTTATGGTAAAGCTTATTACAATACAATACAATATTACCCTCCATCGCAAACAAGAAGTACATTAAGAAGGGTTTCCCTATCAAACAGACAGGATAACCCAACCACTAGAGTAACCTGGTTTGTAAAGGGTTTAGAATAAATAAGAGAAAACATATAGAAGCTAGGATAGTCCTATTACTAGGGTATCCCTAGTGTTAGGGTAAATATCCTCTCTCCTGGTAGATAAGCATAGGTGGTGTAGCAGTGAGAGTGCTCACCAATGCCACCCAGGTTCGAGTTTTCATTCCTTAATAAAAATCAACATTTAACAGCATGAATGCATGTGTAGATGAGTAATTTAATATGCTCTTGAATGGCAGGGATTTTAATGTTTGTGATTTGAATTTTTAAAGATTCGTATGGAAAAGACATTCCTGGCCTTTGTGGCCTCATTTTAATGTTTGTTCTAAAGTTCGAAATATTGATAACTCCCTAATAATAAGTTTTAGTACTTCATTACTGCATAACTCTTCTTTTTGGTAGTATTTACTTTCATGTGGTTGTGCTTCATTATTTGTAAACATATATTTTTTAGTTTATGCTAATTAGATGGCAGCCATTATGAAAGAGGTCTACTGTATAACTAAATAAATGGCTTCTTTATACTCTAAAGCATGGTTCAAATGGTGTCATAATCACAATCATAATCATAATCATAATCATAACAAGATATGTGAACCACAAATCATAATCATAATGGCCATCATAAAGAATGGAAACTGTTCCATTTTCTTGTGAATATGACTGACCATGATTGCATGGTTCACACTTAAAAAATAACATCATAATCATAGTCAATGACAAGAAAATGAAAAGTTTCCATTTTCTATGATTGCCGTTATGATTATGAAGTCACTATGATATTGATTTGTGGTTTACATGTCTCATTATGATTATGAGGTCATATGAACCTTCTCCCTTACCCAACTCACAATGCCCATTTGGCTGAACTTTTATGTTCATAATTTACCTTCTTTAAATTGCAGTTTTTGCTGCTGGATCCAAGAAAATGGATCAGGATGACATCAAATGGAAAAGTGTGGAAACCAACTCAAGGGAAATACTGTATTACAGTAACAAGATAACAGGCCAGCAGAAGTGGACCAATAAAAATTGTTATGTAAGTATCTGTTTTACATTTCGATTTGGCTCATTTGCACCAAATTTGAGGGGCACTTTGCATAAACACAATAGTTTTCATGTGCAGTTAAGGATGACAAGCTGTTGTATTTTCCAAAGTGCCCTAAAAGTCGAGAATAAGAAACCAGTGAATATTTTTTTCATTTTTGAGATTATGAGCCCAAATGCTGGTGCTGCAATGGGACATAAGTCCCTTTCGAGGTACCAATTTCCAACCCAAAACCTATTCCAGGATCACCTCATTTAGAAATCATTAGTAGAGGCCAGACACTAAAGAAGCATGGTCACTGGCAGGCTTTATTTATATCCTCAGTGGTACTTTTATTGCTTCAGTGCACTTGTTAGAAAGTGTTTGAGGGGTAGTGCAGGTCCTTACTGTAATTCTCAATATTCTGCAAACTTGAGCATTTCAACTTGTTGTTAAATTCTGTGTTTTTTTTTGTTTTTTGTTTGCTGCTGTCAATCAAAACTAATCAGTTGCTACTTAGTACATATTTTTGACTGGCAGCAGTGAAAAACCAAATTTCAACTGTCAACTTGCAACTACAGTGTACCAAGTTCATAGAATATTGAGAATCACAATAAACTCCTTGAAATTCGCTGGAAATATTCAAATTCAATTTCAAGGGCACTTGAAAAGACCTTGAGATTAAGAAATCCATGAAAAGTCTTTAAAAATTATTTGTTTTGAGAATATAGCATGAACCCTTTATGGAGATATGGGACCAACATTTTGCTTTGATTTTGAATAATGAACTTTATTTATTTTTTCCATTTGCAATAGTGTTCAAAGCCAAAGGATTCATTACAACCTACCTTGCCATGCTGTTACAAAAAGCCTTCTAAGAATCTTAATTCGACTAGAAAAGGTAACATCAAAGCCCTAAGTTTTTATTACTGCCATTCTTTTCATTGCTACTCACTGATTGAGAAAGACTCTGACGACATTTCAAGTCCCCAGGCTAGCAGTTACCATACCTATGAAGGCTTGGCTAATGAACTATCCTCAGGGATAGTTATCCTTTAATTGACAGTCTGAAACAACCTCTGGGCTGATCTAAGTCAGGGCATGGCTAACTCACAGATCGAACCCTGAAACAACCTCTGGGCTGATCTAAGTCAGGGAACGGCTAACTCACACAGATCGAACCCTGAAACAACCTCTGGGCTGATCTACATGTAAGTCAGGGCATGGCTAACTCACAGATTGAACCCTGAAACAATATATATTTATTTATTTATCCCACACCATAGAAAATACAGCCATTCAGAAAGCAGGAAAGCTGTTGTACATGTATATTTGTCGGTATTTCACTCTTCCTTCCCATCATGCACTAGTTTAATCTACATATTTGCATTTTTTATGGTGTGAGATAAAATGGTTATACAATTGTTTCTCGTGGCATACCGTGAATATCCCACTCATCACTTGTATTTTCTTTTTATACACACTAATCTAAAGAAACTATAAGTGATTCATTGGATATTCCACGGTATGTCACTCGAAACCATTGTATATATAATACAGCCAATCAAAATGCAGGAAAGCCGTTATATACTCGTCGGTATTTCACTCTTCCTTTCCATCATGCGCTGCGTGTTGAATCTATACGCATTTGTATTTTCTATGGTGTGGGATGAATGTATATATACTAGTTATACAATGGTTTCGAGTGACATATATTTATTTATATTTATTTACTCATCACTTGCATTTTCTTTGTATACACACTGGCCTGAAGGCTCGTGTGTATTCTAGAAACTACAAGTGACTCGTGGGATATTCCATGGTATGCCATGAGAAACCATTGTATAACTAGTATATATACAATAGATGAAGGGCAATATAATAAATTTATACAATGGTTTCAAGTGACATATATTTATTCTTGTTATATAGCTAATCATTTTGACTATATAACGAGCATTCTCATTGGTTGATAGATGCTCACGTGATACTAGTTAAATCTAACTGTATCCCGACCGGGATACAAGTGCCCAGCGCACGGAATAAAAATTCAAATTTTCTAAATTACTTGTCTAAAATGATTAGCTATATAACAAAACGCTTAATGACTGATCCCTCGGGAAACCAGTTAGTTTTGTTTCCCTCGAATCTCAATGTTTCCCTCGGTGGACCTCGGGAAACATTGAGATTCTCGGGAAACAAAACTAACTGTTTCCCTCGGGACCAGTCATTAAGTGTATAATATTTATTTACTCGTCACTTGTATTTTCTTTGTATACACACTCCCTTGAAGGCTCGTGTGTATACTAGAAACTACAAGTGGCTCGTGTGATATTCCATGGTATGCCACTTGAAACCATTGTATAACTAGTATATATACAATAGATAGACGGACAATATAATACAATAGATTTTATGTATACATTACATCAACTGAGTGCTATGTAGGTTCTACTGGTTCTATCTTGTGCTTCAAGTGTTTTTCTCTGGGTTCTCTGAAATTTTAACTCAGTGTCATTTTAAATGGTTTTGCCGACTATGATTTGTTTTGACAGGTTGGACAGAGCACAGTTATGCTAGAAGACAAATCCGGTCCTCATTAACAAAGAAACTCTATTGTTTGAGTGACATCGTCAATGGAGTTCAGAAGTCTTTTCTTGCTAGGGAACATAGAAAACACGAAAGAAGAAAAAATAAAATCGCCTTGGATTTCAAGGAAAAGCTCACTGCCACCGAAGATCCCAAGAACGACGTCAGAATCACCAAGGATTCTCGCGAAAATGACAAAACTACTGAAAAGTCTAAAGATGACGTCATTTTTATCATTGACTTACAAAATAATGTCAATGACAAAAAGGATTCAAAACATGACATGAAAACTGCAAAGGATGATTCTGGTGGTGACGCTAATGTTTCTAAAAACCCTCTATCTCTTTCGAAAGAACCAAAAGACTATGTAGTTGACATGAAGGACACCAAAAATGACGTCACCGCAGTTGATGGTTTCATTAAAAAAAGGAATGATGTGATTGGCACTGACAATATGGAAATTGACGTCACTACAAATGATGATTTCAAGGACCCAATAGATGTTGTTGTCACTACGGATAGGGCAAATGACGCCAGTGAAGCTCAGGATTCTAATAACGTCAATTCAAATGACTCAAGTAAAATGAACGAGAAAATAATCACACATAAAAGGGGTTTGAAAAGAAAGAGAGACGTCACCGATAATGTAAATCGTTATAAAGGACGGCTGCGAGTTCGTCGCAATAAAATACAAATAGCCATTCGCAGAAAATACAGAAGAAGGAAACCTTTGAAAAATGCAGCTGCTTCAAGTGAATCAGTTCAGCCCAACTCATCTAACACTCCCAACAATCCAACCAAGAAGAAGAAAATGGAAGTGGACAAAGTATTACAAACAGACTGTGATTTAATTGAGCAAAGCATTATTGAAATTGTCCGGTACACCTCTGGTTATTCAGTTAATGTTAACAAACCCGGTTCTGACTTGGGTAGTGAACGCCTAAAAAGCGAAGGCGCTGAGTCTGGAACGTCAAACGCAAGCACAGGAGGAATTGAAAACCCTTCCACAAGCTTCAGCTCCACGAGTCCTGAAGTGAGCCATCCTCGATTTATTGACGAGAAATTCGTTAAAATGAACATACCATTCCAAAATGTAGCTGAAGTTGACAAAAAAGAGAGTAGAAAATCGAAAAGCGTTGGTAGTGTAGAGAGGGAACATCCAGTCTCTAGGAGAAAGCGCCCAAAAGTATTACATGCAGTTGTGACTTCGGAAATCTCTTCACATCGTCCAGTTGTTGCCCAAATGAGAAGTCCTTCTTCGAATAGAAGCACAACCGTCTCTTCAGTCTATCTAAGTTCATCTTCGTTGACAAATGTGTTTGAAGCCGGTAGAGAAGCCATTCAAACCAAGTCTCACGTAAGCAACACAGAAAACATTCGGAAAATGAATTCTAGAAATCAAGTCGATGAGAACAGTAGCTTGAAAACTTGGTCTTCACCAAACTTGACAAGCAGTATCCATTCTTCATTTTCGTCTGGCAAATACAGTTTCCCGCCGAAAAACCGAACTCAAAAATCATTGAATGAAATTGTCAACTGTATGAATAGCCCAAACAAGGTCGAGGTACCACTGACTTCGACTGTGTCTATGATGCACTGGTCAACGATTCTTTCAAAAGGGTCAGAAAAAGTTACGGAAACTAGCATGGATACCCAAGAGAATGATCTTAGTGGTAATGGAACTCCCTTGAACACTGAGCAAATAGCTGGACTTAATTGCGCGAATGATGTTGAAGCTGATTGTTCAGAGTCTAAATCTTCAGTCTTTGGCCACATTAAGGATGCTTTTAGTATTGCTGGAATGCCTCAAACGTCAAGTATAGAACCTGCTTCGCAAGGAGGTTCCCAGTTGAGCTCAGTTCGTACACATAATTCAAAAACTCTTGGTTTTCGAAAAGGTGAGGCTGTTAAAAAAACAAAGAATACTTGTGAAACTGGAACGAATACGATTAAGCCAGAACTGTCAATCCAAACACCAGAGCAAACGAGGACTGTTACCGAAGTCCCAGCAAGTTATGTTGATCTGTCTTGGCGAATCGTCACTTCAAATGACGGGCACTCGTCGTCTCTGAGTAACTTCTTCAAGCTTGTTCCCATAACTATTGCACGAGGACCTAGCGGTACGTTGGACACCAAGGAACCCACGTCGTTTCTTGGTGTACCCATACATGGAGGTCCTGCAGTTATCGCCAAGATCTTGAACACTTCTTGTGCTCAGAACTGCAATGAAATTTTTCAGGTAACTCGCAGACCGAATATTGAAACAGCTGGGACTTACGTCAAGAAGTCGACGCTGTCTTTTGTTTGGGATGGTGATGCTGTTCTTGTCAACTCCGAGTCGTTAAAAGAAGGGAATTTGTCGGGAAAAGATGTGAAACCAAGGCCTCCCATATGGATAGATATGTGTAACAGAGTATCGATTGTCCTGCCGAAGCCATTACGCCTGCCAGAGGCTGGAAATGTTATTTATTTAGGCGACTTTAATGTGAAAGTTAATTGTGTCGAGTTTGTAGTTACTCACTCAGTGGAAGTAACGAGATCACCTCGGCCAAGCCTAACAGTCCCTTCAGGAACTCCGGTAAATTCCAATTCAACTGTGAGTCAAGCTATAAGGTGTCGTTCTCCTGGAAAGGCAAAGAAGGATGTGCAAGCATCGAGGAAAGTTGCTGTGGGCAGAAAGACATCAAAAGGGAACAGAAAGACTTTCCAAAAATGTGTGTTTTGTGGGATTGACTTGAAATGCCAGAAAGATGTGAAGATGCACCGAAAATTGCATGCAACGTTTGCGGGGACTAAGTGCAGCGAATGCAAGAGACGTTTTCATAATGGCGGTCGGTTGTCTGTCCACCTCGATACTCACAAATGCAACTGGCTTCATATTTGTGGAGTATGTAAGAAGTCTTACAGAACTCCGAAGTTTCTGACCCCAATAGATCTCGCCAAGGACTATTACAAGATGTGTCTCCCTTGTCGTCGAAAGGAATTGAAGTGCAAGAAGTGCACTGAGAGGTCGTTGACATTTGAAGATCTTGAAGTTCACTTGAAGGAGAAACATGGCCTCTACTGCCCCATCTGCAAATGCAGCTTTTTCTTTAAGCGAGATCTACTCAAACACATGAATATTCAGCATGGAATATTAGGTGTACCACCGCCTTCTAGTACCACTAAGTCGTGATTTTGATGCAAATGCTTTCTTCGTATGCACCTGTTAATCTTTATGGTGTAGAATTTTCTGTCACCTTGGGGTTGGGGGGGGGGGGGGGGGGGGGGGTTGGGGGGTCATAACGTTATCCAAGGCTCCCAGGTACCTAGATCTATGGTAAAAATAAGAAAATACTCGTAGAAGTTACAGAACTTCACATTCATTCAAAATTTCAAATTGCCTTACATCTGCTTTGCATTGATGAGTGCATTCAGTTTGAACAAGGTGCACTTTCGGATTGTCTTACATTTGCTTAACATTGATAGATGCATTTTATGAACATGCATTTTGACTGATCTCTTCCCTTAAGTTCTGCATTCTGTCAGAAACGGTTATGTTAGCTTACTATTTTGTAATTAACGAGATATTTTCTAATTTAATGTCGTCATTTAGGATTATTATCCATTTGGGATGTAAAAATGCCAAGATATTTGTTTCTGCTTTCTTAAAATTTGTAATATTTTAAACAAACAAACATAAACGAACCGGAAGTTTATACCAAGACCGGAAGTAGACGAAATGTTTTAGTATTGAGAAGTCTCTTGTTAGGTGCTAACACTGATACGATAGTGGATTATTATGGTTCATAGATTATTTGTAAACTTTGATAGCTAGGAACGCAGATGAACCTTCATAATCATATACTTTATGTACATAAGGTTCAAGTTATGTTTATATATATTTTTTTAAATTGAAACTCCGTTATCATAAAGACTTCATATTATAATAAATTACAGAAGAAGTCCTTTTGTAGGGAATTGTGAAAAACTACATGTATTAAAATTTTATTTGTTATATGGTTTATGTCGGATTCATCAAGTTTTGAGTTTCCTGTGTTTTTATATTAACGATTTATATACAGTATTTAATCCACTTTATGACATCTGACGGCTCAGTGGTCTAGTGGTATGATTCTCGCTTTGGGTGCGAGAGGCCACGGGTTCGATTCCCGTCTGAGCCCACTTTTTATTTCTTCATTTAAATCAAACTTTTTTTAAGCCTTATAACATGACTACCTAATAAGTCTAAGATCTTTTAAGATAAGAGCAGTGTTGGATATAAATAAAATTTGATAGTTAGAGGTATCAGTAAAAAAGGGATGTTCAGATTTATTTATTTTTTATGGATTTTCCTAAACAACTTTTATTTATTTACAAATAGCTTATGGTTAATTAATTTAGGCTTTGTCGTATGTTTTTTTTCCTTCAAAAATTAATGGAACCAGCAAGATTTGGGTAACAAAATTTTACTTAAAAACACAGGAAGCCCAAGTATAGTTTTTTTGGCGATGGGGTGCCAGACAAAATTCCAAAAATAATGTAATGGTCTAAATTAATCATATAAGTAAAAGATCAAACGTTTCTATCAGCTTATTTTAACCAACTTTTCTCATTCTAAGCCTCTATAAATATCTTTTTATCCAAACATTTTATTGGGCTACCTGTGGTTCAAATAAAATGCTGACTGTTCGAAATAAAAATCGTATAAAATTACAACTTTCACCTCGACTGCTGTTCTTGCTTGTCACAGCTGTTTACATGCATTTACGAGGAAGAAAAAGGAGGTTATTACTTCTCATGTCGTGGAAGGAAATCATTAGTAAGAAATGGCTAGGAAAAATAGGGCTCAGACGGGAATCGAACCCGTGACCTCTCGCACCCGAAGCGAGAATCATACCACTAGACCACTGAGCCAACGCTCGCCAGACTAGTGTGAAAAAAATATAGTCTTTTGTTTTGGTTTTATTCATGCTTGGTTGGTGTCACATGGTGGCAAGACATGAGGTTTTGGCCGCTTTGTATGTTGACTATTTTGCTACTATAGCGCGATTTTTTAATTATTTCATACTACTCTCTGTTAAAGCAAGCTTTGTGTAAGGATCTTTTCGTAATAGCTTGCAGATTTGTTGGTGATTTCGTACTGAAAAAGATGCAACATTTATGAGTAGGTTTTCCAAGATGGCGTCTCTCTCCTCAGACGATGTCCTGTTTTACTACAAGGCTCATAAAAGTCTATTTTCTTTCCACTGGAAGCCTTTATTTGTCCTTAGAAATAACTTCCAAGGCTGGAAATGATGCAAGAGAAGCGAGAAAGGTAATTTGAACGTTGTAGCTAGGTTTGTGTTCAAATATGATACCATGTCGAAGCAACTTCAGACTGCTACTCGTCCTGGTACCTCATAAAAAAAATCTTAAGTTATGCCTCTGTGTTGGTAATTTTGGATCATTTGAAACTAACCCCATCCCTTCTCCTTTAACCTGAGTATCAGGCTTTAGGGGAAGGGTGGGGGAGGGGATTGGGGAAGGGACTCCCTCCCCCCCGCTTTGAGAGCCTGATACTCAGGTTACTTCTCCCTCTTCTGGCATTGCCAGAACATGGACTGCAGCTGAAAGCCAATGAAGACCTTATTTCCTGGTGTGTTTTGTTTGATTTAGCTGAGAGGATGAGTAACGAGTGCAATGTGAATGGGGGAGGGCCTTGAGAGATGAATTATGGTGATCTGACAAAAGATTTCACATTGCCCCCTCCCACCCCGGGGGGGGGGGGGGGGGGTACTCCCCTATATTTGCTATACGGGTATGTGCCGCCCGATAGGGTATGGTTTTTTGGCTTTTAGGTCTGGGGTAGGGTATCATTTTTTTACAATTTGTCTGGGGAAGGGGAAGGTTTTTGTCTGGGATAGGGTATCTTTTTGACATTTTTTCCGGGATAGGGTTATGTTTTAGTTGTTTTAGCCTGGTAGGCTACGTTTTCTGCCGGCACAAAAAATAACGATTTAAATTCAATTAAACAATTGCCAAATAGTTATTGAAATCTATTGAATAATCGTTTTTTGCATGTCAAAAAAATGTAGGTTTAGTCTGGGGTAGGGTATATGAAATCAAAATTCTAGGTCTGGGATAGGGTCAGGGTTTTGAGGACCTGGCGGTACACCCCCACCCAAGTTGGGGTGGTAGTACCCCCCGGGCCTCCCACACTTAAATATATTATGACTTATTGATAAACCTGAGTTTGGAAAAATATGATTCTTTATTTTTATTTTAGGTTTGAGTCATGCTCATGGTTTGCAAAACATTGCTATTGCAAAAGCAGCCTTCCATGGTACTTAGACTCTGTACTTGAACAATATGCTCATGGTTTGCAAAACATTGCTATTGCAAAAGCAGCCTTCCATGGTACTTAGACTCTGTACTTGAACAATATGTAGTACATGGCTTTCCCAAAAGTTTAGACGATTTCAGGACCAATACTACTTGATGATATGGCATTACAATGTATCTCCAAACTCTTGACGTCATGGCACACATTCCTAACTGGATTCCCATTTCCTGTGAAATCTTTCTAACTGTATCCCCTGACCTACATGTACTAGATAACTTGGATTTCCAGGATGGACATACAAAGAGAGATCTGCACTAAGGTATGTATTATGTAATTTTTAATTCCCAAATCAGACGTCAAACTTTTGCCATGTCAAATCTAATTGCCTCTCAGGCCAGCGGCTAAGAAAACGCAGAGAACTAACATGTAAGACATCTGATATTGTGCTTAGTGCCAGAAGATGATATGTGTTGAGCTTGGTCTGCATTTAAGGGAAATTAACATCACTCAGCCTCTAAAGGCAACTTGATTCAACACGGCAAAAGTTTGACACCTGAACTGAGCCTGTCAATATTATACGTACTGTACCTGAAATCAATCTGCAATTAATATCCTTGGTGTAATTTTATCTTGTGATATTACGTCTGAACCTGATCAGGCTTTATACGTGTTTAGTAATGACCCATCCAATTTATGCTGCGCCAGGGAATGCCTTCACATTACATCTTGGCTATAGGGGTCCCAATGCTTAGCTGAACATTAGTGTTGCTTAAGCACTCAAGAATTAGCTAGAGCCAGTAGCCTCGTGCAACTGTTACACTTCTTTCATGCTATGGCAACCTCGTAAGTGTATCCAGAACTGGATATATGCATGCTAAGCATTGAACATTCCTTAACTTTTTTTTAATGGGAATCTAGTAAGAAAAATATGAAAAATCATTTGACTTCAACATTCTTTATGTCATGTCATGCTTTTTAGGAGTACCTTATAATCATGACAGTTTTTGAGTCAAAGAAAGTTGAGCACTATTCAATTGATAATCACTTAAGTCAGACATTCACTACTTATATTTATGGGTTGAGGGATGGCATTAATTGCAAGATGGACTCTAAGAGGAGTCTTGCTGTTCTTCTTGTTTCCCATTCTTGCCTGACCCCCCTCCCTTAAGACATACTTCCATATTTGGGTGGGACTATAATAATATCATATCCTGATATCTTACCAATCTTAGCTGTCTTTAAGACAGCTTGGAGGTCATATGTTGAACTTCACATGATCCAAACGCATTGGAAACAATGGATAATAAGGCAGTCTTTTTTGATGTCATTAGGTTCAGCTCATTTAAAGTTCGACGTTTTACCTTAGTCTTATCTATTAAGTTAAAACACGTTTTAAAAATATTCAATTAGTATTTCCAGGTGATTTAGAATTTAGGCTCTCAGTGCATTGTTTCTCACAGCAAAAATATTTCTATGCAAATATTTACAATTATCTTTTGTCAAAACGAAATATTTTCCACCAACAACGTCAAAATATGCTATTTCTAGAATATATTTGGTGAATTAGTCTTTCTTGTTTATGAAGCCGAAAACGTGGATTAGGAAATATTGCGATACAAACAAAATGGATTCTGATTGGCTAATTTTCGGGCTGACAAAAGCGAAATCTTTGATGGCCGTTCTTATTATTTATAACTGGATTTATCGAGTCTTAGAATAGAATAGGGATAGAATGATGATTCTGAATAAAACTTACGGGAAACAGAAAAAAGAATGAATGAATAAAGAAAGAGCGAAAGAAAAAAGGATATTAAAATAGAATTTATCAAAGTAAGTGTTTTCGTGGCCTTTAGATATTCACATTTTTTCCTTGGGGTTTTCTTGTAAGCAGCATTATAAAGATTGACACCGTTCTACCTTTCTGATTTTTGGAGGTTTCTTTGATAATTCTCCACCTATCGATTGCTTAGTCAAGATAATTAGAGGTCAAGGGTCTCTGTCAAAAGGGTAATGACGCTGTTGAACTTCAAAAGTATTGGTGTCGAAGTGAACAATGTTATCACCATATCTAATGAATATTTGATGCTGCAAGTTCTCAGCAGTCAACTTTGAATTTTTTCTCTCCAAAAAACCTTCCTTGTAAGTAGGATTTTAATTTTCTAATCTAAGAGGATAATAAGATTCTTGAGTCCAAAACATCGAAAATAGTATCATAAGTAAATCCATTTATTCTTGCTGAGAATTCTTTTTTTGTTTGCGAATGTTGGAGAAATACCGTCAAAAGTGGTGAACCGTTACGACCGGTCTTATCCACGGGAAAGACCTGCAGATAGTTAGAAAAAACTATTAAAAACATTTTCATTTGAATTTGATTATAATGATATAAAGGTAATACTGTTGGAATATTATACATCTTCTAGTAATCTTTCCCCCAAAAGAAAATGGAATCTTTTTTTCCACGTATTTTTCTCTTTTGTTTTGTTTTACTTCGTGAAAGAAAGAAATTTTAATAGTGTGAACAGGGTCGCCACTCGGAGAACAATGTGACGGGTACCCTGTATCATGGATCATTGGATAGGAATGTGTGGTGCCATGAAATAAGACTTGTTGAGTATCCACGTCGATCAAAGAACAACAATCTTCTTTGTTAACTTAGGAAAGTCACTCCGAGCTTTCTTGAATTTTTAAGAGAGTTTTTCGGACAAACAGGTAAGCGATTTTTGTTTTAAAACCATCTTTATTCATCCCCCTTTTCGTAATTAACTTTAATCCTGTTAAAAGTTACAAAAGGTTTCACTTGATATTTGAAGTTTAATTAGCAGACATAAGTAGAGAATATCTAATGGACCCACAGTCATAGATCTATCAAATCACTGCCAAAAGGAAAATTTTGACAAGAATATCTAAAGAGGGAAATATATTTTGGCTGCAAATTGATTCATTTTGCTAAGTCTCCAAGGCAGCAAGAAAAGAGATAGAGGAAAAGAGCAGTCCATTTCGAAGTTAGTATAGCTTCCCAGGAGGTCTCGATTCTGGCTCGTTTGTTAAATTTCAACTTGTATTGAAATTTTCTAGGAAAGATGAAGAGCTTGTTGGTGGTTTTAGGACTCTTCATAGCAGGTAGGCTTATCAATTTAATTTAACTAATTTGTATTTTCAAATCGTTATGGGGATATATATATACTTCATAAAAGTGCTTGAAATTGCTGTCTTTGAAAGAACTGTCAACTTCAGGCACATCAGTCAGTGATCTTACCGGCGACGTTTTTCTCCTAAGATGATTAAGTATATTGCTAAACGTACTTTCAACTTTCAACTTTGCTACAAAATGAGAAATTTTACCACAAAGTCGAAATATTTCTTGAAACGGGAATAACTTTATTGACTGTGAACAAATAATTTTATTTTTGATAATTTTTGATAATCTCTATTCACTCGGTGTAATGGTTATCAAACGTACCCGAACTGAATCGTTCGTGAAGTTATCTCATTTTATTAAATTTCTTTCTCGTCAACCTTTAATTTTTTTGTCACAGAAAATTCAGTCGTTTTCAGATGGTTTATAATTTATATACTGTATTTTTATTGAACTATGGCTGCTGATCTTTTGAATTGTATCATTTCATTGTCTGTTCCAGTACCTGTCATCATTCCTTGTTTTACGTCCGTTTATATAATAAGTGTTTTTAACGGAAAAGTATCGCAACGCTACTAATGAGATAGACTTTCTAAAAGTCCTCTGTCCCCCTTTTTTACTTGCGACACCAATCCGTCGCTCATAAAATTCGAATTCTTTTACCGGGACAAGAGAATGGACGATTTGTACCAAGTTTACTAAATGAGATTACGGTTGTTTTCCCGATAAATTCGCCGAACACTTATCTAAAGTTTATATAACTGCAACTTGATTTAAAGTTTATCTAACTGTAACAATTTTAGGTATTATGACTGATAGTTTGTTTATCTAAATCGGTCCATTCTTAACGTAGAACGATAGCTTTTGAATCAAAGTTCTTCGTAAATAGAGGCACTGTTACGGGTTGCGCTTTGTTCTAAGAACCATCCGCTTTCTATGGCAGTGAATGGATCGGCTCGTAAGCTTATGGACCCTCCTCAAAATATTATTGAATTTGTGGCTAACATGGAAATACAAAAGAAATGCCACAGATTCCATCGAGAAAAAGTATGTTTGTCAGTAGTGGGCGATTTCTTTTGTGTTTCATGTTAGTCTCGCATCCAAGATTATTTTTAGAAGGGTCAATTGGCTTGGATATTCTTTTAAAATTCTTTATTGTAAGGGATTTTGTTTGGTACGATTTCAAATATTGTCCATTGTTTATCTGTCGACCTACAGTAGTGGTCAATCCTGACCGCAGGTGGAAAACCAAGTCCAATGATCCAATTTTTCAGTAGTTGAGTGTCTAGTGACCTGTTACACTGCATGTCTTCTGAGTTCATCACCTTTCTATTAGAGCAGATTTCGTATGGATATGAAAAGTCACGGCACGGCGCGGCGCGGCGCCGATATGGCACAGAATTTCGAAGTCTTCCATACACGGCACGGTAGTGACAAAAAAATAGTTGTACAAAAACTGCTTTATGTCCGAGATACTTGTGTTTTATAATGTTGCGCAAGACTTTAAAAGCCGTATTTCCAAATTTGAATGTTCAAACCTTATATGCAGGATCAGAATTTAATCAGTAGTTTTGTTTTGTTGCAGTTCAAGCAAGGACATCTCATAAAAGACAAAGTATCCCTTCTATAGTACCAGTTAGTGGTGCAGGTGTATTGCCTCCAGACAGTAAGTAACGGGGGAAAAAGTTCAAGCAGACGTTATATCGTAAAGTGGGTCTTAACTTTCCCTAACTACCTTGAAATTCGCACGATAAAGGTTATTGATCACTCTTATTTCTTTATCTAGAGAAACTAGTATGTAAGCTTGACTTCAACAGCACACAAGGAAACGTCGTACCAGATTCATCAGGCCAAGCCAACAACGGCTACCTCATGGATGGTGCCATCCTGGTTAACTTCCAGCAAGGAAAATGCGGCAATGCAGCTTTTACTTATTCTGGAGACATCCTCTTCCATGGAGACACCTTCCAAGGCAAGCCATACGTTGCTGTAACAGTTACTGCTTGGATCAATCTTAAAGAAATCGTCGGTAGCCACTCTATTTTTGACACTATCGGAAGTACGCATGCGTGTGGCCAATACCACTTTGAAGTCAACAATGGTATGGTTAGATGGTTCCATCGAAACGAGAGTCAAATCACCATCTTCTCTAATACTGCTGAAGGCAACCTTGTTCAACCAAGTGAGTTTATCGTACTTTCAGTCATCTGGGCTACCTGTGGTGACATCTTTGTTTGTAGTTCATGGCGTTTTATTTGCACAGAAATAACTGTAAATTATTTTCGACATCATTTCCCTCGAAAGTTAGCCCTCCTCTAGCGAGGGCCTGCTATGCAGGCTATTGAAAGTTGACTGTTTTTATTCGTCTATTATATGAAAAAAGAAGCAAGTATTGCGTAAAAATGCAAGATTGTGTCGCAACGTTAGGACCCTCCAATCTGACTTCAAGACCTTAAGGCTTTAAATATGAAGGAAAACGATAATTGTTTTGTCTTTTTGATAAGTAGTTCGCAACAAATTATTATCTAAATATGCCACCACCTTTGGGAGATGACCTCAGTCTCAGATTTCAGATCTTCGATCGACAGCGTTTTTTGTATACCAACCGAATGTTGTTGTAATTGGTTAAAAATACATACAAAAATATGTAAAAAAAAAATAAATAAATAAAGCGATCGCGAATGTTTAGATAAGTTTTTTTTTGAAAAATATTAAACTCATTTTTCCTCAGTTTTAGTCATTGTTCATTGCAATATTATGAGACAAAATGACTTATGACTTCTTTCTTTCTTCGCAGACAAATGGACCCATATTGTTGGTACCTACGACTCAGCCAGCGGAAAATCCAAGATCTATGTTAACGGTGTTCTCCGTAACATGACCATTGGTTCTGGTCTCCTGTCACGTGACTGGGTATCACGTGCTGGTATCGGTGACCATAAGGCTGGCAGACCTCTAAATGGATTCATCGATGACTTCAGAGTCTATAACTACGCTTTGACTAAAGATGAAATCTCAGCTCTTGTGAAACAATGCGGACTCTTGCCTCCAGGTTAGACATTGCTTACCATTGCTTACTTTGAAAATCAACAACGCAATCGTTAGATGCTTTCATCGAAACGAGAGTCAAATATCATCTTCTTTAATACTGCTAATACTTTTCTTTTTCTTTGATAACCGCAGCTCCAGCTCCGGCCAAGAAACCATTCGCCGATCTTAGTGCCCCCGTGTATGGGGACACTCCCATCGATGCAGCCACTGCTGCAGATGACTACCTCCCACTCAAGGCTGCAAACCCTAACCGCAAAACTACTGTAAACAGCGATTCCGTTGAAGAGGCAGTTTTAAAAAGATCCCACATGGAACACCACCATTAAAGACTATGATATCATGACGAAAACTATCTAAACTGTCCAGAGAGCATTTTCAACCATTGAAAATGGGTGTTAGAATCATAGTTTTGCTTCGAACAAGAAAGGGGGAAGCGACCTAATGCTGTCAATTGTCATTGTATCAATGGATTTGACACTTTTTCATAGAAAAAATAACTTGTAAATGTCAAGCCAAAGACTATTTGTAAACCAGTTAATGTTTGTCATTAAATTGTTACTTGGGGAGGGGAGCGAGTGAATGCCTCGACTGCTGCTTTGCATAGCAGCAAACTGCGCATGCGTACTGATATGAAGATTATGACATCATTCATACTTATAATCTCTACATAAGCGATACTGCGTGCGCATATATGATCTTGAGCTAACTTGCATTAGAGCTACGAAATTAGCTCACTGACCACTATAGATGATGTAGTTGTATTTTCGACATCCAGAAACGACGCATTATCGATTAGAAGCATACTGTTAACGTTTGATTATCGATTGCATAAATTTATAATGTAAATCAGAGTTAATCTCTTACGTAGGGTATTGTATATTCCATTATGAAAATAAAATATGGGAGTTGTATGTTTTGCTTCGTGTGTCATATTTGCACTTTCCATTTTGAAAAGTAGATGTTTTCTTTTGAATTAAAAACCAAAGGTTTTACAAGTTTAGTTTTAAAATTTAAATCAAATTTTAATGCAGATTTTTACCTTATGTTGTCACAGTGATTGGTTGAGGTTAGAAGCCCTTTGAGGATCCCTGTATACGTACCAGCAGTGGCGGATTTGGGGGCCAGTCGGTCACAGGGTGCCCATTCTTGTTGTAATATTACTGAAGTAACTCCAATTCTTCTTTTTATTCTTTTGACCAGGTTTCATTGTATTTAGTCCTCAGTGTATTTATTACTTATAGCGTATCCTAGTAACAAAAGAGGGTTCATAAACTATCCACCACGACCACTTTTCATGTAAATTACCTTTTGATTTCTTCACAGAAGGACAAAAGTCATCAATATGTTAAATTTAAAAATTTAAGATATTTTAATCAGTGAGACAAGATTTCAGATCAAAAACTACTGTACTCTGTAGATGACTTCCGCTCAGGTTTTTTGAAATGTCAGTCACCAACAATAGTCTTTCTCAAGGCTACACTCACCAGGACGATCACATTATTCACTCTACTGCTATTCCTGGGTTCAAACCATCAAAAAGATCAAAAACTGTCAAAACTAAGCCAAAGTCTAGAAAGTCACTATGAAAAAATGAAGAAATGAAATCTGAAAAATTTATAAAGAACAAAGTTTCAGTTTTGACCAATTACATCAAATTTTAAATTTCAAGGATTTTTATAAGGATTTTAGATATATCTAAATAAGTTTTTATTCTTAGATGTAATATTTAAGGAGCTGGGGAAAAATTGAATGTCTATGAAATTTTCGTCAAGTTATTAATGTGTCGACGAGGTGGCCGAGTGGTTAAGGCGTTGGACTGCTAATCCAATGGGCTCTGCCCGCGTGGGTTCGAATCCCATCCTCGTCGTAAAGAATTATTTTTAATTTTTTTAAATTTTACTTTCATTCTTGCTTCTTTTCCGCCGTTTTAAAACTTATGATTTACTACTACAGTTACAAAAAAAAATTCAAATATATCCAAACAACCCATGTAGATGTTTTGATGGCTTTATAAAAAATATTTTTTTCATATATATATATTATGTTACACTAACTTTTGAAGATGTTCAAACACTTCTGAAAATAAATGCAAAAAAAAAAAAAAAAAGATATTCATAAAACAAAGATATTTGCTTACTTTTCGTTTTCTCCATTTTCCCGTTCTCGTTTTTCATTTCTTTTTGTATATATAATTTTATTTTTCTTTCTTTTATTATAAAACTTCAACTCTTTCCTTTTGTAGATTCTTTGTCTAATCACCATTATCATTCAAAAATTCATTCGTTGAACTAGGTGGAATTTAAGTTGTGTTATATGTTATAATGCTTCATGAGGTTCTATGAGGGTCCTGAAGAATGGTCCTAATCCCATTTCCCAGCCCAAAATTTTGCAAAATCCCAGTCCCAGTCATGCAAAATCGGAACCCCCCAAAAAGGCGCGCGAATCCCAGCTCCATTTTACATCTTCATGCCCCTCTTCTATGCATCTCCTTCTCCACCAAAGTCCTAAATTGGAATATAAGCACATGATCAATAGACCACATAGTTTTTTAGTTACACACCTGTTACCTATTGTAAACAGACTAGTACTTGAATTGGTTATTGTCCAGTATCCTTTCAAGAAATTAACTAATAGTACTACCGCAACACTCGATTGGTTTCCATCTGTATATAACTCTGTCTGTAATTGGTTGATGTTCTGTACCTTATTTTTACATTCATTCCAAACATGAAATCTGTTCAAATAAACAAACTTATTTTGTATGAACCCATATTGATACTTTAAAGCTTTGCTTAATTTCATTTGCTCAACTCGTAAAGGCTTCACTGGTACTACTGGTTGCTATGGAAACAAATGGTTCATTTTGTACTACATTGGCAATCTTGTTCTCGATTTTAACGCCTAAAATGCTCTTCATAAATCGGAAAAAGAAAAACATCAAAGTATTTGTCTTATATGTACCTCTTTTTGACCATCATGGATGTGGTCACCTCTCCGAAGCATTAAAGCTTAATGAGTTACCTGTCGTTTTGAAGACTTTCTCCACTAACGGTACCTGACCAAGCATTTGTCATTCATATTACACAAATAACTATATTTTTTTATTTATCGTTATAGAGCGACGGCTCAGTGGTCTAGTGGTATGATTCTCGCTTTGGGTGCGAGAGGCCACGGGTTCGATTCCCGTCTGAGCCCGCGAACAATTTTTTTTTAGCTGAAAGATTCGCTTAAACTCCTCGTCTCAAAAAAAAAACTTTCGCAAAAGATTTTTTTACACCTGTACCAACTTTCCTGTTAGATCGTCTTTTGTTTATCATATTATGTGAAGTCTCAGTGCAAATCTTTATAGATCATGCAAGTAGTGTTGATCATGAGGGTGAGCAACGAACACTTAGGGGTAGATTTCAACATTGATCTTAACTAACAGATTTATTTTTTCCTTTCATGAAATACATAGTTCCATCCTTCTTAAAAAATGGAAATTTGTTGCCGTTATCACTTCGTATTTCTTAAATTTCAGGATCTTTATCTGTTTTTTTTATAACGTCTTAGCTTGTTCCGCGCTCCGCGCGTTCCTCAATCCTTCTCAACCAATCCAAAATTAACATATGGCGATTTGTTTTATTTTTACAAAAAACCAGCTTTTCTGATTACAACAGGGAACCATTCGTATCTTTCGTTTGTAAGGAAAAACATATTGTTAGTAAACACTACTAAAACGTTACTGGTTAAAAAGAGAAAACAATTGATAAATAAACCAGGATTAAATAGAGAATCTGTTAACTGTATCATTAAGGTTGCCTCCGTGGCGCAATGGATTAGCGCGTTGGACTTCTAATTCAAAGGTTGTGGGTTCGAGTCCCACCGGAGGTGCTTTTTTTTTATTTCTTTTGGTTAAGTCCACAAATCTTTTTTAAGATGGAAATTGTTAAGAATCGCACTTTTTTCCTGCATTTTTTCCCTCTATCTATGAATAAAATCTTTGGAAGTAAGGCTTACTTCATTAAATTAATACAAGTAGGGAATTCATTTAAATGCATCTAAATAAATAAATTTAAAATGACATCCAACGACATCCAATGAAAATTCATCTAACGTTTTTATACGAATAAAACAGACAATCATGAAAATAACTATTAAAGAAAGTATCTAAAAAAGTTCAAACACGTGCTCGAGAAGCTATACCACAGGGATCCCAAACATGAAAAAGTTCGTATGACTAGGCTGAACATTACAAAAACTAGCATTATATTGTTAAAGTCACACCAATGAATTGACGTTCTTGTAAATTTCCTTGGGATTTAAAATTTAATTTGGGAGAAGGTTTTTCAATAGTTAAAATGTTTTTGATGTTTAAAGATATGTCGTTGGGATCCCTGTGGTACAGTTTTTCTTCATCGATCGATTTTCTTTTGACTTTTTTACTTTCCTTTTCTATAACCCATTTAACATTGCAGACTAATTTTAGCTTACCGCATAGAGCGGTCTTTTGAATGCCTTCTCATTAAGCCCTTTCTCCTATTGATACATATATATATAGAGAGAGAAATATTTTTAATTTAACATCTGTCCTTCAACTTGGAGAAACGAGAGCTTAATAATAAGAAAACACCAGCGCCGTCGGCACTGAAAATGAGAAGAAAGTTCAAATCAACTGGCAAAAAAATTAAAGCTAGGCATCGAAAGAAAAGATTTAACGTGGATATAGTAATAAAAAAGACTGAAAGAAGATATAGTTTTTAATACTTAACGACCTTGCGAATTAAAAAAAAAATGAATAAAAAAGTTCGATTTTTGTATCGTGATTAGTACCAAAAACTTAAACATCTTTAAATAATATAATCTCAGTACTTTCCACACACAAAAAGGGCTATAAAAGAGACTAGTATGGGAAAAAGTGTTAGGGCTAAGGTTGAAAAATATAATACACTAGTATGGGAAAAGGGAAAAAGTGGTAGGGCTATAGCACTAGCAGCCCTTTCCCCTTCGCGGTCTATGTCTTAGAGTTCTTAAATTAATAATCTCTTCAGTTTCATTCCTCGAAACGTTTGAGTTCAAACATTTTCTGTCATAATTAGCCAGGATCAATTCAGTGTGTTTTCTTTCTTCTTGATCGGGGCTTTGTTTCTGGTCACCAATTTATCTCTGACTGAAAATGAATAATCCATGGAGACTCTTTGCATCACATCAGAACCAAAATAAGACCAAACTTGTTAGCACACAGCTTGATCTGGGAACCCTATGGAAATGTTTACGCAATTAGTTAATGTCAACTTTATCCTAAAGGAGAAGTATCCCGTTAAATTTCAACTCGATGAAGAGAAGTTGTAATCTTGATTTTTACCTTGGTTTTGATCGAGTCAAATTGTTTGTGGTCTGTTAGGGTTCAGAAGAAATTGGAAGTGAGTATACCGCGAGATAATTCTAGCAATTATTTTTTTAGTGAATGAGTTTAATATTTTATGATGAAGCCCGTGGTGGGTAGAATACTGAAGGTCACGTGATCACCTGATGTTCTTTTGTACTTTGTAAGGATCATAATTACTGTGATGCCATAAGATCCTTGGGTGATGTTACGGTCGCTAAACACATAATCTAAACATGGCGGGCCGTTACTCGAAGACGTTCATCTTCCTAATCATCACAGCTCTTATCGTACAAGACATCTTCAGCATGCCTACAAAACTACAAAAACGTAAGTGGCTTGGCTAGCTAAGCTTAGTTCTTCTACAATAGCATTGCCGGTAAAATATTCGGTAGAAAAATTATTGTCTTGATTCATCTGTTCTACGCCATTGTTTCATTCTTCTATGCAAACTTTCACTTCAGTGACTTCAAACAATATTTTTTTTTTATTCAAATATTTCCAGTATCAGATATTGCGACTTTAGTCAATATAATCGATATATTTTAAAATCATCTTAACTCTTTACTTCGAGTTTCGAGTTACGAGTTTCTTTAACTGTTTTGCAGTTCGGAAAAGAAAACAAATTTTTCGCCAGAATCTAAGTTTGTTTCACCGCCGAGAAACAGAAAAACAAATAAAAAAAGTGCGGAAGTCAGTTGATTTTCTCACGAGAAACTCTGATTCAAACTATATTAGAGCTGAATGATACTATATTGTTTTGTTTTCTAACATACATTGCGGTTTTATATAACTTTAAAGTCTTGTAGAACTAACTTTAGGTTCCTAACACTTCGAAGCACCGTTACGAACAATTCAAGTCTGTAAATTGTCAAAATTTCGTCGCGAGATTTTTCTTTGACGATTATATTTGAAGCACACAAGATGAAAACGTTATTATCGCGGGGGGAAAAACTGATGCTATTCGATTTGAAATCATTAATTTTTTATTAGCATGTAAAATACCTCTCAGAGGAGTCAATATATTCTTGTTTTTTTCAACCTCAACAATAAGACAGTATTTTCTTATCTCAAGATTTAAAGTAATTTTCTGTAGGAAAACGGACTAAACTACGCGAAAAAAATCCTAGTTTTCTAAACTTTAAAAAGTCGTTCGATTGCATTTCTACATTTTTAATAAACTTACAACAATTAAGTTACTAGTATGTATGATATCTTAAGATACAGTCTCAGAAGATTTTCGCCACAAACCGTCTTTATTAAAAATCTTAATTATTCAAATCGCCGTTGAAGTAAAATTTTCATGAAAAAAATTCTTCTATATATAGCTTTAGATATTCTTCTTTATTTCAAAATTTATTTTTGACGTTTCGAAATCCCATTCTTAGGAACATAAGGAGGTCATATTTTAGTGGTATCTTTTAGTGGTATTTTAGTAGCATCAGAACTCGATGTGGGTACCTTTAATGGTCAATTGGAGCAGGCAGGTGGGAGTTTTAAAAGACACAGAAACTTCTGCTTTAGAAAAAAAACTCATTTTTTATATACAGTGAACATTATTCTTATCTACATGTGTATTGTTTATATCATCTAAAAACTAAAAGAATATTGATAATTTTGAGACGTTGGGTTAACCCTAGTATTTTCATTAACTTTAAATTAAAGAATCTATGGACAAAATACTTGCTGATATGATGGAGTATGACAACCTTGGAACAACCAAGAGAGAGGTTACAGAACAGCGGAAGCAAGAGGAACATCCACTAGGACACCAAAATCGAGAGGTCCATCCACCAGAACATGAGGAGGAAGAGGCCCATCCACCAGAACATGAGGAGGAAGAGGCCCATCCACCAGAACATGAGGAGGAAGAGGCCCATCCACCAGAACATGAGGAGAAAGATGCCCATCCACCAGAACATGAGGAGGAAGAGGCCCATCCACCAGAACATGAGGTGGAAGAGGCCCATCCTCCAGAACATGAGGAAGAAGAGGCCCATCCACCAGAACATGAGGAAGAAGAGGCCCATCCACCAGAACATGAGGAAGAAGAGGCCCATCCCCCAGAACATGAAGAGAAAGAGACCCATCCATCAGAACATGAGAAAGAAGAATCCCATGTACCACATCATGAGGAGGAGGAACTTCATCCACCAAATCATGAAGAGAAAGAGACCCATCCATCAGAACATGAGAAAGAAGAATCCCATGTACCACATCATGAGGAGGAAGAGGCCCATCCACCAGAACATGAGGAAAAAGAGGCCCATCCACCAGAACATGAGGAGGAAGAGGCCCATCCACCAGAACATGAGGAGGAAGAGGCCCACCCACCAGAACATGAGGAAGAAGAGGTCCATCCACCAGAACATGAAGAGGAAGAGGCCCATCCACCAGAACATGAGGAACGAGAGGCCCATCCACCAGAACATGAGGAGGAAGAGGCCCATCCCCCAGAACATGAGGAACGAGAGGCCCATCCACCAGAACATGAGGAACGAGAGGCCCATCCCCCAGAACATGAGGAACGAGAGGCCCATCCACCAGAACATGAGGAGGAAGAGGCCCACCCACCAGAACATGAAGAGGAAGAGGCCCATCCCCCAGAACATGAGGAGCGAGAGGCCCATCCACCAGAACATGAGGAACGAGAGGCCCATCCCCCAGAACATGAAGAGGAAGAGGCCCATCCCCCAGAACATGAAGAGGAAGAGGCCCATCCCCCAGAACATGAAGAGGAAGAGGCCCATCCACCAGAACATGAGGAACGAGAGGCCCATCCCCCAGAACATGAAGAGGAAGAGGCCCATCCCCCAGAACATGAAGAGGAAGAGGCCCATCCACCAGAACATGAAGAGGAAGAGGCCCATCCCCCAGAACATGAGGAACGAGAGGCCCATCCACCAGAACATGAGGAGCGAGAGGCCCATCCACCAGAACATGAGGAGCGAGAGGCCCATCCCCCAGAACATGAGGAGCGAGAGGCCCATCCACCAGAACATGAAGAGGAAGAGGCCCATCCCCCAGAACATGAGGAGCGAGAGGCCCATCCACCAGAACATGAGGAGCGAGAGGCCCATCCACCAGAACATGAGGAGCGAGAGGCCCATCCACCAGAACATGAGGAACGAGAGGCCCATCCCCCAGAACATGAGGAACGAGAGGCCCATCCCCCAGAACATGAGGAACGAGAGGCCCATCCCCCAGAACATGAGGAGGAAGAGCCTCATCCACCAGAACATGAGGAGCGAGAGGTCCATCCACCAGAACATGAGCAGGAAAAGGCCCATCCCCCAGAACATGAGGAGGAAAAGGCCCATCCCCCAGAACATGAGGAGGAAGAGGCCCATCCACCAGAACATGAGGAGGAAGAGGCCCATCCACCAGAACATGAGGAGGAAGAGGCCCATCTACCAGAACATGGAGAGAAACAGGCCCATGCACCACATCATGAGGGGGCCCATCCACCAGAAGAGGAAGAAAGACACGTTGAACAAAAGATAGGAACGCTTGGCATTCCAGGTATTAAAACATGGAATAAAAAGGAACAGCGTTGGGAATCTGCAATCGACTTCAAGGACCTCCCTGATTTGGGAAGTTTGAGTTATGAAAGGAGTTGGGAAGAACCTAATCAGGACAGTATTCCAAGAGAGATTTATGTATCTCACGTTTACAGTCGTGAGTTAGGTGCTCATGTCTCCTGTGAACACTGCTGTTTGGATAAGAGGTGCGTTTATTACATAGAAAATAACTGCGTGATTATTATTTCTTAGCCTTTTGTTGTTGAGAATATCAGTATGAGTTATTCATCCATACATTCCAATCCATCCAAGTCACATCCAATCTATCTCAGTCATATCTAATTCATCCCAGTCACATCCAATCCATCTCAGTCACATCCAATCCATCCCAGTCACATCCAATCCATCCCAGTCACATCCAATCCATCCCAGTCACATCCAATCCATCCCATTCACATCCAATCCATCCCAGTCACATCCAATCCATCCCAGTCACATCCAATCCATCACAGTCACATCCAATCCATCCCATTCACATCCAATCCAACCCAGTCACATCCTATCCAACCCATTCACATCCAATCCAACCCAGTCACATCCAATCCATCCCATTCACATCCAATCCAACCCAGTCACATCCTATCCAACCCATTCACATCCAATCCAACCCAGTCACATCCAATCCATCCCAGTCACATCCAATTCATCCCAGTCACACCCAATCCATCCCAGTCACATCCAATCCATCACAGTCACATCCAATCCATCCCATTCACTTCTAAAAATAACTGACCAAATTGTTTAATATTTTCTTTTATTTCAGATGCTCAGATGCACATGGAAATGTTTGTAGATGTTGATGAACTGGATAAGAAGGTAGATACGTGCTTTCAAGTGTCCTTGTGCACTGTTCCACTTATACGATACTAGCGCAGCTAAACAAGAATCCCTTACTTCCCTTACCTTTATCTTATTTCCATGCATATGTAATCCCCATCCCCCATCTTTACTTCTTATAAACTAAAGAAAACTTAGAGTGCACCTAACCCCTGATATAATACTTTCAGTATCGATTCTACATGAAGTGAATATTCAAATGGTGAAGTGTTTTTTCCTTTGAGCGTTGCGTCTTTAAGTTATAAAGGTTTATACTTCCAATATGTTAATGACTGCTTCATTAAATATACAAACTTCAACAGGTTCACACAAACAGTATTTAAAAAGCATCATCATTATACTCGTGTCTTCCACAATTTTTACTGTCAATTTGATGTCTGATAATGACCAACGTTTAGTGTTACGTCGCAGTCATTTCATTACAGTATATTGGAAGTACAAACCTTTATAACTAGCTAAAGATGCAACACTCAAATCAAGGAATATTTTACCATTCAGCTATTTTCTTCATTTAATATCAATACCAGATGGATTGTTATCAATATAAGCCATTTCAAAAACGAGCAACGGACTGCGGCAAGTTTTCAATCTTAATCTAAGTTAGAAAAAAATATTTGAAAGAGCACAAAATTATTAAGTCTGGCAAATTTCATGTTTTTTTTAAATGAAAAGAACCAGAGTAACGAGCTCTAATTTTCAAAAAATGTGTGGTTAGGGGGACGATGCTTGCCCCAGTCCTTTGCTTGTTTTTTAAATGGCCAATTCATGCGTCTGCGCATGCACAACTATTAGATAAAGACACGATACTCTAGAGAATGACATGTCAAGTACACATATATTATAGTGATGTATTTAATTATAAGTTTTAATGATTAGATCTTGGTTGATGACTTCCAGTTTGCTTGCCATACATCACCCATCGTTTGATCTACAAACCCATTCAGAGCTCGAGCGTAGTTTTCCCATGTCATACGATGTGCTATTCTCCAGTTACGATCGAATAACATTCTCTGAATCATCCGTATCAATGAATAGCTCAAGGGATTGACAAGTGATCCATGTGAAATGGGAAAACCTTACGCCAAAACTGAATGGGTCTCTTAACTTTATTCAAAAAGGTAATCTAATGCTTCAAATCGAATGAATCTTTTCTGGCAATTTGCTAAATTTATTGGTACTCACTTGATTGAAGCCTTAAATAAAAATAGAATTGATTTTTCAAAACTCGTATTTGTATAAGCACTGAAATATTATACTGCATTAGAAAAAGATTTAAAATGAAAGTCACCTTTCTGGATACGCGTGTTTTGTCATATAGCACAAGTGAACAGAAATATATAGCACAGATTAAATGAATAAAAGAAATACAACCACTAAACACTCAACTTGTACTGTTGGAGACTCTGCAGGAATATATACCTGAATAACCTCTGGGCTGATCTAAGTCAGGGCACGGCTAACTCACACAGATCCAACCCTGAAACAACCTCCGGTCTGATCTAAGTCAAGGCATGGCTAACTCACACAGATCCAACCCTGAAACAACCTCTGGGCTGATCTAAGTCAAGGCATGGCTAACTCACACAGATCCAACCCTGAAACAACCTCTGGGCTGATCTAAGTCAGGCCACGGCTAACTCACACAGATCCAACCCTGAAACAACCTCTGGGCTGATCTAAGTCAGGCCACGGCTAACTCACACAGATCCAACCCTGAAACAACCTCTGGGCTGATCTAAGTCAAGGCATGGCTAACTCACACAGATCCAACCCTGAAACAACCTCTGGGCTGATCTAAGTCAAGGCATGGCTAACTCACACAGATCCAACCCTGAAACAACCTTTGGGCTGATCAAAGTCAGGGCACGGCTAATTCACAGATGGAATTGGAATAATTTAGCTTGTTCGATTTTGCGGTACCTTCAAATCAAAACAAACTGTACTCACATGTGCTATTTAGTACAGAAATCAAACCCTGAAACCGGAGATGAGAGGCGAGTGTACGAGATTCCTACTGAAACCAGGGTATCCTTTTCTTTTTCTCTCTCTCGAGTGAATGATGTATTGGTTGTAAATCCATGTTCAAGTAACAATTGAACGACAATAGAAGACAATACAATACATACAATATAGAACAATACACTACACTACAATACATGTATTGTATTCCACTTGGACATGGATTCATAACCGATGTGTGTTGAATTTTGCGGTTTAAAAACAGTACCAAATTAATGAAACAATGAAACAATACAATTGGAGGACATAACTTTATGCAGAATTAGTCTCTGGACTCTATTAGCATAGGACATTCTCATTTAGGACGCGCCACTCTTTAACGATCCTGTTCATAAGTCAGTGTGGAGTAAACATTTCAGAGAACATTAAGGTTTCTTTTGCCTGCCACGTTTGCCTGCCGGAGAAGCTTCAGCGAACTCGAAGCTCGCTCGCTACACTGGTAAGTTTATGAATTTATTTCAGAGATTCACAATATTTGACTAAATACTTAAACAATATGCGCCAACCAAGGTTGAATTTCTTATTCTGAGTGTTCATGATTATCTTTGCCAGTTATATTTAATAGTGGTGTTGAAGCACTTATCGTCATCTCTGGGAATTTAAACCTCGTTATACGCTTTGGTTAACACAAGGTCTCTAAAATTTTACTCAAAGCAACCTCTTCGCATATCATATCCACAATCAGCTTTTTAGAGAGGTATTTCGCCATATTGTGGTCAACAATGCGCGCATGCATTCATCACAGTATCGACATAGTATAAACTATTGTTTTTTCGTTCCATTCTCTACGGAGGGGAAGGGAGTTGGAATACTTCGAAAATTATCAGTTCAAAAATATTTATGACGATACGTAGTTCCCAGCGCTTGACAAGCCAACCAACAAGTCAACCGACCCAGGGGCGAATCCAGGATCTTGTTCAGGGAGAGGTGCAGGGTACAAAGTCAGCCCAGGGAGAGGGGTGCGCACCCCCTGTACCCCTCCCTTGGATCCGCCCCTGCGGCCAACCAACCAACCAGCCAAACAAACAAACAAACAAACAAACAAACAAACAAACAAACAAACAAACAAACAAACAAACAAACAAACAAACAAACAAACAAACAAACAAACAAACAAACAAACAAACAAACAAACAAACAAACAAACAAACAAACAAACAAACAAACAAACAAACAAACAAACAAACAAACAAACAAACAAAACAGCAATAAAAACAAAAATACAACAAACATTAAAAAAACTAAAGCGAAAATTGGATAGTGATGATATTATTTTAATTGATCAAAACAAACAATTAACATACTGAAGTGAACATGAACAACTATATGTAAATATTTATGTGCTAAATTAATTGTTAAACAAGTTTGTTTTTAAGTATCAAAGAAATGTCGTGTTGTTCCTTAAGATGAATTTTTCTTATTAATTGACTTCGAACCCAGTGTCATTATTTTCTAGCAAAATTAGAGCTTCTGTGTGCTGTCATGAATACTGTTTTTTGAAGAAGGTCACTGAAAAATTGTGATTGATCGTCAATTATCTTTGGCCGGAGTTTAGGAACAGGAGCATCCGCCTTTTACAGCCAGTAGAGCGCAAAGCCTGTTTTAAAACAAAGAGGATCAAAATATCAGAAACTAGAGTATAGCCCTCGCTTAGTACACTTCGAGTAAAATAATTTCCTATTTCCTATATACCCTTATGGGAATATATTTCTGCTTCCTTCTGTTAGTTTAATAAGATCAAAGGTATCATTCTAAAGAGAATATCACGCCTGAAATAGGAAAACATCTTTATTATGTATGATAAAGTAACTGATAAATCTCGTGTTTTGATTGGTTGGGAGCGCGTGCATTATGAGAGCACACATCACTGCGCGCACTTTCTATTTCTTCATTTGTGTCCAAAATAATTACTCCTATCATGCATTTTAAAAAAATCCTTGCTGTGCTGTGTAAAGTCATAAAGCACGAAATAATTGGAAATACACTAGAGAAGTGTAAGAAGAAACACTCTGCTATGCGTCGTGCTTCTGCTAATAATACTTCTTTTGTGTTCTGCCAATCCAAGCGTATTTTATAACTCCACACAGCACGCGCGCGCGTTTTTTTATTTCTACACGAACCTTTTTTTGGTGCAGCAGTAGCGGCATTTGAAGCTCCTCTTGTACATCATATCGGCTTCGTAGTCTGCCAGGGATCGACGGGCCTCTGGTTGGAATTCTGAACAGGGAAATCCACACAGTATTTCAATGCTGAGTTTCGCGGTGTAAGCTTTGTTTAAGAGACTACCGGGACATTTTTGAATGAAAGTTAGCACGATTCATTGTCCCATGGTTGCCTTTGTTGTCGCCCCATGCAATAATATGAGGAGAAGATCATGCAAATTCATGCTTTCATGATCAACTCAGACAATAGCCAACTAATCATCTTGGCGGAGGTTTTCCCATGCAGTGGATTAAAAATATTGAAAGTTTGGGGACATAACCGTAAATTTAGCACCATGAATTTTCGCGTAACACTGTTTTGCTTCAAGTTAGTCAAAATAAACTAAAAGTAGAGAGAGATTCTTATTCCTGAAGAAAGAAAAAAGTTTCCGAAGGAGCCAGACTAGCTATTTTTTTAAATAAAGATAACAATATCATAAAGATTCTGCTGCTAAGTTTCCAAAGATGCAGACACTATTGTAAATCTAGCCAACCAGTACTCTCTACACTCGGGGAGCTCTCTCCCGGTAGGAGGTCGCCATTGTGGGAGCCATTGTCGTCGTAGAACAATGCTCGATGTGCTCTTTCTGGCTATGTGAGTTTTGGAACTCTATGGAACCAAAACACAACAAAATAAACAAAGCACGTCACAAGGAGAGGCTTTTTTTTTTTTTTTTTTTTTTTTTTTTTTTGAAAAAAAGAATTAGTTTTCGCTGAAATAGAAATGATTTAACAATTGTATGTCGCTAGCTATAAAAACCGGTTAATTTCGAAATTTTGTTTGACTTGTAAGGACTTTCTTCAAACGCAATGCAGCTGTTTTCTGATAGCTTAGAAATATTTTTTTAGTTTTAAAAACGTAGAGCACAATCGGTCCATAATCATTCTTAAAAATATCATGACAAAAAAAACTTTTCGACAATTTTGACATTTATTTTTTAATATTATGTTGTGCCAATTACATTAAAAAAATCACGGTTTTTTTCTCCCGCAAACTGTTTATGAATCCTTAATTTCCTTTGCTATTTGTGGAAAATAATTTAGGATTACGATATCATATGAATTATACTACTTTTAAGATATTTTGTCTTAGAATACTTTCTAGAATATAATAACGCGCACAAATAATCTTTTGTCCCACTTCCCAAACTTGGCGTGAATTCTAAGAATTTCCATCGTTTTACTTAATAAAAACGGTCAATTTTAGTTTTTTCCCAATTTAACTATAACTCTTATCCCAGGATATAAATGCGAATAATTTTCCGAATGCAAGTTTTAGCTTTTTTGATGCTCGGAAAAACAGCCTTTTTGTTCATGGTCCGACAAACCGTTATTGAATCGTGATTGTTTTTCAAAGCATGTTCAAAAACGACGACACTACTTTTCATAACAGCTTTTAATCTTTAATCGTCCAAGTTTTTATCATTAGATGCTTGTTTTCGTGTCAGAAACTGCGAATTTACAGTTCTTGAACTATCAAGCGAATTAAATCCATGAAAAGAATCTTCGCTGTGATTCATTTTTTATTCAGCTGCTTCGGAAGGAGAAAACAAAACTTCTTGATATTTTAGATGACAGAGGGTATAAACTTTCAAGCAATCCAAAAATTAAATTTCCTACATATTTACTCCTGATTCTAATATAACATCAAAATTTCTTATTTTTCTAATTTTCTAGTGGGCCCAATACTACTCATGTGGCACACCAGATACGGAAGCAATATAATTTTGTTAAGTGCGTGAACTCTTGGGGCAGATAACACACTTACCATCGTCATACGCATCAACATCATAATGAGGTTTTGCCATTCCAAGTTCCACGATGCAAAACAATACACACATCACAATCGATAGCATGAAGAAAGTATTCATCTTGACTTAAGGACTCCAAAAAGTAAATTCTTAAATTTCTTCAACCTAACTTGACTAGCGCTGAAAACCTTCTGAGGAGTTCCGACAGCCCACACTAATTTAATAACAACACGAGAAGTTCATATTTGTTTTTTGGTTTGCAAAATCAGACGTCCAATCAAATCGCGTGGCTTATTATTTTCTCGCATTTGATTGGTCGACAGGTCAGGAGAGACAGCCTGCAGGTGTTTACATTGATCAGGTTGCTATTGAGTGTTGGTATGTTTAGCAAACGAGTTAACCCCCCGCGACTGGGCTCAATAACTCAAACTTTAGAAGACTCTCACAGCCAATAAATCAAACCACTCAAATCTCAGTCGTCTTTAGAGATTCTAAACACAACATCCCCTTCCATCTATTTCCATTCCTCTTAACTCAGTATTTCTCAGTATTTCTCGATGAAGATAAGTTTGTAGAATGTCTCTAATAAATTAAATTATTAGACTAATACAAATTATTATTATTAATATTTTATCTAGACTTGATTCAATGTGGTTGAAGTTGAATCGTATGAGGCTTTGAACAGGTGGGAGTTTGTTAAAGTTGAAGAAAACAAAAGATACGATGCGTCGAGACTGACTGAGTACAACATACCAACTCTGTTATTATATTATTCTTTATAGAAAGTTGAAAAGTTAAGGCAAATCTCAGTCACTACACCACAGAGATGCAGGTGTCAAGATCTCAAGGTACGTGGTGTTTTGAATAAGATATTCACTTAACAATGGGAAGCCATTTAGCTGCTAATCCGCAGTGAGATTCCACCATTCCACCCGAGTGAAGACGTAGGTGTATATTCTTCGCATGGCATGAGTTTAAATTCTGAAGAATTTCGCAACTTCAGTGGACATTCTTTTTACCAACAATTTTTCATAAGAATAATCCCAATGAAGGTAGTAGAGTATTATTTTGGCTTGAGAGACGTTGTCGTAGCTCAAACATTGAGCAAAGTACTGTTAGCATCTAAGCACTTTTTATCAATGTCGTAATGAAATCTCGAGTCAATTGAACTATTTTATCTGTACCGGTTACTTCTTTCAATGATATAAATCGTGGGAGACCGCAATTAGGAGCAACTCAGTCAGGAATATTAATAATAAAGGCGACCACGCAAGGGATTTATCTATGAATATAAGTGTAATAGAAAAATAGAAAACTTAAGAGACACTCTTCATTGTAAGAGCACGAAAAATTAAAAGTCTTTGTTTAAAAATTTGATGAAAACGAAAACTGGGTTTTTTATATTGAATTCTTTGCATGTACGATTGCACGATAGAAGCTAGGAAAGCGAGCATGTGCAGTAGAATCTTGTTCACCATATAATACTTGTAATGGACATAGCGAATACTACAGATATATACTGAGGGTCCTGAAGGGTAGAATTATTCTGCCAAGAGAATTTATGAAATACGAGTTCTTCCTTCTTTAAATTAATCGTAAACGCTAGTCGAACTCATGGCGGAATTTTATTTCAATCAACAAGAAAAGTCTACATTGTATACTCGGAAAATGCTTGAAAAATGCGAAACAAAAATAGTGACCCATAACTCCTTTCGGGGAAGGCGATCAATAAACTCAGCTGGTGGTCCCCTCAAAGCCTGGGTAATAATAGGCTGTTGCGCTTGTGACGTCATGGGGCCCGAATATTTCCCTTCCCTTTCTTTCCCCCTCCTTTTACCATTCCACTCCCTTTCCTTCCCCCAAACAGACAAAAAACACCAAGTAAGATATCAAGGTTTATTATTTTCTATTGTTCATGGTGGATGCATCAAGAAATCGTTTGTGATCAACATGGCAAACTTCAACTAAACACTTCATTTATCGTATGGATACGAATGGGCATTATTTCACGTGCTGTTCAATAAAGAGTTACAGTACAAGAATTAGCTTAGCTCTGCTTTGCGCATGTGTGGTGTTTTACACTTTCCCGGATGTAGAAACATCTCGTTGACGATCAAAGCTGATCATAAGCCCTTTTTACCGCGTTTTCTGTGACAGTTAAACTTGCGATTTACTTTGCATCCAAGCATAAAACAAAAGAAATCATAACTTTAGCCGAGCGTTACGTTTTTGGCAATACAAGTTGTAAAGGAAAGCTTCATGCAGTTTATGGAACATAATGATTCTAACGCATCAAAAACTAAAGTGCGGCCGATGGCAAAGCCGAACGAATTCGGTTTTCTCTCAGGAGATACGACACTTAACCGAAAGAAACCGAAAAACGCCCGACAGGAAAGTCAAAGGACTTCGGTTTCTTATCGGGAAATTTAAAGCTTTTCTCGAAAGGAACCGACAGCATCCCGACAGCAAAGCCGCTCAACTTCGGTTTTCTCTTCGGGAAATTTAACATTTTTCTCGAAAGGAACCGACAATATCCCGACAGCAAAGCCTAACAACTTCGGTTTTTTCTCTTGTCTTGTTACACTTCACTGAACTAAAAGCAGAAAAATAATTCGTAACTCGTAGCAGGCGATTTTAGATATGATTTTTTTCATCATTTTCTTTCAGTTTATGATTAACTTAACCATTAAATATAGTTTTTTTTAAACTCTAGTTATTATTATTGTATTATTATTTTGTCCTAATTCGTGCAATAATTACGTCCATTGCTATATATAAAGACAGGATTTAAGTTTTTATAGCTTTGGCCATTAAATATCGATTGATCATTATCCATGTTCCATTGGTATGACGGCTGTTTTCAGTGGGTGCAAAGGCAGGCATCTTCGTTCACCATTCGACACCTAGAACCAAAGGAAAATACGTTCTTGAGAATGCTTCTTCCCAGGCCCTTCTCAATATGGCACCTACGTTTTTTCCTTGCCTTGGATGCGCGGGCTTCAAACTCGCCCCACCTCCACGCGCGTCCAAGGCAGGGAAAAACCCGACTCGACTGAGTTAGGAGGGAAAAGAGGGACTGTTAACAGTCTATGTATTTCTGAGAATTAATCTATAGTTAGCTGTCGTGTTACGCAATTTAATTGCCTAAACGAATGGCATCAATTCTATGGCATGATTATAGCGTATTCAATGAATGTTTTGCAGTATAAAGTATTCTATGATAATAACTATAGCAGGGTGGGATCCCTGTGGTAGTCACGTAGTAAGCGTTTCCGCACTCGACTCATGATCCCTGTCATTGTCACTGCGCATGCTCGACGAAATGATATTTTGTGTAGCATATGCAGTGAGAATGAAAGGGATCTGGGATCGAGAGTTAAACCTCTCAGAAAGACGTCATCCTGTCTAGGGGAATTTCTGGGTATTTTTTTCCTTTTTCTTTTCTCTGACTTATTATCATTATAATCATCATCATCATCATCATCATCATCATCATCATCATTATTATCATCATTAAATCTAGTAGCAACACTTACCACCAAGCAGAGCAGCAAGTCGCACATCCAGCAGGAGCAGCTCGTTTAAAGAAAGAATCGTCAGACGAGCTTGTCTTTCCTGAGATTTTCTCTATGTCGTTTTCACGTTTAGCATACCTTGATAGTAGCTCTCTCGCTGTTGAATCAAGAAAAAAATAGGGTATGAGGCTAATTTCTTATTTGAATAAAAAGTAAAGAAAGAAAGAAAGAAAGAAAGAAAGAAAGAAAGAAAGAAAGAAAGAAAGGAAGGAAGAAAGAAAGAAAGAAAGAAAGAAAGAAAGAAACAAGAATAGGGAGAGGGAAATTCATTTTTTTATGAATACTTTTTCGCATTTTTGAGTGAGATGATTTTTTTTGAGTGAGATGACAGGCTTTTAAACATTTCAAAAAGGTTTCGTAAAAATAATAAACTCATGCCCAAATTACACTTACTGAGCAGGCTATGATTATTATCGTAGACTTGATATTTTTTTCATGCTAAGAGGAGGTAATTTCAAAATTATACGGTATCATTCATGCTGTTAAAGCGTCTACGCAATGTTAAATTACTCTAGGAAGCATTCCATTTTTATCTTGCTTTCTGATTCGTTCATGAAGGAAACATTTAAAAGTTACATACCCACGCATTGTGATTGCTTAAAAAAACCTTTTTTCCCCTACTTCCTTATTGGTTTATCAAAAAAGCCAATTAAAGGTAACATACCCACGCATTGTGATTGCTTTCTGATTGGTTCATTGCGGAAGCCATTTAATAGCTAGGGAATCATTTCAGTTATTTCAATCGGGCTTGGATGTTGTTAGGAGTGGCGGAGATTAACTCATCATAGCGTCGCTTCCACCTGTCGTAATTCGCCCGGACGCCATTTCAAAGTTATATAGTATCTTAAAACTGCTTCTTCCTGTTAATTTTGATACTATAATTATAAATAATTTTATATATCCTTACTTTACGAATTACTTTCAAAACCTGAAAAAGATAATCACTTCCGCAAAAAAAAAAAAAAAAAAAAAAAAAAAAAAAACTGATAAAAGCTGGCACGGTGGCGCTCTTCCGTAAGGTTCGCTCCACACACACTACCACTACATTTTAAATTAACAACATAAAACACTCAACTCACATGTTGATTTTTACGGAGGGAGAAAAACCGGAGAACACGGAGAAAAACCTTCCTTATAAGGTAGAGAAAACACATTAAACAAACTCAACTCATATACGGAGAGAGCCCGAAGCACAGCGGTGAGAGGCGAGCCGTAAACCACGACGCCACCCATGCCATAGTGGACTTCTATCGGACGTAATTAAAAACACCTTTGTAAATATAGTATACTCTATTTGAAACCAAATTCGTGAAAACCATACCCTTTCTATCGGAACATTACCGTGTACTAGCTTATACTTAGGAAACCTCCCTTTCCCTCTCGGGAAAAGTATTAGATGAATCATTTCTAATGATGCGACTGTTTCTTAGCGCCGGGGTGCAAGTGTTACAAGGATGCCCCTAGGCGAAGAAAGCATCATCAAATCTGCTTACGCTAGTTTCAATTTCCTGATATATTGTTGTAAATTCGACCGTCCTTAAACTTTAATAAGCAAAGGAAATGACTTTATTGTTCGTGCTCCTTGTAATTTAAAAGCTTCAAGCTTGTGATTCACAAAAAAAGATTTCAGTGAAGGCTTTTGTTGTCTATATAACTTGTGATTTTCCCGAAATATTTGTATAGAAATTTTCACCCTCATTTTCTGCAGGCATATGCCAATTACTTTAAGACTATGCATGCATTCTGTTAATTCATCTGAACTGTGCCTTGGTGAATTAGGAAATAAGAGAATATTTTGGATAAGCGTTCGTTTATATATTATTTGAGATTTGCAAGCGGTTTTAAGAGTGATAGTGAGTTTTGTGCTGTACGATGAGAAGAGTTTTTCCCCCAAAAAAATAAGAATAAAAAAATCTGAATATAATTAAAAGAAATAAAAATAAAAGGATGCCCCAAGGAAAATAATGATTAGATAATTCAAGGCAGAATTAAAGAAAGCATTCTGTATAATATTCATACTAAATAGATGTTTTGCCTAAAAATGCTAGTTTAGCCTGACTTTGTATGAGTTCTAAAAGACTCTCGTTGCAATTTCCCGACAGTTTTCTAAACAGCCTTTATGGAATCAACTCTTCGTACCCTGAGGATGTACAATTTCGTTCAACGCTCTTGGAAGGTTCAAAGGACTCACTAATATCATTGGATATTTCTTTCCAGAATAATTACTTCTCGTTAATAACTTTTTTAAGAATTCACGGTTAATTGTTACCGAAAAGTGCTATTTCTTCGTTTCGTTTTCAATTTTCTCTTCAGTTTAGTTCCAATGTTCTTGCTTCCTTCCAGGTTTTTTTCGCGCCACAAGTAGCCAAACTGAGCAAAATATTTTCGACTGCCACTTGGTTTGAATGGTTTTATCGCGGCAGATAATATCAGAACTAGATTTTGGCTAATGAAGTCAACAGCTACTTGATCAGTTTTAACATGTCTATCCTAGCCAAAACGTCAATCCCTTTTCGAACAATATATTTGTGAGAACAGTAAAATTATACTTATCATACATACGAGAACCTCACAAGAACTGGGTTTATTGCAATTTATTAGTATTATCTATTAACACTTATTTTATGGATCCATCTACTGTACAGATCTAGATAGCACTTACTGATAGATAAAAATGGTTCAATCTTAGAAGGGTATTAACTTGAAAAATGTAGCCTTGGGTTTTGAAGAGAGGAGTCAATAATCAGGAAAATTCATTTTCTTGAATTGAAAAAGGGGTAATTTTAAATTTGAATTAATCGTGTAAAAGGAGAGGGAAAAAGAGGGAGAAGGAGAAGAAATGACGAAGGATGAGGTACGATAAAAATAAACAAAAATAGCAGTAGAAAAAAAAAAAAAGACAATAATAAGAAAGAAAAAAAATTGGATGACTAGAAATTTATTTTCAAAAATTTAGCCAGGTGGTCTTACAACTTTTGTTGGAAAAAAAAAACCCTTCATAAAAGTTTTATCTCCGACAATAGTCTATCTGATTGCTAAATCTTTAACACAATATTAGCCTATATAATTCTCTAGTTGCGGGGAGACCGCGTCTCAAACCACCACATCGTTGCGCAACTGAGGTTGATAGTGTATCAGAATAAGTTCTCCACTACTGGAAGGCTTTTCTAAATAGTGTTGTCAAGGGAGATTGTTTATCGCTCGTCGTGAATAATTCAACGTAGAACAGTGGTATCACCGTATGTTTCCAATAGCTCTAACGGTTTTCAGTTGTACCTTGAAGATATTATCTTAATCTAGCTAGGTCAGTGCTCCCTGGAGTGTTCCCTAGATATCAATGTGCCTTATTTCTCCTATAGCTGATTGTAGTTTATAGCCTACCAACTGTTTGGCAAGAATGACTAATGTAAAATTAGTTAGAAGCAGATAAAATTTTGGCCAAAAATATAGAGCGTTTATTCAAAAAGATAGTAATAGCCCAGTAATCAAAGTTAGATCTTTTGCCTCGAATGTCGAGTTCTATAGAGTACATACTTAATGAGAATTTATCAAAAAAAAAATCAGTAGACCACTGAAGGCCATAGAACATACGCAAAGGCCCCGACACACGGTGCAGCATTGCATGCAACATCACACTAAAATATAAAAAGATGAACGTCTGTTTTATTATATTTTGATGTAATTTGTATTATCGTCGTAAATTAAGCGGGAAAATCGAGATTTTCTCTGATTTGGCTGATGAAATAGTACTGTAATCGTCAGGGGCGTAGCGAAGACCTAGGTTCTGGGGGGAGCACCTCCGCCAAAAATCGCCGAAGCAAAATAAAAAAAGAGGCCAAAATAATAAAAAAGTGAAAAACAACCAATTACCTATTTACCAAAAATTGGGGGGGTTTCCCCTCCTCCCTACGCTAGTGGTAATCGTAATGTTGCAAGCAATGTTGCACCGTGTATCTGAGCCTTAAAAGAAGATGGTATTCCCATTCTTTCATTTTTCATTCGTTCTTTTATTTCCATTTTCTGTTTTATTTTCTCCGTTTTTGGTTTTAATTTCAATTATTATTTTTTTGTCCCATTTTACTGCAAAGATGAATGAAAACTCGTCACACGATACTAAAATTGCACTTTCAAATGCTTTCGTGCATCGACGATAATTACTGAAAGCGTTAACAATGAGCTTAAAAACTTTCAATACCAGAGTTAAATTATGAATAAAAACTAGAGGAGGATCCATTATCTGAGTTAGTAACTTTAATGTATAGTTCTTCAAGTGTTCCCGGTAAATAGCTGGTCTGTTAAATTGAAAAGCTTTATCTCTAGCATAAAAGTATGGATGGTATTCAATAGTAAGTAATGAGCCTTGGGCTTATTAGTGCTTGGAGCCTATCGTGATGTTTTGACAAGTTAGCCTTTAAGATTGTGTTTCTACGCGTTGGCCTCAATTATCGTCAAATAACATGGTAACCAGTTTGCTTAATCTGCAGGGGGCAGTGTCGAAAAGAAAATAATGCAAACGACAATTAAAGCTTTGGAAAGAAATAGGTATAGACTAGTGCAGGGACGGCGGAGCACATCTTTAAGAGGGGGGGGGGGGGGGGGCGGCTAGAATGTTTTTCAATTTTTTTAAAGACAAAGTTTGAAACAAGGTAATGAGTCCTCTTCTTCCCTGGAGTAATATATTCCATAGATTGTAAATAAACATGAATACTGATAGAATGCACGAGTGAGAGAGAGAGAGATAGGAAGGAGGAAGGAAAGAAAGAAAGGAAGAAAGGAAGGAAGAAAGGAAGAAAGAAAGAAAGAAAGAAAGAAAGAAAGAAAGAAAGGAAGAAAGAAAGAAAGAAAGAAAGAAAGAAAGGAAAAAAGAAAGAAAGAAAGAAAGAAAGGAAGAAAGGAAGAAAGAAAGAAAGAAAGAAAGGAAGAAAGGAAGGAAGAAAGAAAGAAAGAAAGAAAGGAAGAAAGAAAGAAAGAAAGAAAGAAAGGAAAAAAGAAAGAAAGAAAGAAAGAAAAAGAAAGAAAGTAAACAAACGGCGTAAAAACAGATGATGAACCACCAAAGTAATATGTCACTGTACTAGTCAAGGAAACCAATGCAAAAGAGTAGCGCCTCCCTAGATTCCTATACACATTACTTACATGACTGTTACACACACACACACACACACACACACATATTTATATATAGATTAATCATGTCTTCTCTTGGGAGATCATATGTATAGTAACACGACTTCTATACAGGGAACGTGAATGATAACATGATCAACATTAAACCACGAAGTGAGGTTCTTTAATTTATCAGTTTTCTAAACTGTATTAATTAAGTTAGGAACTCTTTAGAGCCTGATGCACGATATTCATATAGCTTTAACCACCTATGTAATGGGAGGTTTGCTTGAGAACGAGTCTGGCTCGTTTATGTTAAGGTATATGAGAGTCTAACATTGAGCTCTTAAAAATATTCGAACGCTAAAAACATTGAAGGAGAATGAGAATGAGAATTGAGAAGGAAAACGAGAGCTGAAGAAATAACAAGAACGAGAACAATAGAGAAGAAAGCTCCAAAGGCCTCTAAAAGAATAATGCTTCACGCGAACAAACAGGCGACAAAGCTAGTAAAATAGATTGTGGACAGATAACTAATTAAAGCCCTACAAAATGACGCTATGAAGGCAGCTTTTGAGATGGCACGAATCTTAATTCAAAACTTTTTGAAGAAAAATATACTCTTTTTTAAACTCAAAAAATCCTACAAGGATTTTTTTAGATGCCAAATTAAACATGTTCTTGTTTGTTTTTCCAACTTAGATTTAGTGTTTTTACTGAAGAAAAATACGTCTTAGTAATTAGCCATTTTGTTTTGAATATCTAAAATTGCTTTCTCAGCTTTATTCCAGTTTGATCGATCAGAACGTGATCTAAGCGACATTTTTTTTAAATATCGATTGTCAATAGTGCTAATTTTGGTGTTCAAATTTTTCTAAGCCAGATAAATTTCCAAATTTTTGAATTACACTCAGAATATTGGTGATTTTGAGGCATGGTTTTAATTTTACACATATTTAGAATAATTTAAACGCGACCAAATTTATGAAATTAAGAGTCGATTCTGAACAAACTTGGCGTCATTTTTTTTTTATCCTTAATTTCTAACCGCACTTTATAACACCCTTGGAATAATATAAATTACTTGAAACGTTCATTTTTGTTTCGCTTGATTCCATTCCTCGACTCTTGAGTCTAAAATTAAATTTTTGTGGCAAAAATTAGAATTTTTTTCGTGAGGTCGTTTTGAAATGAAAATAGATAAAGATGTCAAGAAATACAGCTTGGCTAAAATAAATATTCGTCATCGTATATTTGTGGTTTTTGGTCTTTAATTCTTTAAATAAAGATGTCGTAATGGGGCTATTCTATTTTGTATTTATAGTTTAAAATATTGAGTCCTACACCTGTTTTCGATGAAAATTTTTTTCCATTGCAAAAGTTATATTTCTTTCTAAACTTCCCGAACTCAGCAGAACTTCAGGAAGAGAAATTGTTTTGAAAATATTTGTGTTCGGGAACAAACAAAACAATGAGATAGCTTACCGTATTGTTTGTGCTTAGGTGAGTCAAGAGGAAGTCTTGCTTGGGCTTCGATCACGATAAAAACTGCAAGGATCACAACTAACAGCCCGGCTTTCGACATCATTTTTTCCATTAATTTCTTAGTAAAGCGATGAAAAATTTAGAGATTTTGAAAGAAGTTTTCTTGTACTTGGATGATTCCTTGCGTGAGAGTTGTATGCGATATGCAGCTCACGAAAATTTCGTCTTTGTGATTTTGAGTACGGTGAGTTTATAAGAGCCTTGCTTTTTTGTCTTCACTCTCCAACGACCTAAGACTTGTGGTGAATTTTCTACAAGGGATCGATCATTTAAGTATTGTACTTACGAGTAAGATAATTGTGAAGGCGAATGCGATCAAGGCATCTGCATTCTCTCATCTAATAGGTCCATACAAAATTGCAGACACAATAGATTGGGATTGCTGTTTATGGCCTGGTAGGGCGTCAAGGTCATTATTCTAAGACGTATTCGTAAAATGCATTTATCTCTAGATTGATTAGGATTTAGGGTTAATGCATGTTGTAAGAAAAATATATCAAAGACGCCGTTCGAAGCCCACGGGTAATTGTTTTGTTTTTTTATAAAGAAATGAATAGAAGCGACGCTGAATCCAAGCCTTTCGACAGGAAATTTCCAAAGGGTATCCTATTATCGCATAATAGCAAGTTTAACTGCCTTAAGCCGAGAAAATAAAACTTATATCTACCCACGTTTAGAAAAAGATTAGCTCATTTTAACCTGTCAAAACTACTGCTGTTCAAAATTGGGATGGGGGAAAAGAAGACCACTGAAACTAGATACGAAATATCAGTTTTTTTTTCTTAGATGTTCAATTTCTTCTTTTACAGTAGCTATTTTCGATAAGGTTAGTCATAATAAAAGTAAGGAATAAAGAAATGAAATTATGTTACAGCGTTCCTCTGTTAAACTTCGTAATTATTTTCAAAGTTATTGCCATAAGTCTTTAAGGGAACAAAATTGTCTTAAAATTTCCTTGAGTAAATACGAACAGATGGTCAATGAGCGTCGGTATAAACATTTCTCTTCATTTCATGAACGAAAACTTAAATTCATTTACTTCAAATAGTGAATTTTTCTTTTGATATCTTTGAGTACTTTATGGAATATCAATCCATGAGGGGAATATTGAAGAAAAATTCCTCAATTTCTTAGCTAGGAATTAGCATTTGATTTCAAGATTACTACCTAATGTTTTACACATTTGAATGTGCTAACGCTAATTATAAGACGATGTTGTCAGTCTAGAACGTTTTATTCGCATCTTAGATTAGACTTCCAAGTCATAGGACATTATTTTGAATGGTAGATTGAAATGGCACGTATTAATGCAATAATGCTTTCATTTTTTTCATAGTTTTAATCATAATCTTAAATAATATTTCATCCGTAGGGTTATCTTAGTTGATATTATTTCAAGGGCAATTGGGATAAAATAATAAACATCTTTATCATCAAACCTTCTTAAGAAATTTATTTTTGAGTTTCACATTTTTATTTTATTTTTGTATTTTAATATTTTTTCTTCCTTAAGAAGCATATGTCAAAAATATTTAATGAATCACTTAAAACAACAATGTGCTAGTAATCTCAAATAACGTAAAGATAATTGCTTTCAAAAGGAGAGTTCGTTTGCCTTTCGAGTTTGGTATTTTTGCACACAAGATCAATTAGTTGACACCTCGGACAAATAACTGACTTTAATAAAAATTTGAGTTATTGATGTGTTAAGAAGCAATATAAAAAACAATGAAGAAGACTTCATTCTTGATGCAGTCCCAAATATGTGAAAGCATGAAGTGTGCTAAGACCCGGGTGCTAAGACTTTTGGGGCGTGGAATGCAGGAAAAAGATCGCGGAGGCTTCACTTTGTCTTTAAGGATCGAATATCCTCAGACAAAGAAACTACTTAGAGTTTACAATTAAGAAAAAAAATAATTAATCAAGCGTTGGTTTGGTCTTCAAACAGAATAGACAAAGAAGAACTAAAACCTGGAGCTTAATGAAAAATTCTCAAAATAAAATCGAGATAATTTGGAGTCAAGAGATAGAGATCCGATTACATCACATATGGAAAGTATCCCGCTATTTTGAAGATGAAAATCCCAAATGAATACATTTTCAAAGCCCACTGCCCTTTTATTTGGAACCACTAATTAAATACCTTGTGAATAGCTGGAATTATCAGATTTTGTACGTTATCTGTGGTCCATTTTGTGTTAAGGAAGATAAGAAGGTTTTCTCATAGTTAGACGAGGAAAGTATAATACCTCTTGAAAAATTGGCTACTTAGGGGGGAGGAGAGGGGACACATTACCAGCTGTCATTCTTCACGCAATCGTCGGTAAAATTCGGGTTATTTTTGCTTTCTTTTTCTCTTGTTTCTTTTTTCTTTTTTGCTCTAAAATATAACATCATCTAATTAAACATGTAAGGTAAATAATATACACTTTTCTTTGAATCTTTTTGTTTATTTTTTCTTCCATTGATTATTCTTCATTCCAATTTATTTTTGTCTAAATATATCAAGGTGATACCTAGTTTTGCATCCCGCTTAGAACTTCTTGTTCAACTTGAAAAGAAATTTCTAGAAAACCAAACAAGTCTTTCTTGTTAAGACTAACATTTTTTTCTCATTATCAAATTCAATCGAAAAAAAAAACTTGTGTGGGATTTCAAATTGCTGACGATGGTAAAAATCCCAAATATCAGACGAAACTGTCGAAATTTGCCTTAAAATGTTTTCTCTCTCGATAAATTAAATTCCAGCTCGCTTGCAGATTCTTTTGAAAATATTTAAAATTTAGGGCATTAGATATTCAAATTTGAATTGCATCATTATAAGAACTTCCTTTCGAAATACAGTTCGTTGAAGCTGACATGATTCTGGAAATCGTGTTCGTGGCGAGCCTCAAAGTTTTTTTTAACATGTAATAGGTAATATACTCAAAGTTGACAAGTGTCAGCCAGCGATGCTCTATGACCAAATTGGATTAGGAAGTTATAAAGAGTCTTTGTAACGTAATGTATTCATTTTCAAGTCTTTGTCGCAGCATGATGCGTTCGCGAGCTCGATAAAGGAATATAATTAGAAAAGAAATGTTGGAAAATGAAAGAAAAAGGATTGAGAAAGGACAAAAAGGAGAAAGAGAAAAAAATCGATGAAATAGAGAAATTATAAGAGAAAAATGTTAAGAGAGAAAGAGATAAGGAGAAGGGTGTTAAAAATACAAAAACAGGAAAGTCAGGAGGATCTCAGTAAAATAAATCCCACTAAATTATCAAAAAATCAAAAAGGAAAAAATTACATTATGAGACATAGAAAATACATGTAATTCATTCGCCATTTTTTGTTGTTGCCTGTTTGAGCATGCGCAGTAACGCTTCTACTAATTGAAAACATTAGTATAATTTTACGCAAACGTAACGACTATATGGCCTACTGAAACTTTCATCTTTCTATCACCACACAATCCCCAAAACACAACTTAGACAATATTTTTTGAGAGAAGAAGAAATATCGTGACAGGAAATGTTAAGACAATCAATTTTTACTCAGCCCTAGATCTAAGAGTTAGTTTTAAGTACAATTTTTTTCCAAACATTGTTTGTACGTTTTTATTCATTAAAATGAATTAAACTTCAAACCACAGAATTACAGACTTTACTAAATGGAAGTGGAATTATTGAAGATAAGTTATGAGCGAAAATTTGAGCGGTTTTTTGTGAACCGTGTAGTCGACGCGACTCGCTTTGAACAACAAATTAGCGCCAAGAAAAATTACCAAATAGAGTACAATTACTACTCAGACTCTTCTTCTCTTTTTTTTTTTTTTTTTTTTTTGTACAATTAGAATTTGGTTCCCAAATTCTTATTACTTTTCCAATTATCTTTCTATTTTTAATACAAGTGATGCAACTCCTTGGAGCCATAACTGGCGCGTCTCATTCCAATTCCAGATGTCTTTAGCTCGAAGGCATAAACAACTTGACTATAATCTTGCCCAAAATGGACTCAATTTCGCATAAATACCAATAGGACTTTTTATCCCCATTGATTGAGGATTAATTAGTGGTTAATAATATACTATGAGGCCACGTGGTAGTCTTGCCGCCACATTAGAGCTATTTAGACAGGGGAAAATAAAACGCGTCTTAGCCTATATGACGCTTAAAGGACGCCAAACTGATTCATTCAATTTTGTACGCGCGTTACTGAGACACACTGGTGTAATTATTATCTTCTAAATTTCAACTTGAATACAGTGGAAGAAGAGCCACGCTGTGGAGTTTACTGTTAATTCCCATTCATTTATTTCTATATATTTATGAGACACGAAGATCAAGTATAAACATTTTAGCGTCCAATTCGGGCTGATTGGCTCGTTTCTATTGTTGCGCATGCGCACATTGCGTTTTATCTTACTTTCTTTTCTTTCTTTGTCACCCCTCGTTTAATTTCTATTTTTTGTACTTTATTCTTTTCTTCGGTGCTGGTATTCAGTCCGTTGGTTTTGTTTTGTTTCGTTTTTGAAATTTAAGATGCTTTAAAGGTTTTCTCAAGCTGAGAAAGTTTATGAAACTGACATCACTGCAGCTCACAACAGAATACCTTACCAGGGGATCTGGAATCTAGACGCGCAATGCATTGTTTTGTCACAGCGAAATTATTTTTATGTTATCTCTTGTCAAAATGAAATATTTCCCACCAACAACGACGAAATATGCTTTCTCTTAAAGGTATTTGGTGGATCTTTGCACGGATAAGAATTATTTTCTTTAGTTTTCGAGCAAAAGCTGATATAAATCAAGTCGAAAACCTGGAACTAGAAAACATTGAGCTACGAACAAAATGTTCGCTGATTGGCTAATTTCTTCGGCCTGAGAGATGCAACGCTAAATACTCCAATTTCAGTTACTTTTTTTGTTTTGTTTTGTTTTTCTCTGCTGTTGTTGTTGTTGTTGTTGTTGTTGTTGTTGCTGTTGTTTTTATATCGCCCTATCATATTTCTCAGTTGGAATTAGTTAGAAATTGATTTTTGCGGAGAGGGGAAACCGGAGAACCCAGAGAAAAACCCAAAAAGCACAGGAGAGAACCAACAAGCAACTCTACCTACATGTTCGACACGATTTTTTTTCTCCATTTCAATCGGTTTCTTTACAGTAGTTAAGTAAAACGTATTCGTCCTATTCTTTGGAGATAAAAGTTCAAAAGTTGCCGACCTTTTTCTCGAGTTTTTCCACATTATTTTCTTAGGTATAATTTAACATTCAAATATAACCATTCTCCTTTAATGTCGGCGAGCTTAAAGAATAACATTCAACATTTTCGTTTTTTTTTTTAATAAGGATAGTTACGATCAAATGATTTTGAAATGGTGATTACTTCTAATATTATTTGTTCAAAAGTTTAAGTCTGAAAACTGATGAATGTTAATAAAAAAGTTAGTTTAAAGTATCTTAATTACAATCTTGATATTTTCTTTATAATTGGTTAGAACCATTCGTTTTTGTCTTTATGACTACTCGCAGACCAGTTTGTAGGCTTAATGCCGGGGGATTATAAACGCGGTTTTATTGATAAAAAAATGTAATAAAGTTGATAACACAAAGACAATATTGGAATGTCAAGTGAGTAATATATAAATATATCCTCTTACTTGCGGTCGCATGAAAAAGGTTCTTAGAGGATTAGGACGCTAATTCCCTTGTTAAAAATATATTTATTAGGATCCAAAGTAACTTGAGTAGAAAGAATACGCCAATATATCACAAATGAACAATAAAGTGTCCTTAAAACGTTGGCTGAAAATAGTAAGAATTGTGGTGAATGGATGTTGGAATATCAAGTGAGTAATATATATATATATAAATTATCAAAAAACTGGATAATAAACCTTTACAGCCAAATTTTCGACTTTATAAAAAGTCTTCATATATATATATATAATTTTACTTGCAGTCGCATGAAAAAGGTCCTTAGAGGATTAGGACGCTTTTTCCCTTGTTAAAAATATATCGATTAAAAAATTATAATACAGGATTCTTTTTGTAGATAAAATAGGCCAAACTCTGTTACAAGTATGCTTTAAAAAGGGCTCTTTCTTTATTAACACTCTTTAATGATTTTAACCAACTTAAATTTTTTTTTTTTTGTCTTTTCTACTGCTACTGCTGATGAAGCTACTACTGTTGTTGCTGTTACTGCTGCTACTGCTACCATCCATCCTTCCATCCATTCATCCATCCATCCATCCATCATCCGTCTCTCTCCGTCTATTCATCCTTCCATCCGTCCTTTAACCTAACTAATTCCATCCATTTTATCCATTCATTCTATACATTTATCTTCTTTTTTTCCCGGGTTGAACGCAAGCAAAATCTACATTGTAATGCAGTTTTAATGGTCATTATCCTAACACTGGTGTGATCTACTCGTCTATTGCTGTGTATCAATATTTCATCGCGGTTAGCAAGCGATCGACTCGATGTAAAACGGCACCACAATTCTGTCACTATTTAATCATTTAACAATCACCACTCACATATTATCGCTTTTCTTGTCTCTTTTCTAGAACAGCTAATATAAATACTTGGTCTTTTGATTCTATCTTATTAAGGGAGGCGTGTGGAGGCGGTTATTTACGCTAAAAATAAACCAATTTTACTGATTAGTCATATTGAGCTGAATATAAAGGCGTCACAGAAGCCCCCAAGGGACAAGCTTCCTAAATGGATGAAAAAAAGAAATGGCGGTCTGTTCTTTAAGTTTATTCTGGGCAACATCTTTTGATTAACTGTGTGAGGGAAAGCTCTAGGTTTAAGTACGCACCCGTTACCATGGAGATAGTTGTTGTAATGGAAGTAACCAAGTAACATTCCTTGCTTTTCTCCAATGAGTTCATGTCGTCTATTACTTGTCGGACCTTTGTGATAAAAAAACGTGCTAACTTCCTTAAAATCCTCTAGAATCATCCCAAGAACGAACCCTTTTCTGGATTCCTCATTTTGCTAATCCACATTGTTTTCCCGATTGAGTTCACTGACAAACAAACCACAGAAAGCCTCCCAGCGACACATGCCCAGACCACAAGCCACCCACTGATAGCCTACTATAACCTACTTCTATCGCGGTTAGCTGAAGTGGTTTCGACATTGAATTCAAAGACGTCAGTTATTCTTAATAATAGATGTGAGAGAGCCCCAAACAACTCTTTTTTGTCACTGTGGTTATTTATCGCAAAGATCAGACGATTACGGTAGGGTTTGCTTACATATAGATGGATCTTCCTGTTATAGTTTCGTCTAGTTATTTGATCATAAACAAGATAGCGGACATGCTCTGTGAAGCCGTACAGCTCTGTTCCATTAGTTTTTAGAATTACATATTTTTTAGCGGTTGTTTTTGATGAAAAGCAGTAAGAAGACATAGATACTGAACGTTTGAGGCTAGGAATTCATCGATACTGGAAAATTGGAAGATTCACACCAAAAAATCATGGAGTTACCCAGCCCTAAATCCACCTCTGGGCTGACATGAACCGCGAAGGGGGAAGGGCTTTTTCCCTTTGCCCATCAGTGCTAGTCTTTTATATTTTCAGTTCCAATCTGGTTCCTCTGGTTCCAATCTTAGCCCCGACACTTTTTAGGGTGCTCCTCAGTCCCTTACTGATCTGAGCCAGATCGAACCCTGAAAAAAGGCTTTGAACTGATCAAAGTCAGGGCATGGCTAACTCACAGATCTAACCCTGAAACAGCTTCTAGGCTGATCAAATTGAGGGCATGGCTAACTCACAGATCCAACCCTGAAACAAGCTCTGGGCTGATTAAAGTCAGGCCGGGCACGACTAACTCACACGCAGAACGAACCCTGCAACAACCTCGAGCTCTGGGCTGATTAAAGTCAGTGCGGCCGGATAACTCCACTGATAGAATTAGAATTTAGCATGTTGCGTTTTGCAGATGGAGGAAAACCGGAAAACCAGAAAAAATCCCTCGGATCGTGGGAGTAAAACCAAGAAATTCGCTTCTCATATGTGACGCTGAGTCCAGGAACGAATCGAAGCGAGATATTTTTCTGCACGCTCAACAAATTTAGATCCATATTTGGGAAGATTACCTTATTTGGAAGTGCACGTAGAACCCTCTTTGGTGGTTGTTCTTCTCATTAAAGCGGTAAACTCTCGAATATTTGAATCAAAACTTGCAAACATTGCAGCGGTAAAATATTTCAATCTGTCCACCATCTTGAATTTAGCTTGGTAACCTTGCATTTGATCGACAAAGGAAGCCCAAAAGGGTTAAAACCACAAGGATCCAGCGAAAACGACAATATTGTATATTTGATAATTTTATTCTCCTTTGATAATTTATATCTCACAAGAACCAAAGAAATACATGATCCGAAGAGGAAATGGTTATAGGATGCCGATATAAACTTGTTTGCTTATATCTTGTGGTAGCACTAAGTCAGAACTAGTGATTCAACTAGAAGCAGTTACAGTAGGAATAATAAACTGTAGAGCATCTGTGAATAAGAAAAAAAATATCGAAAATTAGCTTAAAAATGAGGATAGATCCTGGTGGATTGCGTGGTATTGAGGTGGTATTGCGTAATCTTAGCAACAAGAAATACTGGGTATACGTAAACCTTTTTAACTAGCAAGTCGAGTACTTAATGTCCCAATTATTTTCCAAACTCACAATTTATAACGAACAAATCATTTTTTCTCATTTCCCAGAACGAGAAACTGAAGCCTTGAAAACCCCACCCTTGAATCCTTGAAAGGGCTTCCTGTGGTTTTCCAGCGGTAGCTCACAAAAGTAAATATCAAAATGGCGGCAAACTCAAGCAGAGTAATTCGAGCATTTCACCTTCCCAGCTTCAAACATTCCTTGTAGGTAAGTTAAAACATCTTTTTTTTTATCTAAAATAACCTTTTCTCGGCGCTATATTCTGCTACATGATAATAATTGTACTAGATAAATGGCCGCTCAACAAGAAAGCTGTTTCCAAAGGTTGTCATAATTTTTGACATCAAATATTAGTGAGTTTGTTATATCGAGAAGAAGATTTTAGTTGCTATGGCTTTGCGAATTCTAACACTTTAAAGGATCACTGATATTATATATATGCGTAATTTGAAGATATTAATTTGGATGAAGACCTAATATGGCTTTAATCTTTCCTTTCATCCTATACTTGATTATCTCAATACTGATAAAAGTTCTTGTTTTGAGGTCACCAGATAAGAGATCTACTATGATCTACTATGATCTACTATGATCTACTATGATCTACTATGATCTACTATGATCTACTATGATCTCTTATCTGGGCCATGGGGCCTTAGAATGAGAACTTTTACTAGCATTTGAGAGAATCAAGTTTTAGAGGGTTTTTTAAAAAATGTTTAAAAACTTTTTAAAAATTTACTGATGAAGTTTGGTTGCCATGGCAATTCTATATGATTCAAACTAGTAATATAACCAAGCGACTCAGGTGTATAGTATATATCCATTCAACGATACTCAGGCTATCATTCAACCTTTTGGCTGATCAGAGGCAGGGCATGGCTAATAAGAATTTGCCGTATAAGTTTTATATTTTGCTGAGGGAGGAAAACCAGAAAACATAGAGAAAAACTCTAACATTAGAACAAACTCTGCTGGTATACATGTATGATGTTGAGTCCAGGAATTAAATTGGATAGCCCAGAAGTTAGAGGCATCATAATTGTCTCACTTTTGCTATGCATTTGTGGACAAATAACATTTGTAACCAAGGATTAGCTATAGAAAATAGTTATGCCAAGTTGCTTCTGTGTAACTACAAATCATAATACAAATCATAAAGTCATTATCTATCTCACCAGAGGTCCTGGTATTGTCTAATATCTAAAACATTTTTAGCAAAGTGGTATTAGAATTTCCAAGTGCTAATAATCATAATAATAAATCTTATTTACATGCCAAAAAATATTTAGCTATACAGCTAATTGGGGACACAATTGCTTGCTGGGCAGGTATAACTAAGATAATCATAATTATATCATTCAAGAACTAATCTAGGAAAGCATTGGTAGCATAGCGGTGAGAGCAATCAGGATTTGAGTCCCACCGGGCTCAGTGTCATATGTGAATAGAGTTGCTGGTTGGTTCTCTCCTGTGTGTTAAGAGTTTTTCTCTGGTTTTCCTCCCTCTACAAAAATCAACTTGAATCAATTTGAATTTCAGTGGATAATTTGTATAGGTATCACTGCTACATCCCATTTATTTATATATTTTTATTTATTTTTTAATTTTTCCTGGTAAAATCTTAGTTTTAATGGATCATAAGATGAATCCTCCCCTTTGAGTAAACAATATTTTCCCCAAGTGTGTAAAACTGAATATTTTAGCAAAATTAGTTGCATATTTCATATATTACCTTGGATCAAAGCAACAATCCTTGCATCCTGCCTTTTCAGTACGTTTCATTTTTTCAAGATGCCTTGGGAAGTAACCAAGGTATTCCTCAGGGACGAAGGGTTCACTTCCATGATGGTTCCTTTGCTTGTGTATTAAATGTTCATCTGTCATGTACATAAACTTTTGATTGAATACTGTACAAAACCGAAGCTTTGCTTATGTGCCCATTTTATCAATTCATGGCCCTTCATAGATTTATATAGTTTTTTAGAGGAATTTTCTAAATTAGGTTCCTATTGTGTTACATACTTTTATCATTAGTTTGGATTATTTTTATTCTTTCTTTTTCCTTCCTTTCTCCCTTTCCTTTCCTCTTCTTTTCTTCCCTTCTTCCTTCCATCCATTTTCCTTCCTTCCTTTCTTTATTCCTTTCTCTCTTTCTTACTTCCTTCCTTCCTTTCTTTTTTTTCTTTTTTTCTTTTTTCTTTTTTCTTTTTTCTTTTTTCTTTTTTCTTTTTTCTTTTTTCTTTTTTCTTTTTTCTTTTTTCTTTTTTCTTTTTCTTTTTTCTTTTTTCTTTTTTCTTTTTTCTTTTTTCTTTTTTCTTTTTTCTTTTTTCTTTTTTCTTTCTTTCTTCTTTCTTTCTTTTTTCTTTCTTTCTTTCTTTCTTTCTTTCTTTCTTTTTTTTTCTTTTTTTCTTTACTTTCTACATTTCCTTCTTTCTCTTTTTACAAATTATATGTATAATTAACTAATTTAACTTCTTACTTATGTTTGAGTTAACCTTTTTTGTGGGATTTAATTATCTATTTTAGCTATCAAAAGCCTAAACAAGGCTATAGAATAGTATTCCTTATCACAGGAAATATAAATGGTTAACATACAGTAGAACGAGAAAAAGATGCTGAGATGGACCTTATTCAAAAATTTATAGTTTTCAATACTTAGACTTATTTTTTTCCGCTTTGATTGACTGCGAGAATTGTTCAAGCTATACACACTAAAAAAATAACGATAAATGTTCTAAAAGGCTACGTGATATTTTGTCTTCGAGGCTTCAAGAGACTTGAAAACAAATTTCTTACCATAGGAACTAGTTTCATCTTCTGACCAACCTTCTAAACCCTATTTTTTGAGAAAGTCAGAAGAAATTTGTACTGATCTTGTTACAAATAAAAAAAAAAACTATTGAAACTTACGATGTGGAGCGCCTTCACTGAAGTGAAAAATGCCCAAAAGAAGAACACAAAATGCCACCAAAGCTTGTATTTTCATCATTTTTGTTCTTCGACTTGTCTTGTGTAGAGCTCTTGTGCTTCTCCCAAATGCTCCAACCAATTTGACCTTATGTTCAACTGAACCCTTAATTTCAACCCTTTCAACCAAATAGTCGCGGAAGTCAGTGAAGCTGTGCACAGCTTGATCATCAAAGAACGTTACAATGGCATCGTTATTGAAAAGTTCGCGCTCTATTAATTTTTTATAGGAAGATTATTGACCGACTAAGAAATTTAATTTTTTCAACGTCTTCAGGTTATTTTTAATTAACATCTTCACATGTTTCAATGAGAACCCTAATTTTTTATTGTAGATTATAATTTGTTTTTGTATGTTGATAATTGGGAAATTAATTTAAGCTGCGGGACGTGGTAAATTGGTCGTTTAGTTAGCCGTTAAAGTTGCAGGGGAATTCTCACCTTATGAGGCTGTTTTGGGCCCCGCTTCCAATTTTATTTTATAAGCAAAAAGGTTAACAGACTTTAGAGATTTACAGATATCAATATTAAATGGCTTAATAATTTAAGGATTTTTATGTTATTTCTTTTAACGCTGTTAAAAAAGAAAAAAAAATGCGGTCGTTTGAAGAACAGGGGTCGAAAAAGCACGTAATTATGTCAGAGATCCAGGTGTTTTTACCGAATAAAATGTGGGTACAAATACTTATGGTTGTTTTAATTAGAAAGACACCTTATTGATTTTTTTCCTTTCAAAAAGGTCACATAACTGTGGGTTACCTTGACGGAGATCGTAAATGAAAACCGTTATATTTCAAGAAAATATAACTCCATCATAAAAAATACACTACTTGAATTCATGTTATTTTGAGTTTTCAAAAATGTTGGGGACTCCACATATTTTATGCCGAAACTAACTGAAAAATATATTCTCTGATGAATGTCTAAATAATTGAAAAAAATAATAGTTATGAATAGAAATGAAAGTAAAATATGAAATAAGCATATTTCAAAGTTCTTCCATAAGTGGAATACTAGGTTTTTTTTTGTTGAGGAAAAGGCCGATTTTTTTGCATGTCTTTGCCAAATGAAGTTCTTTACCGCTGCGTAACCCGCCTTGATTTCCAAGACAAATTAAAGTGCGTAAACATTTTTCATCTTATTTTGCTATTTTTGTCCGTTCAGTTTTTTATGTAGTTTTCACAAAGACTTTCAGTATGACCAAGGTGTGAGATTGGGAATTACCTTCACTAGGTTGAAGATTGTAATATTTCAAAAATCATGAATCTCAAACCTTCCTCACCCACCAGTGAATTGTAGTTTATGATTTAGTATGAAAGACGTGATGGTACAAAAGATCCTTGTAGTGCCTCTGTTTTAGTCCCTAAGAGCTATTGTAATTGTTTCGTATTTTGATCTTTTTTTCTGGTATTCTTGGAGGGGATTATTCTGAGCACAAAATGAGGTTCAGAATTAGATATTTTGGGTACTGCAGGTTGGATGATGTTAAAAATGGTGCGGGCTTTAGATGTTAGATATATGAGGCGCGGGTTATAAATCTTATAATGTAGTACGGGTTTTTACGCCTTCAGCCAAAAATGGCGGGAAAAGAATCAGAATCAGATCAGCTCAGAGCGGGTTGTTTCAGGGTTCTATCTTGAGTTAGCCGTGCCCTGACTTAGATCAGCTCAGAGCGGGTTGTTTCAGGGTTTGATGTGTGAGTTAGCCGTGCCCTGACTTAGATTAGCCCAGAGATTCTTTAGGGTTCGATAGAATATGAAGTTTATGAAGGTATCACAGGCATGCGCAGGTAAAGAAAAGAGGTTAAAAAAGACAAGCAAATCAATGTTAGTTGTATATTTGTGATTTATTAGTTATACTATTTATACGACAATATTCTAACAGTTACGCGTCACTTCAAATTAGTTACTATCTATGTCGCAAATCAAGAAAAATGATTCAAACTCTCAATTGAATTCCTTTAAATTGTAAAGATTTGAGTATGTATGTATGTATATATATATTTACTTCCAATCAAAATTCAGATCCAAACTTGTTCTATCAAACTGAATATCCCTTTTTGCCTTTGTTGTGAATCTGAACTATATTTTACTATATTTATTCGGCTTTGCTTTGATATTTAGTTATCAAATGGCAGTCGGCGATTGACGATACTTAAAATATAGCATTCCCTAATTCAACGAAGTAAGAGATGCATTGAAATCTGGTATTCTAGAGTAACATTTTGCTGTGCTATTAGAAAATTCGTGCCATCACTTTTCCGTTATCCTCGATGCTTTATGAGTGATACGACGAAAGAGTGAACGAATTTTGTACTATAGCAATTTTTAAACTGTACTCACTTCTATCACCTAGAATTAGCTTCTTTTAAAACTTACTAAGTTGTTAGTTTACTAATTTTATCTTAAACTTTATCATTTTCTTTGTTAAGATAAATTGATATCTTTCGCTTTTTGGTGTTAAGGAATTTTAGGTCCATATGTTTCTTTACCACTTCCACGCTAGAGTGAAAAAGAAAAATCCACGTTAAAAATATGTTCTGCTGACTTTTCAAAACTTATTTTTACACAGATCTGAAAACAAAATTTTCAAAAAAAACTGTCTTATCGTAAGATTATTTCTAGTTTTCGATACCTATAGGTTTAAAATTACTCGTGGCGTTTTCCTCTTGCCATGCAGCAACGCTTAGAGCAGAAAGATGGGCAAAAGCTTTGTGAACTGCAGGCAGAAGGACAGGGTTGGTTGGATAGTGGAATCTGCATCAATGAAGCCAAATTGGGGTTCTGAGGTACCTTGATCTGAATTGGTGTAGACTTCAGCTTAATAATAACCGGCTTAAACTTGGGCTGTTTAAACTTAAGTGGCTTGCATGGGTTAGTGGGGTTAGGTAAGCATTTAGGGTAGTTCATTCCTGGGATAAGAGGTACTCCGAGGGGGCTAGGGAGAGCCGATCCATAAGCTGAACCGTATGGATTATAAGGCATTGACTGAACTGGGGCATTCACTTGGTATTGGTTATAGTCAATACCTCCATAAGACTGCACAGGTGTGGTGTTCTTGGCGACTGGTTTTGCGTTCTTTGGTTTTGGACGAGCGACTGGTGCACGTTTAACACATGGGTTCATTGGGCTGGGTAGACATGGGTTGCTACCTGTAAACTGGACCATTGGGGGTTGTGGGATGTATGGTGGTGGTGGTCCAGGAAGAAGAACACCACTTATAAATGGTGAAGTCATTCCGTTGATAACCATGGGTTTTGGAGCAGCAGGTGGTTTTGGTAATGGTTTTTTGGGTGCAGGTTTTTTGGCCTTAGCTGGTTTTGGAGGGCATGGATTGTATGGTGATGGGACACATGGGTTGCCGAAGGGCATTTGCATAGGCATTGGCTGTGGCATAGGCATAGGCATAGGCTGTGGCATTGGCATTGGCATTGGCATTGGCTGTGGCATAGGCATAGGCATAGGCATTGGCATGGGGGGTGCCATAGGCATTGGTGGTGCCATGCCAAAACCTCCGCATGACGGTAATGGATAAGGACCACAACGCTTCGCTGCGGTTCCCTTCTTTTTGCCCTTTCCTTTCTTTCCTGCTTTTGGCTTTGTGCATGGATTTGCTGGAGTTGGTGTACATGGGCTTCCAAATGGCATTTGTGGTTGCATTGGAGGCATCATTGGAGGCATCATTGGCATTTGCATTCCCATAGGAGGTCCGCATGGGTTCATTGGTGGAGCACCACAAGGAGCACGTTGAGGCATCATTGGAGGTGCCATTGGTGGAGCCATAGGAGGAGCCATTGGAGGAGCCATTGGAGGACCACATGGGTTCATTGGTGGAGCACCACAAGGAGGACGTTGAGGCATCATTGGTGGCATCATTGGAGGTGCCATTGGTGGAGCCATAGGAGGAGCCATTGGAGGAGCCATTGGAGGACCACATGGGTTCATTGGTGGAGCACCACAAGGAGCACCTTGAGGCATCATTGGAGGTGCCATTGGTGGAGCCATGGGCATCTGCATTCCCATTGGAGAGCCGCATGGGTTCATTGGTGGAGCACCACATGGTTTAGAAGAACCTCGTCCAACAACAGACCTCTTGCCATAATGTGCGGTATATCCTTGAAGGTTGACGGCTCCTTTCATTGGTGGGAGAGGAGCAGCTGGAGTTTGGCAGGGATTCATAGGGGTTGGTGTGCAAGGAGAAGCCATTGGAGCAGCCATTGGAGCTGCCTGGTACGATGGGGCAGCCTGGTATGATGGGGCATACCCATAAGAAAATGCTGGAGTTTGGCATGGGTTTATAGGAGTTGGAGTACAAGGTGCTGCTTTTGGTGCCTTTGGCTTAGGAGGAGGTGGCTGCCATCTATTGAACATAAATATTTAGATTAGAAATGACGGGAAACCGAGTGAAGAATATTGAAAGACGACATTGAACATCGGTTATTTTTTTACCGGCAAAAATGAAAGTTGGAGAATGTTAGTTCTTAAATATTGATGCTTGGAATGGAAAACATTTGTTGCTAATCGAGAAAGCAAGGAAGTCAAGGAATCTTATGTCAAAATAGCATGAACTGGACAAACACAACACCCATATTACAATGATATATTGGTAAATCAGATTTATAAGAATATTATATATAATTCGACCAAATCTCATCAAGCAAAGAAGTCTTATTGTTCATTGTGTTTGTGCTTGTGCATTTGATCGTTTAAATAAATGTACATTGAAATGAGAAACTTACTTTGGCACGTGGAAAGTTGGTCTTGGTTTTGGAAAGGAGTAGAAGACCTTTGGCTTTGATGGCTTTGGTGCAGGGGCAGGTGCAGCTGCCTGACCACATGGATTGTATGGTGTTGGGGTACATGGGGAGTAAGAAGATTGGTAACTGGCGTAGGTTGGTGGTTGGAAACAGCAATTTGGGCTGCAGGCTGAACTGCATGTAGTTGCACAAGATGTGTCGCAAATTGTTTGTGCCATGGGTTCGCTTCCTGTTTCGTAGAGATAAAGAAATCAAATGTAAAAGATCAACGACACGAAAGATTAGTATAAAAACATATATAAATATAAACTAGGAAAAGAAGCCTTGCATCACTTAGGAATTTTAGGACCTAGGCTTTCATAGCATTTGATTCATGAAGGTTTTATCATCACGACAACCAACCACGATTGCATATTCTTTTATCTCCATTGAATTTGCGTTCACGAAAATCAATGCCGATCATGATGATTTTGCAAAAAAAAAATAATAAATAAAATAAGTAACCCACTTAGGAATCCAGGAAACCACGATCAAACACACGGAAGAAGGCGAGAGAATCTATCAACCTGTGGCTAATCCATGGGTACCTGTGAACCCGCTTTTCTGCTCATGTTTTCCTCCAAAGAAATTTCCAAAGAATGGAAAATACCATCTTTGGGAATGTCAGATTGGCATTCGTTACTGGATTGAACCCGTTCTCTCAAAATCACAGTTTCACCCTTGGTTGGAGCTTATTTACCTGGAGGGAGAAGCTTGACTGAGAGAACCTTTGCTTGCTGGCTAAGAGGTGCAGCGGTTCGTTGTTTGTTCTTCTTAAGATAATCTTGGAAGGCTTTGGTTGGATCAGCTGGGAGGTTCTGCTTGCCAAACTTAAGAACAGCTGTTACTTTGGTTTTCTTTGGTGGACTGAAACAAAAATCGATTATTAATATCAATTATTAATTTGCTCCCATAAGGTATTATGGCTTCAATTGTTCACAAAACTAATAGACCGCTTTCGATATCAAATTACACCTCAGCGGAATCTCTCTTGATAACTCTTATAAAGCGTAGATGGTAACTATGGTCTTCATCATTATCAAATACCACTCTTTGTGAACAGTGTTACTGACAATAGGTCTTTATTAAGATGTAAAGGACATTGAAACGCTCGTGAAATGCGCGTTTATCTTCGTATAAGAATAATCAACGACAACCGAACCAAAACTTACGTTTTAGGCTTGGCCTTAGCCTTCTTGGACTTGTCTTCAAAGCTTTCCAAAAAGTTATCTTCAAGACTTTCATTTGAGTCAGATAGACTGTCAGAAGATGGCATAGTTGGACTCAATGATGAAGGCATTGCTGTTGCAGTTGGCTCGAGCTGTCTCTTTCCCATGTAGTGACCGTAGGGACTACTCTGGTAAGGATTATTTCCATATTGTGAACCGTAAGGGTTCTGGCGATATGCGGGTCTTTTGGCTTGAGCCTTTGCCTTTGGTTTTGGTTTTGGCTTTGGCTTGACTGTGCCGTCACTGTGTTAGACAAAAAAAAATATGTGGCTAATTATTAATACAAATCATGCAAGAGAAAACATAGACCGTGCTTCCCCACGGGAGTCTTAGGTTCTCAGTAGTGTTCATTAGGTCTCTTCCGTGATTCGAGGGTTTTTCTCTGGGTTCTCTGTTTCCCTTCCTCGTCAATACCCAACACGCAAAAAATCGAATTGGATATACATAATATTATGCAGTTTTTCGATACTAAGATCGATAGGAGCCTGGGACATACCTAACGTCGACCACAAAAACTTTGACGGAGAACTTGGATTTCTTGAAAGTAGCTTTGAACTAAATAAAGAGAGATTCGTTTCGTTAGATATTTTATTTGTGTTTTACGTGATTTGGCGATCATTTTCATGCAAGGAAAGATGTTACGGCAAGACACTTGATTGCTATTTCATTCAAGTACATATAAGTGTGTGCACCTATTTCAAAAAAGTTTGGTGAAGGTTTTGTTGCATTCTGCTGGTTGCATGCTGGATGTTTTATGTTGCTTACAGTACCAAGGTTGAAATGTATTATTTTCATAAATAAACAATATCAGCACAGAAGAAAATATGACAAAGTTCCATCATGATTGTCGTGACGTTTCGCTGCTTGAGTTCACCTCACCCATACTGCATTTCGGGCTTGGTATGCAACAAGCAACAAAACCTTCACCAAATTTTTCTTTTGAAATGGCTGTATCTGTAAAAATATAGTTCTTTTAGCTAAAAAGTAGCTGAAAACAACAAGAAGTATAGTATGATAATGTGCTACAAATCAACCATGTATTTTTATTTTCTCAAGAACTTACTGCTCCTTCAATTTTAGCGTTCAGTTTTTGACGAGAAATGGATCCTTGGTTGCTGAAGTCTTTCTCGAAGTTCAGTTTTGGCATTTCAAAAGTTACTTGGTATAGAACATATCCTTTAGAAACAGAAGAAAGTAGATTGAACACTCTTGTTTGTAATTCTAATATAAGTGATGATTAGGGAATGCGGAAGAAAAGAGATAAGATCCCAAGAGTCAAATGTTTAACTTTTAACCTATTGGGATGAAAGCCATTAAGGATTATTTCGGAGAAAATTGAGGGTAAGACAGACAGACAGACAGTTAGATAGAGTGTTGCAAGCAGACCGTTGAATATCCCTGAGACATCAGTTTTAAACACTAACCTTCCAGTGGCTTTTTGCAAATGAACTGGCTAATTTCTGTGCATTTTCTGTCGTACATTGTTCCAAAAGTAGATTTGAAATCAACTGCAACACAGTTCTGGTTCTTTCCTTGTGGTTCTCCTGTCTTCCAGTTCAAGTGAGACACAGGCGATCCGTCAACATAGCTGTACATTCCTTCTTTAATTCTGTCATTTAGACCTGCAATGGTTCAAAATGCAACCCTCAGTCATTGGATGATATTTTTTTCATATTTCGATCAGCCATTCTCTCTTTCTGTTTTTTTCTTCTTCTATACGTTCTGTCAAACAAAAAACCTAACATGCTAAATTCCAATGCGACCTGTGAGAAAGCCGTGCCCTGACTTAGATCAGCCCAGAGGTTGTTTCATGGTTGGATCTGTGAGTTAGTGACTGTTTCAAGGTGTCGATAAAGTTTGAAGGTTCTTTGAAGTACTAGATTTTACTTACCCACCCACAGGAATTTTGTGGGTTTCTTTAATGGCATAGTTTTCAATGCATTCTCAACAGCAGCGCTTCTGATATCTGCGACTACAGCATTCTCCTTTGCGCACTCAACTACAGCTCCCATCCAGTTCTTCTTAGCAGTGTGATGCTTGTAACAAGTGCCTTGGTGTTCGGTATATCCCTTTGGGCACTTAGCTAAAATACGATAAAATCAGCTTGTGGAATATTTTTAAGAGGGTTTAAAATGTGAGATGAGTAGTTGAAATAATGACAAAATGAAATATTTTTACCTCCATTAGCAGCGGCGAAAACATCTGTAAAAGAAGAAAGATTATGAATTATAAATCCCAGTAAAATAATGATAAATGATTGCTACCTTCTTTTATTCGTACCTTTCTATCAAACACCTTCTTTTCCTTCTTTCCTTTCATTTTTGCCTATATTTCTTCTTTGCTCAATCATTACTTACCAATATCCTATCATACTTATCCTATCTCTAAAGAACGAAGTAGTTGACACACACTGGCGGTGAGCTCAAAAAAAAAAAAGCTCAGAAAAAATTCTGAGCCCCAGATGAAAATTAAGTCCACGACCCTTGCATACTTTGACGGATACTCTAAACACTGTAGTGAGCTACGGATTGTTTTCTGAGCTCCCCGCTTGTGTGTGCCAATTTTTTTTTTAATTTGATTCATCACAGCGCTACTCACATTACATATCTCTCTTTCTTTCATTTTCTATTTTCCCTGTTCTTCTATCCTTTTCTTTCATTTCTCCTTTCATTTCTCCTTTCATTACATTAAATTTATCCGTTCCCTTTTCATAATTTTGCTATTTTCTTTCCCCTTTTGATAGCCGTTCCTCACCTGTATAAGGAAGGATGTTCTCTGTCAAAGTCTTTGGATCGACCTTTGGTGAGTAGAAAGCCACTAGATACACTTTACCAAGAGGACCTCTTGCGATGCCAATGCCAACATGTGTAGTTTGGCGGTTAATAAGAACCACAAAGTCACGATTGTCTTTATTAATCTTTTTATGAGCCCAATCATAATTCATAATCTTGGCGTACCAAGATACAACACAGTCCCTGATGGCATCATCTTGTTGTGCCAGTTTTACGCAGATGGTTTGGTTGTGGGTTGTGGTCTTATCAAAGCTCACTTTGCCAGCTTGGACAATTTTGTTGGCCCATTTTTGTGCTCCTAGAGTCAGAGGATCGTGGAGCTGTAATGGACTTGCAGCGTGGGTACGACGGAAGAAGTTCATATAATCCAACGCCGCCTTTTTAAGTTTAGCTGAAATATAAATCAAATGTCAAGAAATATCTTTACAGCTATAACGAAGTGTCTGTGCATACGTGTGTGTTATAACCAACCGAGTTGATCGCGATCCCCGAAAGGAATTTTGGGTCAATTATTTTTGGTTAGCATTTTCCCAGCTGGGACATGGAAAATGCTAATCAAAATACAATGACGAATCCTCAATTATGTTTGGTTGAGCTTGAGTTCGTTCTGAAGGTTAACTCATGGGGACACGCAGGGATTGGCAGAATTGACAACTGGACGTCAATTAAAGTGGTTCCATGGCAATACTGGAAAAGAGGGCACGTGTCTATGGAATGTCATGGAAACGCTTTGATTGACGTCCACCAAAACGTACTTCCTCGCGACGACGATATATCGCGTGCATTTGAGAAGTATACTTTTATGGTTTTTCAAATGTTTGACTTAATAGAACTTACGGACTTGAAGGGGCTTTTTTGCCTTGCGGACAGTGGATTTTGCTGGAGCTACGTTCAGTCTCACTGGCTTCATAAAGTCCTCATCTTCTTCGAGGAAGTCAGAATCATTTGACACATCAAATGATGACTTTGTTGGTTCTGTGTTAGAAAGGTCTGGGACTGTCTGATCAGAATTTTGATGTTCTGCAACAAATCAAGACAGTGATAATAATTAAAGTTTCGAATTCTAATTGATTTATGTGAGCGTCTTGAGCGTCTAAAATTTGTCAAAACCCCAGTCCCAGTAATGGCTAAATGCAAGTCTCAGTACATGAAATCCCTCCCCCAACCCCCACCCCAAAGTTCAGCTCCCATTTTACCCCTTTAGGACATTCTTATATGATTTTATATTGTTTTTGACAGTTTCCTTGGCAAGAAAGTTGGATCCATGTAATTACTGGTTACAAACAAACAAACGAACGAAGCAAATGGGACTAAAAATCTTATAAAACAAGTGCCTAACTGAAGGAGGTAACAAGATAAAATTATTTGATAATTTGCTTGCTTGTTTAGTTATGGTTATGCTTATAGTTAGTGATATAGTCTTTATGAATGATAAGTTAATTTAGCGTTAATTTTATCGTTAAAAGAAAATTACCCAGTTGCGCGACACCTGCAGCGATCACGTGATTAATGTCAGTTTTATCGGATGACGTAACCACCTTATGATGCTTCAGCCAATATTACAGGTCGCAAAAGATATTTGAATTCACTACTTTGTATAGTTATTGTCATGTAACTCTCTATGGCGGGCATTGTTATGTCATGGATATTCTAGGAGTTTCATTCCCGATGTCAGGGACGAGCGGTTAGGGTTTCCCGCCAAAAAAAAAACCCAGGCATTATCGAATGATAATGAATAAAACGCTGATAGCAAAAGAGAAACTGTATTTACCTGAGTTACTCATATCAAAAGGGTCGGTTGTTGGCGTATTAAAAAAGTCATCTCTTTTCTGTAAATCTGTAGAAGATTAATACGTGATAATTATATTATTAGAGAATAGATACATATATAAGAAGACAGGTGGTTCGGGTGCAAAGGTCGTGCTACGTACTCTTGGCGTTGGCCAAAGCAGCCACAAGGATGAGAGCGATCGCAAGGAATCTCATCTCTAGTGCTGTCGAATAGAAAAGTCCCTAGCCTGCTTTTCCTCCCAACCTAAAGAAAGAAAATTATAGATTAGTAACATAATAGCGAGTAAAATTGTTCCATGACCTACTATAAGGTGGGTCCGGAATGCCTAAAGTTTGCGCCGATTTTTTAGGCGATTTTTGAAAATATAATAAATTTCTTCTTATGCTCCGTAATAAAATTCTACAAGTTAATCCTTTACCATTCTTGACTATGACCAGAATTCCTGCAAAAATCGCTCCTCAAATCGCAGCAAAAATCAAAAAGCAAAGGACTTCGGATTCCGGATTGTAGAAGATAGATCATGGGATCATAATTTTAGGTTCTTGCAAAATCTTAAATCCGAAATTACGAAGCTAAGATTATTTATATACAGATGTCGAAGTATCATCGATACTTTCTTACCCAGTTCCTGACTTGGAAGAGATCTAACTTAATATAATGTTAGTGTGATGATAAAGAATTTGTTGAAATCTACCACTGATAGTTTAACAAACGAAATATTTTTGCCTCGTGTGCAAAAACAAACTACCTTACATACTAAATTTAACTTACGAGACAGAATCACAGTTCCCAAAGTAAGAGAATAAGTATTCAACCGATTCAAATTGTCACAAAATGTAAAAAAATATTTGCAGCTTACTGACACTCTCTTGTCGTATTTGTCTCGTACCTTTTATCGCTTTGAATTTTTAGGTCAATTATTTTCCAATCTAAATACCTTTCTGATAACATACCTACATGCAGATAATTCATATGTATCATTAATGAGATTCCTTTCCTTTTCTTTCTCATTTTCCCTTTTACTTCGTCGTTTCTAATCATAAGATGATTAAACAAAATTTCGTAATAAAATATCATTCACTTAATGAAATATTGTTTCCGTATCTTTGAAAATTATTAACGAAAAGAAAAAAAAATTGATCTACTTTTATTGTATTTTGATGTTGTAACAGGTTGTTTTTGGTTTTCAAACAATCAGATAATATGATAAAGTATTTCAGAATAAATAAAGCAAAAAAATCTAATCTAAAATGGTAAAATAAACTACAATAAATGGTATTCCTGGAAGAATATATTACACAATTATTGGACCACATATATATTTCCAAGAAAAAAATGTCCTCCAAATCAAAGCTACGTTTGTTGTATCTATTGGTCGTACTTGTTCTCAAATAGAACAGCACTGAGTGTCATATAAAGTGTGATAATCCATATGAAAGAACAAAATATAAAAACTAGAAAAAAAATATGCTAGAAAATAATATATTTTTTGAAGGAAGTGGCACGAGGAAACGTTTTGCATTGATGGAGGATCAGTTCCTGGGACAGTGGTATCTGTGTTATTGTAATATGATCTTATAACCGTTAAATGAAAAATGAGTTCAAAAACCTGAAACCATTATTCTGGTGTAATATCATAATAATGATTGATATATATTTCAACTTTTATGGAAGTGCAATGATGTAAAGTATTGACTACCACGAACTGAAGAACTATGCCAAGTCCCTAATATAGACTAGTAATACTTCTGGAAAACCGCAAAAACACACTTTTTAAGTTTGACTTATTTTCATTTTTTTAAAAAGTTTATATGAACGAAGACGTTAAAAGAAGTTAGAAATAGTTATTTGTAGATGGAATTAAGGAGGTAGAGTTGTTAGAATTGTGTTAAAATCTAATGAGGCTGTACGACAAGTAAATGTGCAATGATACCATTCACGTCTTTCACGTTCATTCCACTTTACTTTATCGTACACCTTAAAATTATCTATTAATACAATTATCAAATAAGCTTGTTCATTAACCCAAACTCATCGTTATAGATTCGTTTCGCTTATCATTCAATAAGTATATATCCTTCAATCTGCTCGTTGCGTAAAGTGTCATCTTTGCTTCAGAAGGTACAGATAATAATTGGGACTGGAATGCCTTCAAACTACACATAACTTAGCGATCGACATATAGCTATATACACGTTATCGATTTTTTTTATATTGAACATAATATATTATTTTGTACTTACCTATAGCCAAGGTTTTGCTATAATATGTTATTCCCTACCGCTCTAGCTGTGGAGCACCCAAAACATATGGTGATGATTCTTAGGGCCAAGTTTAGTTGATCACAATGATCACATCCAATTTTGAATTTTTCTTTGGATAAGTCACACTTTGTTTGGCAAACCAACGAACCAAAGACGAGCATCAGCAATTTGTTGGCTTATCTCATAGCTTTGTTTTGAAACCAAACAGCCTTGGACACTTGCTTAACCAAAATGCTTATAAAGTTTAGATTTGTTAATGGACTTTCATGAAGTTATGCCATTTTGCATTTTCCTGAAGATTACATCGTAATAGTCTATTACTGTATATTATAGCAATATTGTTTCTTCTTGTGTGGGAATCTTTTTTCCCAAAGCCCCTCTCTGTTTTATTTATTCATAAAAGCATTCACCAACAAGAATATTTTGTAAACTTTTTCTCGTTACTGGCTGTCTTATGACAGCTTGACTGAACTGATTCGAAAACTTCCATGACAAAAAGGTATGTCTTGCGATAAAAAAACAGAGACACTATTTTTTGTCATTGATTAAGATTTTGCCAACAGTTTTCTTGGCTCCGACATTTTTCCCCAAGTGTAACTTTCTTCCACGTTAGTTTAGAATTTAGCAAGCTCACGCGCCAATGAACGATCTTTGTATTTTCCTAAAAAACATAGAAACTCCACGTCTGATTGGAACAGATTGTGTATTGTTTTGATCAGTGAAACAGGTACTTTTGTTATATGTAGCATTAGAATGGTGGATCAATTCACAAGGCTTCTTGTCTTTCAGTTCTTGAGCGAAAGTGCAAGAATCCATTTCTCTTTATAATCTCTTTCCAGACTTTCCAGGATTTGGAAATTCTCATCAAGGTCACTTTCTTTCAGTTTCTGAGCTTAGGGAACTTAGGGAAAAATATCTTTCCAAACATTTAATTCTCATTTCAAATTGTTCAAATGGTATTTCATCAGCTATTGTTTTAGTTTGAAGTCAGGTCATAAAAGGAACTTTCTCTTATGAATTTAAGAACGTTTCTCCTTGTATTCCAGGTGACCCTATACTATATTTTTCTGATGCTTTCTCTTGATCCTTAAGTTTTTGGAAGTATGACCTTGTTCGGATAAAGCTCTCTGGAAATTAGAGTAAAGTTTTATTCTGTGATATAGGCCAATAGACGATTAGGTGCTCTTTTTTAGGGACGATAGCTTTTGAAATCTGGTCTAAGGTGTGCCTTCAGAGCTATTATTAAGTAAATAATCATTCATACAGCCTTCATGTATAAACAGGTTCTTGGTGTGTTAAAAATAAACACATCAGTGTTCATTACATAGCGCATTTTATTTTACTCCTGTCAAAAAACTACCTCCACTAGGGGAATATTTGTTTGACAAAATTATTGCAGACTTAGGAATCATCACAGTGGTTTAGTTGGCATTTTATTATAAAAGAAGAGTGTTAACATTAGAGTTGATTCCTTATAGAATTTATACAGGTGTATATGATGTATCAATGGTAAGAAGTATATCTCTTTACATTGTTGGTACATTAGGGACTGGTCATAAAGTAAGGGGGGGTGGGCCGGCAAAACTAAAATTGAATTAGCATATTTCTGTGCTGACCTATTATTAAATGCGGTTGAAGAAGTGATGACAACCCCCAATTTTGAAGCAAAATTGCATAGATGTTAGATGTTCCATTTTATAGATAGCCCACCCCTTTCAAGGAACTCAACATTATGTGGCCCACCCCCTGTTTTTGCCGGCCTGCCCCCTTTACTTTACGTGTCGAATGGAAGAATATATTTTCTCCGCGTAGCCTCGCATTCAAGCGCTTCAGGATGAGACAACGTTGGTTTAACCAAAATAAAATTATAATTCTCATGGGAATAAACATGGTTCCGCGTGATCAAGGTCCATACATGTATAATCTAGACTCTTTTTTTTTCAGTAAATGAAGCAAAAAAAAAAAAAAAAAATTGGCAAATTACAAGTGAATGTAGTAGAAGGTAGTTAGATTTCTCTTTCAGTTTGTTTAGATTTCGTATTCTCGCAAACTTTTCGGGTAATCTTTCTATACCTACTTGGTATCCAAAACTATATTAAATCTATTAAACAAACCAAACAGTTTTTTCCGTGCTCCGTTCAGTAATAAAGCACGCAGGAAGTGACGTCAGCACGAAAGAAATATGAACAGAAGCACGAACCGTAGGCGAGTGCTTCTCATACTTCTTGAGTGCTTTCGGCGTTTCCTAATACCGAATGGAGCACGGAAAAAAGCTGTTTTATTATATACAAAGAAAATATGTTGTAGTTTTCAATGCTGTTTTCTTACACTTCTTTGCAAAAATTTGTTGAGCACTCGGATGGCTTCAGCAACCATGCTCCGTTCACTTATGAAGCATAGGTCTCGACTAATCAGAGCGCGCGTATATAATAATATATGTCTGTACACGAAACAGTAGGCTTTCTTTAATAGATAAGCCGTTTTAGTGTCGATAAAAGTAATTGGTTTTGAACCCGCCAGGATTGTGAATTCTGTACGTTTTGTGATCATCCGGATGGGTTGTGTAGTCTTCAGAAATAACAATGTTGCTGTTGCTAACTTTTTCACTTGATTTTGTTATCGATTCGTCAGACTGTACTGAACAACAACAGCAGCAACAGCAACAACAACAACAGTAACAACAACAACAACAGCAACAACAACAGCAACAACAACAACAACAGCAACAGCAGCAACAACAACAACAACAGCAACAACAATAATAGCAACAACAACAACAACAACAGCAACAACAACAGCAACAACAACAGCAACAACAACAACAGCAACAAAAACAACAGCAACAAAAACAACAGCAACAAAAACAACAACAGCAGCAACAACGATAGTGTTTCTGGTGACTACACAACTCACCCGGTACACTTAACACAGAATGTCACAAAAGCAAATTTCAACATTTTACGATACGAATATAATGAACAGTTAGCCATAAAAAAATACCCTTTGGAAAGATGTATTTATCGCATACGGATGCATCCAAGGTCCCCCTTGTGTCCATTCAGTGTTTCCTAATCCTAACGCGCGAAGTTTGCTGTCGCGACACAATAGGGTTTTGGTGAATGTCAATCAAAGTGTTTCCATGACTTTGCCGTAAAACACAAAGTTTTCAAGGGTATGTGCCTATCAAATGTCATGGAAACGCCTTGATTGACGTCCACCAAAACCTACTTCGTCATGAAGACGATTCCGCCATTGAAAAAATAATGTAGTGATCAGAATATGTATTTTTCGTATTTAGTAATATTGATATAATCATGATATTGGTATTGGAGCTGAATACTTAGATAAGTCCTAGTGTCTTTTTGGTTTTGGGATTCTGTTTCGCTTTTTTCCTCTTAATTGTCCTTTCCCACGTCGACAGCATGCTTTCGGGCAGTAACTTGGACAGACGGGACCTTGTGGCTTGATGCAGGGCAACGCACAACTTTTTGGATTGATATACGGAGAAAAGGGATTAGGTGGACGTGGGAAGTTCATTGGGGGTTGCATTCCCATTGGTCGTTGCATTCCCATGGGTGGTTGCATTCCCATTGGTCTTTGCATTCCCATTGGTGGTTGCATTCCCATTAGTGGTTGCATTCCCATTGGTCGTTGCATTCCCATTGGTGGCTGCATTCCCATTGGTCGTTGCATTCCCATTGGTCGTTGCATTCCCATTGGTCTTTGCATTCCCATGGACATTGGATATTGCATAGGCATTGGCATGCCATAAGGCATTCTTCCAGGGAAAGGGATTTGGTTTGGTATTCTGGGCTTTACTTTTTGATTTACGCGTCGTTTAGGAGAGCCTTGGTTAACTGGATACTTCAGTACAATGTTGGGTAATTTCACCACTATTGGAGAGGGTGGTTTTGAAGTTAAAGGACGCAGCCCAGCTAGTGGATGCCTATATTGCATAGGCATGAATGGACTTGGTGGTAACATGATAGGTTTGCCAACCGGAGGGCAGTTGTTAAATAGGGTCGGTACACAAAGATTTCCGGGAATTGGTGCCATTGGGTTTTGCATTTGTCCGAAATATGGGAAAGGTGGTCTTCTTGAAACAGGCCTTTTCTTCGATTTTGGATTTTTCTTATGCTTTTTTTTAGACAAAGGTCGAGGCTTTGACATGGGCAAGGGCTGCTGCCAAGGCATACCTATTGGCATTCCCATTGGCATAGGCATTTGTCTTGGCATAGGCATAGGTGGTTGCATCGGCATTGGCATGGGGCGTCCCTTTCCAAGAGGAGGACAAGGCGCGAAAGGTCTTGGAATACACGGCTGACCCCTCATAGGCATCATTGGAGGTGGCGGTGGTGGAAGTATATACGTCATTGGTGGAGGGCCAGGGATTGGAGCACCTAAGAGATGAAGCATCTTTGGCCTCTTTTTGGTCTTTTTGTTTTTTGAATTATGTTTTGGTGGACATCGTTTTGAAGCCGAAGGAACACATGGCTGAGGAAATTGGAATGGCATTTGCCCTTGCATGGGCATTGGCCGTTGCATTGGCATTTGCATGGGCATAGGCATTGGACGTTGCATTGGCATAGGCATAGGCATTGGACGTTGCATTGGCATAGGCATAGGCATTGGACGTTGCATGGGCATAGGCATAGGCATTGGACGTTGCATGGGCATGGGCATAGGCATTGGACGTTGCATGAGCATAGGCATAGGCATTGGATGTTGCATTGGCATAGGCATAGGCATTGGACGTTGCATGGGCATAGGCATTGGACGTTGCATTGGCATAGGCATTGGACGTTGCATTGGCATAGGCATAGGCATTGGACGTTGCATTGGCATAGGCATAGGCATTGGACGTTGCATTGGCATAGGCATTGGACGTTGCATGGGCATAGGCATTGGACGTTGCATTGGCAGAGGCATTGGACGTTGCATTGGCATAGGCATTGGACGTTGCATTGGCATAGGCATTGGACGTTGCATTGGCATAGGCATTGGGCGTTGCATTGGCATAGGCATTGGACGTTGCATCGGCATAGGCATTGGACGTTGCATTGGCATAGGCATTGGACGTTGCATTGGCATAGGCATTGGACGTTGCATTGGCATGGGCATTGGACGTTGCATTGGCATAGGCATTGGACGTTGCATTGGCATAGGCATTGGTTTTTGCATATTCATTGGTTGATAGCCAAGTGGTGGTTGAAGAGGATAACCAACGATGTGAATCGTTGGTAAAGGTGGACCAGTCATCTCGATGTTCTTGCCTTTCTTAGGCTTTCCATTTTTCTTTCCTTTTCCCTTCTTTCCTTTTCCTTTTTTTCCTTTTCCAGTTTTTCCTTTCTTCGTGCCTGCAAACTGTTGTGGGAAAGGATACTGCATAGGTCGCGGCTGTAGCAGTGCCAAGATAGCTGATTGCTGAATCGGATTATCAGCCTTATTGAGAAGGTTCGGTAAATCAGCAGCTTGGACTACAATCGGCTGTTGTTGAGGCATAAAAGGATTTTGCATTGGAGGTTGTGGATATTGTCCACCAAAAGGCTGAGAGAAAGTACCGAACTGAGGCATAGTGCTCATTCCTGCTATTTGATAAGGATTTTGTCGCTTGGAAGAAGGTAGATGTATTGATCGTGATTTTCCTCCTTTTGTGCAAGGCTTTGAAGGAGTTGGAGTGCAACGTGGAGTCATTGGCAAAGGAAACTGTAGTTGTGGTGGATAAACAATGTTGTACATTGTAGGTAAGGGAGAACCAAGAAGATGTAATGGTTTTTTAGCCTTTTTTGCTTTTCCTTTGCCAAAAGAACTTGTCATCTGAGGTCTGGGAAACGGGAAAGGAAACTGAGGCATGTATGGTGAACGCTGCGGACCATATAGTGTAAATGAACCCATTGGACGTGGCATCTGATTGGCCGACAGTGCTGGATAATTCATTGGTCTATTAGGTGGATACATTAGCGCTGGTCGAGGTCCATAGCCTACTTGAGGAGAAAATGGAAACATGGGTCGCCGAGGGGCTGCTTTCTTCTTTGAAGCGTCTTTGAGTTTTGATTGTCTTTGCATTAGTTGCTTTTGTCGCCACATTTGGAGTCCTTGAAGATACGGATTGCTTTGCATAAAAGGACTCATTGGCACTGGAGGTATTGGAGGGCAAGGCAAGCCTGCACTTGGAACGCAAGGCTGTCCCATTGGTCTTTGCATCATTGGATTTGGCCTTTGCATCATAGGATTTGGCATTGGATACGGCCTTTGCATCAAAGGATTTGGCATTGGGTAAGGCCCAATTGGTCTTTGCATCATAAGATTTGGCATTGGATACGGCCTTTGCATCATAGGATTTGGCTTTGGAAAAGGTCTTTGCAGCATAGGATTTGGCATTGGATACGGCCTTTGCATCATAGGATTTGGCATTGGGTAAGGCCCCATTGGTCTTTGCATCATAGGATTTGGCATTGGATACGGCCTTTGCATCATAGGGTTTGGCTTTGGAAAAGGTCTTTGCATCATGGGATTTGGCATTGGATACGGCCTTTGCATCATAGGATTTGGCATTGGATACGGCCTTTGCATCATAGGATTTGGCAATGGGTAAGGCCCCATTGGTCTTTGCATACCTTGCCGTGGAGGGCATGGTACGCCGGCCCTAGGTACACATCCTTGACCAATGGGTCTCTTCTGCATAGGATTTTGAATAGGGAAGAACGGTCTCTGCATCTGCATTCCTTGTCCTGGGGGACAGGGCATCCCCAATCCAGGTCCACAACCCTGATTATTAGCCGTGTGTGCTTGATACATTGGTCTTTGCAACATTTTAGGGTTCATGGCCATGGGCATTCGCATCTGACCCTAGTTATAACATAATATTGAAAATTAGGAATTACATAAAAAAAGTTCAATGCATTTCTGTCAATATTTACAGAACATTCTTCTTCTTTCTGAACTTTTTTTTAGAGTTACAGTCAAAACGGCTCAAGCATACCTCCCAAGGCTCCATTATTGATTTCATTATTCGAATATTGAGTTGACTGTTCACTTTGAGTTTTCATAAAAAATCTGCAGACTCCAAACTTCACATTCATCTCTGAATAAATTCTAAGGCATGGCCTTTCTAGGGAGTTTTTCTACCTTGGCGTGGAAATTGTTGAACAATAAATTCAAAACTCCAGTAGATAATTCATTTTCAACTTAACTCAATATTCGAATGATAAATTCATCAATGGATTCTAGGGGTACGCTTGAGCCGTTTTGACTGTAAAAATGTAAAAGGTGTACTAACTGATTATTTTCGATTGACGGAAATCAAAACGTCGTTTTCATGTTGACATTTAAACTTCGGTTTCCGCATAATTTTAAAAATCGAAGTTATGACCTTTCAGGACATCAATAAGTTTATCAAGGATGATAAATAATTAAATAATTATTACCTGATTAAAAGGCATACCCTGCACTCCACTAGGCATGCAGCTATTCATCTGAGAAGGCACACATGGTCGTTGATTCATACCCATTCTTGGACTAAAACCATTCCTTCTTTGCATTAACGCCATCTGTCGCTGTTGAATCAAATTGGCCATCATGGGGCTGACTGCATTGGTGGCGATCTTTGATGAGCAGCACATTGGATTGCAGCTTGACATGCACTGGTATGCACAATATGGATTGCATGAGCCAGTATTTGCTGGACCTTCACCTGTAAAACATAGCCAATATCCAATATTTAGTATAACTTTTAAACTTTTAATATAGTCAAAATTGGTACTACGGTACTGACTCATAGCACGTACAGGGTACGACACGCTGTAACATTCAAATGGCTTTCCATTGTTTACGACTACGGTAAGATACAGTACGGCTACGAATTTGCAGTATCTTTTCTCACTATCGTTTCGTATTCGAAAACTGCTCTATTTGTAGACTTTTATACGCAACACTTACCTGGCGTTAAGATTCTTATTTTTGTTATGACTGCTTGCTCGTTCACAGGGGCAGGCAGTTTACCCTTGTTTTTCTTTAAAGCTTCTTGGAATGGGATCGTTGGGTCAGGCTTTGCTCCTTGAGCAAATTTAAGTATGATCGATACAGTAACTTTATAATCCCTAGGTTAAGACACAATAAAGACTAGTTAGGTACTATTTATTATTAGTTAGGTTAGGAGGAGTTTCTGTAGTTTTCATACTTTTGTGTTTCGGGGGGAAAGGTTGGCATGGGTTTGCGGAGTTTCACCAAGTTTACGAGGGGGAGGGTCTAGAAGATATTTATAATTTCAAGCCGTACAATAAGTTTTATTGAATTTAAAAACTTGCTCTGATGGGCATACATTTCAAACATAAATCTGTGTTTTCAAAATTGCCTAAAAGCAATATTGATTACATTGCGTTAAGTTGAAAATGTTTTGCGGAACTCACGAGGTAGGCCTTGTGGGTCTCCCTGATCTTCCATTGGTTGGTGCGGCTCGATTTGGTGATCCCGTTGTCGGAACTTTTGACGGACGTTGAGATGGTTTCTTCGTCGTTCCCGGTTTGTTTTTAGAAGACGAAGGCTTTTTACGGCTATAAAACATAAATAAAAGTATAATTAGTTTACATGTTGAAAAGCTTTTGCAGTTGTCCGCGCATGCGCATGTTATGTTTGACGTGTGGGAAATAAATCATAATCCAGTGACGCACCTGAACCGCTCAATCATGGCTGAGGCGAGGTTCGTTTCTCCTTTGTATATTTTAAGAATCTAAAAATAGAGCAATGGGTCAAAAAATGTCATCATCATCATTGTTATTTTTAAAAAAACGGTCTAAAAAAATTTATAGATCATATCCTGAAACAATGGGCTAATTAAAGTCAGGACACGACTAAGCTGAAACGTTGAAATTCACATGAGCCGAACTTAAAGATATTAAAGAAGACCGCCTTATTATCCCCATCGTTTTCTGTTCATGTGAAGATCGACGTTTGGGCCGAGCCTAACTGACAATAGAATTGTAATTTAGTGTATTAAATTTTGAGGAAGACCGGAGAACATTTATTAATTAGTGACTTACCGCATCTTCAAATTTGGTTTTCAGTTGCAGAAATGCGAGTGTTCCTGGCATAATAAGATCATCGACCCAAACCAAGGATACAACATCTATGGTTACTCTATAAGTCACAATACCTAAAGAACAAGACCAGCAAAGGTTAGTAGTGTGTTTCTTGTATGCATGCTATGCATACATCCATTATTACACATTCCATAGCGTCTCATGTATATTTATCATCTCACTCGTCCATGCACTCTCTCTCATATTCTATCAACCCATCCACCCATATCAACCACAAATCCACCCATCTATCGGCTATACACCCACCATCCCATCCATCCATCCCTTTGTCCTACCTTTCTCTCCGGTCTTGATAATTCATTCACGCGCTATTCCAGCAATTTCACAAGCATTACTAATTTTCGAGATGTTGGGATTTTTAGTATTAACCATTAAGGGTTTCTATATTCAGTCCTTTAGACTTACCTTCCAATGACTTCCTAGCCACAAATTGATGTTTTTCAGTACACCGTCGGTCTGACATGGTTCCATAACGATAGAAAGTTCGTCGTGTACTAACAGCAACACAACGTTCCTTATCACTATCAGGCTCGTTAGCTTTCCAGTCGACATACTCAATACCCGATCCGTCTGTATTCATGTAGTTGCCTTCCTTTATTCTAAAAACATAATCAGCCGTAAATTTTATTTTTCATTAAAGCTGTCATCCTCGGAAAAATAAATGTCAGTGCTGTGTCGTGTATGAAAACATTCGACATTCCGTGCCGTGTCCGCACCGCGTGACTATTGACACTCATACGAAATTTGCTCTATCATTGATCACCCGTTCTCGCTGTTTCAGTAAAGCAAAGAAGTGAGTCTCCAATTATTGTGTTTACCTGTTGTTCAATCCAATCCAAATGGTTTCATCTCGATTCTTTATGGGCAGACTCCCAATAAAGTCCACCTCTAGTGGATCGTGCAGCGACAACAGAGTAGCGTTATCTGATGTACTCCTCCTGACTGCTTCATCCCACGTGACTTTGTCTGTGTGGTATTTATAGCACTTTCCTTGGTATTCCACAAACCCTTTGTCACATGTTGCTATGAAATACAGTTTGATGCCAAATTAGTGAAAGTCGAGAATACAAATTAAATTAAATTGGTTAATAGTGGAGGAACAAAAGGGCTGATTTTGGTTCTCCAAATTTATTACAACATTGCGGCAATATCTAAAATTTGTAATTTGTGAAAAATGGCTTTAAGCTGGAACTCACGGTGGATAAAATCGGGCTCAACCGAGAAAAATCTTTAGTACACGTAAAGTTTGAATTAAAAAAAACATATTCCTACCTCCATAAACCATGAGATACACATCTGAAAATCAAATTAAAACAAAGTTATAACAATTCTTTGAACGTCTGAAGAGGAGTTGTCGTATGGCAAAATTCACAGTATTTCAAAATAGGTTGTCAATCGAAAATATGAAATCTGAATTCTGAGACCAAAATGAATTGTGAGTTGAAAATTTAAATATGAAGGAAAGTGGTAATTGCTTTGACATTTTTATTAGTACTGTAGTTCAAGACAAGTTAATATCTAGATATGCCACCACCTTTAGATTCCTCTCAGATTTTAGATCTCCGACCAACAACATTTTTTGAAATAGTTGTAATTATTTCAGTCTTCATACCAGTGTATCCAGGGACATTGTCCTCCATTTCGCCAACTTTATTTCCTGGCTCATCATAATACACCACTACATAATACCGACCCCGCCCACCACGGACCACACCCACTCCAACACGAAGACTTGACTTCCATATCATCTGCACAAAGTTCATACTCTTGGTACTGACAGTATTATCTTGCCAGTCGTAGTCCTTGACCGTGTCGTACCATTCGTACACGCTTTCTTTTGCTATGGTTTCCTGTTTTCCATATCGTAGACTTATGGTTCTGCCGTAGGGAGAGTTTGGATCAGTTTTCCCTGTCCCTAGGCTACTAATGTAAAGGGCCCATTTCTGTGCTTTGGGGGTAATGTCGTCTGATAGAATGACAGGGCCGACGCCGTGGATACGACGAAAGACGTTGATATATTCCACCACTTCCATCCTAAACGAATCTGTATTTTGTATCGGTGATCCTGGGTACCCTGGTTTCCTTGTTGGACGAGTTGATCCTAAAAGTTCAAATTAGAGTTTATAAGTCATTTGATAACAAACAAGTTATTGCCCTAGAGAATAAAAAATGATCAAGGTTGGGAGAGATACCTTCCTTACGCAAGGCGTATTGTTATTTGCGGTGTTTCCAAAGAGCAAGCGCGAAATCGTACAAGTTATCGTCGCGACAAAATAGGAACGTCTTGAGTGACGTCCACCAAAAGTTGAACTTGTGCCTTCCCTTCCCATCCCTTCCATCCCATCCCATTCCATTTTCATCCCATCCCATTCCATTTTCATCCCACATTCTCTCACAACCTACTTCATATATCTTCTCATTTCATTTTATCCCTCATCGTCATTTCCATGTCCTAGCATTTATATACATCTATAAGGTTTTCCTATTTTTTATTATTATTTTCTCACATTTCAATGTCTTTATATACATTAGGAATGTGGTACCTGGTGGAACAGTACCTTGTCCTGATGGACCAGATGGTCCCCTGGTCGGTCGTCCTCCAGGTTGTCTGGTCGGTCGTCCTCCTGGTCGTCTGGTCGGTCTCATGGTTGGTCGGCCTACTCTATCTAAAGGTTAGAAATTGTCTTCATTTAGCAATATTTCTAAATGTCATTTAATGTTGTATTTCAATCAAATTGAATTAACCAAAGAAAAAACCTTTCCCATTACGTACAAAATAGGAAATAAGAATCATCTTGTGTTCAAAACGATAAACATAAACGGCTCCGTAACCGTGCCGTATTGCTTACTTTGACAGAATCGTCCATAGTAGCCTCCCCTACACCGACATCTGAACCCTCCAGGTCTGTTAGGGGATTTTATACAGCTTCCTCCGTTATAACAAGGTCTGTTTTGACACGGGTCAATTGCACCTAAATAAAAAACAAGTATTACACTTAGGGAGCGTTAGTTGTCAATAAGTGAATAACAAGGAAACTAAAACACCGTGTAAAACGTATGTAACAAGTTTCCTTCTTATTCACTTGTTGTATTCAACACACTATTCTAAACAACACTCATGATTCCAGTGATTCTGAGCCAAGATCTAGGAGTTATAAACTCACACTCGAAAACGGCCTTTCATCAAAACTATATAAACAAACCAAACAACACTCTGATTCTTGTGATGAAGATAAGTTTAGTTTTGCCTCCCTTGATGCTAAAATTGACCTAGCGAAGAAATGATACTCTAGGGAATGACGAGGTTTGAAATGGGAAAACATAATGCCCAAGCTAGAGGTCTATTTCTTCCTTATAACCTGCTTTGAACGTAGATCTTATCATAATATTGTTTCGTCGACCTGTTTGGGTCTTGTTTCAAACTTTCTGGTCTTTAACCAATGATCGAAGGAGATGTAGAACCATAATATTACTCTATTAGCAACTTAACGATACTTGAAAGACTTGCTTTAGTTTTAATTGCTTACCTTGTGGTGCGTTACATTTTTTTCGTATCGCTGTGATCTGATTACTATTCAAGGCAGCATTGTAGATCTGTAAACACGTGACTCTTCCTTGGAAGTGCCTTCTCATGTAAGACACAGAACCGAGGCGAATAGGGTACTGGGTTGCTAGGAGGACTTTTCCGATTAATTTCCTCCTGACCTGGTAACGAATGAGCAATGTTTGTAGTTAAAAGCGAGACAAATGTTACGAGAGATTCAACAAGACGCCCTTTCTTCCTCTTCCCTTTTTTATTTCATGCATTCACTCATTCATTCATTCATTCATTCATTCATTCATTCATTCATTCATTCATTCATTCATTCATTCATTCATTCATTCATTCATTCATTCATTCATTCATTCATTCATTCATTCATTCATTCATTCATTTGTTCGTTCGTTCGTTCATTCATTCCTTCATTGATTGCTTCATTGATTGCTTCATTGATTGCTTCATTGATTGTTTCATTGATTCCTTCATTCCTTCATTCCTTCATTCCTTCATTCCTTCATTCCTTCATTCCTTCATTCCTTCATTCCTTCATTCCTTCATTCCTTCATTCCTTCATTCCTTCATTCCTTCATTCATGTATACTAACCTGTCTACCGTCAATCCACAATCTACCATATCCAGTCCTATGATCATAGGTCATACCAACATAATGCCACTTCTTAACAGACAGACCTCTATAAAACAATCTACGCCTGAAGTAACCCATCCGACCGATAAAATTCGCCGAGATAGTCCTTCTGCCATAGTAAAACAAGCCAACGCCCACACCATTACGTCTGTAATTCACAATGGGCCCTAGACTTTGCGATAAATGGACCCAGAGAAAGATTGAGGTGGACGTTTTTGTGTCGAGCTTCCCGCGGGCGCGGTTCGGGATCTCAATAAAGCTGGACCGTTGTCCTCGTAGGAAGAGGGCCCCACCATGTTGACCCTGAGGACCCCATGACCGGGACACCCGGCTAAATCTTGCTGTTGGTCCTTTGTTTTCACTGATTTCTCGTCCGCGATATCTGGCGTTTAGTGGGTAAAAACCATATGCTGGTGGGATAGCTTTGGAAAAGAGGAATATAAAAGTTAGACAACTAAGTTTGATAACCTCAGGAGTCTCTAGTTCGATTCCTAGACTCGGCATCACATGACATGTAAATCTCCAATGGTTTTCATCGTAAACATGACTCGTCTATGAATTTTCTGCCGAACTTCCGAGCATGCGCAGTGCGGTTTTTACCCGTGTCTACTTTGGTACTTACCACTAGAGCATAGTTTCGAAGTGATGCTGTAAATGTGTCTTCGTAGTGTGTCAAAAGATCTTGCAGTAAGTAAATGTGAAGGTTTTTCCACCAATAACCTCAACTGCCGCCTCCTTACATACCTATGGCAAAAAGAACCTTACTAAGAATATACGTACTGAAAAGGCAATTAATCCATCCATCTAATCTTATCCTTCCATCTCTCTCACCCATTCCATACCTTCCTTTCCTATCCATCCATCTTATTCATCTTATCCTATTTCATCCACTTCGTCCATCTCATTTGTCCCATCCAAAACATTCATCCATAAAACTATTCAGCCATCATAGCTACCCTATTAACCAAACAACCCATCCATCCATCTATCCGTCTACTAGTTATTCACCCTATCCACCCATTCGTAAACCATCCATTCTTGCATCCGTCCATTCATCCATTCATCCATTCATCCATTCATCCATTCATCCATTCATCCATTCATCCATTCATCCATTCATCCATTCATCCATTCATCCATTCATCCATTCATCCATTCATCCATTCATCCATTCATCCATTCATCCATTCATCCATTCATCCATTCATCCATTCATCCATTCATCCATTCATCCATTCATCCATTCATCCATTCATCCATTCATCCATTCATCCATTCATCCATTCATCCATTCATCCATTCATCCATTCATCCATTCATCCATTCATCCATTCATCCATTCATCCAATATAGTCAAATTATCAAATCAGGTATTTGATTTAAACTTACCTGCCAATACCAATAGCAAACACTTTAACTCCCTGTTTTCTGAGAGGTAAAACGTTTTCGTCAAGTCTGGGTGCCTCTCCCCGCACCATCGACTGCTGTCCATCCGTGAGCAGGATTAGAATCTTGGGTACTCCATTCCGACCACCACGTGACTTTTTAAATATAACGTGAGCTTTCTTGAGAGCAAGGTCAATGCGAGTGTCACCTCGTGCAAATGGAATACGCCCCACAGCTCGAGCAAACTGCACCCATCTGTGGTGCTTTTTGAGCGTGATAGCAATGGAGGCCCGAGTGCTGTATACGATAACACCGACATGGGTTCCACGGTTTGAGATGATGAACTTTCTACTCAGGTGTTGAATGAAGCGTTTTTCTTTAAGGAAGTCACGTGTCGTCATACTTCCTGATGCGTCCATTGCAAACACGATGTCTATTGGTCTCTTGCACTGTTGACCTGAAAAGTTTAGATGTTACGATATATGTAACATATGTTAGAAAACTCTTACTGGACGATCAAAGGAGACTGGTATCGAGTTGGTTTCGTATTTTGAGCCGGTGATATTCTGACTCAGCGGTTGCGGGGGAAAAAGCGGGGAGAAGCTGTTATGAGTTGAGATCACAGTCTAATACCCGTTTGTTCTTGAAGTCAGGCATATTCCAGGCTAATGGGGAAGATACAATGTAAAACTGACAAAACCATTGGTGACTTCTGCCTTTCAAGAATAGCGTTAAGTTAAGGAACTAAATTGTTGGAAAAATTGGGGAGTTTTGGTGCCGTTTATGATGCTTCAAAATGTTAATAAATCAATGCACGAGTTTTCAAAGGAAATTCTGTTAGAAAGGACTAAAATGTGTTGTGCGATGTAGGTGTGGGAACCCTGTGTTTTATTATGGCACGCATAAGAGTTGGCCTTTTAACGTCAGTTATGCTTCTTAAAAGAGTTTCATCCATTAATTTATTCCATTGAGTGATATTTAGTGACATTTTACCTTCAGTTTCATACATGATGCTTGCCATGAGCACGCCAGCCAACAACAGCAACTTCATGTCTAAGGTCTTAAATTGATTCAGAAACACAACGATGAAGATTAGTTAAGGATATTTAACAGTTAAGGAGCTATCAATCACTATCTAGGGGGAGGAGCCACTAATTTCCATGCATTCAAAACAAAGGGACCATGCTTTATCAGGAATCTCTGGCAGTCTTGTTTTGTTCTTTATTTTCAAAATTCTTTCTTCCTATCCTCTTCCTTCCCCTTTTCTCTCCTCCGATCCCAAAATACACGCACTCCGCCAAGCAGTAAACGATAATCAAATACATATACACTTTTACATATACATTTTTATTTTGATTACAAAGCCCCCTAGATTGATGAGAATAACTGTTTTAGCATAATCTCAAAAATGTAAGTCTAAACCTCCAAAACAGTGAAATAGTTAGAATAACGAATTCCTGTTTGTTATTATTTTTATATTTATATATGACAACGTTTTTGCAATTAGGTGTATAAATCTCATATTATTAAATCTACTATATTATTTTATTTGCTATTTTCTCAATTGTTACTTCTTTTATTCTCGGATTGAATACACCACGATTCTTTAGGGCTTTTTTTGGCAGTGCAAGAAGATAGGAGGGTAGATGGATATATTTAATTGTAACTCGCTTTGTCTTAAATTATCTGAAATTCCTTCATTCTAAAAAAGATCACGTCCAAAGTATCTCCTGTTAATTTCTCTATTCTCCCTCTTTTTTGTTGGCTCCATTTTTGAAGATTCAGTCTATTTAAATGTATAAATGGAAATTGCTTCAAAGATATTCATTATTGATCCAGAGCATCCTTAAAAGTCTTTTGTTGACTACAGGCCGCTCAGGAATAGTATCGAAATTATATGTAGCATTTTTCGAAAGGTTTTCATTTTATCCTCTTTGAATATTAGATGAATATTTCCTATTTGTGTTCAACACAGCTTTACTAGCTTTGAATCCAAACTTAGTACAATACATACAAAATGTTAGCTAAGTTAAAAAGATAAAGTCGTGTCCAAGACTCGAAACAGAAAGTTTAAAACTGTTTTTTCGTGCGGAAACGAAGTTCGTCAAGAAAGTAAAACTATGAATAAAGGAAGCACTGAAGAAGAATTTAGTGATATCGAAAGGAAACGTTCAACCTTATTTTATCCAATATATTAATGTAAAAAAGGTTACCTAATTTCCTTAGAATGTTAAGGATTTCAAAGTGATTATGTCATTCAAAACATCTAATAATGGTCCATACAATGAAAAAATATATTATATTCTAAAATATTTGAAATCGGATGACAATAGAAAGTGCTCGATATTCTTACCTTGAAACTCATTCTGCCACACTCCATCCACACGGATCAGCGCGACAAAACCGTGAATGTAAATTAATTTTTCGAACAAAGACTTTCAAACTTGTTTATAGTAAAGCAACCTTCATGATCATTGGACCTGTTCATCCACAAGCTTGTTTGTGATCTTTTTCCAAAACAACTACAAGGGGACCCTTTCTTGTAACATGGTTCACACAAAAGTAGGGTGAATGTTTTCGTGGAAAGTGACATTTAATTTTTTACGGGTGCTTGTATGAAGATAATCATTTTTGTTTTTACACGGTTTATGACATTTTTGATGATCCTTGCTCGATATACTGACAACTTAGTACAAACTAGTTCAAACTTATTAGCAAGATAGATTTCTAAGATAGGAGTTTAACTCGTTCTCGTTCTAACTGGTTCTTTTTTTGAAGGTATTAAAAATAATGTAAATGAAAGCCGACAACAGATCTTGTTCCATCTTTATCAAAAAAGAAAACTTTCACATAAAACTTACAAATTTTACTCCATTTTGTACGAAATATATTAATATTTTTTGGCCAATACTTCAACCCTGCACCAAAAAATTCTGCTTAAAAAGCGACTGTTAAATATTTCGTCCGACAAAATTCCCGGCTCGCTTTTTTGTTTCGTATATTTATTTTTTTATGATAATCGATAACAACAAATGAAAGTAAAAAAAAAGGTTCCGACCAATCAGATGACAAGGGAGAACGTGCCACTCTTTCTCGAGCAATCGGTTTACGAGGAAAAACTTCGACTACTTCGAATCGGCCAATCAGTGGAGAGGAAGGTGTTTTGTCTTAACTCATTCAATGAGAGCAAACACACAGCGTTTTAAAAACATAGTTGATCTTCCAATTAATAGACAAGGAAATTATTGGACAACTGCAAAATAAGCAGTCAGCGGATTAGAAAGGTTTTCACGACCACTCATGAGACGAGAAAAATGTTCGTAAAATTTTACCAATACATCAACAAATGGGAAGAAGGGGAGGCTCTTCAATCATAGTTGCCGTCACGACCAGGCCCTTCCGCACCGTGCGCACGCTTCTCAAAGTCGAGCAAAATTTGTACTTGTTTTGAAAAAAATATTCGAAACATTCATTCCAAAAAAATATATCTCATATCATAAATAAGTAATGCCTTCACATATTATCTCGGATTTTATTGATAAACAAGCTAGCATAGATTTACACATAACTACTGGGAAATGCACTATGGCCGATATTTTCACTAGTATTTGTTGACATATGTGTAGTTAGTGATTGAGAATACTCATTAATATTATCTGGTGGACTGCAATATTTTCACTAGAATTTATTGACATCTGTATTATTCTGTGTAGTCAGTGATTGAGGATATTCATTAATATTATCTGGTGGCCTGTCATGGTCCACCTTCAACGTTGAAACTAGTTCCAGTATCCTTCAATTCTTGGTGTCGTCTGGGTTAATGTACTAATCAGCTGCTGTTGTCTGTGGTGTATCCAAGGATTGTTCATACTTGGCTGGGGGACTGTCAGGGTGATATGTGGCATGCTCTTCAACATTGAAATGTGTGGTTTTGTTTTCTGGGTGCATTCTTGGGTAACTATCAGTATTAGCTGTCGTCTGTTGAGTATTATCCAAGGACTGTTCATACTTGGCTGGGGGACTGTCAGGGTGATATGTGGCATGCTCTTCAACATTGAAATGTGTGGTTTGGTTTTCTGGGTGCATTCTTGGGTAACTATCAGTATTAGCTGTCGTCTGTTGGGTATTATCCAAGGATTGTTCATACCTGGCTGGGGGACTGTCAGGGTGATTCGTGGTATGCTTTTCAAACTTGAAATCAGGTGACCCGGTAGTTTGGTTATCTGGGTGCATTCTTGGGTAACTATCAGTATTAGCTGTCGTCTGTTGGGTATTATCCAAGGATTGTTCATACCTGGCTGGGGGACTGTCAGGGTGATTCGTGGTATGCTTTTCAAACTTGAAATCAGGTGACCCGGTAGTTTGGTTATCTGGGTGCATTCTTGGGTAACTATCAGTATTAGCTGTCGTCTGTTGGGTATTATCCAAGGATTGTTCATACCTGGCTGGGGGACTGTCAGGGTGATTCGTGGTATGCTTTTCAAACTTGAAATCAGGTGACCCGGTAGTTTGGTTATCTGGGTGCATTCTTGGGTAACTATCAGTATTAGCTGTCGTCTGTTGGGTATTATCCAAGGATTGTTCATACCTGGCTGGGGGACTGTCAGGGTGATTCGTGGTATGCTTTTCAAACTTGAAATCAGGTGACCCGGTAGTTTGGTTATCTGGGTGCATTCTTGGGTAACTGTCAGTATTAGATGTCGTCTGTTGGGTATTATCCAAGGACTGTTCATACCTGGCTGGGGGACTGTCAGGGTGATTCGTGGTATGCTCTTCAAACTTGAAATCAGGCGACCCGGTAGTTTCGTCATCTGGGTGTATTCTTGGGTACCCCTCAGTATTAGCTGTCATCTGTAGGGTATTATCCAAGGACTGTTCATACCTGGCTGGTGGACTGTCAGGGTGATATGTGGCATGCCCTTCAAACTTTAAATCAGGCGACCCGGTGGTTTTGCTCTCTGATGGCATTTTTGGGTAACTGTCAACTTTTGTCATGTCTTGGGTATGTGCTAAGGAATTCTCGTAAACAGTTGGGGGGCTATCTGGGTGCCTATCCCCAACATTTTTATGCTTGTAATCGTTTTCAAATAACCCGGTGTCTATGTTGGTATGTGGATGCAAGTGCATATTTTGATAACTATCAGCACTTTCAAGTTCGGTACTCTTGTCATCTGGGTGGACGTGCATATGGGGGTAGTTTTCTTTGATTTCTGGCTCTTCTAGGTCTAAAATGTCTCCTTCTATATCAATATCATCATCATCAGTAATATCTGACAATTCATTGTCATCAAAATTAGGCAAAGCGTTGCCTTCTTGTGATCTGTGCTTTTCGCCTTGAAAATCCTTCTGATGGTTTTTGTTCTCAAAATTCTTTTCACCTCTTTTGATCTTTGCCTCTAGATGTTCAATGTTTCGTTTTAGATTCTTGACAGCCAACTTGGCCTTTTTACCGAAAAGTGGCACATCATTTCCTTGGAATTCTGCATCCTCAAAACCAGGAAGATCCGAGTTTTTCCCCAGTTTCACAATCGCTTGGAACTTCTTAAGATTTTCTCTCATGTCAGCCAACATTTCGTGTAAGTCTCTTTCATTGTTGCCATGTTTGCAGCAAGCTTCATCACAGTATGTATAGCAGTAAGGAGAAGAATAAAGATGGCAAGTATTGCACTGACTATACGGTTGATATGAGGTGTATCCGGTGTGCTGGGCATTGTACTGGACAGGAGCTTGAGTAACCGGTGCCGGTGCCTTCGTTGCAGGTGCAGGGGTTTTTGCTGTCCCGGTATTTACAGCAGCTGTTGCGACGGTTGCCGCTTGTGTGGGTGGGTTCGTTGGTTTTGCCTTAGAGGAAGGGCTCTTTCTTTGCTTAGCCTTCGAGCAGCAGGACTTTGGGCAGTATGTCGGACAGCTATAGGTATAATGAGTGCATGCCGTAGGGCACGGGGTATGTTGATAGCTGTTATGATATCCAGCGCTATGGTAGCCAGTATGGTATCCGGTGTTATGGTATCCGGTGTTATGGTATCCGGTGTTTTGGTATCCGGTGTGGTAACCGGTATTGTGGTACCCGGTGTTGGGGTATCCCGTATAGGACCAGGTAGGACAAGAATTATGACCATGGTTGCGGCAGGGGAAGAAACATTGAATGTTTGTTACTGTTGAAAAAGAAAACTTAGTTAAACAGTTTGCAACATCATCTGAATGAAATTTCGGAAATATTTTGTTTAATATCATGACTTACATGACGCCTTGTGGATAACTATAAAAAGAAAAGATACATAGATAATGTTAGAGAGGATGTTATATAATCATTATCATCATCTCATCATCGCCCCATCTTCATCATCGTTTTCATTATCATCAATCATCGTCTTCATCAGACTTTGTCATCATAAACTATTTCAGTCTTTACTATTATCATCATCTTTCCCGCTTATCATCATTTGATCATAGTCGTCTTCAGCATTATCATTCTCTTTTATTATCGCTATCATTATTGTCATTTATGCCATCCTCTTCTTCGCCGTCGTCATATATCATCATCATCGTCATCATCATCAATATTTACCACTTCAGCACTCATCATTATCGTTATATTGTATTATCGCTATCATCTTCAACATCATTTTACCATCCTTATCTTCGTCGTCGTCATTCATCATAATCATCATCATCATCACCAATATTTACCTTACTATAGTTGGTCAACATTAATGTCAACCCTCTTATTACTACTCATGCTCACCAACTCTTACCTGGACTGTCCACTGTAACGTAAAGAACTCGTTCTGAAGGTCTCAAGAACTTTTGAAGCTTGACCGTTGGATCAGCAAGTTGAGATCGAAACTGTAACGACAGAGTTACAGCTGTACCTCGACGCCTAAAAGAGTAGTATAGATATCTTAGAAATTTTCTAAGTAACTAAGTATTTCAGTCTGAGCAACCAAGGTACGATATAATCTGGAGTGGATATTTTACACCAGCTAGATTATAATGAATGTCGATTACAACTGAATATTTGAGGTGTACACGTGACTAAATGTGAAACAGTCGCGGTACAGATGTGTTGTAATGTGACCGTGAGGGTGCTGAGTAAGAGTATTCTGATTGGTTGACTAATTATATCGTGGCCTGTGATTTGTTCAGAGGATTCCACCAACGTCGTACTCTAATTCACTCTTACCTTCCGTTCATGCTGTAAGGTCTGAAATGAAGACAGTTAAATAGAAAATCAGATTATATTATTTAGTTGTATGTCGTTCGCATAATTTTAGATTATAGGGTTCCATGTACGTGAACATAGGTTAACTACCAGTCGCGTAGCGAGGGCGAGGGGAGCCGTCCCCTAAAAGTTTTATCTCGACACAGAAATTCCATTAATTCATGCGGGATTGCTGGTGATGGACTCTTTTTAGAATTTGATTTGTATTTTGATTATTTCCCAGTATGGTAGGTTGTTCTTCTAGGCTTACCTGACAGCTTTTATTTTCATTCCTCGTAATCCTCCTCCAATACGCCCTGAACTCCTTTGAAATATTTCGTTAAACTGAAAACATATTAAGTTTGTTAATCAGCACTGCTTAGATTCGGATGAAACAATAGGTTTCCAATTTTCAGGAGATTGAAATTCTTTTGTTTTGTCCTCCAAATTGAGCTGCTTTGACGTCACATGAAAGGGGTCTAGCATTTCATGATCACTATCTTTTGTAAATGAATTAGACAGGGCAAAGAATCTGACGTACCGTGACCTTGGTTCCCAGTTTCAGGTCTTTGAATGCCTTGGATTTCTTGTTTCGAAAGTTGGGGTTCCATCGAAACTTCTTGAACAGGATTTCCACTCGATAAGTTAGTTTGCCTGAGAACGATAAAAATTAACGCTAATTGTTATTTCAGTTTTTCTCCTAGAGTCCTCATTCCTTCTTCATCGACATAGATTACCATCACTATCAGGGGCGTAGCTTCCTTTATTCAAGTACGCAGCTGCTTAGATGAGAAAATTACAAATGTTTCAGATTTGCTTATGTATGAAAAGCAAGAACGTTACTTTTGGCATGGAAGTTTTTGAGGGCATGGGGAACCGTGCGTACTCGCAAAAATGTCCTAGCTACGCCCCTGACTATATCACCATTACCATAACTATGACTATCACTACCACTATTATCATCATCACCACATAATAGTCAATTGCCAATACCACCATCATCATTGCCATCTATCATTATCACATCTGCCATCATCATCATGATCATCACCACCAGCATTAGCAGCAGCAACAGCACCTTTATCATCATCACCATCATCATGGTATCATCAGCCACATCATCATCATTATCATCATCAGCAGCAGCACCTGTAACTTCATCACATTATTATTTTCATCATTTTTATAATCATCATCATCAGCCTTGTCCTTATCAGTATTATTACCTTCAATAGGCATTCTACACATGAAAGGATGGCGCTCACTACACACTTTATCAGACCAGCAGCTCGGTGGTTTATTGGTTGTCCAGGCAACGCAGTTTTGAGAACTTCCTCCGTTAGTCGTCACAGGAGCACAGACTCCAGGAGCAAAGTCCAAACCATCAAGCCATGCAAAATGACCCTCATGCAGCCGATCCTGAAGGCCTGGAAACAAAACCATTTCAACCATTTCCTGCCTGCACTTGAGCGTTAGAGTACGTTTTCGAACTTATAGACATTTGCGAAAAGTAATATAAAAGACGTTTCATGTCATTCCCTTAATTAGAAATTTACAGATGTTTGTATGACCGGGGCATATACGCCCCATATACGCCCAGTCATACAAACGTCTGTAAATTTATCAATTTTCAACTTAAGTTCAGTTTAGTTTCGGCCCATAAACACCTGACATAATGAATCTTTGAAGGGATACTAAAGGAAAGATGCTCGTTCTGGTGCTGGTATAGGTTTTTTTAATCAGTTTGACCTTTAATTTAAATTTGCAGCCGCCATTTTGGCAAAGAGTCCATTACAGCAATATTAATAGTGTGCACGCACTTACCGATCCACATCCATCCTTTTCCTTTCCCTCTCTCCTGAAGATTCCTGAGAAATTTTTCTTCTTCTCTGTTTCTGACAGAAGTAAGAGTCGCATTCTCATTGGCGCATCGGATGACAGCTTGTTCCCACGTGACTTTCTCTGGGTGGAACTTAAAACATGACGATCCAAATCGACTATATCCTTTAGCGCAAACAGCTGGTTAAAAGGTATGGGATATTTTAGTATTATAATAAATACACTGAGTAAATGTTAATTCCTCTAAATACCCATAACGATGAAAGGTTTTTGAAAGATCAAGAAGATATTTTAGACTACCATGTGATTGCAGCCATGTAGGCTTTGATAGAAACGAGTGGAGGATGGGCACTTGAAGCGCCCCTATGCGAAGAGGAAGGTCGCAGTTTTATGGAGAATATACTAATGTAGAGAGGAAACACTGGGGAATCAAGTGGAGTAAAAGTTTTTGTCAGAAACTTTTACCACGTAGTTTCCCCGAATGACATTCGTTCCTGTCAAAGGCAATTGAATCTTTCGTAAAAGAAGAACTTCAAAATTATCTGGTTCACCTTTTGGACTTGCTTGGGTGACAACTGCAAAAAAAATAATATCACAATTATCAGGTGTCTCAATCTAGCAAAGATTTTTGGTGTTAAAAAGGTCTCAAGATGGCGCAGGAAACTGTGAAGGGACTTATAAGTATATTAGTCATTCTGATGTACTGACTAAAAATGCACTCTTACGTAAACGTCCTTGATTCATCCCACCCAACCTTGGCAAGGACCTGCGGACGAGGGGGGGGGGGGGGCTGTGTGGCTTTAGCCCCCCTAATAATAATTGGAGCATGCTCCCAAACCCCCTAGGTCTTCTAGTATTTAGTGGTCGTTAGCCCCCCCCCCCCCCCCTTCAAATCAAAATTACGCTCCGCGGTCCCTGGCCTCGCTTAATAAAGTTATTACTGCTGCTCATACTTTTCACTGGTTTGACGTTCTGTTTCACGCCGTCAGATTTTCTTGGAGAAAAATAAGCCACCACGAACACTTTTCCATTTTTCCCCTGCGATACTCCGATCCCAGCCCGCGTTGTTGTGTTCCATATCATGTTGATAAAAGGTCTTGCTTTCCCATCTCTCTGAGGCCTGCACCAACTGTGGTCCTTCATGGTGATGTACCAACTAACTACACATGTCTTGGGTAACTGGCTTATTTTTCCTTTGAAGACACAGTGGTTGGTACCGAATCTGAAATAACAAAACACATTTCTGAGTCTCTGGTACATTAATCATCATCATCATCATCACCACCATCATCATCACCATCATCATCAACTTCTTCATCATCATCATTAACATCATCATCAACTTTATCATCATCATAGGCATCACGATCATCATTTTCACTACAATCATCACCATCAATATCATCATGATTAACAACATCATCAACATCACCATCATCATTATCTACACCATCATCATCCTTACCACCGACACCACCACCATCATCAACAACAACAACATCAACATCACGATCGTTTTTCTTCATCCTAAACTTTATTTTCTCCCCGTTACAAGGCCATCCAAGAACCCTTGCGAATGACTATACGTTCAGGGATTATAACTGAGATTTCACGGTATTATATTAGTTATACTATCATACTTACTGTGAATTCGATACAACTGAAGAATCACCACCATTCTTTGAAAATCTTTCAGCAGATTTCTGAGCTATGGCGCTGATGGTTGGGGAACTGATGAGGGGTCCCGCAGAATGAAGATGACGAAGATCATTAATGTAAGTTAAGATATCTTTTTGTATAGTGGCTGAAAGACATGATACATTCATTCAATTAAGAAATAAAACATTTTCTCCGATGCCTTCATAGCCTGGTGAAAACCGAGGCTACGCGTTTGGGAGAATTCGAGAGCAGATCAGTGAAAACCCGAGACGAAGTTGAGGTTTTTCACCTGCTCGAGTTTTCACCAGGCTATGAAGGCATCGGAGAAAATGTTTTATTTCTTTTAAAAAATACTTAAAAAATGCTTGTTACGTCATTTCCGTGCCTGCCTTCATAGCGTGATGAAAACACAGCTCTCGACCAATAAGAGCGCGCGTACTATCTTAAGTATTTTTTAATACCGGTTAAGTTATATATAGAAGCTATAGTTGATCACGATATGGAAGCCATGTTGGATGACAGGTTCAATAATTGAAGTCATAATGGACAATATGATTTTAATTGATCCCTGAAACAACACTTAGGGATGTAGCTCAATTTGGAGGACAAAACAATAGGTTCCAATTCTCAGGAAATTGAGTTTATTTATTTATTTATCTATTTATTTGTTTATCTAGTTATTTATTTATTTGTTTATTTATTCAATTATTATATTACTTATTTATTAAACTATTATATGTTTTTGCAATGACATTTCGATTCAAACGTGCAAATACCTTCAAGGTGAACCCAACTCGATGCGAAGAGTAATATATAGATATACGTAGACATCTTTGAATGAACAGCAACCTAAGGAATATTTTAGGGAAAATCTACTTTAGATCGTCATGGTGTAAAAGCATGAAAAGAAAAACACAACAATACTGAGGCACTGTAAAGAAAAAAATGTGAATAGAAATAGGAATGGGAAACGAAAAATAGAAAAATATGATTGTGATAGGAATAGGAATAGAAAAGAAAGTGAAAATAGAAATGACAGAAATGAAATTTGAATAGAAAAGTGAAAGAAACAAAAAGAACGAAAAAGTAACTGCGATGTCAATAAGCAGTTTTTGAAGATTGTCAAGGTCAATATTTCAAGCAGGTCTTCCCCAAAACAAATTGGGATTTACTCAACTCTTTACCAAATAAGTGCTTCTCCTTTTTCGAATCCCAGCAAAAATATATGTATATTTCTTAACTCTATTTTAGTTATCTTCTTTTTTTACTTTTCCTCTGTTTGATTGATTTCTTGATTTTCACAAATCCAATGAAAACTTCGAATGTTCCAGAGAAAATATGAATTCAAAATAGCATGAAGTAAGAGTAGTTTTTCTGATACGAGTGAATAACAATTCGATAGATTAGCTTATAAATACAAGCGTACTGCAATAATTCTTAACCCTATTTACACATTCATAAGTTGTCTTCTTATAGAAAAACTTAATAATTCTTTATGATAAGAAAAATAAGGTTGATCATTGCTTTATCGCTAAACTGAGCAGCACTTTCATAAGATTTTTGTCAAAATCCTTCCAATCTTGTCTATAAACTTACCTCTAATTTTGTAGTTAAGTTTAACACGATGATTTCAGAATTGTTTCATGATTTTTCTCTCTACAATTTTTAATTTTGAAGCCAAAATCCTCGTCGACAAGAAGAGTTTGACGATAAAAGTTAATCAATCACAAATAGAATGCTATTAATTATTAATGACTCGTATTTCAATTGTTTGATGATTGTTTTTGTGGTGATTCCATTAGAAAATATAGAAAATCATAACAAGCTCTTTGTTGAGGGACTGGTTACTCAGTGGTAAAGTTGCTCCGACAAAAAACAAAATTATATTGTGCGAATTTTGCTTCGCCATGCGTAAAAGAACAATGTAACATCTTTGTTCGAAATGATGTACTTACTTTGATATGAATAAATAGAAACATTACAGTTTCAAGATAGAATGTTTTGTTCCATCCTCCATGTTAGCTCAAGTATTCCCAGTTCTCTATCTCTAAGATTTTGGAGTTCGGCCCAAAATAGTTTGTAATGTTTTTTGCCTATGAACTTGAAGTGATTTTCCTGTTGACGTTGATATTAATAAAATTGTCGGTTTTGGCGCTATGCTGGCGTTTAGGTTTTTTTCCTGTGTTTTTCGGATGTAGAAATTGCAAGGAATTGACCTTTTTTCGAATTCGTACAATATCGCAGTGTTCCTTGTTGATAGTTACTCATTCATTTGCGCAGGGTCAACTCATTTAAAAAAACATTCAAAAAAAACAAACGGTAAAGTAAAGAATGCAAAACTTTAACAATATAATCATTTTGAAATTCCATGGACATTCACTGGAACACATGAATATTCTATGCAAAATCGAGGCTACCCTGCGTAAATGAGTCTGTAATCAAGGAACACAGCGGTATTGTACGAATTCAAAAAAGATTACGTGTTGGACACGAAACGGAATGTTGACCAGAAAAACATTTCTTGATGTTGGTCGTTATTTTGATTTGTTGAAATTTGTACCATTTTGCTTACCATGTTGGATATAGCGTGAACTTTGGCGCCAAAACGCACGCGCTTGTTCCTTTAACCGTTGCTGACACTCTCGTTACGGATACCGGGATTTTCAATATTCCAAAGAATCTACTCTCTTCTTAATATTTCGTTGACAACGATTTTTGGATAACTCTTAAACTTTTGAATCGCGTTTCCAAAGTTCAAATAAGTAACGACCTCGTAGTGCAAAGGATTGTGGGGCTGATATTCGGAAGCCCTATCAAAATCCGAGGCCATTTTACTGAAGCTCCATGAAGGAACAGGGATTAAAGAACGTGACATATTCAGTCCCATACAATGCACACTGTTCAGTACTCTTCTAAATAAATGAATAGACGTGTTTGGTCTTTTTATTTTGCTGTTAAAAGCATTAATACGCTTTAGAATTGAAAAAGGTATTTATTAACAAAAAAAATCGATCAAAAATATAGCAGTTTTGTCTGAAGAGCCAACACACTTGGTTTCTCCGTTAGCCTCATATTTCATTATCTTATCATTTACTGTCTGTCTGTCTGATAGTTGATTCAGCTTATTATTCTTCTTCATTATGATGTTTGTCTCTCCTTTTAACATCCTCGTATCTATAATTGAATACTGTAGGTGTGTGCCTGTCTTATTTAGAAACCATGTGATATTTTGTGTTGGTGTGTCTTATAGCAGTAGCGGATCCAGAACAATTTATCCTTTATTCATATTATTTTTCAACTCCAAAGGGGGCTGGGGATGAGTAGCCACCTTATCCACCCCCTGGATCTGTCCCTGCATAGTTTATTCTGTCTGCCCTTTCATCTTCGTATGTGTAAGTACTGTGTCTGTATGCCTGTTTGATTAAAAACCATCTGATTGATATGCTTGACTTAAAATTCAAGGTTCACTTTTCATTGTTGTTTTTTGTCTGTCTGTCCATTATCATCATCGTATATGTAAATGCTGTGTCGGTTTGCTTTTCCACTATCATTATTGTCTGTCTGTCCATTAATCATCCTCGTATATGTAAGTAGTTTGTCTGTATGCTTTTCCACTATCATTATTGTCTGTCTGTCCATTAATCATCCTCGTATATGTAAGTAATGTATCTGTATGCTTTTCCACTATCATTATTGTCTGTCTGTCTATTAATCATCCTCGTGCACCTCTTTCCCCCATTCCTCCTGGTTTCTCATGTTTTCTGTATTCACTTGCTCATCTCCATCATTTGCATCAATATCTTCAATATTATTAGCCTCATCCTGAACCCCATCGTCATACTTCCCCCCTTCTCCTTCCTCTTCGTCATTATTTACTACATCTGGTTCTTCCTGTACTTCTGTATCAAATTTCTCAGTTTCGTGGTCTATTTCCGCTCCCTTGGAGCTCGACGTCCCACTGTTTTTATTAACACTGATATCTCTGTTCTCTGATCCTATGGTTTTACTCTTTTGACTAGGAGAAATGATACTCCCCCTGCTCATTGCCTTCTCATCATTCTCATCCCCTTCTTCTTCACTCAATCCCTCGATGCTGCTATCTGCATGAGTCAAGTTGTCGGCGTTTTCAATAGGTGGCAATATGTCGTGTTTTTTAGCTGCCTTGGCGTTGGTCTTTTTTATTTGAGGTTTGGGGACGTCTAGTGGCATGAAGTCTTCCATTGCATCTAAATTACGATGATAAATACACTATTAGAATTCCACTACACTGGGATTACAGCTTATAGGGAAAATTACTTTATAGACCCCTTTCAGTACTTCGAATGCAGCTCGAATTGGAGGACAAGACAATAGGTTTCCAGTTCTCAGGAGATTGAAATTCGTTTGTTTTGCATTCCAAATTGAGCTGCTTTGACGTCACGCGAAAGTGCTCTATAGTCACCCATTCGTTTGCTCCTTCGTTTTAGTTTGTACGTTTTGTACGTTTTGTTTTTCTTGTCTTCTACTATTTCTTTTTTAAACCCAAAGGCTACAAAACATTTCAACCAATCAGAATCAAGGAATAATATATATGCTATTTTGTAGTCGACAATCCAAGTGTAATTTCCCATGATTCCATGGCGACCTCGATATAAAGCCGTGACAACACGCACAGCAAGGTTAGCCAATCATAGCCAAGCATTCTGCTATCAACGAAAGATATTTTATTGCACGATAAGAAATATTTTTCTTATTTCTTACCTGCAAGTGATATCCACAATACAGCTGATATGACTATTCCAATAGTCAACTTCATGTTGTTGAGCAGTAGTTAACAAAGTATTTGCTTCGAAAAAAACAAAAAAAATTAGTTTATTAGAGGAATTTCCATATGAGAGGATAACGTACTGCCGATGTCTAAAATTCTTGCATGGTAAGACGTGCTGTAACATTGAAATGGCTTCCCATAAGAATGGTTATCGTATGAGAGCCGCACCGGTACTTTCTTATAGCTCGTCTCCGGTGATATGCTATAACATTGAAATGGCTTCTCATAAGAGTAGTTATCGTATGAGTGGGGAACTCATATAGAGTACTGTCTTACAGCACGCACACGGTACAACATGCCGTGACATTGAAATGGCTTCCCATAATGATTATCGTATGAGTGGGTCACGTACTGGTACTATCTTACAACTCTTCCACGGTACGACATGCTGTAACATCGAAATGGCTTTCCATAAGAATGGTTATCGTATGAATGGGTAACGCACCGGTACTGTATTACAGCACGTACACGGTACAACATACCGTAACATTCGACCAATCACGACGCGTAGAAACGGTTATTGTAAAACACTGTGACCTCTACCAATTTAGCCTGTTTTTCAGCGCATTTCAATGTTCTTTTCCAAATAATTACAATGTATTCTTCATTAATTAATTTGTTCATTTCTGAGCTCGTCTGGGTAAAAAAAATTAATCTAAAAACTTTATGAGTCGAATTTAACGAATTAAGAGGATAATTTTCAATTAAAGATCACATGACAAGTTTCTATTTTAGGAGTCATTAAGACGAAAGTAAAAACTATAAAGTCATTGTGCACATTTTAAATATCACTTAAAGCGCTATCCTTAACAATTTAGTTTTCAATATTTGCGTTATATTTCTTAGTATTTTCTTCAAAGAAACATCGATTATTTGAATAAACCTGAAACCTGATTATTTATCTCGACAAAAAGACAACAGCTTTGAATTTTTTTCTTGCCCAGAAACTGGATAAAAATATGTTACTTTTGAAGAAGTTTTTACCAAGTAATCTTCTTAAAAAAAGGGGAATTTCCTTACCTTTAGATGGTATTTTTAGTTATTGTTGTTTACAGATGTTATCGACGGGGATTTTATCCACCAGAAACGTTTTTATGAACAGAAGCAAAACTTCATTGATTCTAGCATAACAACATGTACGCTACATGCAATGTTTTGATTCTCATATCACAACAACCAGTCGACCAATCATGGAACTGTGTTATGGTTGGCTGAATGGACTGATTTGCGATTAGACGATTGGAAATGATATTAATAACTGACCGACTGACTGACTGACTCTGACTGACTGACTGATTGACCGACTGACCGACTAACCGACTGACTGACTGACTGTTTGACCGACTGACTGACCGACTGACCGACTGACCGACTGACCGACTGACCGACTGACCGACTGACCGACTGACCGACTGACCGACTGACCGACTGACCGACTGACCGACTGACCGACTGACCGACTGACCGACTGACCGACTGACCGACTGACCGACTGACCGACTGACCGACTGACTGACTGACTGACTGACTGACCGACTGACCGACTGACTGACTGACTGACTGACTGACTGACTGACTGACTGACTGACTGACTGACCGACTGACCGACTGACTGACTGACTGACTGACTGACTGACTGACTGACTGACTGACAGGCAGACTGACTGACTGATCGACAGATCGACTGACCGACCGACCGACTGACTGGCTGACTGACTGACTGACACTGCCGTTTTTGAATAAATGAATTGATGGATGAATAGAAAAATGATGCATGGAAGAGCGAGTTTAAGAGGGGTTTATTTATATTTTCACTTCTGTACAACATTTCATCTAATAGTATCTATATTTCATCACAAAATAACAAATCAAACTTAAAATATCGACAAGAAGCTGAATGGAATCCAATTTTGGATAAGGTATAAGGATATAACGTCTAAGATTTATTCATGATGATTTTCTCGAGAGAGAGAAAATAAGTCACATAACTCTAATTGTGCGTCAAAAAGTCACATGACTTCAATTGGGTGTCAAAAAAAATCAGACGACTTCAATTGGGTCTCAAAAAGTCACATGAATGTACTTTGGCGTCAAAAAGTCAGATGACTTCAATCTAGCTTATTATTATTCTTATTTTATTATTCTTATTCTTATTATTCTTATTTGTTTCTAATTATAGAATTGTGGTCGGATAATCATTTGTGGTCGAAAGAACCGTGGTCGGAGTAGACGTGCTCTACAGCACCGTTTGGGACAGTATGGTGGGCAAAAATCATTTTTTGTAATTCTGGTACAAGCACGGGCACACGCCATGGTACTTGGCGCCATATATGGATTGGCCGAGGACAAACTATTTTGCTGCGGATAGGGAGAGGGGTAAGGATTATTTGGTAAGTAGACGTTTGAATACGAGGAGGGGTAGGCATGAGGATAGTTGTAGATAGGTTGTTGGGTTTGTTGTTGGTAAGGTGGTGGTGCTTGAGATTGGGCGGAAGGGTTGATGATATAGGTTCCCGAGCAACACATTGGACTACACTGATTACTGCAGGTGGTGAAGCACGTCGAGTAGCACATCCCATTGGCTGAAAAAAATAAATGAACCATAATACATTACTTTGAGAAAAGCCATCTTAAACACCTTAGACACCAAAGATCTCGGGCTAGCTGTTATTACAGTTGATCCCGCAATGAGATATTCTTTTGTCTTAAGAATCATACAAGTGAGACTATCGGGTCAATACAATGCTTGTTGTCTCATTTGCATTTCATTAGCATGCATCCATAATAACTGCTATTCCAGCAAGGTCAACATTGCCGTTCAGTGTTTATACAAACGAACAAAAAAAGTTTTTTTCTGGACAAAACGTGAATAGTGTCTCGAACTGTAGCCTGAGTGCATCCCTACTGGGACCTTTATCATATTCAAGAAGCAATTTCTTTTTTCAGATATATTTTTCCGTGTTACTATTCTTACATAATGACTATTTCAATTATTTTTTCTCGTTGAATATATTTCTTCCAAATTCGTGTTTTCTTGTCAGCTTTGTGTTGTGCTGTACGTGTGCTAAATATAGTTTATTGTGATGTGAAGGAGTGCACGTACCTGGATTGTTAACAGATACAGACACAATGAACACTTTCTCCTTGCTGCCAGGGTATATGTGGTTGTTATGGTTATCCAGGTACTTTTGTAATGGTTGTACGATGTTTGGGTTGGATCCTGGTGGGACTTTCACAAATACACTGTAGTAGGTAGCACCATCTGGCCCAGTTCTGTTGGACAGGTAGTAATAAGCAATTGAAACATTAATTTTATGTTTATTATGATCATCATCAACGGCATCCTCAACATAATCACCATCATAATCATCATCATTATCAGTTATCATCCTCCTGCTTATGTCACCAAGATCATCATCATCATCATCATCATCATCAAAACCATTATCACAATAATGCATCACCATCATCATCATCACCATCATTAAAGGCATCATCACTATCATTAACGGCATAATCATCCATCATCATCACAACCATCATCGCAATCATGCACCATCGTCATTACCACCATTAACGGCATCATCATCATCCATCATCATAATCATCCATCATCAACATCATCACTACCGCAATCCATCATCATTAGTCGCATCATCATAATCATCACCATGATATATATTTGACTCGAGTGTTTATGATGCTATACCACAAATATGATGAGGTAGCAAGCTTACTGGGTTGATTCGCCAACGAACTCGATTGGTTTTTTACTGCTTGTGGAGTTTATCTGCAAAGAAAGAATTTGCATGTTATGGAAACGAATCTAGAGCAACATAACATTAGACAGGTCATGGATCAAATATCAGGTTGAGGCGTATTTGATCATATTCGCATACGAATTTGCCCTTAGAAGTAATAAACTATTATTAAAACAAAGGTAGAGATCAAGAGGTCAAAGGTCAGAGGTTGATTTGGAAAACAAGAATCTTGATAGCCAATTTGCTTTCTTGCTATTTCTATACTCCTTTCGTGGAGGATAAGGGATTTTTGCACATATACTAAGTTGCTTTTGTCATGTGCTTTTTTGCTCATAGGCACTGTGACAGGACTTACCTTTTCTTTGATCAGCGTCGCGTGATCCTTACCTCCTGCGGGAGGAATGACTGTTTTCTTGTTTGCATTTTGAGCAACAATAGTCACTTCGATTAAAAATGTTATCTTGTACGTGATGGGTCCTGCAAAAAGTAATGCAATATTATTGCAATGGTACGTGAGTCAGAAGATATGAAACCGCAGGCTCGTTAACGCTATTTTTAACCCAACATTTCAGGGTTTTTAAAAGCATCTCGTCTACGACAAACGTAAAACTTCAGTTGCCAAGCACGAAATCCTTCAGAATTAGTAAAAAAGAATTTAAAAAAGCTCGAAGTGGTAGATAAATAGGAATGATAGTCCCCTCCATTGTTCCTTACGCCACCTTGAATGGTAGCCGGGTCTTTGCATCGAAACTAGACGAACGGTGAGCTTGCAACGATAGAGACCTTTTTTAACACCTTTGACAATTATTCACATGTCTCTATCATTGCAAGGTCACCTCTAGTCTCGCTTCGATGCAAAGGCCCGGCTACCTTTCAAGATGGCGCACGGAACTGTTAAGGGGAATATTATCTTTAGTTAGAAGTTTCGCAAAAAAGTGAAATGCAGGGGAATGATGAAAACGTGGTAAAGGCTGCCAATAGTTACCTTCTGCAGGACGTCGACACAAAGAAGGAAGCGTGTCAGAACACTTTCTGTCTTCCCATCCAGTTTCATTTTTCGTATTTTTCAAAGCAACACAATTTTCACCGACTCCAGTTGGTTCTGTTTGAAGAAAGTGATGGAACTTGACAACACTCCCGTCCACCCACTGGTATCGGCTCTCCGAGATCCTGTCGTTGAATCCCAACCAGGCTTCTGATTTATCGGAATTTTGCGAACCTGATGTAGATAAATAGGTCAGATAATACTTTACTTTACTTTACTTTACTTTACTTTACTTTACTTTACTTTACTTTACTTTACTTTACTTTACTTTACTTTACTTTACTTTACTTTACTTTACTTTACTTTACTTTACTTTACTTTACTTTACTTTACTTTACTTTACTTTACTTTACTTTACTTTACTTTACTTTACTTTACTTTTCTTTACTTTACTTTTCTTTACTTTACTTTACTTTACTTTACTTTACTTTACTTTACTTTACTTTTCTTTACTGTACTTTACTTTACTTTACTTTACTTTTTTTTTTTTTTACTTTTTTTTTTTACTTTACTTTTTTTACTTTACTATACTTTAGTATGCAGGTATTTTAGTTCACCATATGTAAGCTTTATCTGCTTTTAAATTTTGATATGAAACCAAGCTATCGGTTATGGCGGCAGGGTTATAGGTGGAATAATGTAGTTTGGTTTGGTTAAATGTTATCTTCAAAAATTGCCAACAAAAATCTATTGGATAATAATTCTCTTTGATAAGAATGAGTCTCTTTGTTTGAGTTTTATCCATGATCGTGATTTTCTCATGTGTAACTGTTAAGCAAAGGAATGATACTCTAGGGAATGACATGTGGTCTGAAATTGGAAAACATTACGCCCAAAGTAAAATGGTTAATCGTAAACAAGAGATGCATCATTGTGATCTTCTAAAATACGTCAAACGAAAAGCCTCGTCTTTATACCAAAGAAGATATGACTCACCAGATATCATACCAGTGATGAAAGTATTTTCTTCTAGAGATTGGAGAGATGCTAATGTAGCTCCATGCTGAGCGCACTTCTCGATAGCTTTCGCCCAGGTTGATGCGACTTGAAGGAATTTAAAGCAAGAACGTCCAGAGATTTTAAACCCTTCAGGACACACTGGGTACAGATGGAACAAGAATATGGTGATTAGAAATCATGTCATGACATAAGACACTAGTTAAATTCCTTTTTTGACCAGCTAACTTTGTGTCTGTAAATTCAATTATGACTCTGACCTTACCTTGAGATGTTCCATCAGATAAATCTGTGGAGAGAGAGAAAAAAAGAGAACTATTGTTAGACTTATTGCTATTTTATCAAGACACAAGGAAACGGATATAACCAGATAATTTGTATGCCGAAACTTTAGGTTTCTCACTAATGTAGCGCTCGCCTCTCTTGCACCAATGCGACCCGGGTTCGAGTCCAGCCGGTCTTGGTGTCGTATGTGATTAGAGTTTTTACTGATTAGTTTTCTCCTGTGCTCCGAGGTTTTTCTCTGGCTTTCCTCCCTTTGTAAAAGTCGAATTCTAACTTCCAATTGAAAAGTCAGTGGATGAAAAGCTACTCTGTAAATTAATATGCCACCGTTACATCCCGCAATCCCATTTAATATAATTCAGTACCTATAACAGGAGAGATGTTATCCTTGGCTGATTCCATTTCGTTGCTGGCAGGATCAAAATACACGACGACATTTGTACCAGCTACACCAATCCCCACATGTGTAGTAGGTTTCCAAACCAACCGTGCAAACTGTGCCGATTTTGCTGTCACCCTAGGATTGGGCCAATCAAAATCCTTGACTGTTTCATACCATCTAGATACGCATTGTTTAGCTGCGGTCTTCCCTGGTGGTGCCACTAGCTTACAAGTGCTAATCCCATACGTATTTTCAGTTTCGTTGTTAACTGTTTGTCGTTTAGATAGTGTGGAAGCTTTCTTCTGGGCCACTTGGGACATGTTTTTCTCAAGTAGAAGTGGTCCCGCTCCGTGCAGTAAACGTATGACGTTCATTTCATGTAGAAGATCATTCATGAAAGCAGCTTTGAAATCAATGATATTAAGGCGTTAGTATGTAAAGGCAATAGATCCTTGCACGTGGAGGCTAAAGCAGCTCAATTTGGAGGACAAAATAAAAAATTTCAATCTCCTCAGAATTGGAAACCTATTGTTTTGTCATCCTAATTGAGCTGCATTCCGAAGTGCTGGTTTTATAAGGGTTTCCTAACTAACTGGTGTTGTTCACATTTAAACCAGCCATCCATTGCGAGAATACTTTATAATCATACGAGCTACTTACCTTCTGCTTGAGCTGGCGTTGTACTGGTAGTCGGTACAGATGAACTATTACCAGGAGATATCACTGTCGTGGATTGAGTGGGAGCTGCACCAGATGGACTGGAACCGGAAGTTGTTGAACTGCTAGAACCGGAAGGCTTTGCACTGCTTGGGCCGGAAGGCTTTGCAGCACTTGAACCGGAAGACGTCGGACTGGTTGGACCGGAAGACTCTGTAGAACTTGAGCCGGGAGTTCTTGCACTGCTAGAACCGGAAGGCTTTGAACTTGTTGGACCAGGAGACTTTGCGCTTGCTGAACTGGAAGGCTTTGAACTTGTTGGACCAGGAGGCTTTGCGCTTGCTGAACTGGAAGGCTTTGAACTTGTTGGACCAGGAGGCTTTGCGCTTGCTGAACTGGAAGGCTTTGAACTTGTTGGACCAGGAGGCTTTGCGCTTGCTGAACTGGAAGGCTTTGAACTTGTTGGACCAGGAGGCTTTGCGCTTGCTGAACTGGAAGGCTTTGAACTTGTTGGACCAGGAGGCTTTGCGCTTGCTGAACTGGAAGGTTTTGAACTTGTTGGACCAGAAGGCTTTGCGCTTGCTGAACTGGAAGGCTTTGAACTTGTTGGGCCAGGAGGCTTTGCGCTTGCTGAACTGGAAGGCTTTGAACTTGTTGGACCAGGAGGCTTTGTGCTTGCTGAACTAGAAGGCTTTGAACTTGTTGGACCAGGAGGCTTTGCGCTTGCTGAACTGGAAGGCTTTGAACTTGTTGGACCAGGAGGCTTTGCGCTTGCTGAACTGGAAGGCTTTGAGCTTGTTGGACCAGGAGGCTTTGAGCTTGTTGGACCAGAAGGCTTAGCGCTCGTTGCAGCTGTTGGTTTTGAACTTGCTCCTGAAGGTTTTGACCCAATCGAAACGGTTGAGGCCTCACTAGTAGGTCCGGTACTGGGCATTGTAGTTGGTGCCGTAGATTTTCCACCAATAGATGCAGTAACTTGTTCGCTTGTTGGCCCTGAAGATGAAGTTGGTTTTGATGTTACCCCAGAGGGCTTTACGCTACTTGAACCACTAGTTGGTGCGGTAGATGCTTTTGAAGTAGGTTTTGCATTTGTTGGGCCTTTAGGTTTGGAAACTGACGTTGGAGATGTTGAACCAGTCGAAGCAGTAGCCTTGGAAGTCGGGTTTGAAGTTGGTCCAGAAGGCTTCGTACTAGCAGAACCTGATGGAGATGCACTAGATGAAGTGGGTCTGGATGTAGGGCCCGATGGTTTACCTTCAGTAGCACCTGACGTAGCTTGGGTTGAGGATCCGCTGGTTGAGGTAGGCTGCGATGATGATCCAGATGAGGCTGCGCTTGTTGAACTGGATGTAGATGGTTTTGAAGTTGGTCCCAAGCTGGTTGATCCTGCAGATGGTGATGTTGCTGTCCCAGAAGGTTTTGAACTTGTTGGACCGGTAACTGTCCCAGCAGGGGTCGTTGGTTTTGTTGAATTTGCTTCAATTGCAACAGTGGATTCTTAACAACAGTGGAAAATTATACTCGGAAAGTCAAGAATGGTATGAACAATAATCAGGTTAGGATTGATGCCATCACACCTGATCAGAATGGTCTTTCTAACAGTATAAATAAGACCCATATTTGACTTTTTTCTTCACTGGACTCTGAAGATGACTTCCGCACAGGTTGTCGAAACGTCAGTCACATCAAACAGTCCTTCTCAGGACTACATCCACCCGGATGATCATTATACAAATATTGTCTCATATTGTCAAATATTGTTACTTCGAAAAAAAAATACGACATGTTCAGGCACAAATTTTCACTTTTATGGCCATTTCGTTTTTGTTAAATATCACAGGTCGTGCCTGCTGATTTTAAACTGGTATAGATGATATGTCCCGCCTAAAAGACATGGATTTGTGGGATCATAGAGCGAAGATAAGATGACCGAAACTGTTATTGTCGCATCCGTGTGTATTCCTATTGAGATGTGTCCTCATTGAAAGAGTGAATTTATCAATGCATTTCCTTACTTATTATGGGCAATAGCTTCTAGAAGCTCTCTTTCAGAATGACAACGCCTAGAGCCTGTCAACGCTTCATGTCTCTGCTGCTGCCCCTATCGTATTCACTATTTCTCATATATCGACTCACTGCTGGTCACAGACAAAGCATTCAATCAACGCTGCAAGATAGTTTCCAAGAATGATTTTCACCTTGCAGCCTCGACTGAAGGCTTTGTTTGATTAGTGAACTGGTGCATGGAGAGTAGTGAATAACGACCTTGCTCGTTCTTCGGTTTTTTGACAAGTCGGCCTGGAGTTTATTCTTACCTGCAATTCCCATAGTACTCTCCTCTCTGTTTGTCGGTGTTGGAGTGCTTCCACTGGATGGAGTTACAGATGCACTTGGTGATGATGATCCTGAAGTACCTGAGCTGCTTGAAGATGGTGTGGTTGGTGTGCTTGGAGGTGAAGTAGCTGCAAAATTATACGAGATAATAAATGACAATACGATATTTCATGCGATATGAGATACGTAGATATTGTTTCTACTTTCTGTAACATCCCAGCAGTGATGAACACTTGGTCTGACAACGTCGTATGCAATAGAGCTGTTTCAAAATCGTAAAGTACCCCTGTGGACCTTGCCTTGACTAGAGATTCAATTACACAGGGTTGCCTTATTTCAGTGTCAAAAAAAATCACAAATAAGAATGCACATCTTTAACAATACAAAAACTTTGTATTTCCATGGACCTTCACTGGAACACATGATAATTTACCCAAAATCAGGAATTAACTCTGCGTAAATGAGTGAATCTGTTGACTGATGTTATTAATAAAGTTGTGTTTTTAGGTGACACTGCGGTATATTTTGCAACGGTGAATACGCTCCGACTTTCTACAACGTCTCTTGTCTCGTTCATGCATTACCAATGTATTTTGGACTTTTATCATTCAGTTAATATAGCATAATCACAAAAGACAGTTCTCTTACCCGTTGGGGCTAGAACCTTGTTGGGTGTTAGTGTTTTTTTAAGTCCAGTAACTACGGAAATCCAACATTTGCAATCGAATTCGTAAATTGTTCCATTTGAATCCTCGATTGTCAGCTGTAAGAAGAAAGTCGTAATTGTAGGTCAAATGCCAGATTAGATAAGTTCATGAGATCCAAGAATATAAAATATTTATTTATAATATTGATGTTGATGAACTAGTTGTTGAGGATGATGCTGTTGTTGATGATGGTGCTATTGCTGATGGTGCATGGTGATGATACGATAATGATTTATAAAATAACTTTGATATTACGCGCGCTCTGATTGGTCAAAAAGCCATGTTTTATGAGAGTATAATACATGCTCGCGCTATTTTTTTCTCTCTCTCTCTCTCTGCTTCTTAAAAGCATTTGAGCGCTAGTTATTTTATAAAAGCAATAAAAAAAACAGTTTTCCGTATATTATACTCTGATAAAGACACTTGGGATGTGGAGAGAACACTTGAGAAGCTGGAAATCACTCCGCTACGCGTCGTGGTTTCCTACGCTTCTCTCGTGTTCTCTCCACATCCCGCGTGTCTTTATCAGAGTATAATACACGGAAAACTGTTTTTTATTCCTTAAATTGCTGATAGTGATCATCATGATAATGACGCTGCTGTTCATGATGATAATGAGCACTGTTTCTGTTGATAATGGTTGATGGTGGTTGTGAAAGTGCTGTCAATGATGGCGATTATTATTCTTCATAATAAATGATATTTATAATGATGCTGTTCTTGATGTCTTGTAAGGACGATATTGCTCTTGTTGTTGATGATGATGATATTTGTGATGATGATGATGATTGCTGTGAAAGTGCTGTCAATAATGATGATGCAGTGATGGGGATGGTGATAATGCAGTGATGGTGGTGGCGATGGTGATGGTGATGGCGATGGTGGTGGTGACGGTGATGGTTATGGTAATGGTGACGTTGATGGTGATGGTGACGGTGATGGTGATGGTGGCGTTCCTTATGTGGTAATAGTGATACATTTTTGCTGTTGATGAAGGTGATGCTGATGATGCTGTCGATGTCGATGATAATTATAGTGGTGTATGTAATGATGATGATAATGATTAAACCCATGATGATGATCATTGTAATAAACAATGTTCATCAAAGCACTCTGGAAAACTGAGTCCAGCAAAAATGGAACAGCGAAATCAAAGGAAATATCAGGAAAAAATTGCTGTTATTTTCATTTGTTGAAGTATTTACACTCCCATACAAAATATCGAAGGAAAACTTATCAGATGAAATTTTAAAGGAGCCAAAAAAAGTATAAGGACTCAGTTTCCCATCATGCTTGGCGCAAGAAATTCTAGCCCATGTACACTGGCTATTAAGATACATTGACTGACTCCAATACCTTCTCCAATTTCCAGTCTTCTGTTACTCCAGTAGCAGTTTTCTTGATTGTGATTTCTGTGATATTTCCAACATCTTTGGCCGTGATGGAAAACTCAGATACACTTTATATAAGGTAAGCACAATCTTCTATCAGTTGGGCGATATATGGATTCATGGATAACGGAGAGGGAGGGGTTTGGGGGTTATAGAACTGCCTTTTTTTTCTAAAATCAACAAAATATTGTGGGTGCTCTGCGATCCTTTATAACATAGCTACGATATAACGCGCGCTTTGATTGGTTAATTAGCGTACGTGGAAATAGACCACGTGACCTACCTTCCGTTATCAAACGACTTCACGACCCTCATCAGCTCCTTAAAATCAGTTGCATTCTTCTCGCCCGATAACTTGATATGTACTTTATCTCCACTCGCTGGCGCTGCGTTCATCCCAGAACCGGTTGTTACTTTTACTAGATATGTTGTTCTGGGTGTTGGAGTTAATGTAGACTGACCACCATCTGGAAGAGAAAAGGACGTCGTTACCTGCACGAGAAACTTGGCCCTCGGTACAGATGGATGAATGAATAGTTAGATGATTGCTGGCTAGGTGAATAGATATTTAGATAAAATGAATTGTTGGACGGATGGACGGACGGACGGACAGATGGATGGATGGAAGGATGGAAGGAGGGATGAATGGATAGATGGATGGATGGAGAGAGAGAGAGAGAGAGAGAGGAAAGAATACAATGAATATTTTGAATCCTAATACTATTAGCAAGGCACAAAATTCTCATTGTTTTTTGTGTGGCTTTTGCAGTGTCTGTGCTCTGCACCCAAAAACCCGTAAATTATTTTAATTCCTAACTGTTAAAAATCGTAGTACAGGTGCTTACCAATGAACATAAAGCATCCAATAAGAATCAAAACCGCCCAACTAGACATTCTGACCTTCAACAGAAAAATTCTACAAGTTAATAGCAATAATGATATATTAATATCGATAAATATATTGTACAACTCAATACAAACCTCAGGATACGCGTTTGAGCTCGGGCTAAAAATGTTTGGATAAAAAAAGTAGTTTTAACGTGATTACGTCATACTCTATTCTGCATCTTTATTTATTTTTATTTTTTTCTATTTATTTATTTTTTTTAGTTTATCCTTAAATTTAAAGACTTTTTCATAATCGTTTGTATTCTTTTTTCTTTTCTCTAATTTTTTCTTTTCATTTTTTTTATTTTCTTTTATTTTTTTTTATTTTTTTATTTTTTTTATTTTTTCACTTTTTTTTATTTTATCGCTTTTTATTATATGATATTTCAGTTATTCTGGATATGAATACCATTAATTTCTAGCTCAAAGTCCTTATTTCTTAAACAAATAATGTATTGTGTTAAAATTATCTTTTTAAACAAATATTTAATCGTATTTTCTCAACTGGTAAGCAAATATTAACTTTCTTTACTCTTTGAAAAATGTAAAGTAGAAGTTAGAAGTAGAAGTTTTGAATCAATAATTCCGACAAATACTTGACTTTATCAAAGCTATATACCGTTTTGAGGAAATAATAGCTTCCAGACCAGTTCTTTACTCGAAAATCTCCTCTAATTTAACATATTTGGAATACAAACGCTCCTTGCTCCTTAAAAGTCGATGAAGACGAATTCTTGGAGATAACTTGGCTCACAAGACGTTATAACTTTAAGTTCAGTCCTATCATTTTTTGCAATTGTTTAAATTATTTTTTAAGGTTTGCTGTATTTTTTTTGGTAAGGAATTCCACTTTGGAAATTTTCAAGAGGTTATTGACTTCTTGTCCGTTATTTTTGACATTAGCAACTACCAAACTTACCTGTCAGTTCAAAACTCTCTAGAAAATGTTGTCTATAAGCTCTCTCTTTCTGGAAAGAGAGCACCCTTAATGCACCAGCCAAAAAATAGCAAAAAAGGGCGACTTTTTACGATGGTAAGCACAGGAAAGATGGCCTAACGTTTCAGTGATGTTTTGACCAATTTCTCAAATGGTAGTCAAAATCTCATGAATTTATTAAAAGTGTTCTTCAACACTTTGCCAGGTTCTGAAACGCCCTCATGTGAACAGTATGAGTCATTTCTCTATAATTTTTTTTTATTCCAAATTTTATTTCGATTTTAAGATTTTCACAAAATTCCTGTACACATGGGCTTGCTATTAAAGTGTTAAGGATGGATATTAAAATAACTTTTTTCTGTTGGACATTATGAAAGAATATCTAGTTGAATGTCTCCTAGTGGCTTATTCTTGAAGGATGGGCTTGATTGTTGGTATGACCTGTTATTTAGCAGGTCTGCAATCTGAAGATTACTGAGTACTAAGATCAGATGTTTACCAGGCTATCACTGTCACTTTATAACACAGGGATACCGTTATCAAAATACTTTCCAACGAAAAGCCTTTATAGCTTATATATGGACCCCACTTTACTGAAGAGAATAAGCGGTGTTACTTAGTCCAAGAAAGAGGAAGCTTGTTAAGTTTTTGTGAATTACTCATGACTCGCCTCCCGCCTCTATAACAACCGCCATAGCACTCACGCGCGTGCGCGGCTCTGTTCCTCTTAAAGAGAAAGTGATATAGGTTTCTTCTTTGTATATCCAGTTTCAAATATGTCGTTTTCTTGTTGGAAGGGCTTTCTCTTCATAATTTTCACATTCTCTTCTAGTTAGTGTTCTACTACTAATCCATGTGTTTGGTTGTCGTCATGGTAACGAGCACTTTCTGCATGGAATTGTGGGCAGAATTCTGCCATGGAGGGAAAAACTGGTGATCAATATTCATCAAAAGGTGAACGACCGCTTTATTATTTATTGACATTGAAATTATTATTGAATATAACTGCACCAACTGAATTGAAAAAGTTTACATCAAGTGTTACTATCGTTGACTTTATTTGGTTTCCCTGTTTTCTTTTCTTTTACCTCTCTCTCTCTCTCTCTCTCTCTCTCTCTCTCTCTCTCTCTCTCTCTCTCTCACCATTTTTCTTTTCTGTTTCCGCCATCTTTTTTTTTCTTTTTTGCAATTTTTTTAATTATTATTTTGTTATTTTTGTTTATTTCGCAATGTTTGATTACTTATGTACATATGTAGTGTCCATCGCCCCTCCGAAGTAACTTTCAATCTCTTTCCTTACTAGCCCACAACCAAACCATCCAGTGGCACTACTGACATGCGCAGTAATGCTATCACCTTACTGGTTTCAATCAATATACAACATGTAAAAGGGACGCATGTATACCATGGGTCAGTAGTCTATAACGTCACACCTAACAGGTACGATCTTGAAATTGGATTCCTATATCTCTTAATCGAAAAATAAAGCTTTTTCTAAAATTCACGAATTGTTGCTTTTAATTTTGCGGAAGGTTAAACAAAGACCTTATAGATGAAAAAATATTTTTTTCACCAAGTATTTTTACTGTCAATAAAAATCATTTTTCAATGAGTTTCAGCTTATAATTCTAAATTCAAAAAAATCCAGATATCGAATTATATTTATTAAAAAGTCTTTCACAAACTTTTATAGACATCATAGAAAATTACGAATAAGAAAGTCAAGAAAAATTGACTAAAAAAGCGAAGCTGAGGTCATTCCATTTTGAAATCCGCTTCGTTGATAAATTCATAACTTAATTAATATTTCATGAGAGGACCTTTCGTTCTAAAACTCAAAGCGCGCCCAAGCAAAATCCTTAAAAATATTCCTCGATTGTTCTCCATAGAAAAACTGATCAACATTGCCATGATATCGTAAACTTGAGCCACCAAATGAATATGTTGCCACGTTCAGAAAGATTAGGTAATGGTTTACAGGATTTGATGGAATTTTTATGAGTCGTTCAAAAGTTGCGTCTTTCAATGGGAGAAATTCTCGTCCGGGCTGAAAAATTCCACAGGTAAGTCAAATCAAAATATCAAAATTGAATTTAATAACAGCTCTAATAAAATAAAATTCTATCGCTCAAAGGATAGTTAAATTCTTAGGAAAAAAATAAGAGATGAAAAGTCATATTTTTTATTTTGTATTTTGTACAAGGTCGGTCTTTCCTGGTTAAATCTACGGAGATTTTTAGAAATTAGGATAATATTCAAAATATATTCAATAATATTTTGGAAAAATTATTATTTAGATACTATTGGATCATAATTGTTTTTCTTATTTTCGTGATTATTATTTTGTCTGTTAAATTTTTTTTTGGTGTTACAGTTTTTGATTTTGAAAGTGGCATTTCGATGTTGTGACTTGATTCTTGCTTTCAATCAAATAATGTGTCGATTAATGATTTTCAAATCACAACAGCAATAATTATAAACCTATAAAAGATAACCCGAAAACTTCTTCAAAATAAAAGCAACAAGTGTTACAAGATCCGCCTTTTAAGAAAATTTAAATATACCAAAAATATTTCGATTTGAAATTTTTATCATCTTTACAAATAAATAAATATACGGCTTTTATTCTTTCGTAGGAGTTGGTCAATGAAAAGTCTGACAATGATATTTGACAGAAATTGTTAATTTGATAAACCTAATGCATTCAACCGACATTGAAAACCAAAAAAAGCGGGTTACTAGTAATCTACTAATGCGTGTGAACGAAAAATAAAACCAGCCAGCCACTCAAATTTGACACAACATATTTGGCTAAAAAGAAAAAAATAGTTTTCGACCTAGTTTTTAATCGGGTTTTTATATATCAAATTTTGTAGTAGACGCATAAACTCCCTTTATAATATTTACAGAAGTTGTTCATGAAACTGTTTTAATGGCATTATTTCTATATTGCATAATCTACTTCCATTTTTTTATTTTCTAGATTAGAAAGAGATGATTTTTTTTCCACTGGTTTATTAAATTCGTAAAGTAATAAAGTAATTTTGATCGTCGGGCGACAATTTTGCCAGAATTTCAGTCCAATTGACTTGCGCTTATCCTGCATTACACATACGATACGATTGTCAGAATGCTGTTCAAAAATGGCTGATTTCAGGACAGCCCTGTTTATTTTGTTCATCTTTGGAACCATTATTTCACCTTTATAATATGTAGCAGACATTTTTATTCGGGGAAAAAAAACTCCAAGCCGTTTGCTATTGTATTGTAAATGAGCTGGTTGCTTATTAAATTGTGACGTCGCTTCGATAGTTTTAGTACGTCTAACTGCGTTAGTGATGTTGGATTTTGAGATACGCTTTGAGAAAGTAAGCTCTGTATCCAGTCGGGTTTTGATATTCCAAGTCAGGGCATGGCTAATTCACAGATCAAACCCTGAAACAACATTTGGCTTATTAAGGTCAGTATACGGCTAACTCACAGATTGAACCTTGAAACAACCTCTGCATGGGCTGATAAAAGTCAGGGCATGACTTACTCACAGATCGAATTATAATTTAGAATTTGATTTTTTAAATTTTTTAAAAATTTAAATTTGATTTAGTTTTTCAAGGTCTTCATTCGATTTAAACCCTTCAAGTCAAATTCCATCCCCCCCCCCCCTCAATCATGATTTTCTGTTTCAAAATGCTGCCTGAAAAAAAAAAAACGTGGAGTGTTGCTGCATTGTGAATTCCCTACGCGACACCCAACACACTTGTGTTTGAGACAAGGGTGAAATCTTCGATTGTCTTTCTTTCAGTGAAGGCCAAAGTAGACAATGATCGAACTCAATGTGATCGCTTTACTATTAGGATTCTCCTGCTTGCTACAGTCAATAAATGGTAAGTAACCATGGCAACGTTATGGCGTAGTTTTACAACACCTTCATCCGTCACTCCTCCATGCCATAATCAGCTTTATGCGCAGACGTTCTAGGTCGCTTTCTAGCTTATATGAAGTCCAGAGGAAAACTGGTATCGACCTCGAAGTGTGGGGCTGCACTTGGGCATTAGAATCAAAAATCTTCGACATTTTGCGTCCCCAATTCATCCCAACAGGTCGTTACTGGCCAGGCGCACGTTTGACTTCGGAAAGACGAATAGACCTATTACCTTGGGTGTAATGATTTCTCATTTCAGACCATGTGTAATTCTCTTGAGAAATGGATTATTTGTTCGAGTCGTATCCATATAACCATGTGTCTTTAATGCGTAACCGTTAAACCAAGAAATGATACTCTAGAGAATGACATGTGGTCTGGAATGTGGAAACATTCCCGAAGCAAAAAACGTTTCTTACATTATGCATGAAAATAACGAACTTCCTAAACTCCACACAGGTATCCCATATGAAGTATCTGTATATACTGGTGATGTGTTTGGTGCTGGGACTGATGCTAAGGTATATGTAACACTATATGGAGAAAAAGGCAAATCAAAAGAAACAGAACTCGATACCAAGAATAGAAACGACTTTGAAAGAAACAAGTAAGCCATATGAAGATATTTTCTATGACTGTAATAACCTGTGGTATAGTAACATAACGAAGCCGTGAATGATTTGATGAGAAGTGTTTTATTGCGCGCTGTGATTGGTTCAGAGAATGTCATCAAACCGTACCGTGACCGTGACGAAGTCGTGAATGATTTGATGAGCAGTGTTATCTTGCGCGCTGTGATTGGTTCAGAGAATGTCATCAAACTGTACCGTGACCGTGACGGAGCCGGGAATGATTTGATGAGCAGTGTTATCTTACGAGCTGTGATTGGTTCAGAGCATGTCATCAAACCGTAACGTGACCGTGCCGTGAATGATTTGATGAGCAGTGTTATCTTGCGCGCTGTGATTGGTTCAGATCATGTCATCTGCTGTTACCAGTCTCCCGAAAACTACTCGAGGAGGACTGGGTACCATTGCGCATGCGTAGTTAATAGGAAATTCGATGTTTCATTTACTGTGTTGAATCATACCCATTAACTGTTCTGACTAGATTCCCTGATTTTTTTGTTTTCTCAGCATTGACAATTATAAACTTAACCTTGATGATGTGGGAAAACTAAAAAAGATATCAATACGACACGATAACTCGTGGTTTGGTTCAGGATGGTTCTTGGAAAAGGTATGGAAAAACAGCTTAGAATATATCTATTTACAAGGGGTGTAAAAAAATCCCATTTTAGACCGTGTGTCCTTCCTTTGAGTATTGTTTCTTTGTAGAAACGTGGTCTGAAATTGGAAACCATTACGCCCGAAGTAAAGAGGTCTATTGCCATGTGATAATACGCTGCTTTATTACGACTCACAAAGCATTTTGATTTGGCTCATTTGCATTAAATTTGAGAGGCATTTTGCGTGAACACAATAGTTTTCGTGTGCAGTGAAGGATAACTACCTATCGTCTTTATTCAAAGTGACCCCAGTCAAAGTCGAGAATAAGTAACCAGTGAATACGTCTTTTCAGCTGCATCCTTTGTTCTGTTAACTAGTAGTATGTGTTTAATTTTCTAATTCGTATTCGTATGTAACGTTCTGCAGGTGTTGATCAAGGACAGGCATGGCTGTCTATACATGTTTCCATGTCATAACTGGTTGGCGTCAAATTATGGCGATAAAAAAGTATCACGTGATTTATTAACAAAGAGCAACTGCGAGAAAGATACAAAAAAAGATTTAGGTAAAACAGATTGAGTGATGTGAATAGTTAAATTACTGGCGACAGTTTAGGTGACGTGTTCCCATCAAAGGAAATAGACATGGCCGCCATTTTGGTTGACATGAAAAAAGAAGCCAGAACCAAAGCTTTTGTTCGAGTCATCCAACATGGCGGCTATGACGTCACTATATGTCCCTAGAAACTGAAACTTGTTCCTATAGCTATTAAAGAAAAATTCTCACCATTATCACCATCATCATCATCATCAACACCTTCATCATCACCATCATCATCATTATCATTAACACCATCACGTACCACCATCATCCAACATCATTTTCATCATCATCATCATTATCAGCAGCAATATCATCATCTTCATCCACATCATCAACACCTTCACCACCATCATCATTATCATCATCATCATCATTATCATCATCATCATCATAATCATCATCATTATCATCATCATCATCATCATCATCATCAGCATCATCATCAGCATCATCATCACAATCAGCATCATCATTATCATCAGCAGCAGCAGCATCATCATCATTATCATCACCATCATCATCATCATCATCATCAGCATCATCATCAGCATCATCATCACAATCAGCATCATCATTATCATCAGCAGCAGCAGCATCATCATCATTATCATCATCATCATCATCATCATCATCATCAGCATCATCATCAGCATCATCATCACAATCAGCATCATCATTATCATCAGCAGCAGCAGCATCATCATCATTATCATCATCATCATCATCATCATCATCATCAGCATCATCATCAGCATCATCATCACAATCAGCATCATCATTATCATCAGCAGCAGCAGCATCATCATCATCATCATCACCATCATCATTATCATCAGCAGCAGCATCATCATCATTATCATCATCATCATCATCATCAGCAGCAGCATCATCATCATCATCATCATTATCATCATCATCATCATCACAATCAGCATCATCAGCATCATCATCAGCAGCAGTATCATCATCATCATTATCATCAGCATCATCAGCAGCAGTATCATCAAAATCATTGTGGTTATGATGATATATGATTTTTTACGTTTCAGTTTGTAACAAAGGTCTCGGTATGAACAATGGTCATATCAAGGACAGTCAGATAACAGCGTCTTCGTCATACGATGACAAGCACCAGCCCTTCCATGCGCGGCTCAAAAAGACCGTGAAAGGATCTCGAGGAGGCTGGTGCTCCGCTTTTGCAGATGATACAGAATATCTTCAAATTGTCCTCAATAAAACTACTCAAGTACAAGGTACGATTCCGATTGTTTAGGCATAATAATGACGTATAATATTGACTGAGAACGTCATCAAACTTCTCAACTTGCTGAGAAATTTTAAAACCCGTGTCCTTGTCGGTTTGCTCCAGGTATTGCAACCCAAGGTCAAGCATTTTTCAACAACTGGGTCACAAAATACACCTTGTCGTATAGTACCAATGGTTCTAACTGGAAAACCCTACAAGAAAATGGCAAAGTGAAGGTAGAATTTAGAACACACCTCTTCATGTTATAGACTCCTTGCAGCAATTCCAATGCAGTGCAGCTCAATTTGGAGAACAAAGCAATGAATTTCAGTTCTCGTGAGGGTAAAAGTTTATTGTTTTGTCCTCCAAATTGAGCTGCATTGAGAATAGACCTTTCCCGTATTCGCTTGAATGACCACGAAACAACGGCTTCAAGTCGAGGTTTGACTTAATGTGTCCATACATTTACTGCATTTCATCATGTCCAACCTCGACTTGGAACCATTGTTCCGTGTTCACTCAAGCGAATTCGGGAAACGTCTATTGGTGCAAGGAGTCTGCACAAAATACAGAGCCAAATAAGAATGTGCAATAGAGCTATAGGGCTGTGAAGTGTGACGTCATTCGTGTGGAAAAACAACTTCCGGGTCCAAAACGAAAACCAGTTTTATAAAGAGTTCTAATTCAGTGTTTCAGGTGGAGGTTAATTCATTGAGAACATTTTTGCTTTATTTTAGCGGTTTTTGTGAGCAGTTGGACTCGGAAATACGTCACAACTTTTAAATTGTGTTAAAACAGCTCTATAGTTCTATTAATATTCTATATTTCTAATAGAATAATTTATTGGCCTTTTTCTCAACAGGAATTTAAAGGCAACAAAGACCGAGATACCATCGTTACTCATGGATTCAAAGCTATCAATGCCAGGGCGATACGAATACATCCACTAGCCTGGGAAGGATTAACTAACTGTATGCGGGTAGAGCTCTATGGCTGTGATACAGGTCAGATATAGAGCAGTAATGTATGCCGTACCGTGACCGTGACGGGTTTCCTGTCTGAGCATTTTTATTGGCTTAGTATTGATCTCGTGTGCTTTGATTTGTTTAAAGGATTCCTCACTTCTGTTGTGTCATATCCCAGCAATTTCATTTGCTGAGTAATAACCTCGCTCCACTCTGATTGGTTCAAAAAATGTCGTCAGTTCCGTACCGTGACCGTGCCGCGTGCGTTTATAGTCACAGTTATGCGCAATCCGCTCTATATAAGATTCACACTCACTAAATAAATTTCATAAATTTTTTTTAGATGCTTTAACTCAAGGTGTCAAGAAAGCAGTCAAGAAAGGTAAGCACATTTTTACCAGGTATTGACCGGTAAAGAATTTGATCGATAGCAATTATGGCGCACTTACATTGAGCGTATTCTTTGTGGGTCTATCTTTAGAGCATCCGAACATGGAGAAGATTGCCGTGAGCACACCAGAACCCAATCCAAGTCGTACACGTAAGTCTTGAAATGTTATGATCATGCTTAACTTACCTTCTTCCAACATCATCATCATCATTGTCATCATCAACACCACCATTATCATTACCATCATTATTCAACATCATAATCACCATCATCAGTATCATTATCAAAACTATCAGTGTCATCATCATCATGGACATCAAAGGAAGATGTTGTCAAGGGCAACAAGATGCAGGACTAAATTAAAGGGGCGCTGTCAACCTTCTTGGTGACCAACTCCAAACAAATAGATCATCAATTATTATTAATGTTATCTATTGCTATCTATCATAGTATTAGACAAAGCTGTTTTGTATCTTCGTTTCGATACAATAACCGACAAGAACACAATCCTGGACCAATCAGATATGCACAACAATGCTCGTATCGTCAACTTTGCTCGCTTGTCTCGATTCAGCGAAAAATGTGGCCGCGGAGTAGACCTGAATGGTGGCGATATCCTACTAAATGGGGAACACTTTGTAAATAAACCACACTCAGCCGTTACTATAGCAACGTGGGTCAAATTCTACAGCATCGAGGGGATGAACTCGGTGTTTGATACGATTGGTGGGAAGAATTCATCGCATGTTATGGGACAGTATCATATAGAGGTCATTAATGGCTCGGTGAGATGGTTTCACAGGAATGAGCGAGGGAAAATTATCTTTAATGTCTTAACGGAAGTCATTGTACCTGCCCATATATGGACACATATCGCGTGTACTTACGATTCCACTTCCGGTTATGCTCAAGTGTTTGTCAACGCAAAGTTTGTCATGAGGGAGGAGGGGTCGGGGCTTTTGTCACAGGACTGGCAGGTTAAAGCAGGGATTGGTGAGCATAAAGGAGAAAGGTTATTGGATGGATTGATCGATGAGTTTTATATATCGAATGAAGCTTTGATGCAGACCGAGATTAAGAAGCTTATGAAGAGGTGTGAGTTCGAAAAAGGTAAGTCATCCCCCACCCCTCCCTCCGTAGGGATAAGGGAAGAGAGAGAAAGAGTTTTCTCTCCTCAAAAGAGCAAGTTAACCAATTGCCATCAAACACACGTACTTTTCTGAATTGCGCATGCGTGGACTCCCATGCGTGGAATCCCATAATGCAAATTTTGAAAATATAAAAAATTTTGACCAACCTTCAGCATATTTCTGAAATGATGTTAAACATACAACCTAAAACATAACTTTCTATTGAGATTTAAGAGTTTACCTCTACTTGCAATGTTCCTTTTTATGATGTAATATTTTCCCGCTTTGAACCTCTTCATTTTGGTTACTGGTAAATAAAGATATAATACTCAAGAGATTGAAACATGGTCGTTCTGAGATGCTAGCAAAATGTATTAAGCTTTGGCTGTTGTATCACAGCGTAGGACACTCACAACAGAGCTAAGCTCCAATTACTGTGAAGCTTAGGATTGAATTGGAATTTGGAAATTGTTTTTTTAAGAAGGGAGGAAAACTTCACATCTAAAGTTAAAAAACTTCAAACTAATCTTCTTCTCTAACTTATATTGTCTAGAATGCTTCTCGCCAATTGGAATGGAAGACGTTAAAATCAGCGATGATCAAGTAACAGCATCATCAGTATTAGAACCACACGAGCCTTACTACGCTCGCCTGAACCTAATCTCCTTCTTCGACGATGTCAAACGAAGTGCCTGGTGTTCAGATAATGACGATAAAGAGCCTTACCTGACTATTGATCTTAAAACTGAAAAGACAATCTCTGGGGTGGCCGTGCAGGGGGCGTCCGTCTTTGACAGCTTTGTGACAAGTTATAAGTTGTGTTATAGTCACAGTGGCAGGAAGTATGACTGTGTAAAGGAGAATGGTACTGGTGAGGTAAGTGACTGGTGATCTATACTCTGATGTCTTGGGCGTACAACTCTGTCCTGTAATCACCTTTACGAAAACATAGTGAAACCCTCTAGAAGTTGAAACGACGCCTCTGGGTTTTTTTCCTTTAGTTGTAAAAAACAATTATAGAGCATTGGGTAATTGCTTAACAAATGTTAGTCTGTTTTTATTTCTTGTTTCTTCATTGCTTCTTTCTTTCTGTCTTTCTTTCTGTCTTTATTTCATCCTTCCTTTCTTCCTTTCTTCTCTCCATTCTTTCTTTCTTCCCTTCCCAAATTTTATTATAACGGAGTCCTTGATTACTTATTTATTTATTTATTTATTTATTTATTTATTTATTTATTTATTTATTTATTTATTTATTTATTTATTTATTTATTTATTTATTTATTTATTTATTTATTTATTTATTTATTTATTTATTTATTTATTTATTTATTTATTTATTTGTTTATTTATTTATTTATTTGTTTATTTATTTATTTATTTATTTATTTTTTCATATTCCTTTAGGCATTGATGGGGAGTGAGGATAAAGACAACATCAAAATCCACTGGTTGAATCAGTTCTTCGATGCTCGGTTTGTTCGGTTTTATCCTCTTTCGTGGTACGGAGAAAATATCTGTATGAGGGTCGAACTGTATGGATGTATTACAGGTAATGTAATCCCTGTATCCCTCAGTCTGTCTGTCTGTCTGTCCACTTGTCTGTCTGTCTGTCTGTTCGTTTACAAAGATGGAGGGAGATGCTTTTATTTGCTTCTCTCTGCCTTCTCGTCTGTCTGTCTGTCCTTGTCTAGCTTAGTGCAAACCATTGTTATTTATCACCCTGCCTTTCTTCCTATTTGTCTGATACATCTTTTCCCTACTATCTATTACACCTATTACAGGTCTTCTATCTGACACGATTGAAGAAAGATTAGACAAAGAAATTGATCCATTAGACCCCACGACATCCGATTGTAGCGCCAGCTGTGGCAAAGGCACAATAAAAGTCGTGCGCCATTGCAACAAAGTAGAACCGCACCCTAAATGTCAACCAGGAATGAAAACATATGAAGAAAGGACAGAATGTATCCAACCAAGCTGTCCTGGTATGAGAAAACCTTTAGATTTTATCAATATTCTGAAACAGCCTCTGGGCTGATCTAAGTCATGGCATTGCTAACTCACAGATTGAACCCTGAAACAGATTCTGTGCTGATCTAAGTCAGGGCATAGCTAACTCACAGATCCAACGCTGAAACATCCTCTGGGCTGATCTAAGTATTGGGACAGATTATGCTGGTCGAATTGGAACATGTTAAAGCATCTTAGTTATTGCCGAGGGAGAAAAGCCCTCCGATCAAGGGATGTTTGCCAGCAGAGGTTTGTCCGTCGTGACTTTTTAGTAATCTTTTTTTTATTTACCAATCAGAGTGCTTCGCGTCTATGGGTACTTCATATGGTATACCAGAAGAGCCAATTGTTTCCAGTACCTCGGGTTATGAACACACGGATGATGGTTATCACGTGACTGCATCAAACAGAGGAGAAGTCGTACCGGGAGGAATCTGGTGCGCAAAGAAGCCTGGCATGAATCATTATGTACAGATAGATATGAAAAAACCGGTCAAAGTCACAGGTAGGAGTCTTAAAATAGCATTTGTTCTGAGGTGTTTCTTCGCGGGATTGCTTAAGTAGTGTTCAGGTCACTGTTTCTGCGCATCTTGTTTACGCATGTCACGCAAAGGCCAGATATGTCATCGTTTTGCCATTTAACATGGCCGCTGGCGCATGATCATGCAAAAAGTCTTTGGGAAGCACGGGTGGTGTGCGCTGTTAATGCGCCGTCTCTTGCAGTTGTGGTCTTGGACCAGCCATCATATGTTGATTAAAGTTGCGTTGTGGTTCACTCCTGTGATTGGTTTTCTGGTTTTCCTCCCTCCACATAAATCAACTTTTAAATTCCACGAATTTAAGGAACAAGGGCCATAGGTTTGTTAGTCACTGCCTGACAAAACCAAGCGTAACATTATCCTTAATGAGAGGAGGCGCATAAATCAACGATGTTCTACCAATGCTGCCCAAGTAAAACACAACCAAGAGTTCGACAGCATCCTCGCGCTCAATGGGTACTCCCATGCCACCATCGAGAGCACATACCCTCAACCCATGAACCCAAGACGACAACAACTCCACCAACAACCATCGTCACAACAACAACAGCAGCAACAACAACAAACCGATCCCAATCAAGCTTCCAACGAAACCCGCATGGAATACCTATACTTTAAAATTCCATATATCAACGACGATCTCAATTCCAAAATCAGACGGCTGTTCAAGAAAGAAGAGCTTCCAGTCCGAATTACACACAAAACAGCATCCCTCCGCCAAACCCTCAAAACCAAGACAAAAACGCAACAATGCACCCGAAATGGATGTCCTATGGCAAACACCAACCTTTGTCTCATCAAAAACACCGTTTACGAGATCACATGCGTGAAATGCGAAGACACCTACATCGGCAGTTGTATCAGGCCTCTACACGACAGAATAAAAGAACACCTCAACTCAAGCGCCTCTTCATTCTACAAACATCTAACCAACTGCTTGGACAGACCAGGAGCCAAGAAGTTTTCCGTCAAAATACTGGACAGAAACAATGATCCTATTAACTTAAGACTACTCGAAGCTTCTCACATTCACAGCAAAAAACCTAAGATCAACTCGCGTGACGAATGTAGCGAACTAAAAGAGCTGCTATTTTAGCTCCTTTGTTTCCTTAATTTGTTTACATTCCGTTCACTTCCATTGTTCTCTACTCTATCTAACTCACTGTGTATATGTAAATTCTATCTCCTGATGATGTCGGCGTCCGACGAAAGCTCTTAAATTCCACGAATTTAAGGAACAAGGGCCATAGGTTTGTTAGTCACTGGTTATTAAGTGCTACCCTCATAAAAACAAAGACGATTGCTATAGTTTCCTGTTTGTTTCTTTGCTGAATGTAGGTTTGGGTACACGAGGACGAATAATTGATGACCAGTGGGTGTCCAAGTATCGGGTAACATACAGCATCAACGGCATGGCATGGAATAACTACACAGAGAATTATCAACTTAAGGTATGAAATTTATGACTCAGTTATCTGATACTATGGAACTGCGCTTTCATTTAGATTCTATTTTGAACCTTGTCGTCTTACTCTTCCACCAAAGGACCGTTCACACGGGCGGTTTTACTGCGATTTTCACGGAGAATTGCCGGTCTTTCACACGCGCAATTTTCCTTGAAAATCACGCGTGAAAGACAAATGATGGTAGCAAAGAGAAATGCGTATGATAGACGGATATTCTGCGTCACCTCAGAGCATTAGTTCTACTTCCTCTCTTTCCTTTTTTCGTAGATTTTTACTGGTAACGACGATAAAGACACATTATCGATCCGCCACCTTAAGCATCCTGTCACCGCACGCTACGTACGTGTACATCCGCTGAAATGGCATGGCGGGCTCATTTGTATGAGGGCGGAAATCTTTGGATGCGATCACTCGTGTAAGTTAATTTGCATTGAACTTTGCTGGGCTTTTTTTGTGATTTGCTACATATGTCTACATCCATTAGACAAATATGATAATGTTCCGCCATGTTGGATGGCAAAGTAGATTTTCCTTCGCCATGATGACAAATGTGATCATATTCCACCATAATGGACGGAAAATTTCATCCTTCCCCGCCATGTTGGATGACAATTAAGAATGAATGAATATTTTACGTTTCAGCAAACGAGGTGCAGAATCAACCACTTTTGAGTGCTAAATATAACCATCAGACAAAAAAGGGCGACATCAGGCAACCACAGAAAGCATCCAAAGTCAAGCCAACACATCAAGTTACTACACTAAAACAACACTCTGCTGGTCAGCTGAAAAATATGAAGGGCGAGTACGGACATTTCAAGGCTTTGCCACTTGACAGCAAGGTCTTACCAGCGACAAAGAAAACTTATACGCATGCGCAGAAGCAAGTTCAAATTCAAGTTCAAAATCATATCACGCGGATTGCGCCAAGTCCGAAAAACGTTTTGGCGTTAAAAACGTCTGCTGCAAAAACAGGAAATTCAAGATACGTTATTGCTTCGCATGCGTTACCCCATGTTCACAGTCTCATACAAAATCGTATCTTTCCTTCTAAACTTCCAAATAATGGACTATCTCAGTATTACATGCTTGGCCCTCAACAGAAAGGTTTCAATCAATATATTCCAAATAATTTCTATATGAAACAAAGACTCTCAAACTTTCATTATGGCAATAGACTAACTCCTAAGATTCAGCATTATAATTCTTTACTAAAGTATCCTCCAAGTTTCGCTTCGAATGGTCTTGGATCACAAGCGATCGTAATTCCGCCAGTTGGTGCGTTTAAAAGCGGCTCTAGAAAAATTAATAATCAAAGACTTAGGGCAGGAACATTTATTGGAAGTCAAAGGTTTTCGTCAGGGGCAAAAGTGCCACAACCTGCCCAGTCACGTTCTTATAATCCTTCTTTATACGCTGGGCGAACGAAAGTTCTTGCTAGTAACATTAATACTGCACAAACTCCAAGAATTCAAGCAGGAAATCCTGTGAGGAACCAGCATTTTTTACCTCAAACAAAAAAATTTCCAAAACCGAGATTAAATACTTCAAAAAGTGGACAAGCAGGAAGTGCGGCAACAAAGAATTATTCAACGATAAAAAAACCTAAATTATATCTACCACAAACTGCAAGCTCAACCCAAAATTCTATAGCATTGAGCTTAAAAGAAAAGTTCAAAGATTCTGTTTTACATCATTTTCTGGACGAACGCTTATCGAAGCAAGTATCAAAAGAAGAGAAAGCATCGAAGAACACTAAGGTTGATAGATACCTCGATTATAACTGGTCATCATTTAGTCCCTGTACTGTTAGCTGTGGTAGAGGAGTCAAGGAGAGATATCGGAGGTGTAATGCAATGGAATGTTTAGCTGATGGATCAGAGATTCAGATTCTTCCTTGTTTTAATCCTCCTTGTCAAGGTGCGTAAACTTGCTTTACTATTTTCCCGCCATATCCACAGGAATCCCGAATGAATATTCGATGCCAAAATAGCGAGGGGAAACTGGTGACCAGCCCCCCTCGCTACGCCACTGGTGGATGTGTTAGATGGAGTTGATATAGATTGTTGTTTTTGGTTTGTCAGTTTGTGTGTGCCTTGTGTGTCTTGTTATTGTTTTTGGTTTGTTTTGTGTGTTTTGTTTTGTTGTGGTTATTATTGTTGTTGTTTTTGGTTTGTTTTGTGTGTTTTGTTTTGTTGTGGTTATTATTGTTGTTGTTTTTGGTTTGTTTTGTTGTGGTTATTATTGTTGTTGTTTTTGGTTTGTTTTGTGTGTTTTGTTTTGTTGTGGTTATTATTGTTGTTGTTTTTGGTTTGTTTTGTGTGTTTTGTTTTGTTGTGGTTATTATTGTTGTTGTTTTTGGTTTCTTTTGTGTGTTTTGTTTTGTTGTGGTTATTATTGTTGTTGTTTTTGGTTTGTTTTGTGTGTGTCGTGTTGTTTACTTTGGTTTGTTTTGTGTGTGTCTTGTTGTTTTGTGTGTGTGGTGTTTTGTTGTGGTTATTGTTGTTGTTGTAGGTTTTTTTGGTGGTGTTTGCTGGCTTGTTTTCTTTTTTAAATTTTTGTTTTGTTTTGTTTGTTTGTTTTTATCGTACTTCTTTCAAATTATAAAATAAAATTTAATGATTAATAGTTGATATATAATAATTAATTACAAACTGATCAATATCTAATTTAATACTAAGGAAGAACTAACTTTGTTTGTTTTTATTTTTCTAAAGAAACTTGGAACTTAGATTTAAAAAATGTAGATGCTTTTGCTGTAAAGTCGCATAATGATATTAATAATATATAATAATAAAATAAATAATAATATATAATAACATTCATTTATACAGCGCTGTTTTCAATAACGCTTTTACATAGTCATCATGAATTAAAAATGATGATAATAATAATAGCAATAAATATAATAATAGTAATAATGATAATAGCAATAATCAATCTACGGGGAAACGAGAAAAAATTGTGCATCGATAGAAAAAACTCGTGATAGCTGTAATGCTTTGTCGGTGTTCAGGATCAACAGAATGGTCATCGTACAGTAGATGTAGCGTTAGCTGTGGAACAGGAATAAGAACAAGAACAAGATCTTGTGATGGCATCGAGTGTCCCAGAGCTGGTAAAGAAGTCGCTACTATATCATGTAAAAACCCAGACTGTCCAGGTAAGTTATAATGGTTTAATAGAATATTAATAGATTATAAATAGGTCATTTGTATAAATAAATCACGTAAATCAAGCCCAAACAGACCCCTCATCATCATGAGACAGCGTCGTGCAGAGATAACAGGCCCCCTCACAGTTCCCCGCAGGTAAAGACTGGTGAACACTGTTGCCCTCTGTTTATAAATTATATAGGAACATCATTATTATTACTATTATTATTACAATTATTATTAATATTATTTACCAACTATCTTGCTTCTGATTGGTTGAGATCCTTCAGCCAATCCCTTATATTGTGTGAACTTGACTTGATAAATGTATTATCTGTAGGTTTTTCTGCAGATAATACATTTATCATGTCAAGTTCACTCAAACTCAAAATGGAAATAAGTTTATGAATAACATTTACAGAAAAGGCGGTACCCTTAACCTGAGGTAGCCAACAGAACTTTTCAAATATTCAATAATTCTATGTAATATTTAAATGCAAGTTTAAATTTTCTTTTCTTTGAAGTTTTGAACCTGGATTTTGAGAAGGTTGATGGTCACGTGATCATCGACCAATCAGAAAAAGGTAACAACGCCTTTATGGAAAAAGAGACTCAAGTTGTTCCTTACAAGAGCCTTTGCGGTCACCATGCTGACCTTGGTTACCATGGGACCCTTCTGTTGGAAGACGCCACGTTTAGAAAGAAGCCCAAATATGGTGTTTCTATTGCTTGCTGGGTAAACTTACAAGGGTCAACACAAGGAAGTCATTCGATATTCAGTACCTCGAAAATGGTGAACGTTGGCCAGATTATTGGTAAGTAGAATAGTTGGTTTTCAACTTATTATCGGAACCTAGAGTTTGGGAAATTCTTTTGCCCTTTTTTAGCTTGGGCGTAATGTTTTCCCATTTCAAACCACGTGCCATTCCCTTGAGATTAAGATTCTTTGTTTAACGATTGCATATGAGAAGACACATGAATTTGAATACAACTCAAACAAAGAATCGTATTCTCATGATCAAGGAAATGACACGTGGTCTACAATGAGTAAAAATTACGCCCAAGCTTAAAAACCTATTCTGATCTTTATCATGCTGAAACCTCGTCTCCAGGGCCTTTTCACCCAGGAGGACTGAGAAGGTCCTGGGAATATGAGTTGATGTTACTATATACAATACTGTTTGCACCCAAGCTAGACCACCATGCACTATGCTTTCTAACTCAAAAAAGGTCTAAAGACCGAAATAGGCACACCTATATCAATGATTTCCTATAGTTCTATCGGCCATGCAGTATGTCGTATAGGGGTGTACAAAACATGCTTATTGATAGTGTTGATTACATTTTTAAGGTGGTTACCACTTTGAAGTCGATGATGGTAAAGTGCGCTGGTTTCATCGCAGTCAGTCACACAACCCTGTTTTTAGTGTTGTCACTGGTAACGTAATCCACCCAAATACCTGGTACCATTTGGTCGGCACGTATTCATCGAACACCAAGAAAGCCAAGGTAATAAAGGAAACTGACTGTTTTAGTTAGAAGTCATTGAAATTCACCATTTTCCATACATCGGTTCACTGGTCAAACACATAGTACTCAAGCGAGTATTCAAGGCAGTTTTGATTATTCAGATTTGAATTTTGCAGCCTCGACTGAGTGCTTTGTGTTCGACCAGTGAGCCAATGTAAAGAAAATGGGGAATTGCTAAAATAGAGACCTAGATGAAAAATCTGGGATTGCATAGAGGATAGCTTCAACAACAACAAAGTTTGTGGATTCTTGACTTGAGTTTATTTAAATCGTCAATCCATTCCATCCATCCATCCATCCATCCATCCATCCATCCATCCATCCATCCATCCATCCATCCATCCATCCATCCATCCATCCATCCATCCATCCATCCATCCATCCATCCTTTCATCTATCCATCCATTCATCGATCGATCCATCACTCCATCCATTCATCCATTCATCCACCAACCCACCATCCAACCATTCCATCCTTCCTATTTTTTCATCCATCCATTCATCCATTCACTGACTGAGACATATGATATTGCTTCAACAGGTGTACATCGATGGTAAGGTCCAAGGATCATCATCAGGTACCGGCCTTCTAGACGATGACTGGGGGTACAGGGCATCTATCGGTAGCTTTGATTTTGATGGACGATTTATTAGAGCAAAACTAGACGATTTCTTCATGTACGACTACGAAATCTCCCCTGAACAAATCCAAGATCTTCTCAGTATAAAATGCCCGAAGAAAAAGCAAAAGAAACACTTCCAACCTCAATAACTCGCAACTTTGATAATCACTGGTTAATAGTATCGATAGATGACGATTCCTGCAGTGGGATGAAAATTTCTTTATCAAGTAAGAAACTTTGTTGGGAGAGAAAAAAGACACGTTTTTCATCATTTAAAAAAATGGAAAGTGAAAAAATTATGAATTTTTATTTTAAACATTCTTGGAAATTGCAAACGAGTTCAGTGAAGAACTTGTAGTACCTTCATACCAGGGATGCTATTGATGACAATCTCGACTAGATTCAACTAGATGTCACTACAGCGACAGAGACTGAACCAGTTGTTCGGTTGCCATGGAAAAATTGCACACTTGAGGTTTGCCAGTGACCTCAATGAAGGGAATTGAACGCAGGTCAGAAACCAGTAATAACGTTGTTACAACAACAGTAGTATATTGTACATTTGTAAGTTTTACGTACGGATTGACAAGGCATCTGTGACAAAATCTTAGAGAAAACTCTTCAAAAGTAGTTGATTTTCAGATAAATGTCCAGATGCAGCAAGTTTCCAGCTACACAGCAAAGTTAGCTTACGCTGTATGGAGTAGCAACCTTGGGATGGTTCAGCTATACTTGGTGTCACACGATCATGGTCAGTGAGAGAATATTTGATCAGGCTTTAAACATTAATATAAGCCTTTCTCAATATTTATTCATAAAGTGCTTAACCTCACGTGCATGCAGCTCTGACCACATTTAATGCATGCACATACTTCTATGCACGGGCTTTTTGCTGCCAAACAAGCTTTTTTTTCGTGCCTTATTTCTTAAAGAAACCAGCCAGGTTCGCATCGGAAATCCCGTGCATGGAAGTATGCGAATACATTAAATATGGTCAGAGCTGCATGAACGTGAGGTAAAGCACTAAATGAATGAATATTAAGAAAGGCCTATGCCCGGACTAACTGACACCCAGGAACTAGTATATAAAGTGTAGGTAAGTTTTGAAAATTCATGGCGTTACCTATGACCCATTCCATTTTTATTATAGACTGGTTAAACATAATTCATCCAATCGAGGCTGCAAGGTTTTTCAAACGATACCCTGCAGCCTCAATTTGATGCCTTTGGTTTAACTAGTGAAACGAGGGTAGGAAAGTAGTCAATAGACCCCTTGCACTAATTCCCAAGGTGTGGGACAAAACAAAAGAACTCCTTTATCTTCAGGATTATTTTGACCCCCCAGGTAGGGTTTTTGTGCAATGGGTCAATATTGGGGTAGAACTTATTAGGAAACTGGCTAACCCTTATGTCGTAGCAACTCATAGGTTATATGTTGTAGAGTTAAGGCTGGTCCTCACTAGCACACAAGCATAAGCATAAGCAGTTTAATACTTTCGAGTTCTCTGTTGGTTAGGCTAAGCCTCGATTTGGTATGCAATTATTTCGAATATTCATGCATTTCAATGAAGGTCTGTGGAATTTCAAAGTGTTTGCATTGTTGAAGTTGTGCATTCTTTACTTTACCGTTGGTATTCGTGAATGTTTAGAGGCTGAAATGAGGTTAACCCTGAGTAAGTGAGTCTGTAATCAAGAAACACAGCGATAAAGTAAGATTTGGAAAATGGTCTCATTTCCGTGAGGATGCACACTCTTATGATTTATGTGGCTAGTGATGACCAGGCTTTAAGATGTAGATAATTGTAGGTAATATGTACAGCATAATGTGAATATGTGGAATAGGATTAAACAAAGAAATCATTAAGAATTGGGACGCACAAGCAACGAGCTGAGAAAACATTTCTGAGCTGCAGATGGGATTGGAATCCACGCATATGTACAGCACTTCTGATGTAAATTAATTCTGAAGTTTTTATTGTATATTAAAGGATATTGACGAGGAAATGGTAAATAGCTATCATTATTGCTTTGGTCGTTTAATTTTTTTTATTTTTTCCCTTCTCCTTCTCCTTCTCCTTCTCCTTCTCCTTCTCCTTCTCCTTCTCCTTCTCCTTCTCCTTCTCCTTCTCCTTCTCCTTCTCCTTCTCCTTCTCCTTCTCCTTCTCCTTCTCCTTCTCCTTCTCCTTCTCCTTCTCCTTCTTCGTCTCCTTCTCCATCTCGGTCTCCTCTTTCTTCTTTCACTTATTCATACATCTTCTTCTGCACTTCACTTGTCCTCATCCATATTTTCTTGTTTACTTCCTCTACTAACTCTCCCATCCCTACAAATGTAATGGTCGCGTGACATAGCTCATCAAATACGTAACACAATATTTCCGCTCCATTGATTTTGTTCCTAAATCCAAGGTCAGCCACATGGACAAGGATTATTTTGTCCAAACCGAAAGGATTTCATTTCTAAACTGAAACTCTAAAATTCGACTTCAAGGTAAGCCTATTGAATTATTTTTTGCTATCTTATAGGCTATTACACTTCAGCAGCATATTGTATTAATTCATTCATCATAATTTGCCTTTATCGATCAGTATAAGCTCATTGAATATCAGTAATTCATCAGTGCCTGCTTTCTGCATATTAATCTTCTCATGTTTTTGCCAAACATGAAGAACTCTTACTAGTTTTTCAGAGCAAATTTCAGCAGCAAGTGAACTCGGTATTTCTTTTACCGTGTTTTATAGTCTGTTCTGAATCAGTATATTAACTATCTGTGGAATTAGATCACTGTACGTGGGGTAGTCCTAGAGCCTTTTATTCTAATAGTATTTTACTTGAATAATCACCGTTGTCTGTAATGCTGTACATGCTGCCAAAAATCAACCCAGAATATCATTTTATCGTAGCATTCTACTGTAGTACGCAAAAGAATGGTATATCATGTAATGTTTATTATAATATAATGACTTTAGTTGGGGGTCAAAATCATGACCGGAAGTGATAAAGTATTTTCAAAGAATGATATTGAGTTTCCTGTGGTGTCGTGGAGAAGAATTTTGTTTGTTTTTCTGTCTCTCTGTCTATGCCTGTTTGTTACTTTCTCTTTTTTTTTTTTGTTTGCTCACTTTTGCGGTCCATTTTTGTTTTCGTTTATTCATTTATTTGTTGGTTGGTTTTTGTCTTTCTCTTGTAATTTTTTCTTGATTGTTTTTTAGCTTATTTGTTTCGTCGTTTGGTTCGTTTATTTTTTTTCTTTCGTTCATTCGTTTGTTGTTTTTTTTTCATCATCTCATTTTTTTTTTTTTTTTTTGCATTCCTTCTTTTTGTGTGATAACTTGTCGGTGTGTTAATTTGTCTGTCTGTCTCTTCTATATATCTGTCTGTCTGTCTGTCTCTTCTATATATCTGTCTGTCTGTCTGTCTGTTCTATCTGTCTGTCTGTCTGTCTGTCTGTTCTATCTGTCTGTCTGTCTGTCTGTCTGTCTGTTCTATCTGTCTGTTTGTCTGTTTGTCTGTTTGTCTGTTTGTTACTACTTGTTTGTTAATTTGTCTGTCTGTCTGTCTCTTCTATATATCTGTCTGTCTGTCTGTCTGTTTGTTCTATCTGTCATTCTGTCTGTTTGTCTGTCTGTTACTTATTTGTTTGTTTGTTTGTTGATTAGCAAAAATGGATGCCGAATATCAACCAGTAACAGGCGATGAAGAAAACCAGAATATCCTGTCCATTACCGAAGAACCAAGGGACAAGAACCAAGGGAGTACCCCAGAGGAAACCAATGAAGAAGTACCGACAGTGTCTCCTGAGAGAAGACATGCTGTTTATGAGAAGATGTGCTGCTGGAAGTTCTTGACTTCAGAAAATTTACTGATTGGGATCCCTGCTCTGCCAATCACGTTTGCTGTATTTATTCTATTTGCTCTTATCATCAAGTAAGTATCATTTGAGGGGAGGATGCAAAACTCAACCCTCCCCTCCCCTCCCCTCATTTACAAGAATACCATTTGCGCTTGCGCATGAGAAGACACATGAATATGGATGAAGACTCAAACAAAGAATCTTATTCTCAAGGAAATGACACGTGGTTTAAAATGGGAAAACATTACGCCCAAGGTAAAAAGGTATATTTGGAAAGAAAAACGACAAAATAACACACGATGAACAGTAAAGAAACATGAAAAAGCAAATAATTTTAATTTAATTAAATATTTTGTTTAAATGAATATAAAGTACCAATATATTAATTGTCGCAAAACTGAAGCGATATATTTTACCCTATTTTACAGTTACGCCATTGCCGTTTCGTTAGGTCACGTGACACCTTTTCTGCCCTACGTCAGGTGAATGTTGAAACTGTAAACATTACTTATTATTAGAAATATTATTCAGTTAATATCAATTTTATGGTCATTGGCAGTATAACTATACTGTTACCAGTTGTTGTTACCGTTGTTAAATATCATTGTAGTTAGTATTGTTATTATAATAATCCATATTATCATCATCAACATCATCATCATCATCATCTTCACCATCACTATCATCATCATCAACATCACCATCATCATCATCTTCACCATCACTATCATCATCATCAACATCACCATCATCATCATCATCATCTTCACCATCACTATCATCATCATCAACATCACCATCATCATCATCTTCACCATCACTATCATCATCATCAACATCACCATCATCATCATCTTCACCATCACTATCATCATCATCAACATCACCATCATCTTCACCATCACTATCATCATCATCAACATCACTGTCATCATCATTATCATCATCATTATGACCATCACTATCATCATCATCATCAACATCAACATCATCATCATCATCATACATCATTACCATCATCATCATCCTCACTATCACTATCATCATCATCATCAACATCACTATCATCATCATCATGCATCATTACCATCACCATCATCCTCACCATTACTTTCATCATCATCATTATTATTATTATTATTATTATTATTATTATTATCATTATTATTATTACTACTACTGCTATTTCATTTCTTCATAAGTTGGTTAGCATCCAATAGCCCTGAGGAATACATCTTTGATTTTATCATGAGTCTAGCTGCCATCAACGGTAAATAAGCCTTTTAATATCTTAATTAATCATCAATTAAGTATTAGTTTATTTGTTATGCAAATTATTTTTTCGCCATCTTAAAACTATTTTCCATTCATTTTTAACAAAAGAGATTTACTTATAGTTTTCTCATCGTAACATTATTTACTTTCCATATTATTGTTTATTTTAACATTCTTAAATATTTATCAGCATTTTTTCAAAAACTCTTATATAAATTTATGCATTTTATGCATTTCTAGTATAGCATTCTTCAAACTATTTCGACTCTTTTCTTTTCACATTTTTCCATCAATTCTTAAAACAATAATATAATTTTCTTTCAGTAACTTATTTGTTGTATGTTTCTAGTGGCATTCATCATATACTTCAAATTCAAGACTATCGCTAATAACTACCAAAGACCACGATTGCTGTCAGTGCTAATCCTCAATAAAGTCTGTGCTTGGATTGGACTTATTGCAAGCCTTCTGTTTTTACTCAGTTCTACATTTCCTGTAAGTAAATCTCTATTATCAACAATATATCTATATAGCTCCAATACTAATGAAATATAGGGAAAAGCTGAATACTATACGTAGGAATTAAGACGCGTAGTTATCACAAAGCCAACATTATAGACACAGAGAGAGTCAGGATTTCAATCGTGGACAGATCTTTCGTCCTTCGTATACAGTCCTGTTCTTTTTACGCTTTAGATACTAACAATTCTTCAAACACAATCAAAAATAAATCCTTCATAAATAATTCATATTTTTGATCTCTTTTGTACCCCTCACAAACAATTTATGTTTCTTTCGGAAAAAGTGTGAAAATGTGCAAATAACGATAATAATAATAATAAATAATAATTTATTAAGCATAATACAACGTCTCTATGCTTAAACGATCAAATCAACGGGATAAAGTCCATGCTTTTTAACTGAATATAGCCAAAAAAGACCTAGTTTTCAACCTTCATCAATAATTAATATTCTTTGAAAAGGTCAAAATTGTACCAAAATAATAAAAACCGTACCCTATGCACCAAAAAATGGCCAAAAATAACCTACTTTCAATTCTTCGTCAAATGTGTAAAAAAACCCAAAATTGATCAAAACCATAGGCTTTATCCCGTGCTTTTTCCCCATACATGGCAAAAAACGACCTATTTACCTTCCTTTATACATACTACAAAATTTTTAAAAAGGTGTGAAAACCACCCAAAATTGATCAAAACCATGGGCTATAGTCCATGCTTTTTGCCCCAAAATGGCCAAAAATGACCTATTTTTCATCCATCATAAATAATGCATAATTTTCTCAAAGGTGTAAAAAACACCCAAAATTGATCAAAACCATGGGCTATAGTCCATGCTTTTTGCCCCAAAATGGCCAAAAATGACCTATTTTTCATCCATCATAAATAATGCATAATTTTCTCAAAGGTGTGAAAAACACCCAAAATTGATCAAAAGCATGGGCTATAGTCCATGCTTTTTGCCCCAAAATGGCCAAAAATGACCTATTTTTCATCCATCATAAATAATGCATAATTTTCTCAAAGGTGTGAAAAACACCCAAAATTGATCAAAAGCATGGGCTATAGTCCATGCTTTTTGCCCCAAAATGGCCAAAAATGACCTATTTTTCATCCATCATAAATAATGCATAATTTTCTCAAAGGTGTGAAAAACACCCAAAATTGATCAAAACCATGGGCTATAGTCCATGCTTTTTGCCCCAAAATGGCCAAAAATGACCTATTTTATCCATCATAAATAATGCATAATTTTCTCAAAGGTGTGAAAAACACCCAAAATTGATCAAAAGCATGGGCTATAGTCCATGCTTTTTGCCCCAAAATGGCCAAAAATGACCTATTTTTCATCCATCATAAATAATGCATAATTTTCTCAAAGGTGTGAAAAACACCCAAAATTGATCAAAACCATGGGCTATAGTCCATGCTTTTTGCCCCAAAATGGCCAAAAATGACCTATTTTTCATCCATCATAAATAATGCATAATTTTCTCAAAGGTGTGAAAAACACCCAAAATTGATCAAAACCATGGGCTATAGTCCATGCTTTTTGCCCCAAAATGGCCAAAAATGACCTATTTTTCATCCATCATAAATAATGCATAATTTTCTCAAAGGTGTGAAAAACACCCAAAATTGATCAAGAGCATGGGCTATAGTCCATGCTTTTTGCCCCAAAATGGCCAAAAATGACCTATTTTTCATCCATCATAAATAATGCATAATTTTCTCAAAGGTGTGAAAAACACCCAAAATTGATCAAAACCATGGGCTATAGTCCATGCTTTTTGCCCCAAAATGGCCAAAAATGACCTATTTTTCATCCATCATAAATAATGCATAATTTTCTCAAAGGTGTGAAAAACACCCAAAATTGATCAAAAGCATGGGCTATAGTCCATGCTTTTTGCCCCAAAATGGCCAAAAATGACCTATTTTTCATCCATCATAAATAATGCATAATTTTCTCAAAGGTGTGAAAAACACCCAAAATTGATCAAAACCATGGGCTATAGTCCATGCTTTTTGCCCCAAAATGGCCAAAAATGACCTATTTTTCATCCATCATAAATAATGCATAATTTTCTCAAAGGTGTGAAAAACACCCAAAATTGATCAAAACCATGGGCTATAGTCCATGCTTTTTGCCCCAAAATGGCCAAAAATGACCTATTTTTCATCCATCATAAATAATGCATAATTTTCTCAAAGGTGTGAAAAACACCCAAAATTGATCAAAAGCATGGGCTATAGTCCATGCTTTTTGCCCCAAAATGGCCAAAAATGACCTATTTTTCATCCATCATAAATAATGCATAATTTTCTCAAAGGTGTGAAAAACACCCAAAATTGATCAAAAGCATGGGCTATAGTCCATGCTTTTTGCCCCAAAATGGCCAAAAATGACCTATTTTTCATCCATCATAAATAATGCATAATTTTCTCAAAGGTGTGAAAAACACCCAAAATTGATCAAAAGCATGGGCTATAGTCCATGCTTTTTGCCCCAAAATGGCCAAAAATGACCTATTTTTCATCCATCATAAATAATGCATAATTTTCTCAAAGGTGTGAAAAACACCCAAAATTGATCAAAACCATGGGCTATAGTCCATGCTTTTTGCCCCAAAATGGCCAAAAATGACCTATTTTTCATCCATCATAAATAATGCATAATTTTCTCAAAGGTGTGAAAAACACCCAAAATTGATCAAAAGCATGGGCTATAGTCCATGCTTTTTGCCCCAAAATGGCCAAAAATGACCTATTTTTCATCCATCATAAATAATGCATAATTTTCTCAAAGGTGTGAAAAACACCCAAATTTGATCAAAACCATGGGCTATAGTCCATGCTTTTTGCCCCAAAATGGCCAAAAATGACCTATTTTTCATCCATCATAAATAATGCATAATTTTCTCATAGGTGTGAAAAACACCCAAAATTGATCAAAACCATGGGCTATAGTCCATGCTTTTTGCCCCAAAATGGCCAAAAATGAGCTATTTTTCATCCATCATAAATAATGCATAATTTTCTCAAAGGTGTGAAAAACACCCAAAATTGATCAAAAGCATGGGCTATAGTCCTGCTTTTTGCCCCAAAATGGCCAAAAATGACCTATTTTTCATCCATCATAAATAATGCATAATTTTCTCAAAGGTGTGAAAAACACCCAAAATTGATCAAAAGCATGGGCTATAGTCCATGCTTTTTGCCCCAAAATGGCCAAAAATGACCTATTTTTCATCCATCATAAATAATGCATAATTTTCTCAAAGGTGTGAAAAACACCCAAAATTGATCAAAAGCATGGGCTATAGTCCATGCTTTTTGCCCCAAAATGGCCAAAAATGACCTATTTTTCATCCATCATAAATAATGCATAATTTTCTCAAAGGTGTGAAAAACACCCAAAATTGATCAAAAGCATGGGCTATAGTCCATGCTTTTTGCCCCAAAATGGCCAAAAATGACCTATTTTTCATCCATCATAAATAATGCATAATTTTCTCAAAGGTGTGAAAAACACCCAAAATTGATCAAAAGCATGGGCTATAGTCCATGCTTTTTGCCCCAAAATGGCCAAAAATGACCTATTTTTCATCCATCATAAATAATGCATAATTTTCTCAAAGGTGTGAAAAACACCCAAAATTGATCAAAAGCATGGGCTATAGTCCATGCTTTTTGCCCCAAAATGGCCAAAAATGACCTATTTTTCATCCATCATAAATAATGCATAATTTTCTCAAAGGTGTGAAAAACACCCAAAATTGATCAAAAGCATGGGCTATAGTCCATGCTTTTTGCCCCAAAATGGCCAAAAATGACCTATTTTTCATTCATCATAAATAATGCATAATTTTCTCAAAGGTGTGAAAAACACCCAAAATTGATCAAAAGCATGGGCTATAGTCCATGCTTTTTGCCCCAAAATGGCCAAAAATGACCTATTTTTCATCCATCATAAATAATGCATAATTTTCTCAAAGGTGTGAAAAACACCCAAAATTGATCAAAAGCATGGGCTATAGTCCATGCTTTTTGCCCCAAAATGGCCAAAAATGACCTATTTTTCATCCATCATAAATAATGCATAATTTTCTCAAAGGTGTGAAAAAAACCCAAAATTGATCAAAAGCATGGGCTATAGTCCATGCTTTTTGCCCCAAAATGGCCAAAAATGACCTATTTTTCATCCATCATAAATAATGCATAATTTTCTCAAAGGTGTGAAAAACACCCAAAATTGATCAAAAGCATGGGCTATAGTCCATGCTTTTTGCCCCAAAATGGCCAAAAATGACCTATTTTTCATCCATCATAAATAATGCATAATTTTCTCAAAGGTGTGAAAAACACCCAAAATTGATCAAAACCATGGGCTATAGTCCATGCTTTTTGCCCCAAAATGGCCAAAAATGACCTATTTTTCATCCATCATAAATAATGCATAATTTTCTCAAAGGTGTGAAAAACACCCAAAATTGATCAAAAGCATGGGCTATAGTCCATGCTTTTTGCCCCAAAATGGCCAAAAATGACCTATTTTTCATCCATCATAAATAATGCATAATTTTCTCAAAGGTGTGAAAAACACCCAAAATTGATCAAAAGCATGGGCTATAGTCCATGCTTTTTGCCCCAAAATGGCCAAAAATGACCTATTTTTCATCCATCATAAATAATGCATAATTTTCTCAAAGGTGTGAAAAACACCCAAAATTGATCAAAAGCATGGGCTATAGTCCATGCTTTTTGCCCCAAAATGGCCAAAAATGACCTATTTTTCATCCATCATAAATAATGCATAATTTTCTCAAAGGTGTGAAAAACACCCAAAATTGATCAAAAGCATGGGCTATAGTCCATGCTTTTTGCCCCAAAATGGCCAAAAATGACCTATTTTTCATCCATCATAAATAATGCATAATTTTCTCAAAGGTTGTGAAAAAAAAACCCAAAATTGATCAAAAGCATGGACTATAGTCCATGCTTTTTCCCCCGAAATGGCCAAAAATGACCTATTTTTCATCCATCATAAATAATGCATAATTTTCTCAAAGGTTGTGAAAAAAAACCCAAAATTGATCAAAAGCATGGACTATAGTCCATGCTTTTTCCCCCGAAATGGCCAAAAATGACCTATTTTTCATCCATCATAAATAATGCATAATTTTCTCAAAGGTGTGAAAAACACCCAAAATTGATCAAAAGCATGGGCTATAGTCCATGCTTTTTGCCCCAAAATGGCCAAAAATGACCTATTTTTCATCCATCATAAATAATGCATAATTTTCTCAAAGGTGTGAAAAACACCCAAATTTGATCAAAACCATGGGCTATAGTCCATGCTTTTTCCCCCGAAATGGCCAAAAATGACCTATTTTTCATCCATCATAAATAATGCATAATTTTCTCAAAGGTGTGAAAAACACCCAAAATTGATCAAAACCATGGGCTATAGTCCATGCTTTTTGCCCCAAAATGGTCAAAAATGACTTATTTTTCATCCATCATAAATAATGCATAATTTTCCCAAAGGTGTGAAAAACACCCAAAATTGATCAAAACCATGGGCTATAGTCCATGCTTTTTGCCCCAAAATGGCCAAAAATGACCTATTTTTCATTCATCATAAATAATGCATAATTTTCTCAAAGGTGTGAAAAACACCCAAAATTGATCAAAACCATGGGCTATAGTCCATGCTTTTTGCCCCAAAATGGCCAAAAATGACCTATTTTTCATCCATCATAAATAATGCATAATTTTCTCAAAGGTGTGAAAAAAAACCCAAAATTGATCAAAAGCATGGGCTATAGTCCATGCTTTTTGCCCCGAAATGGCCAAAAATGACCTATTTTTCATCCATCATAAATAATGCATAATTTTCTCAAAGGTGTGAAAAACACCCAAAATTGATCAAAACCATGGGCTATAGTCCATGCTTTTTGCCCCAAAATGGCCAAAAATGACCTATTTTTCATCCATCATAAATAATGCATAATTTTCTCAAAGGTGTGAAAAACACCCAAAATTGATCAAAAGCATGGGCTATAGTCCATGCTTTTTCCCCCGAAATGGCCAAAAATGACCTATTTTTCATCCATCATAAATAATGCATAATTTTCTCAAAGGTGTGAAAAACACCCAAAATTGATCAAAACCATGGGCTATAGTCCATGCTTTTTGCCCCAAAATGGCCAAAAATGACCTATTTTTCATCCATCATAAATAATGCATAATTTTCCCAAAGGTGTGAAAAACACCCAAAATTGATCAAAACCATGGGCTATAGTCCATGCTTTTTGCCCCAAAATGGCCAAAAATGACCTATTTTTCATTCATCATAAATAATGCATAATTTTCTCAAAGGTGTGAAAAACACCCAAAATTGATCAAAACCATGGGCTATAGTCCATGCTTTTTGCCCCAAAATGGCCAAAAATGACCTATTTTTCATCCATCATAAATAATGCATAATTTTCCCAAAGGTGTGAAAAACACCCAAAATTGATCAAAACCATGGGCTATAGTCCATGCTTTTTGCCCCAAAATGGTCAAAAATGACCTATTTTTCATCCATCATAACTAATGCATAATTTTCTCAAAGGTGTGAAAAACACCCAAAATTGATCAAAAGCATGGGCTATAGTCCATGCTTTTTGCCCCAAAATGGCCAAAAATGACCTATTTTTCATCCATCATAAATAATGCATAATTTTCTCAAAGGTGTGAAAAACACACAAAATTGATCAAAACCATGGGCTATAGTCCATGCTTTTTGCCCCAAAATGGCCAAAAATGACCTATTTTATCCATCATAAATAATGCATAATTTTCTCAAAGGTGTGAAAAACACCCAAAATTGATCAAAAGCATGGGCTATAGTCCATGCTTTTTGCCCCAAAATGGCCAAAAATGACCTATTTTTCATCCATCATAAATAATGCATAATTTTCTCAAAGGTGTGAAAAACACCCAAAATTGATCAAAACCATGGGCTATAGTCCATGCTTTTTGCCCCAAAATGGCCAAAAATGACCTATTTTTCATCCATCATAAATAATGCATAATTTTCCCAAAGGTGTGAAAAACACCCAAAATTGATCAAAACCATGGGCTATAGTCCATGCTTTTTGCCCCAAAATGGTCAAAAATGACCTATTTTTCATTCATCATAACTAATGCATAATTTTCTCAAAGGTGTGAAAAACACCCAAAATTGATCAAAAGCATGGGCTATAGTCCATGCTTTTTGCCCCAAAATGGCCTTAAAATGACCTATTTTTCATCCATCATAAATAATGCATAATTTTCTCAAAGGTGTGAAAAACACCCAAATTTGATCAAAACCATGGGCTATAGTCCATGCTTTTTGCCCCAAAATGGCCAAAAATGACCTATTTTTCATCCATCATAAATAATGCATAATTTTGTCAAAGGTGTGAAAAACACCCAAAATTGATCAAAACCATGGGCTATAGTCCATGCTTTTTGCCCCAAAATGGCCAAAAATGACCTATTTTTCATCCATCATAAATAATGCATAATTTTCTCAAAGGTGTGAAAAACACCCAAAATTGATCAAAACCATGGGCTATAGTCCATGCTTTTTGCCCCAAAATGGCCAAAAATGACCTATTTTTCATCCATCATAAATAATGCATAATTTTCTCAAAGGTGTGAAAAACACCCAAAATTGATCAAAACCATGGGCTATAGTCCATGCTTTTTGCCCCAAAATGGCCAAAAATGACCTATTTTTCATCCATCATAAATAATGCATAATTTTCTCAAAGGTGTGAAAAACACCCAAAATTGATCAAAAGCATGGGCTATAGTCCATGCTTTTTCCCCCGAAATGGCCAAAAATGACCTATTTTTCATTCATCATAAATAATGCATAATTTTCTCAAAGGTGTGAAAAACACCCAAAATTGATCAAAAGCATGGGCTATAGTCCATGCTTTTTCCCCCAAAATGTTCAAAAATGACCTATTTTTCATCCATCATAAATAATGCATAATTTTCCCAAAGGTGTGAAAAACACCCAAAATTGATCAAAAGCATGGGCTATAGTCCATGCTTTTTGCCCCAAAATGGCCAAAAATGACCTATTTTTCATCCATCATAAATAATGCATAATTTTCTCAAAGGTGTGAAAAACACCCAAAATTGATCAAAAGCATGGGCTATAGTCCATGCTTTTTGCCCCAAAATGGCCTTAAAATGACCTATTTTTCATCCATCATAAATGATGCATAATTTTCTCAAAGGTGTGAAAAACACCCAAATTTGCTCAAAACCATGGGCTATAGTCCATGCTTTTTGCCCCAAAATGGCCAAAAATGACCTATTTTTCATCCATCATAAATAATGCATAATTTTCTCAAAGGTGTGAAAAACACCCAAAATTGATCAAAACCATGGGCTATAGTCCATGCTTTTTGCCCCAAAATGGCCAAAAATGACCTATTTTTCATCCATCATAAATAATGCATAATTTTCTCAAAGGTGTGAAAAACACCCAAAATTGATCAAAAGCATGGGCTATAGTCCATGCTTTTTGCCCCAAAATGTCCAAAAATGACCTATTTTTCATCCATCATAAATAATGCATAATTTTCTCAAAGGTGTGAAAAAAAACCCAAAATTGATCAAAAGCATGGGCTATAGTCCATGCTTTTTGCCCCGAAATGGCCAAAAATGACCTATTTTTCATCCATCATAAATAATGCATAATTTTCTCAAAGGTGTGAAAAACACCCAAAATTGATCAAAACCATGGGCTATAGTCCATGCTTTTTGCCCCAAAATGGCCAAAAATGACCTATTTTTCATCCATCATAAATAATGCATAATTTTCTCAAAGGTGTGAAAAACACCCAAAATTGATCAAAACCATGGGCTATAGTCCATGCTTTTTCCCCCGAAATGGCCAAAAATGACCTATTTTTCATCCATCATAAATAATGCATAATTTTCTCAAAGGTGTGAAAAACACCCAAAATTGATCAAAACCATGGGCTATAGTCCATGCTTTTTGCCCCAAAATGGCCAAAAATGACCTATTTTTCATCCATCATAAATAATGCATAATTTTCCCAAAGGTGTGAAAAACACCCAAAATTGATCAAAACCATGGGCTATAGTCCATGCTTTTTGCCCCAAAATGGCCAAAAATGACCTATTTTTCATTCATCATAAATAATGCATAATTTTCTCAAAGGTGTGAAAAACACCCAAAATTGATCAAAAGCATGGGCTATAGTCCATGCTTTTTGCCCCAAAATGGCCTTAAAATGACCTATTTTTCATCCATCATAAATAATGCATAATTTTCTCAAAGGTGTGAAAAACACCCAAATTTGATCAAAACCATGGGCTATAGTCCATGCTTTTTGCCCCAAAATGGCCAAAAATGACCTATTTTTCATCCATCATAAATAATGCATAATTTTCTCAAAGGTGTGAAAAACACCCAAAATTGATCAAAAGCATGGGCTATAGTCCATGCTTTTTGCCCCAAAATGGCCAAAAATGACCTATTTTTCATCCATCATAAATAATGCATAATTTTCTCAAAGGTGTGAAAAACACCCAAAATTGATCAAAACCATGGGCTATAGTCCATGCTTTTTGCCCCAAAATGGCCAAAAATGACCTATTTTTCATCCATCATAAATAATGCATAATTTTCTCAAAGGTGTGAAAAACACCCAAAATTGATCAAAAGCATGGGCTATAGTCCATGCTTTTTCCCCCGAAATGGCCAAAAATGACCTATTTTTCATCCATCATAAATAATGCATAATTTTCTCAAAGGTGTGAAAAACACCCAAAATTGATCAAAACCATGGGCTATAGTCCATGCTTTTTGCCCCAAAATGGCCAAAAATGACCTATTTTTCATCCATCATAAATAATGCATAATTTTCTCAAAGGTGTGAAAAACACCCAAAATTGATCAAAAGCATGGGCTATAGTCCATGCTTTTTGCCCCAAAATGGCCAAAAATGACCTATTTTTCATCCATCATAAATAATGCATAATTTTCTCAAAGGTGTGAAAAACACCCAAAATTGATCAAAAGCATGGGCTATAGTCCATGCTTTTTGCCCCAAAATGGCCAAAAATGACCTATTTTTCATCCATCATAAATAATGCATAATTTTCTCAAAGGTGTGAAAAACACCCAAAATTGATCAAAACCATGGGCTATAGTCCATGCTTTTTGCCCCAAAATGGCCAAAAATGACCTATTTTTCATCCATCATAAATAATGCATAATTTTCTCAAAGGTGTGAAAAACACCCAAAATTGATCAAAAGCATGGGCTATAGTCCATGCTTTTTCCCCCGAAATGGCCAAAAATGACCTATTTTTCATCCATCATAAATAATGCATAATTTTCTCAAAGGTGTGAAAAACACCCAAAATTGATCAAAACCATGGGCTATAGTCCATGCTTTTTGCCCCAAAATGGCCAAAAATGACCTATTTTTCATCCATCATAAATAATGCATAATTTTCTCAAAGGTGTGAAAAACACCCAAAATTGATCAAAAGCATGGGCTATAGTCCATGCTTTTTGCCCCAAAATGGCCAAAAATGACCTATTTTTCATCCATCATAAATAATATATAATTTTGCCCAAAGGTGTGAAAAACACCCAAAATTGATCAAAAGCATGGGCTATAGTCCATGCTTTTTGCCCCAAAATGGCCAAAAATGACCTATTTTTCATCCATCATAAATAATGCATAATTTTCTCAAAGGTGTGAAAAACACCCAAATTTGATCAAAACCATGGGCTATAGTCCATGCTTTTTGCCCCAAAATGGCCAAAAATGACCTATTTTTCATCCATCATAAATAATGCATAATTTTCTCAAAGGTGTGAAAAACACCCAAAATTGATCAAAACCATGGGCTATAGTCCATGCTTTTTGCCCCAAAATGGCCAAAAATGACCTATTTTTCATCCATCATAAATAATGCATAATTTTCTCAAAGGTGTGAAAAACACCCAAAATTGATCAAAACCATGGGCTATAGTCCATGCTTTTTGCCCCAAAATGGCCAAAAATGACCTATTTTTCATCCATCATAAATAATGCATAATTTTCTCAAAGGTGTGAAAAACACCCAAAATTGATCAAAAGCATGGGCTATACTCCATCATCCATCATAAATAATGCATAATTTTCTCAAAGGTGTAAAAAACACCCAAAATTGATCAAAAGCATGGGCTATAGTCCATGCTTTTTGCCCCAAAATGGCCAAAAATGACCTATTTTTCATCCATCATAAATAATGCATAATTTTCTCAAAGGTGTGAAAAACACCCAAATTTGATCAAAACCATGGGCTATAGTCCATGCTTTTTGCCCCAAAATGGCCAAAAATGACCTATTTTTCATCCATCATAAATAATGCATAATTTTCTCAAAGGTGTGAAAAACACCCAAAATTGATCAAAACCATGGGCTATAGTCCATGCTTTTTGCCCCAAAATGGCCAAAAATGACCTATTTTTCATCCATCATAAATAATGCATAATTTTCTCAAAGGTGTGAAAAACACCCAAAATTGATCAAAACCATGGGCTATAGTCCATGCTTTTTGCCCCAAAATGGCCAAAAATGACCTATTTTATCCATCATAAATAATGCATAATTTTCTCAAAGGTGTGAAAAACACCCAAAATTGATCAAAAGCATGGACTATAGTCCATGCTTTTTGCCCCAAAATGGCCAAAAATGACCTATTTTTCATCCATCATAAATAATGCATAATTTTCTCAAAGGTGTGAAAAACACCCAAAATTGATCAAAACCATGGGCTATAGTCCATGCTTTTTGCCCCAAAATGGCCAAAAATGACCTATTTTTCATCCATCATAAATAATGCATAATTTTCTCAAAGGTGTGAAAAACACCCAAAATTGATCAAAAGCATGGGCTATACTCCATCATCCATCATAAATAATGCATAATTTTCTCAAAGGTGTAAAAAACACCCAAAATTGATCAAAACCATGGGCTATAGTCCATGCTTTTTGCCCCAAAATGGCCAAAAATGACCTATTTTTCATCCATCATAAATAATGCATAATTTTCTCAAAGGTGTGAAAAACACCCAAAATTGATCAAAAGCATGGGCTATACTCCATCATCCATCATAAATAATGCATAATTTTCTCAAAGGTGTAAAAAACACCCAAAATTGATCAAAAGCATGGGCTATAGTCCATGCTTTTTCCCCCAAAATGGCCAAAAATGACCTATTTTTCATCCATCATAAATAATGCATAATTTTCTCAAAGGTGTGAAAAACACCCAAAATTGATCAAAAGCATGGGCTATAGTCCATGCTTTTTGCCCCAAAATGGCCAAAAATGACCTATTTTTCATCCATCATAAATAATGCATAATTTTGTCAAAGGTGTGAAAAACACCCAAAATTGATCAAAACCATGGGCTATAGTCCATGCTTTTAGCCCCAAAATGGCCAAAAATGACCTATTCTTCATCCATCATAAATAATGCATAATTTTCTCAAAGGTGTGAAAAACACCCAAAATTGATCAAAACCATGGGCTATAGTCCATGCTTTTTGCCCCAAAATGGCCAAAAATGACCTATTTTTCATCCATCATAAATAATGCATAATTTTCTCAAAGGTGTGAAAAACACCCAAAATTGATCAAAAGCATGGGCTATAGTCCATGCTTTTTGCCCCAAAATGGCCAAAAATGACCTATTCTTCATCCATCATAAATAATGCATAATTTTCTCAAAGGTGTGAAAAACACCCAAATTTGATCAAAACCATGGGCTATAGTCCATGCTTTTTGCCCCAAAATGGCCAAAAATGACCTATTTTTCATCCATCATAAATAATGCATAATTTTCTCAAAGGTGTGAAAAACACCCAAAATTGATCAAAACCATGGGCTATAGTCCATGCTTTTTGCCCCAAAATGGCCAAAAATGACCTATTTTTCATCCATCATAAATAATGCATAATTTTCTCAAAGGTGTGAAAAACACCCAAAATTGATCAAAACCATGGGCTATAGTCCATGCTTTTTGCCCCAAAATGGCCAAAAATGACCTATTTTTCATCCATCATAAATAATGCATAATTTTCTCAAAGGTGTGAAAAACACCCAAAATTGATCAAAAGCATGGGCTATAGTCCATGCTTTTTGCCCCAAAATGGCCAAAAATGACCTATTTTTCATCCATCATAAATAATGCATAATTTTCTCAAAGGTGTGAAAAACACCCAAATTTGATCAAAACCATGGGCTATAGTCCATGCTTTTTGCCCCAAAATGGCCAAAAATGACCTATTTTTCATCCATCATAAATAATGCATAATTTTCTCAAAGGTGTGAAAAACACCCAAAATTGATCAAAAGCATGGGCTATAGTCCATGCTTTTTGCCCCAAAATGGCCAAAAATGACCTATTTTTCATCCATCATAAATAATGCATAATTTTCTCAAAGGTGTGAAAAACACCCAAATTTGATCAAAACCATGGGCTATAGTCCATGCTTTTTGCCCCAAAATGGCCAAAAATGACCTATTTTTCATCCATCATAAATAATGCATAATTTTCTCAAAGGTGTGAAAAACACCCAAAATTGATCAAAACCATGGGCTATAGTCCATGCTTTTTGCCCCAAAATGGCCAAAAATGACCTATTTTTCATCCATCATAAATAATGCATAATTTTCTCAAAGGTGTGAAAAACACCCAAAATTGATCAAAACCATGGGCTATAGTCCATGCTTTTTGCCCCAAAATGGCCAAAAATGACCTATTTTTCATCCATCATAAATAATGCATAATTTTCTCAAAGGTGTGAAAAACACCCAAAATTGATCAAAAGCATGGGCTATAGTCCATGCTTTTTGCCCCAAAATGGCCAAAAATGACCTATTTTTCATCCATCATAAATAATGCATAATTTTCTCAAAGGTGTGAAAAACACCCAAAATTGATCAAAAGCATGGGCTATAGTCCATGCTTTTTGCCCCAAAATGGCCAAAAATGACCTATTTTTCATCCATCATAAATAATGCATAATTTTCTCAAAGGTGTGAAAAACACCCAAAATTGATCAAAAGCATGGGCTATAGTCCATGCTTTTTGCCCCAAAATGGCCAAAAATGACCTATTTTTCATCCATCATAAATAATGCATAATTTTCTCAAAGGTGTGAAAAACACCCAAAATTGATCAAAAGCATGGGCTATAGTCCATGCTTTTTGCCCCAAAATGGCCAAAAATGACCTATTTTTCATCCATCATAAATAATGCATAATTTTCTCAAAGGTGTGAAAAACACCCAAAATTGATCAAAAGCATGGGCTATAGTCCATGCTTTTTGCCCCAAAATGGCCAAAAATGACCTATTTTTCATCCATCATAAATAATGCATAATTTTCTCAAAGGTGTGAAAAACACCCAAAATTGATCAAAAGCATGGGCTATAGTCCATGCTTTTTGCCCCAAAATGGCCAAAAATGACCTATTTTTCATCCATCATAAATAATGCATAATTTTGTCAAAGGTGTGAAAAACACCCAAAATTGATCAAAACCATGGGCTATAGTCCATGCTTTTTGCCCCAAAATGGCCAAAAATGACCTATTTTTCATCCATCATAAATAATGCATAATTTTCTCAAAGGTGTGAAAAACACCCAAAATTGATCAAAAGCATGGGCTATAGTCCATGCTTTTTGCCCCAAAATGGCCAAAAATGACCTATTTTTCATCCATCATAAATAATGCATAATTTTCTCAAAGGTGTGAAAAACACCCAAATTTGATCAAAACCATGGGCTATAGTCCATGCTTTTTGCCCCAAAATGGCCAAAAATGACCTATTTTTCATCCATCATAAATAATGCATAATTTTCTCAAAGGTGTGAAAAACACCCAAAATTGATCAAAACCATGGGCTATAGTCCATGCTTTTTGCCCCAAAATGGCCAAAAATGACCTATTTTTCATCCATCATAAATAATGCATAATTTTCTCAAAGGTGTGAAAAACACCCAAAATTGATCAAAACCATGGGCTATAGTCCATGCTTTTTGCCCCAAAATGGCCAAAAATGACCTATTTTTCATCCATCATAAATAATGCATAATTTTCTCAAAGGTGTGAAAAACACCCAAAATTGATCAAAACCATGGGCTATAGTCCATGCTTTTAGCCCCAAAATGGCCAAAAATGACCTATTTTTCATCCATCATAAATAATGCATAATTTTCTCAAAGGTGTGAAAAACACCCAAAATTGATCAAAACCATGGGCTATAGTCCATGCTTTTAGCCCCAAAATGGCCAAAAATGACCTATTTTTCATCCATCATAAATAATGCATAATTTTCTCAAAGGTGTGAAAAACACCCAAAATTGATCAAAACCATGGGCTATAGTCCATGCTTTTTGCCCCAAAATGGCCAAAAATGACCTATTTTTCATCCATCATAAATAATATATAATTTTCCCAAAGGTGTGAAAAACACCCAAAATTGATCAAAAGCATGGGCTATAGTCCATGCTTTTTCCCCCAAAATGGCCAAAAATGACCTATTTTTCATCCATCATAAATAATGCATAATTTTCTCAAAGGTGTGAAAAACACCCAAATTTGATCAAAACCATGGGCTATAGTCCATGCTTTTTGCCCCAAAATGGCCAAAAATGACCTATTTTTCATCCATCATAAATAATGCATAATTTTCTCAAAGGTGTGAAAAACACCCAAAATTGATCAAAACCATGGGCTATAGTCCATGCTTTTTGCCCCAAAATGGCCAAAAATGACCTATTTTTCATCCATCATAAATAATGCATAATTTTCTCAAAGGTGTGAAAAACACCCAAAATTGATCAAAACCATGGGCTATAGTCCATGCTTTTTGCCCCAAAATGGCCAAAAATGACCTATTTTTCATCCATCATAAATAATGCATAATTTTCTCAAAGGTGTGAAAAACACCCAAAATTGATCAAAAGCATGGGCTATACTCCATCATCCATCATAAATAATGCATAATTTTCTCAAAGGTGTAAAAAACACCCAAAATTGATCAAAAGCATGGGCTATAGTCCATGCTTTTTGCCCCAAAATGGCCAAAAATGACCTATTTTTCATCCATCATAAATAATGCATAATTTTCTCAAAGGTGTGAAAAACACCCAAATTTGATCAAAACCATGGGCTATAGTCCATGCTTTTTGCCCCAAAATGGCCAAAAATGACCTATTTTTCATCCATCATAAATAATGCATAATTTTCTCAAAGGTGTGAAAAACACCCAAAATTGATCAAAAGCATGGGCTATAGTCCATGCTTTTTGCCCCAAAATGGCCAAAAATGACCTATTTTTCATCCATCATAAATAATGCATAATTTTCTCAAAGGTGTGAAAAACACCCAAAATTGATCAAAACCATGGGCTATAGTCCATGCTTTCTGCCCCAAAATGGCCAAAAATGACCTATTTTTCATCCATCATAAATAATGCATAATTTTCTCAAAGGTGTGAAAAACACCCAAAATTGATCAAAACCATGGGCTATAGTCCATCATCCATCATAAATAATGCATAATTTTCTCAAAGGTGTGAAAAACACCCAAAATTGATCAAAAGCATGAGCTATAGTCCATGCTTTTTGCCCCAAAGTGGCCAAAAATGACCTACTTTGCAGTCTTTATAAATTATTTATATCATTTCAAAATGTGTGAAAAACACTCAAAATTGTTTAAAACCATGTGCTATAGATTATGCTTTTTGCCCAGAAAAGGCCAAAAATGACGTACCTACTTTTCTCTTCATAAATTTTTCATATCATTTCGAAATGTTTAAAAACACACCTAAAATCGATCAAAACCATGGGCTATAGTCGATGGCTTTTTTCGAAAAGTGGCCAAAAATGACGTATTTTTCATCTCTCATAAATTATGCATATCTTTCCAAATGGTCTAAAAATGGGCCACAATCGACCAAAACAATCGGATATAGTTCATTCTCCTTGTTCAAAAATCTATAAATAATTGGTTAATGGTTTTATATTGTTTTTTGTCAGGCTGTTGGTGAAAAGAGAATTGCCAAGGTCCACTCTGTATCGTCTATTTCTGCGTTTTCTCTTATCTGTCTCTACTTCATCATTGAGACAGTCATGAGTTTCAAGATCCAGTACCATGTGATGCGTGTAACGTTGTGTGTTAGCATAGCACGTGCTGTCTTTGCTGTTTTGGCTCCCATATGTTTGATAGTTTGTATCCTTACCTTAATAGTACTCTCAGACACCTTGAAACCAAGGGCGCAGAACTTGATTCAGGATTTGATCTGTGAGTTAGCCATGTCTGACTTTGATCAGTCCAGAGGTTGTTTCAGGGTTTGATCTGTGAGTTAGCCATGTCTGACTTTGATCAGTCCAGAGGTTGTTTCAGGGTTTGATCTGAGAGTTAGTGATGGCCTGACATAGATCAGTCCAGAGGTTGTTTCAGGGTTGATCTGTGAGTTAGCCATGCCCTGACATAGATCAGCCCAGAGGTTGTTTCAGGGTTTGATCTGTGAGTTAGCCTTACCCTGACTTAAATCAGCCCAGAGGTTGTCCTCTACACCTTCCTTGAAAGTCTTTAAAGGGTCCTTGACTCATGACGAAAGCTGCAATAACTGGCAAATTGTCATACAAACACTTCAAAGGGAAAGATGACAAGAAATGGAGTGCTGGGGATGGGGTAAGTATTGTGCAAACCATTCTTCGATTAACTAATGTTATGAACCACTAATATTCATCCCTATCAACAAACAACCCTAACCAACAATTACCACTCTATCCCACACTTTATCCCTACCATCACCACCACCTATCTACCACTACCCTAAACAACCAACAGTTCCCAACTCTATCCTACACTTTACCCCTACCATCAACACCACCTATCTACCACTACCCTAAACAACCAACAGTTACCACTCTATCCCACACTTTACCCCTACCATCACCACCACCTATCTACCACTACCCTAAACAACCAACAGTTACCACTCTATCCCACACTTTATACCTACCATTACCACTACCTATCTACCACTACCCTAAACAACCAACAGTTACCACTCTATCCTACACTTTATACCTACCATCATCACCACCTATCCATCATCATCACTACAGGCATCCCAAAAAGGCAAATCATCAAACTCCATTCCTGTTGATATTTTTACCCTATCCATTTTGACCATTATCACCTACAAACCCTCACCAATACATTCACTACTTAACTAGTTTTTTGTGTTTTCAGGGATATAAACTCCATGTGACAGCAGCTTTTTGTGAGTGGGCTCTGGTTCTCCTGATGGTTGCGTTCTTCTTGACTTACGTGTCAGAGCTCAATAAGCATGTAACAGAGGTCAAAGTTCGTTGCACACAAAACAACGTCGCTGTGGAAGAGTTGTAAATAAGGTCACCAAACAAGTAGAAATCCATAGAGTGCAATCCTGATGGCTTGAAAACAGGAAAACAAAACAAGAATGATAACAGTTCAAAAGTTTTTTTATATAAGTGCTTAAAATGGCAAAAAGTGTAACCCGTCCTATCTGGTTTACGATCAACCAGTTGTAGCGGTTTGGGTTCTAGCGGGTTAATCAACCCGTTATAACCGGTTACATTTTTTGCCATTCTTGTTGTGATAATTTAAAATTGCGTACGCACATTTTTTTGTGTATATCAGCTGAGTTGATCGCATTCCCTGAAAGGAATTATGGGTCAACTATTTTTGGTTGGTATTTTCCGAGCAGTGACATGGAAAATGCTGATCAAAATAAAATGTCGAATCCTCAATTCTGATTGGTTGACCTTGAGTTCGTTCTGAAGGTCAACTCAGCTGCAATCATTTAGTGTCCAATTAATGGTCTACCTGTGAACTGCTAAGAGACAAGACACTAAGATAAAGTTGTTATTTTTATGCTAAGCTAAAGTGGTAACAATTCTTAGCAAGATACGAAATCTTGCCTCTAGAAGCAAGTAGTTTAGGGCATATTTTAAAACATTTTCAAAGAAAATTAAAACGTGCTGTTCAAATGTATGGGTTCTACGTAAATATTACACCTGAAGCTTTTGTTATGAAGCAAAGTTCCAATCTTTGTAATATTTCAACAACCGTCCCATATATTGGTTTGTTTTCAGACAAATTTACTTTGATGGTTTAAGCACTGTCGAGTCACGACAGTGTATGACGTCAAGAAAATTTAAAGTACTATTTTCTATAGGAAATTACTTTTCCATTTGCTGTCCTTAAGAAACTAAAGATTCTAGACCTCAATTTCCTATGATTCGTTCATATTGATATGGCATTACTTTTTGAGAGCTCAATTTGGAGGACGAAACAAAATAATTTCTCCTGAGAAATGAAAACCTATTGTTTTGCCCTCCAAATTGAGCTGCTTCCCGAAGTGCTGCAAGGAGTCTATAGAGGGTTCCTGAATTGTAATGTGTTTCCATGTGCAGCGTTATTTCATTTATTAACGTTGTCTGCAGTAAGAGGTCTCTTTTCGAATGTGTCTTCTTTCGGAAGATTTTTATTTTCATCGATATTTTGATAGCCACCTTCAGCGCCATCAACCCCTGCGGATCCACCGTAGCACATAGTGAATAGCGTCGAGTATGTACTGGCATTTGATGATTCCAGCCCTGAATCTTGTGTTGGTGGCCTATTGCAACAAGCACAAGGACAAAGGATGCTTTTAAACGTCTTTCTCATCTCCCCGTCACGCCAAGCATATATCAAAGGATTGAGACCAGAGTTGAGAGCAGCTAGGACTGCGAAGACTGGAGTGTACTTCTTAAGTGTGATGGAGTGAGCGAAATCGAGGATGCAGATGATCATGTAGGGTAACCAACAGACTGCAAATGTGAATGTGACGATGAAGAGGGTTTTGGCCACCTTGATGTGCGCTTTGTCTTCTGCAGAACGACCTCCTACCGCGAAACTGCGTGCATTTTCTCGAACCTGAATAAAGATAATTCAAAATAATCATTAGATATAATTCAAGATTTTAAATGAAAAATATATAGAAATATTTGGTAGATTTTAAGATGGTTATATCATAGAAGTCACAACACACATGACATGACATGATATTATAACCAAGATTAATAGCACTAATAATAGTTAATAATAATCAACACCTTGTTTATGATCAACGTCAGTCATCATCACTATAAGCATCAGAATGTCATCAACACCACTTACACCATCATCATCCACATAATCATCATCAGTATAATCATCAACATCATCATCACCATCACCATCATCATCTACATCAGCATCACCAACATTCAGCATCATCACCATCATTCACCGTCACCATCATCATCATCATCACCACCATCATCATCGCCATCATTCATCACCATCATCATCATCATCATCACCATCATCATCATCATCACCAACACCAACACCAACACCAACACCAACACCAACACCAACACCAACACCAACACCAACACCAACACCAACACCAACACCAACACCAACACCAACACCAACACCAACACCAACACCAACACCAACACCAACACCACCACCACCACCACCATCACTATCACCACTACCCATCATCAGCACCTATATTTCTTCTTACCTTACAAAAGATTCGCAGATACAAGGCAAGTATGACAATCAAGATCACCACAACATGTAAGCTTACAACAAACACGTAGCTTCTCGCAAGTCCAGGAATGATTCTAGAACAATCATAGTTTACAGCGTTCCAACCAGCTAATGGAAGAAAGCCACCGATGATCGAATAAATCCAACTTGTTGCTATAGCAATGACGACGATGACGTTGTTCATCCTTGAGCGGTAATGAAATGGATGGACGATGACGAAATAACGGTTGAGGGATATGACGAGAAGTGTCAATATGGAGGCACTGGTGCTCATGATGAAAACACCTTGCTTGAGTTCGAGTTCCAATCTGCAGGAAGATGTTGAGAGATTTTCTAGTTCATCGGCATCAATCCTTATAGCTTCTGGGTAGAAGGTGAAGGTGAAGTATAATGATGGATGGATGGATTGATGGATGGATGGATGGGTGAGTGGACAGATGGATGGATGGATGGATGGATGGATGGATGGATGGATGGATGGATGGATGGATGGATGGATGGATGGATGGATGGATGGATGGATGGATGGATGGATGGATGGATGGATGGATGGATGGATGGATGAATGGATGCATGGATGCATGGATGAGTGGGTGGGTGGATGGAGGGAGGGAGGGAGGGGTGGATGGGTGGGTGGATGTATGCAGATGTAAAGATGTATTGACCTAAAGTTATACGTAAATGTACAAGCAGCTAATACAACCAACCTTGAAGTTTTCCCAGTGTAAAAGTCTCTAAAGAACGCATAAGCAATCATAAACCCAGCAATGAAGTCAGCAAACGCCAAAGAAGACACGTAATAAAAGGCAGGTTTGTGCAGCTTCTTGTTCTTTGCTACAGCAACAACTACGAGCAGATTCAGTGCCATTGTCAAAGCCCCTATGATTCCCGATGGAATGATGAAATACTGAGCCGAGCGGTTTTTGGATAAAACATCAGCTGCACATGCATTAGCAGGTGTTGGTGTTGATGATAGAGTTGTGAAGTTCATCCTCAAAATGTTATTCAGGTGTCTAAAACAAAAATGAATAAATCAGTATATAAAGGTAGGCACGTGTGGAAACCGAATATGGCTGATAAAGGAAAAGTCTTTTGTTGTAGTCTTTGAAGGCAGCCAAAAAGTTTTACATAAAAAAATTGCAAAATAAATCATTATTGAACTGAAGTAAAAACGTGGCTTGCTCTGATTGAACCAAACAAAGCTCACTAAAGTCAGCACACGCACGATATCTTCTTATTTTATGGTGCAACGATTTGATTTTGAACTAGGGCATTATCAACAAGTTTCACATGATATATCTCACGTACAACAGCATTAAAAAAAGTACCAAAAGGGTCCTGAATTGCAGAACTAGTTCCTGTCAGCTATTTTCCACTAAAATCGATGAAGAAATTCAATATTTGAATTTTGGTATTGAAGTGTGTCAACATACGGTAGGTTCCTTTAATGAAATACTTCACACGGCACTTATCGTATTACATCTTGAAAACTATTGAGAATGAAAAAAAACTGCTTTGTAAATTTAATGTTCTCCTTAAGTTTTGCTTCAAATGTCAACATAATACTAGTTTGCTAAGACATCACTTTACATCCTGTTTAATATTCATCTTTAACCTTCCAAAGTCCTTACAGTTGTCAGCCAGGGCACTTACGAAATCATGTTAAGACAGGTATTGAACTATAAAGTGTGATAATGTTTCCGACATCCTACAAGAACTTTCTAGCTAGTTCTCTTTTTCGACTTAGCAGTTTGGGCTTCCTGTGGAAGTGACCTCCAAATTTCAGCCCTGGAAGATTTTTTGGCTAATTAATTTATAATATTTATTCCTCATTTGCACTTGGCTTCGAAGTTGACTTAAAAGGTAATTTCTGATTTATGAAATAACATTTGGTTTCTGGTTTCGGCTTTCTGCTTTCTAAAATAGCATCTGGTTTCTGGTTTTCTTTTCTGGTTTCTTTTCTGGATTCCCTGTGGTGTTTTAATCGCGATTTAATGCATGTATGATTGGATCTTAATCAAAATATCACATGGAACCTTTATTGATATCAGCACAATCAATTTATGTTTAATTAGCTTCCTAAAACTTGAAACAATGATGAAGTGCATTTGTAACATGCTGTGGTGTCGGAAGGAGTATTCATGATCAGTCCTTTCGCGTGTTATTTTGGTTCTTTTGATGGATCGCCATCCTACAGATCTTACAATTATTGTAGTTATATATCTCCTCTACTTGTTGTGTTTGAAATTTGAAATGTTTCAACTACAGCGCTTAGTACTGAACAAAATATCTATTGAAATACAGTTTAAAAACGACATCAAATACAAGCCTCTTCCTCGAGCAATTTGAAGTTCCAAAACTGGTCTGTGGCATTTGTATAATTTCCTTTATTGCCATAGAAGCCTACACCACTTTGAGGGACTGGTTTTCAATCGTATAAATTTATAGTACTGATCCAATTTCTGTACATTTAGTGTTGTTGTCTTGTGATGTAGTTGTAGGTCTCTCTCTTGGTGGTAGTGCAAATTCGTACAAACAAACCGGCTTTATCTTCTCGTCATTTCTAATACCGTACACTAGTGGGTATTCATTAATGTAAGTATATAAAAACTCAAAAATTACTTACCAAAACGAAACGATATACGACTCTTTTCCAGAGTATCATGAAACGTCTTTTCTTCATACGAGATTTGATCCACTGCAGACTTGTTGCGGTCTAATGAACTCGGCTTCCTGTCTGTTTGATTCTCAGAAATGTCACGCAGTCACTGTATAAATGTTGAAAAGTCACGCGATGAGCGTGCAACTCGACCCTATCCGTAATTGATTAATTATCAAAATCGCTTTAATTTGCTTTTGAATCCCTGTGAGTGAGCCAAGTTCGAACCAAAGCTTCGTTGCCCTAGTTTCTTGAATCTAAAAGTATAAATTTTCACCACACAGAATGTTTATCCCATATTGGCCTTAGTTTATCACAATTTTTGAATTTCAAGACTGTTGGTTCAGAGACCGCGGACACCCTAAAAAGTGTTGGGGCTACGATTGGAAAATATAAGAGACTAGTATGGGAAAAAGTGGTGGGGCTAAGATTAGAAAATATAAGAGACTAGTATGGGAAAAGGGAAAAAGTGGTAGGGCTACAGAAATACCAACCCCTCTCCCCCTCCGCGGTCCCTGTAAAATGGTCAGAAGATCTCAAAATGCAAAAATCTGGCGAGGAACACGCAATGGGGCCTATAAACTCAGCATGACACAATTTCTAAGAAAAAAATGTCTTGACATTACTTGGAAATATCGGAACTTTTGACTAAAGGCACGTTGAAAACCGGATATCCGGTTAGAGTTAGATTAAGGTTCCGCTTTACTGAATGGGATCGTATGCTTCATCAATTTCCGTCAATATCTAAATATAAATATTGCAAGATCTTTTTCTTTTTGTATAAGTAGGTTCGATTATTTTTCCTTTTTTCCTGAGAACTTAAATTCTTATTAAAATTCACTGCAAAAGCACTCACGTAGGCCAATTTGTGCAGGCGTCACGAGTAACATCATCCGCTCAAGATGCAGGCTTCATGCAAATAAATTGATCTAGTGTCTTTCAAGGTCAAATGGAAAAGACTTAGGCGGTACACGTGCCTGAGAGACTTAGTATAAGTAACACACGCCTCCTCAAGAGAGTATAAATTAATCCGACCAAGGATAAGAAGAGGCATTTTCATCCGTCGGTGGCTGGAACAAATCGAAGGAGAAACTGCTGAAAGGTAAGCACAGGGGAACTACTTGTCAAATTAACAATGGAAAGAAGGGTTGGTTTCATTTTTAAGACTTTTTGTGAGCTGAGTATTCGCATTTTGAAGGATACATACTACAAAACAACTCATTCAGGTAAGTTTAGGGTACAACTCATTCAGACCAGTTCTCGCATGTCGGTCTTATACATACATGTATACTGCAATATTGCCATTTCGAGTCGAGTAAAGAAAAAAAGCAAAGCAAGAACTCGTAGCTGTGTAATTACATTACACAGACAATATTATATGTGAAGCCATTTGGATGCATGAAGTCTGTGCCACGGTAACTAAATGACTTTAAATGATTAAAGTCCTCATGAAGTAATATAGATTGTTTTACAAAGAATGGTCTGAACCCAGGTGAATGGATATTTTTCGAAGTAACAATATTTCTCGAAGAGACAATATTTGTATAATGATCATCCGGGTGGATGTAGTCCTGAGAAGGACTGTTTGATGTGACTGACGTTTCGACAACCTGTGCGATGACTTCCGCACAGGTTGTCGAAACGTCAGTCACATCAAACAGTCCTTCTCAGGACTACATCCACCCGGATGATCATTATACAAATATTGTCTCTTCGAGAAATATTGTTACTTCGAAAAATATAGATTGTTTTCACATAAGGTGGCCATATTAGTGTACCAAACAAATAAAAAATAGAATTCATTTCCCAGGGGACAGAAAACTATTATAAGGTTCACCAATATAGCTGCTCTGACATTGTGTAAAAAGAATCTTTTAGACAAAACTAACATGAATGGAAAATAATACAGACTGAATCAACTCCATGTACTCCATATTACTGCTGTTTTTGAAGACCACGGACTGCACTGCACTTTTACGAGTTAATTCAGAGGTATAGATTCGAACACAACCCAGTATCGTTCAGCTCAACGTGCAAGGAGGCCTAATTCATTTACTTCCGGTCACGAGATATCACATGTACAGCGGTTTACCAAGATCCTACAGGATAAAGGAACATCCGTAAGGTATCTTTTAGCCCAAAGGAATTCGTATAAGTATCTAAAAATACAAGTTGTTCTCTTTGATTTGCGATCTTACTTCTTTTGCCATGATGGGTACCTTCATCTCAAAAAGAGACAAGAAGTCAAAAACTACTCTCCCAGCCTCTCCCTCTTGCATGGGGGGAGGGGGGACGGGGACTTAGTAGGGGAGGGGGAGCAAGTCCAATACTCTATCCTAGGCCTCCTCTTTTATCGCATTCAATCTTCAAACACTTTAGGTACTAATCTACTCGAGTAGCTTGAGGTATCAGCTGTACTTTCTCAAAGTCTCTCTCAGCGTTTCCTCGTACCTGATTCTAGTTTCTAGTTTTCCGGGCACCATACGCGCTCTCATCCAGCGTGTTAGTGAGTTTATAGTTATTAAGCCTATATGCATATTGAATCGTATCATCATATAACCCTGCACCTCGTTGAATTATTTTGTTATGGTTCATGCTGCGTGACGGGTACGGATGGAATCATCCCATGGCGACACTGCAGCCATGCATTTACACAAAGGTTTACCACTCCGTCACTCTTTCCAACTCAACCCCCTCCAAAAAAGTCGAATTCCCGCTGAAATTTCGCCTCCCGACTGATCAGCTTCAAGGATTTCCACCCATAGTAACATACAGACACGGTGCCATCTTTTTTCAGGTGTGACGCGGGCTTGTTTTTATCATCATGAAGTCAACCATGGAAGACAAGTGGCAGCAAATAGGAAATGACATAAAATCAGGTGACACAACATCAATCAGTGATAAAGGATCCCTAGTGGTAGTGGGGTCGGGCATCATGTGTGTCAGTCAGTTCACCATCGAGGCGCTTTGTTATATCAAAAATGCTGATAAAGTATTCTATCTTGTTTCTGACCCTGCCACAGAGGTGAGTGGAATCATGATGTTGCTATTCTAAACGAAAGCTATTTCTCTGCGACGTAAAACCAGAATATTAATGGAAAACTTGAACCCCTGGCTAGAAATGCCTATGATTTGGTACTCAACTCTAATTCCATTAAAAGACAATCTCAGATCAGATGTTTTGGTTCGAGGTTTTTTCTCTGGATTCTCCGGTTTTCCTCCCTATGCAAAACTATTAAGTTTTGTTAAAACAACCTCAATTCCAATTCGATCAGCAGTCTGATCTGCGCCCATACTTAGGTCAGCCAGACAGCCAAGAGGTTGTTTCAAGGTTTGATCTGCATGTGAGTTAACCTTCCCCTACTTAGCTTGACTTAGATGAGACCCGAGGTCGTTTCAGGTTTCCGGATAAATTGAAGGTCCCAAGTTTTGCAATGTGTTGGTAATTTCTTTCACTTTTCTTAAGGTTTACATCCAAGAGCTGAAGCCTGAAGCCATAGACTTGTTCGTTCTTTATGGAGAGGACAAAGACAGGCACGAAACCTACGCCCAGATCACAGAGGTTCTTCTTCACTACACCAGACGAGGGTGTAAAGTTGTGGCTGTTTTCTATGGTCATCCAGGTAGGGATTCAACTTTGGGAAGCGCATGTGTTGTTTGCTCCCTTACGTCCTTGTTGTCGTTAGTTCGATCCTCAGACCCATGGACCATTATAAACCGAGTTGGTTGAGTTAATAGATAAGCCATGTTTCACGTCATTAGCCATGTTGTAGGGCAGGTGCAATATGATGCAATATTTTTGTGTGACAAGAAATTTCTATTGACGGATTTTCCCCACAATTTGGCTGTCGTGGACACTTTACAGATAGACGATTTGTACCTCATTTGCATTCGCCATTCCTCTTCCACTACCGCAAGAATCATTTTCTTGTCTTGTGTTTTTGACTTTAGTTTCTTTACTGATCATCAATGTGCTCTTTTGACTGCTCGTGTGTTCCTTAATATTTACCAATGATATATCATCTTTTTCCAGGGTATTTGGTCAATCCTGCCCGTAAAGCAATCACGATCGCTCGATCAGAAGGACTTTCTGCAACTGAATTGCCTGGCATCTCGTCGCTTGACACCATGATATCAGAACTCGGTTTCGAGCCAGGAATTCCAGGTCTTCAGGTCTTTGAAGCAACAGATCTGCTCATGTACTCAAGGAAACTCCTGACAGATTGCCATGTCGTCATCAATCAAATCGGTTGCGTCGGCGATGTCACTTTCCACTTTAGCGGCTTCCCAAATCCCAACTTTCCAGTCCTCATTGAATACCTGATTGGTTTCTATGGCAACGATCACGAGGTGTACCATTACATTGGATCCCAGTTCCCAGTCTGTAAATCTTTAGTGCAGAGGTTCAAACTTGCAGATTTACTAATACCAGAAAAAGCAGCCAATATTCAAAGCATGTCTACGATGTATCTTCCACCTTTGAGTGAAGGAGTTCTGAACCTAGAGATGGCTAAAAAAATTGGGATGGTCACAGCTACTAAAGCCAAATTCCCTTCCACTGGAAGTGCAGAAGAGCCTAAAGACCAAGGTGCTGCAAAGACAAACTCCTCTTTCAATGATATTCGTGCAGAAGATCCGAATTCAGGACTTGAAGGCTTTTCAGCATGGTCCATTCCCCAATACTACAAGCCGGCAAGGAACTCTCCATTGACTAAATATCTCATAGAGGTCAGCCAGTCCCCAGAAAAACTTAGAGAATTTCAAACAGAAAAGAGCTTCCCATCTCTACCTGAATACCAAGCGAAAGCACTAAGGACGCGGGATTCTAATTGGATACGATTTTCAATAGAGAATGACCAATCCCATGCTGAGATGCTCATAAAGAAAGCAACACTAGGGAAAAGATCTGGAACGTCAGGACTGAACGAAGATGATGGATCAAGTACAAACAAAACTACCATCTACGCAGCAAGAACGGCCGAATCTGAGATTGTAGGAGCTGACAGAGTACAAGTGGATTCTAATGGTCAACACCAGGTTGATGGACCACCAATTACAGCCAAGCCTACCATCAGCGCACCAAGAAAGACCAATGCTTTGATTGCTGCAGCAGCTAATACAGTGTTATTGGATTCTGATGGAATAAACCAGGTTGATGGACCACCAATTACAGCCAAGCCTACCATCAGCGCACCAAGAAAGACCAATGCTTTGCTTGTTGCAGCAGCTAATACAGTGTTATTGGATTCTAATGGACTAGTTTAGAAAATAAATATAATTCATGATAAGCTAAGAGCTAAAAGTATGATAAACCTCAAATTTATAGTGAAACTAGGTAACATTTAATTTCTAGCACTATTCAATAGCCTTTGTAAAAACAACTATAAGAAACTCCTTTTATAATTACACTCTTCTTAGCCACGTCACGTCACGCTATCACGACTTCAGGTAACGTGTCCATGGATTGCAGCCATGCCATATGGATCACTTTCCAAAATCCTTCATTTTCTCACAGAACGTTTCTGTATGCAAAAAAGTCTGATAACTCTTTTTATATATATTTTTAAATAAAATAAAATTCTAATTTTAATTTTAGTTAGAAAAAGTTTCATCGAGTTTCGACATGTTAATTTTTTTTTATAGAACCAGAAGTGGATTAACTTCAGCTAAAGCTCTTGTAGTCATGGTTACGACGTGTTTGATTGTGACCAAGAATAGCATCAGTTTCGCTGTCCTCTGAGTCACTTGTGCTCACCTCGTCATGTGATGTTATTGATTCAACAAAAATGTTGTACGATCTATAGCCATGATAGAACTGAGTTATCCTGTGAAATAAAATACCAATAAATAATAGAATATTGTCTTGTTTTCTTGACAGGCTCCTTAACGTGGAATTTGGTTTCTAGTGGGAATCACTGCACGTTTTGCGCAATGTTTTCCCATTTCAGACCATGTGTTATTCCCTTGAGTATTATTTTATACCCTATATCTCGATATAAATGTATTTATACCAACCCTAATAGTGTTGAAGGGATAGCAAGTACCCCAGCTCCAATAAGGAAGACCATCCCTCTCATGACCGGTTTTGTTGTGGTATAAAGTGAACCGAAAACCAAATATCCAGTTATCCAGCTTATGTTCTCAATACAGCCAATCACAGCAAATAACAGTCCTAAAGTACAACAATCAATAGAGCTATTTAGCTTGGGCAGTTTGTTGTCCCATTTCAGACCATGTATCATTCCCTAGAGTATCATTTCTTTGTTTAACGATTGTGCATGAGAAGTCTGAGAAGACACACGAATATGGATACAACTCCAATAGTTGGGTTTCACTTGATGTCATTTCCTGTCTCGTGAGGAATGTTCATCAGCCGAATCACAAGTTTTCAATAGAATTCTTTTTGGCTGACAGCACATGGTGGTCAGTGTTTGACCACCATTTGGAGCAGATAATGAGATTCAAAAACTTTTATCAGCTGATTGAAACCCAGCTATAAAGAATCTTATTCTCAAGAGAATGACACTTGGTCTGAAATGGAACAACAAACCATCCAAGCTAAAAAGGTATATAGAGCTTTAGTGTCCAAATACCTCATCAACCTTATAAAGTGCTCTCTATAATAAGTGGATGTCTTTGGGACTTTGTATGGTGCCCAGTTAAAGGGACACTTGGATGAAAACGCCTTATTTTTTGAAAGTCTGAATAATTCAAGTATTTAAGAATAATATGACTCAATCACGATTATGAAAACCAGATTGGCAAAAATTTTAGCCTGGAAGCCACTCGCAGCTGAGAAATTTTGGTTTAAAAACTAAAAGAACAATGACGTCATTTAGATGCTGAAAAAAATATATAATTTTTATCCACAAATTTTGACTGTGAAGAAAATATGTTGCTTGGCTACTATTGGGGCCATATAGATAAGTTTAACCAAGTTTCAATTTAGGCATTTCCAATTTTCATCAATTTTCATCCAAGTGCCCCTTTAACAGATGTGTCCACTATTTAGAGGTTTATTTTACAGTAAATATTTCAGTCATTATCCGAGGAAACTAGTGTCCATCAATAAAGGGTGTCTGCTTAATAGAGGTATCATTCATAATTTTCCATAAATCAGTTCACTAGTCAAACACAAAACATTCAAGTGAGGCTGCAAGGTAGTTTCAAAGGATTATTCGAATTTTAACCTTGCAACTTCAACTGAATGCTCTGTGTTTGGCCAGTGAACCGATGTGTATATGGAAAGTGGTGAATTGAAGTGCTTTAACTCCCCTTAACCAAAGATAAAACATGAGAATCTGACTCCAAGAACCAACTAGTAGCTCCTCTAAAAGCAACCACAAAAACAGCAGATTTGATGTTCAATAACACATTAGGTATTTACCAGTCACACATGGCATAAAGATTTTAGGAGGGGAAGGGTGGGGCACCCCCTTCTTTTTCTCTTCTCCCCCTCTTTGCTACTGAGAATAATACAACAGAGCAATGTCAACCCTCAGGTTTGTTACCTTGTTGATGAAAATCTACAACCTTTGACAAGCAAGCCCTCAATACTGCCAGTGGTACCTGAACAAGCATTCCAGCAACAGGGACTGCAAAAGTAAAATAACAGAAGTAGGTATAGTAAAGATACCTGCACTGTATCTTTGACACTAAGCAAGGGGGTGGCATGGGTGCAAGGAATGGACTTTCCAAGGGGTGGGGAGGGTATGGGAAGGATATATTGTGTAGTACCAGAAAATATCCATATCTCCCCCATGGAGGGAGATTGGACTTTCCAAGGGGTGAGGAGGGTCTGACGAGGGTATATTGTGTAGTTCCAGAAAATATCCATACCTCCCCTATGGAGGGAGATTGGAATTTCCAAGGGGTCAGGGGAGGGTATGAGGAGGGTATATTGAGTAGTTCCAGAAAATAACCATACCTCCCCTATGGAGGGGGATTGGAATTTCCAAGGGGTCAGGGGAGGGTATGAGGAGGTTATATTGTGTAGTTCCAGAAGATATCCATACCTCCACTATGGAAAGGGATTGGAATTTCCAAGGGGTGGGGGGGGGGGGGGTCTGAGGAGTATTCAATATAGCTCTATTATTACAGTTTAAATTTCCAAGGCCTGTGGAGGGTCTGAGGTGTGAACTACTCATAGCTTGTTGAAATATCTATGGGGTGGTATGGATTTTTTCTGGAACTATAATATTGAACAATTAGATAATTACCCATAAACATTTCAAGTGTTGTCTTTGCAAATGCCGTCAGGACAAGTCCTCCTATTGCAGACAGAAGGCCAATTTCAATGATCCAGTGATTAGAAAACCAAGGAATATACTGAAAAAGCTTCACGGCAACAAGGCTTGTAACAAATGTACATGTTATTACTCCAGAAAAGTAATGAAGATACTCCTCACCAAAACATACTGGCCAGTTAATAGAATATGTAAGCATTGCATCATGACAACCAAGTTGGACAATGGCAATGATAAAATATGATACAATATACATTGTTACAAGCTGAAACCAAGTATTCCTGCATATATTGTTAGCAAATAATCGACATATATTCAGAATATAAAGTTTCCAGATGTTTCTATATTCACGAATGATTGTTTCTGGCAAGAAGAAGAGAATATATATGATATTTGTGATGTTGCAGCCAAATACCAGCCATAGTGGAGGAACCAAGCCATACCTATGCTCCCAGTAATGGCTTATAAACTCTGCAAGACCATTGCCAAAGCCTATTAGTGCACTGAGCATCACAATCTGTATTGTTCGATCTTGCTTGCTTGTAACATCAGCAATGTATGCCATGCATATTGCAATGATTATGGTCACGTAACCTGAAATTCCATAAGCAATCTCTCCTACGAGGAGCAAATGGATTGACAAATTCAAGTTGATGACGAGAAGATGAAAAGACACTTGAATCAGACCACCACATGCAGCTACAAGTAACACAATCTTACGGCCAATTTTATCACTCCATATCCCTAGTATCAAGGAAGTCAGAATAGAAGGAACTATTGCAGCAAGCTTCAAATAAAGTAACCACTGCCCTGCTTCTGATTTTAAGACATTTTCACCTAAGAAGTACAAGGTTGATGTGGCACTTGTGTTGCAAGTGTCGAGCAGGTTCGTCATGTTTGTTCCATTATGTGATATTATTTCTGCTTTGGGTTTGAGCTTCTTGAAGACATATTGCTGCCTGGCTTGGTCAAGAAGTGACAGTGAAAACACAGCTAGAAAAGCTATGGGTCCAACTGTCACTCTTTTTCTACAACAATATCTCATGATGATGGAGGTTTTACTTCAACTTGCCTTGATTCTTATGTTGCACCATATGCTGTTTAAATAAAAAAGCAATTACAATCATATATAAACATAATTAAGTACGAACTTGTGCCTTTTTTTGTTGTTGAACTATTAAGGACCATAATTTAAGCAGATAACAGTACTGTAGGTTCTTACATTTATTATACTTGCCACAGATTGTTCAAATTTGATTGAAACTCAAACATAACAAAAGAGCAATTAAACAAAATTCCTTTATGTACATAATTTTGAGACAAAAGTATTCATTCAATGGCCACAGTCTCACATTGTTCTCGAGCTAATCTAAATTTTTATCCAATATTCCTAAATGTACTATCTTGACTCAATAAATATCACAAAAGGCAAGACCTTGAGTATTAGATATTTGAATTTCGAGAGATTTATTGCCATATTTCAGGGTTTTTATGCACTAATGTGACAGGATACGATGACAGTATACATCACTAGCACAGCTAGCTTGCTCAAGCGTGTTTCCTAAGCTTACTGCATGGAAAGATTCAGGAATAAACATCATTTAAAAGCAAGATTCTACGTACCTATTGAAATAATCCTTATTTGCCTCCAGCAACTCTTTGTAGTATTGACAGAAAATGAAAGCACGCGGATATAACGTGATGATGAAGGAACGTAACTTTCTTCGAAGAGTTCCGCTTTAGTCCTAACACAGGGAACCCAGATGGTAGGATTACAATGTCACGACAGGCGGACGTCTGATGTCACGATGTCTCGACAAAGCATTTATATTTCCTGGTTTTCTCTCTTTCTTTTGTTTTTCAGAGATGGTGGGAAAATGAAAAATGCTAAAAAAAATAAAATAAAAAGAGAAGCGAAGGGAAAGGAAGGGAAGGGAAGCTGAGAGGAGAGGAGAGAAGAGGAGAGCAGATCAGAGTAGAGCAGAGGAGAGCAGAGGAGAGCAGAGCAGATCAGAGCAGAGGAGTGGAGAGAAAAGAGAAAACGTAATATAACTAATAAAAACAGTTTTGAGAATTTGAATTATCTTCTGATTTTATTATAAGTATATCCAAATACCAAAAACAAACTATAAATATGTAGGAATAAAATGAAAAACTTACTACAAAATTTGAAGTAGATATCTTATTATATTATACACCATTCCTATACTTTTCTACTCTTTTTTTTTGTTGTTGTTGTTGTCAGATTCAGTATATTTCCTTTGTTTTATTATGTACTTTCATTCCCATTTTTGGGTTTTTTATTAAATCTCTTCATTGCAAATTTCTTCCCTTTTCTCCGATTTATTCACTCCTATTTTCCTGCCTTCTCGCGCGTTTACCATTCATCAAAGTACCCGCGTTTTATCGTTCATCTTACAGGCGACGAATTAACAAACCATCTTGTCAAAAACTTTTTATGGATAAGTAGGTTGTTGAACTTCCCTTTCACCAAACTTGAACCCTCTCAGTATATGCCACATAGCACTGAAGTTCTCTGGCTTGGCGAGCATGTCATACCAGTGGGCAGCCTCTGGCCCAGTTGACAGTGGGCCGAAGGACACCACACCAATTGTAGAGCTTTTTCCAACAAGGTTGTAGCGGTTAAGAGAAATCGTCAATGTTCCATGGTCCAGGGTTTCTCGAGGCACACGAAAGAGGAGAGCCTCGTTGAAGATGGTGTATTTAGAAGCAACTTCACGTAAGTTTGTCTTCCGTTTGGCTAACCTTTTGTTTTCCAGGGCGAAAACTGCTTTAACATACACTTTTTCTATTAAAAGAAAAACGTTTAAAATCAAAAATCGACGCATGCGCAATTGATTGTATGACTGGGGTTAAGGTGCACACACACACAGTGCAACATTGCGTGCAACATTGCAGGCAATGATGCTGAAGTAGGATCGTTTTATACTTCAGCAACATTGCGTGCAACAAACTGCGTTGTGTGACATGTCTCGCAGCATCGATTGCCTGCAATTTTGCGCGCAATGTTGCACCATGTGTTCGTAACTTCAGGTGCATAGGAGGATTCCTTTAAAAATATATACCTTCTACAAACACCTTGCGCATTTTCGTCTCGCCGCAAATTAACTGTCCTTGTTTCCAAGGGTAGCACTCTCAATACCCAGTGGCTAACAAACCTGCGGCCCTCGTTCCACGATCAAATTAGAATTTACAAGTTAATTATATTTTTACGGAGGGAGGAAAACTCAGAGAAAAAATCTCGAAGAACAGGAAGCTCCGGAAATCAAACTCACGAAAACCGCGGTGAGAGGCGGCGCGTTAGCTATAGTAGCGCACACCACCATTGCTTCCCAACAAACAAAATGTATACCCAAGGGGAATGGCACACGTGGACTGAAACAGGAAGACACTGATATGGTCTATAAATTGAGTATACTGACCTGAAGAATTAAAGAGGCCAGCTGATAAGTTACTGGTTTTCATGATGGATACGTTGAGGGTCTGATCTTTAGCAGTGTAGCACAGCGACAGTAAAATATCACCGACTTCAGCATGTGACATGCTCTGCAGGGCAGTGATGAACGAACTTGTCTGGGAATGAGAGTAATATTCGGTTAGTACTAGAAAATAAAACAGTGATAAGCTTGCTTTTGCACCAAGACTTGAGCTTCTTTGAGCGCACTTACAACTTGTTACTCCTCGTTCAATCAGGATCTAGGATGCCCCACTGTCGAACTCCCGGTGCGCAATCTTACTGCGTGCCCGATCAGAATGCTTGAACGTCCCCATCGCAATGTCACGGTACGCAAGCTTACTGATGGTCCAATCAGAATGCTAGAACGCCCAAAGACAAATGTTAAAGAGCGCAAGTTTCCTGCTCGTCCGCCAAGAATAGACGGAGTCCCCTCAGTCACTTAATTTAACATCCTACGTTTTTCATAGCAAACGACATCTATCCGATATTACAATACTAAAAGGTATAATTTCCAAACCTACCGAAGCTTCTTGTAAGAAACATCGCACCATGGTCTCATCTCCAAGGTGAAGGTCAACCAAGGGCACTTGTTGTTCACCAAGCACGTGACTATGCGAATACTGATCAAAATAAAATGTAACGAACAATATACTCCGTGAATAGACATCCTCATCTGCTGCTATATGAAAAGTAAAGCTTTCGTTATACATTGGATTCACTGAACGTCGAAATATTGCAGTCTGCTTTCTTAAAGAACGATCCGGAAGTAACGCAATCGTCAAACACGTGTCTAAACTTCCGGAAAAGTCACGCGCTGGAAAGTCGTTTCCACCAACCACGAGGATGGTGAGTTTCCGATTGCGTTCCGAGTATTTAGCGATGATGTGAAGCTCTCCAAGGTTACTGTTTTTGCCAACTGTTACAGTATGATCTAATCTTTTGTAGGCTGACGGTTCTATAGTGTCCAATGCCAAGTGCTCGTCAGTGAAATACAAACCAACCATCCTGGAGAAAGAAAATGTGCGGTTGGATATTTCCCTATTTTCTTTTCCTCCTTCGCTCCCCACACCCCTCCCCCGGGGACATATGACTAGCTATGAGCTCCAAATTGACCAATTAAAGGAAATAAAAACAGCGACCAAGGGAAATAGAGGGACTGCTTGCAGTCTACATCATCATCATCATCATCATCATCATCATCATCATCATCATCATCATCATCATCATCATCATCATCATCATCATCATCATCATCATCATCATTCCAATCATCATCATCATCATCATCATCATCATTCCAATCATCATCATCATCATCATCATCATCATTCCAATCATCATCGTCATCACCAACATCACCACCACTAGTATTACCACCACCATACTCACCACCATCATAATCATCACAATCATCATCATGGTTCAATTTTTCAAGCTAACAAAAAGTTCCCAAGAAAATAGACTTACGACATTCTCTTCTCGTCTGTACTTCCATTATTGCCGAGTCGGGCTTGTGTGAGCTCAGGCAAGGGCTGTTGCAGAACATTTTGTCTTGTCTTTGGAATAGAGAAATCAACCGCTGAGATAGAAGGCCGTCTTGAAGCAGAACTGTCAGAGCGTTTGACAGGAGACGAGAGTTTTTTTGAATCAACTCGAAATGATCCAGATCTACTTGTTCCTGGACTCGAAGACGCTCTTTTTCTTTTTCTTCGACTTCTTTTCCTCTTGAATCTTCGACAGAGTTCTTTTAGGAATTTACATAGCACTCCAACAACTAAAGTTGTTATGGTAACGACCAATGCAATGTACCCTATAAAGGGACTATATATCCCAGGGTCTTTGGAGTGTTGATGGATGGTCATTGAGTTGATTCGTCGGTTCGTGAAGACAGCGGTATATACCAGTGCATCTCAGCCGCGATGAATTTTTTTTCTGTAAAAAAAAATGGATTGAAAATTGACTCATGCGCGCTATCAATTTGTGTCTTCCTCCCCTCTTACAGGCCTGTTAAAAAGCTCGATCCTCCTTGTCCGTAGTAACTATTTCTTTACACAAGTACGCTATTTTGCATGCATGTAAACATAAGAACCCTTTGACTGCAGTTCTTAAATTGTAAGAATCTCATTCCCGAACTAATCCTGCAGATTTATCGTAAACTATGACGTCATACCATATTATCTGCACTCCTCATGGCTGCCCGTCCATGTCAAGATACATACATGTCAATGGAAAATCAATAAAACAATCCCATTTTTGTCATTCTAACTCAACGTGCCCATTGACATCTTTCACCTCTAGACCCTTTAAATTCTCGCTTGCTATTTAGAGTATTAGTTTCAGAATTAATATTGACAGATGAAGGATCACGTGACAGTCTGGCTCAGGCAACATGAATAAAAGTTTCCTTCTTCTGATAAGATTCCGAATATAATCCGAATATATTTATGCTGTTTACCAATTCGAGGTTTCTTTTACTAATTTATTTCTACGTTGTCGAAAATTAACAAAAATTTAATTTTACAAATTGGGCTCCCTGTGGAGCTAAATCTCGTAAGAATCTTTTTTCACGCGAAACGCAAGTCGATTCAATTAAATTCTTACCCGAAAAGGAGTGAGCTATCTCATCCTCCCAACCCACATACAAACATTCACAGACGCATTCGTGAAATTTTGATCAAGGTTTTCATTCAGTGCTTATCAAGAACTTCAGCATGCACAGCAACGATATCCATATGGAGCCACACTTGTAAATCCGCTGTTCAATGGAGTATGAGATTACGGGTAATCCTACTTGAGCTAATAAGGAACACACTTTAACAGAATTCTCCAACTCATAACACATGTACTCAGTCATCGGCTTAAGTTTCCTCTTGAAAATCCGCCTATAGACCCTTTGCACTAATTCCCAACCTTGGGGATAATACACTGAAAAATATTAACAAAATTAACGATTTCAATCCTCAAGAGAAGGCAGTTCTTTTGTTTTGACCCCCAGGTTGGGAACTAGTGCAAGGGGTCTATTCTTCACATCCCTAGTTTTACGTGAGGACAAAAATAAAAGGTGGAAATTGGGTAGGAAACTACGAGAGCTTATATACAACAACTACACGCTACCGCATGCCATATAACAATGAAATGGTTTTCTCTTGTCGTCCAGTTATTTATCCAATCACAGCGCGTAGTTATACAGTCACGGTACTGCTGTAGACAATGAATTTACCGTAACATTTCCTACTCATACAAAAACCGTTCTATAACAATAAACTAAAGGTATTCATCATCGTGAATAGTTCGGATACGGAGGCTGGAACGCGAGGAAGTATGCGAATTATTAACCGACTAAAAAAACACAGGCTTTAATTTATAACTCACACGGTTGTATTTAAAACCACAGTCGCCTTTATAGAACCATCGCTTGATAACAGCTTCCAGAGACCGCAGTAACCTACGGTTATAATTCGATTGCTGATTGTTTTAGCTGTCACCACTGAGTTACGCGCCATATTTTCGCGGGTGCTTCACATCCTTTCCTATATTTATCCCCAAATCGCATCCTATTCTATTTAGAAGGCTAGCCGTGAGAAAGGAAATCAATTCCAAGGACAATATTCGCTTTCTGCGAACCTTTTTTTATAGACATCATTTACGAATAAGTCTGATAGTACGTTTTGTTCGTGTGAGTTGAGTGACCTAAAGGTTTTCTTTCGACCTGTGTATGCAGACATTATATATTTCGTCGTGCATGATAACTCCTACGCTTACTTACTTGACCAGTCCAACGAATTTTTATCTAGGAATTTAGAAATTAGAGCCAGATAACTCTTGCCCCGCGAAAATACATGCCAAATTATGAAAAAGATGTCGAGTACGAAGGTGTACTAAAGTCTGTCAGTGACTATCGACCTTCGTCACGCACGCGCGACTAGTCCATTGACGACTTAACCCCAAACTTTACTACTATGGCAAAGCCTCTACTCATACTTTAGATCTAAGGCTTTTTCTCAGCCGAATTATTTGGAGTTCATCATCGCTTGATGGCTCAAATAGTAGTTCTAGTAATGGTATCTAGAATTACCGTAACCAAGGGCAAGACCCGCAATATCGACTAAAAATTTCACTCATACCTTTGATATCCTCGTTGTTTCAATTCACCATATGTCATCTACGCACGGTCCCTTTTCGTCGAAGAAAGCACTTACTCACATACTATCGATTTGATTCCAGTCGTGCTGTCCGAATGAAGAAACAATTTTTGGCGCAATTTTTGACGTAAACAGTAATCACGATTATTGGGAGACTAGCAGTCGGTGGTCCCTTTAAATGAGGCCTATAGGTACTGCCACGGTCGTCTGGCTTAAAGATCACACAAGCTGTACCGAGGTAATGAGGACAATTCTAAAAAAACTCTTACAATCAACAGCTTCTTAGATTTCTCGTTGCTGTAGAGAACCGCTCCTCTAATAATATTTTAGTGACTCTACAAATCGCTACCAATGATTTTTTGACAGTCATTAGTCCACAAACTCCACAGGGAGAGAATGTTTTGACCAGTTTGACAGACAAAGTATATCGAATTATCTAAATATTTGTCATTCACTAGACGCCCAAATATGAGTGACGTTATTACACATATACCAACTGCATTGAGTTACATAAATATTCTATTTTGGACAATACAACATATGTTCGTTAATACTAAATGGGTTTTAAATGCCGATTGTGAGTTGGATCATGAAATCATGGTGAATGACGTCACAATGAAAGGTTTGCCATTGTTGGGTGGAGCCGAAAGAATCTAAAGGAATTCGAAGACTGGTATCAAAGGTTGACCTTTTATGGCAGATTTCATGCTGGGTTTCTCGATACATGAGAAAGTTGTTTGCGCATGCGCTAATATTTGGCGGGATTTTTCTGGGCATGCGCAGTTTTGCTTACGTCTTGGTCGAAGTCTAGATTTATCAAGTAACTAGTACACTTGTTTTTTCCTATCGGTGCATCAAATAGGAATGAAAATACAGTTTGGAATAAGTCAAACTCCCGTCCTCGGTATAGCGTTAACTGAATTTCAACGCGTTCAGATCTTCATGAAACGACAAAGAGCAATAGTAGAAAGAAAGAAAGAAAGCGAGAGAGAGAGAGAGAGAGAGAGAGAGAGAGAGAGAGAGAGAGAGAGAGAGAGAGAGAGAGAGAGAGAGAGAGAGAGAGAGAGAGAGGAAGGAAGGAATTAAGGAAAGAAAGAAAAGCTGATCCCATTTTTACCTATGGCTGCCATAGCCAAAGGAGTTAGGAGAAAGGTCAATCAAGAACCGAAAGGAATTATGGGCATACATGCACGAAAAATCCATTCAAGTGTTTAAAATGTATAGTTTGTCGACTGCAAACAACAATGTTCTTGTCGAGAATAATAATAAGAAACACAAATTATTCTAGCTATTTTTCTGTATCTTGTAATGACATATCTTCTATCGCCTATATATCGCCTATATTTCCGACTCCAATAGTTTTTGAAATAGGTATCAAATGATCTCATCAACACTAGTGCACTCCTACGAAATTTGATAATAATGGACTCTATTTCTTCGTTTAAATGAAGCTCTATCAAAAAGAAATCAACTTAAAAAATCATCTTGACTCCCCAATTCATGAATTGCTTCCAAAAATCTCTCCTTAAAAAAATACTTAATATTCTAAGTTTTCAATTATCTTAAATCCAAACTAATCTACAAGGTACGAAGAGTAAATTAAAGTGTACTTTCCAAAAATAAAAGGGTTACATAACCATATTGTTAAGAAATCAATAGAAATCCCTGGACTCTAAACATTCAATTGTTCAATTTACAATCAATTCTGTTTTCAGTCTTCTGTACAAGACTTGTACCAATTCTTGAGAAAACATCAATACACTGGTACTTTAAACCACACTCAATTTTAAGCAGTAAAATAGTAATTTGAAAAAAGAATTTATTGTATATAAAATTGAAGTTTGGAGAAAATGCCTTATATAGACTATTACAGACTTAAATCCGAAAAAGGTCACATTTGTTTACTTTTCCAAAACCATGCTTTCTTGTCGTTAAAGGAAAATAATAAAATAAAAACGAAGATATTTCAAAGATCATCTTTTCCTAAAAATCCAAAGCTCATTTCAATCACCCCAGGGTTGTTTTCCAGAAAATTTAAAAATTTTAAATATAAGATTGTTTATTAGTGCTGAATTCTTCATTCACATGGTTTTGAAAGCTCGTAAATTTATAGAAATATTTGATAACTTTTAACTGAGTTTTTCAGCCTGTTTTGAAGCTAAAGGTTCGCCTGTTAGAGCATAGTTTTAAAATGTTTCTGGAAATGTACGTGAAAGTCGAAAGTCGTAGGATCGTAAAAGAGTAGACATCGATTATCTTACCTCAACAACAGCGCAATTTTCTGGTTTTCAATCCATGTACAATTTTAAAACTCACAGAATAGAAGTTCCAGTACAGATCGAAGTCTCTTAGAAGTCAACTCGTAGCATTCGGAGCCATTTCTTTTGAGCTTTCTACAACTTTTTTATCCGAGCCTTAACTCGCTCTAGTAAACGAGTTTAAATTTCGAACGCATTCTTCCAACGGATTAACAATATCTATTGAATATCATTAAGATAAAAACTTGAACGCTTGACTGACATTCTTTGTTCTTATGCAGTTAATATAAAAAAATGTAAATAGAATTAGCGTCTGTTAAAACTTTAAGAATTCAAACTTTAACGACAATTTTAAACTTCAAAAACTATCTTCCCCAAAAGATACAACAACAATAACAATACAACAAATAATTTTTTGAGAATTTTTTAAACTTAAATGATATAATGGAAACGTTTTGGACAACTTTTTGTATTCAGTACGGTAAGCTCTTTTGTGACGTCACATTTCCCGCGCAATTCCTTTTTTAGCAATATTCTAAAACTTCAAGGAGTTTGAACATTCGGGTTAACCAATGACAAAAACGGCTTTATTTTGAAAAGACAAAAGCATTTTTAGTTCTCGAAATTTCTTTCCTTATCTAGTCTTATAAATTTCTTACTTTCTAAATTACTTATTTCAAAAGTTTCAAATTGATTTTTATTAAAATGTTTACAGTCTTATTTATAGTCATAACAATAATTTCTGTAAAAGCTGATTTTTTTGAAGTAGTGAAAGCGATACGGTGATTTAATTACATTTTTGTTTGTTATGGTACGTTGACACTGAAGTGGCTTCCCATTCATAGAACAGTTTTTGAATGGTAAGAAAATCAACGGTTTGTCACGCTAGGGCACTGAAATGGCTTCTCATTGTTTCTTTAGGGTACGGTGACACTGAAGTGGCTTCCCATTCGTAGAACAGTTTTTGAATGGTAAGAAAATCAACGGTTTGTCACGCTAGGGCACTGAAATGGCTTCTCATTGTTTCTTTAGGGTACGGTGACACTGAAGTGGCTTCTCACTCATATAACGGTTTTTGAATGGTAAGAAAAGTAACAGATCAAGTAATGTTTTTACATTGTTTCCATTCCTTCTTCTCCCTGCCCTCCTATTTTCCTCCTCTTTTAACAGCAGCACAAACTCTTATTTACAAGCAAAGATTTTTTACCAGCAAGAGACTACTCTAATACAGTACTAATACTAGTACTACAACAAATATATGTAAACAGTTCTCAGTATTCTTGGTCTTCTTCACTTTCTAAATTTGACTGTGGTCTCCCAAAGATAATAATATCATCTGAAAAAAAAATTGTGAGAAAAGGATGATAACCACATAAGAAGATATCAGGGGTTAAACTAGGGCTCTGAGTTGGCAGATTCACCCCAGAAAAAAATTATGTAAATTTTACATTTTCAGAGATGGAATAGCCTACATTATTGAAAAAAAAAATGCTTGACAGGAAGGAGGATCTACAGTAGTTTGTTGATTTTTTTGACAAATTCTGATACTCATTTTAATTTCAGTTGCAGAATTTCTGGTTTCTGCAATGATCTACTGTACCATCCTCCTACCCCAGCAAATGTTGCCATTGAATTGTCTTGAAATATTGAAGCAATATACTTCAATTAATTATAATTGTTTTTTGACAAACTATTTTACTCATTCTGTTTTCAGTTGCAGAATTTCTGGTTTCTGCAACGATCTACCATTCCCAACCCAGCAAAGGTTGCCATCAAATGGGGATTTTGCACACCTTGCGTGACATTTCAAATATTGCTTTGCTGGTCCCGACCAGAGAAGCAATATTTGAAATGTCACACAAGGTGTGCAAAATCCCCATTGTCTTGAAAATATTGAAGCAATATACTCCAATTATTTAAAATTGTTTTTTGACAAATTATTTTAATCATTCTATTTTCAGTTGCAGAATTTCTGGTTTCTGCAATGAGTTACCCTCTCCCTACCCCAGCAAAGGTTGTCATCAGATTGTCTTACTTGGAATTATTGAAGTAATATACTTCTTCTGTCCTTCCTGGTCAACATAGGAATTGTAATCTATAGATCCCTGTACAAACAGCCTTGTCCTACAAACAAACGAATAAATAAATAAATCTCTTTATTTAAGTTTCTAGTCATTCTAGCACTTTCGCACCAAGTGGGGACACTTTTCACTCACACACATTCCACTACATTCAATATTCTATGCACACAATGCTCACTCACATGTTGATTTTTACGGAGGGAGAAAACTGATAAACCCAGAGGAAAACCCTTATGGCAAGGGAGAGAACAACACATCAAACAAACTCAACTCACATATGGAGTAAACAGGGCTTCAACCAGTGACGCATTAGCAGCATATGCCACCCATGCGACCCCAAATGACAACAATTAATACAAAAGTCATAATCACATAATCACACTACAACATACATTAGGGCCAACTGAAAATTATCAGCCTGGTAATGGTGTACCCTATCCAATAAAGTTGTTATTATATCATAACATAGCCAGCATTTTTGATATAAAATTTTAATGATAATTTAAGATGGGAGAACTTTTAGGAAAATGGAATGCTTTATGCTATTTTACTCACCCTTTCCTTACATAGTTATTAACTTTTTCTTGCAGAAAAGGCTTGAAAACTGTTATACTATGCCAAGAAGTCTTGCTCTCAATTTTATCTAAATTATGGTTAAGAAAGAAATGCAATTTTTTTCATTAAAACTCTAAACTTCAAAGAGTCCAGACAAAATTCATCAATCATGAATCCTGACTGCAATTTCCGAATATTTAAAAATCTAAGGTCATCCACCAATTCAGAACATGGCAGACATATGCGGACTGCCTGGGACAAGGAGGCAAAAATGAGGCTAATCTGTCGGCCGTGAACTGTGGAAAGCTGGCTTTTCCCTTAGGAGCATAAAAACAATTCTTAATGGATGTAAACATCAGTAACAAACATGAAGCTAGAATGATGAATAAACACACAGATTACGGATCACAGATGACTTACTAGCCTCGTTTTCACCCCCTCAACCAATACCATGCATCTGTGTCTGCTATGTTTGGAATCAGTGTATGGTAACATGGCACATTCAGTAATACATGTACCTTTGCTCCATTGGTTTCTAATGAAACATTTTCTCTTGTCGATATTTAAAATAAGTAATTATGCTCACCATCTCTTGTAGGATAGTATCTTGTGGTTGCCAAGGAGAATCTAGTCAAGGGGTGTGTTTCGGATCCTCCTCGCACTGGGTCACCACCAGTGTACCCAATAAGCTGTACATTGTTTAGACCTGTCAATCAAATAATTTTTTATCAGAGCTTGAGGCTACACATGTGTTGTAATTAAAGAGTGGGTTTTATAAGGATTTCATTGAAATTTCAAGTAGGCAAATGGTTTACTGAATTTAGGAGGCTGTATCAATGAAGGGGGAGTACAATTTGGACATGGAATCATAGCAAAAGCAGTCGGCTCTTGGTGGCTCAGATATAAAAAGTAGATGCCGCAATTCGCTGGCTGCTTACTGGCTTCCAATGAAATCCTTGGTTTTATTATGAATCAATTTAGAATCAACTACATCAATGCTCTTCAAATCAAAATCCTATTACAAATTGGGATGGCATATGTTGCTACAGCATTGACTCTCATCACTGAATAGTTCATGCCTGGGGTCACAGGTTCAATTCTTGACTGAACCAGATAATGTTAGTTGAGTTTGTTTGATAAGCTTTTCTTTCCCTTGCCACAAAGGTTTTCTCCAGTTTACCCCACTCCACAAAAATCAACATGCGAGTTGAGTGTTGCGTGTGTGTAAACAGGGTCCTCTATTCTTTTTACATAAAGTGTGAATGGCCGATTTATTATTCCGTGAAATTTGATTTAAGGTTTAAGATCTTTTTATGCACACCTGAAAGCAGCTTTTGAATTTTGCCTGAACATGAAAGAGATTTTGTAATTATCTGTGACATGTGAAAAACCAAATATTTTAACATTATTTCATTTTGCAAAGGGGTATAGCCAACCGGTTGTAAATAGTAAATGTAGTGGTAGCACATGTGGGATAAACCTCAGGGGACGTCCTTATGGTTTTAGATATATTGGTAAGTAAGTGACATCATCAGGGTCTTTCAATAATTTATAGAAATATGCAAATAAAAATTGCTAATCCCTAATTAAATCTAAAATGCATCTTGAATTACCCTCACAAAATATGGAGCCTACTCCTCCCCCCCCCCCCCCCCCTCCCCAACACGAACCTTCAACACCGTGTAACCTGAGGCTCATATTTTGATGTTGATCAAATTACGCGCGCGGAAGAGTTTTGGCGCGCTTTTCAAGTTCATAATTATCTTTAAATTACAGGTATCAAGTAACCATCTTCGCAACGGTTGATTGCTATTTTCCCTCCATGATATGTAGTAGCTTGATTTATCTATGATTATCACTCAGTGGTCTCCGAAAGAACAAGAAGGCCAAATCTTAAGTAAATATTGGAGAATCTTCTTTGACAATCAAGGCATTGGAACGTAAAGACATGAGGATTTGAAGCCAAGCCAGGCCATATCACGGTAAGACCAGGAAATATCATAAAATACAGTATGTGCTTGAAGCATTATTTTTTAGAGATAAGATACCAGCTATGTATGTTTAGTTTTAGTCAGTAATGATATTTTTAATGAGGTTTAGAGTTGAATCATTGTTTACTCACATCGTCCTCCACGCTGCAGATCACCAACAGCACCTTCACATCTCGCGACCATTCGCTGGATCTGCTCAACAAAACACACTAAAACGGATTAATAACTATTCGTGCTACTCTATTTTAGCAATCCCTAGGCTATTTTGTTGGAATATTTTGACAAACTTGCCTGTAAAAGAGACCTTCTTGCAAACATTTTTATCTCGTGGTCTTCCGCAAAATGAATCAATGTAACCTCCCCTGAACTATTTTTCTCCTTACCCCTCCCCCCAGAGGTATGATTTACCGGAAACCCGTAAATGGCGCGCAGACTTGGAGGGAAATCTTGGGTCAAAAAAATGAACATTTTATAATTTTTATTGAAAAAGCAGCTTATAATATTTGCCAAACATGAACTGGACCAAAGGGTTCTTTTTATAGATAGTTCGCGCGTTTTGTTGTCGAAATCAGGGGTCTCTCTCTGTTTGGCTGATCGTAATTGTGGATTAATAAACATAACGTTGAACCATAAATGTCTTAAATATTTTTCATTTTCTTTCTTTCTTATCCGCCTTCTCGCTTCTTTTTTCTTTCTTCTCTTTCCTTCCTTCCATTTCCTTTCTTCATTCTTCTTTCTTTATCTTTCTTTTTTATATCATTCAGTTTCATTCAGCACATTATGAGTTTTTCCTTCTTTCTTTTCCTTTCCTTTTTCCCCACCTTCTTCTGCCTTTCCTTCGTTCCTTCCTTTCTCAATATTTCTTTCATTTTTCCTTTCATTCTTTCCTTATATCCCATTACATTCGTTAAATTTTTACTTAGTTCAAAAAAGAACCTTACCGACATTGGCCCGATTATGTTCCTTGAGAAAACTCCTAAACAATAAAACAAACTGAATATAATTGACGTAATTAATTTCCCTGAACTAAACTGTTACCACTCAAAAATATTCAATTAACACCATCAAAGCAACCAAAATATTTGTAATTATCCTCTTCTGCTGCAGATAAATTGCATCTTCAAGGTAAACACATTGTTTATTGGACGTTTTGGCTGTGTTTACATTTAAAAATGGTTAGTTGGGTTTTTTCTTTTTTCTTTCTCAATTTTCGTTTCCTATTTTCCTTCCTTCTTTTCATTTTTTCCCTTTTTCTTTCTTCGATCTACATGTTTTACTTGTATCATTCCATAAACTGATTCTATGACGTCATTACCTATACCGAATGATTATTTTGAACTTGGCATTTTTCTGGGTTTTTCTTAGTTTTCATTTACGTGAAAAATGATCTAAACTGAGCCATATTTGACACCTAATCATTGTTTTGCGAAAATGTGGTGAGTATTTAGAGATTTTGATGTGTGAATGCATTTCCAGCATTTAACAACCGCAGAAAATATTTCAGCAAATAAGATCACGAAAAACATTTCTGCAGAAACTTCCAGCAAAATAACAAATGTTACTCGATGAATAGATGACGATGACTTTAGTGATTTTCCAACTCAGTTCGTATCCGAACTAGAAAAGGAGTCCATTCGTTTGTATTTTTGCCCGCATCTTTCACATAAGCAGTCCATTTCCGAGGCCAACACAGTTTCCTTTATCTGCAAATAGTGGTGTCGTGAAATTTCTGTATCTTTTAGGTGCACTAACAATGGAACTGATGTAGATAATCATCGAAAGATTTCAAAATAAATTGCCGGAAATTAGTTCATGATTCTTGTGGAATTCGTGTTAAAATTTGAAACAGGATTATCGTAAGGCGAGGAAAGCATTAATAGTTTCTACAGTCGTAGTATAAGCTTTCGAGTACTCTTTCGATTGATATGAATTATATCAACAACTTCGATGAAGACAGTTATGGGAAGAACTTTTACTTGGAAGTTCTTGAAGATGCTGGGACAACGGAACAAAATTATTCAAAATCTGAACCAGATCTTGAGAAAATGGTTTACAAGGATCTGAGAAATGATAGAAGAGAAACAGTTGAATCAGATGTTGAGGAATTCACCACCAATCACCTTGGTGACGATGTTGGATTAATGGGACAAGAAGGAATAATGACAGGTCTTCAGAAGGAAAAATGCTTAAGCTTGGATAGGCTTAATGATGAGACCAACTTAGAGGAAATAGAATGCCTACATTCTAAAACGAATGAAGGACATTTTGATATCTGCTCGCTGGAAGGGAACGTTGGGTACAAGGATGACGACGTCGGCAACTCTCACCTGGAAAGTGTTGCTTTTTCAAGGAAGTTCAGGGAAATGAAGTCCAAAGGAATTGGAAAAATAGGTCCAGTTAATTCAGGAAAGAAAGGCAAGTTAAACGAGATTTCTCGTCGTAAGCATGATACAAAACATTTGACAAGTAAAGAAGCACTTTTCGTCCATGATGGCAACTCTTCAAGTGCTTCGTCTTTTAATTCTCCTGATGAAACTCGCTTTCGAATCGATGTTGAAGATCAAAACAATGAGGGAGATGTTTTATTTTTTAAGCTCAAGTCCATTGGAAAACTTTCAACTGATAAAAGTAAGATTTTCGATTTGCCAAATGATAGTTGTGTGTCCCTAAACTCTTCCTCACCAGAAAATCCAGAACTTAAAACGAAAAAGGAAGACGCTTGCCAGAAGCAAAATGATGGCGACATTAGCAGTCTTCCACCAATGAACAATCAATCCAAGAACATCAAATGTAGAATAGATATACTGCAAGTTCCTGAGTTGCACTTTGACGAGGTTACAGATACCGAGTCTCCTATTAATGAAAAGCAAGAGAATACACTAAAGGAAAATAAAACAAGCCAGAAGGTCGATGAACCTATTAGACTATCGATACCCAAAGAGGTACGCAAATCTGAAATTGGAAGGTTAAAAGTGAAAAACAGGATGGCTGGGAAAATCACTCAAGGAGCTGAAAGACAGGGTGCTGAAGACAAATTGGTGTCTAAAAAAGAAGTACAAATTGTTCAAAATGACAAAAGTACTTTTAATCTTTTGAAAACTCAAGAAAATTCAGAAGCGCAAGTCAAGGAAAATGAATGTGCAAAGATGCTCGTCAAACGAAGTGCGACTTCCAAGAGGGAACTTCGTATGAACTTCGAAGAAGACCATTTGTCATCCAGCGTCCTCGATCACGTAGATGCACGTAGTGTCGATGTTATGACATCACCAAGCTGTCATAATTTACCCAGTTTGTCTGGAGAATCCTCCTATAATGAGTCCTTATTCAGAGTAAATACTGCTGAACCACAGTACGAACGTATCCCCACGTTTCAAGAATTTGAGCGCCAAAATCTTGCAGAGCGGAAAGACGTTAAGAATCAATTTCGTCTTAAAATTGCTGAAGCTAAGAAGATGTTGCTTGAAGCGAGACTTACTGCTCAAGAGAAAACAGCTGCAAAAAGATTCAACGAAGCTCTGAAAAAACACACAGAATTAAAATTGAAGAGAGCTTTCATGAAGGCAGACTCTTTGCCCAAATCAGCGACACCCACCCTAGACGCGGGACGTTCCTCATCTGTTGTGGCCGTCAAGAAAACTTTTAAAGACGTTTCATTGTCTGTTTTGAGTGCAGGATTTAGCAATATCCAAGAGATACGAAAAGCTGAGGCAGATTTTGATCGTGCGAAAGTTAAACAATTTCAAACAAAGATGAAACTACAAAAAAAGAAGAACTTCTCAAAGGCATCAACAGATCCTCAGGTCAAAAAGCTGAAGTCTGTAAAGAAAAAAGATACGGAAAGATTGGAACGATATGAAGTTGAGAAAATGATCTCCGAGCTAAGGAGCCTTAATATGATAGACTACGCAGATAAGTTATCTCAGGCAATGGCAAGTAAGGATGAATACGAAGCCAAACTTCGACATAAGCTAAACCAAGAAAAAAAGCTTGCAGCTCAGCTCGCCAGGAAGCAAAAATTAGATGAACTTGCGAGAATTCGAGAAGAAGAAAAAAGGAAAAAAATGGCTGAAAAGGAAAGACTTGAACAAGAACGAAGAAAAAGGGAAGCACTGGAAATTGCAAAGCGACAGGCAGAGGCAATAAAGAGAAGAGAACATAATCTCAAGCTACAAGAAAGTCTGAATTACACCTTGCTAGCTACGGATAAGTCAAGGTCATTTACTTATTCATACTTACCAAAGTTGAAAACAAACCCTCCTGCCCAAGTTGAAAAAAATGACAGAGAAAGATTAAGGAAAGTCAAGGCTAAATACTTGCAAGGAATATGAACCTACTAGTGTTCTTCTGAGAGTTTTTCCATAGTCCAAAAAACTCCCTACCAGTTCATATTATAGAGTGATTATATTTTGCCCATGTAACAAAATTGTACAATGGACCCCTTACAGCACTTCAGATGCAGTTCAATTTTGAAGACAAAACAAAAGGTTTCCAATAGTCCCTTTCTCATTTCCCTGTGCCATCTTGAAAGGTAGCTTTGCCTTTGCATGGAAGCAATATTAGGGGTGAGTTTGCAGTGATAGAAACTGTGAATAACTTTCCAAGGTCTCTATCATTTGCAAAGGCACAGCTACCTTTCAAGATGGCACAGGGAACTGTGAAGGGGACTATTCTCAGGAGATAGAAATTCTTTAGTTTTTTTCCTCATTACCTACTAGCTATTTATTTATATATATTTTTTAGATTAGTAGTGTCCAATTAGATAAATATATTAGCTAAACACATCTGACACTCAAAAAAAGTTTGATTGATTGATTGATTGAGCTACTTTAACTTCACATGCAAGGGTTCAATTTGTGATGAACATTCAAGGTAAAACAAAAGAAAACAATGGCATTAATGTTAACTGTCATGTACTCTACTTACTATTTTTTAACAGGCCAAGTAAATCCACTCTAGTATCTTGACATATGAAACCATGTCCTTTATATAAACACAATAATTGAATCACAGGTAACCCAAGCAATGGTCTTGTAAGCTAATATACAGTGAATGTATGGGTCAAAAATATCGTAAAAATTCATTTGTAATAAAGTTGGACTAACCTTTGTCTGTAGTTGTTTTTAATAGTATGTAGATCATTCCTATAGCTTTTAAAATGGCTAAAAACCACATAGAAAGGATCTACATACTATTAAAGACAACTACAGATAAAGGTTAGTCCAACTTTATTACAAATGAATTTTGCAACATTTTCTACCCATACATTAACTGTATATAAGTGTACAAGACCATTGCTTGGGCTGCCTGTGAAACATTGAGCATGTACATGTATTGTAAAAACATGTTTTTCAATTGTACTTGAATTACTTTAATTTACTATGAATTGAATGCAATTTTCTATTTGAAGTATTATGAATATACATGTACTGGTATGTAAAATTCTCTTATAAGACTTTTTATCACAAATAGTAATAATTCAGTCTGCTTCATTTCCTTAGCATAAAGGACTCTTATTTTTTAAATTTTTTTTACATTAAAAAAAAAAAATTAATTTAAAAAAATAAATAAATAAAGAACTCTTATCTGAAAGAGGTATTAATCTATCTTCTGCAAATCTACAAGTCCAAAGAGCTAAGGTTAAGAGTGCATTTACTTACTTAGTGCATAAACAATTTCTTACAGTCAAATAATAGAATATTATAATTTTTCATTTAGTTTTTAATTTTTTTCAATCATAAAATTAATAAAATTTATCATAACGTTGTCATGACACAAGTGAAAAACGTCTGCACATGCTCGTCTTATGCAAATTAGTTGAAAGCGCCTTTGTGCTATTGTAAAAAATATTATATGCAAATTTGACTTTCAAACTCTCCTGACAAATGGACTTTACAAAATGCCAAAACTTAAAGTCAGTTTTTGAAACTTAAGGCTCATTCTTTCATATTGTCTTTATTAATGTATTATCTTGGTCTCATAAAAGTTTACCTACTAATAATAATGAAGATTTATTTTCCCACTAAAACTCTTATAAATTCTTGGAAGGCGTGCTGAAAGCCACGCATACGCAAACGTTTTTCTCTAGTGTCCATTGTCATAACAGTAAAGGACAAGACTCGTAAAACTAAGTTTCAAAATACAATACTTTATTAAAATGATTGTAAATGATTGGCATTGCCATGGAAACAGCAGCAGTATACCTCAAAGCTTAGTACACCAATATATAGGGGTCACGTAAGGTAGTTTAAACTTAGTGAGGCCTTTCAGATCTGGATGATTTTCTAGAATATCCATAACTTTGGACTTTACATCTTTCTTCTCATCATCACTACACTTATTAACAGAACTTATGCACATGATTACAGTAATCATATCATCAGCATTGCCCTCGTGGAAGAATCCATGGGTAGTATTCTTTTGTAATTCTTCAAATAATTGGCTACTTTCTATTACCTCCATCCATTTATTATCCAGATTATTGGGGTTGTTATCACGCCGAGAGTATGGCTCAATTATTTCTTGTGTCTTGATAACCCAGTCTACCCCTTGATTTCTTGAATTCCATATCATACCAAAAGTTCCCCTGGGGACCAGTACACGGTGTATTTCTGCCAATGATTTTGCATTTGCAAAGTAATGAAAGCATTGAGCTGCAATCACGATATCAATGCTCTCGTCTGGGAAAGGAATCTCTTCAGCTAGAAACTGCATCGTTTCGATTTCTGGGACTTTTTTCTTGAGCACCTCGTACATATACGGTTGTGGATCACTCGTGATGATGCGAATCTTGGGGAATCCTTCCAGAGCTTCCGCCATTGCTTTGGTGAACATACCGGTACCAGCACCAAGTTCCAAGATAGTCAAAGCCTTATCATTATCTTTGCCTAAAGCTCCTAATTGCTTTAAAAGATATTCCACACTCTCTTTGGTGTACTTTGGCCGTCCTTTCTCGTACAAATCAATGTCAACCTTGTAACCTCCGTAGTTTGATGTGTCGTCCGCCATCTTGAGTTGAATCCACAGGGCCCCCGCATGGTGTTTTTAGTTTTAAGAAGCTTTTGTTTTAAAAAAGATTCTAATTTAGTATTTCGACCACTCATTTTTCTTATACTGATGTTCATAAGCAATATAAGTTTTTCATATAGCAGCATAGTAACATAGTTTTCAAAGATTTTGGAAATAAACCTTCTATGGGCTACCTTTGTAAAACCTTTCGGGAAACTCGCGGGAATCCCGCTAATAAAGCTAGTCTCCAGTCTTTCGCGGCGATCTTCTTGTTGCTACACAAACACAACATCGATCGAAACTCATTAGTTTTCGAAAATTCGTAAAAGAAAAGCTTGAAAATGAATCAAATGGAGCACAATTACAAGATCAAAGACTATAAAAGACTGCAAGAGCCTCCACCATACGTGAGGACGAACTACACTCTCAATCGAAGCCAAATGTTCCCGAATTCTGAAGAGACACGACGAATGGAGGAACGCTTTCGCTACGTCCACTGGCCGAAGGAACACACAATGAACAACCTACCAGATCATGGCGATCGCATGAGATTCACTAGAAATCAGCAGATCAGTGTATTACACAATCAGCATGAGAATATCGTAGATGTTGAAGGCCACAGACAGCTTCATCTGGACCATATTCAGCACACTGGGAAGGTTGCTAGGGATGAGTTTGATCGAAGCGTGAGGCTTGGACGACCTGGAGTCAGGGATAAAATGCGAGGACCCCCTCCTTTATTCAAGATCATTAATAATGGTACTCTAAGAGGATAAAGAGAGAAAAAAATAACGTTATAACTTCCTTGAAATTCTACGAGTTGGCCATATGTCTCAATATTATGGACATAAGACACTGTCATATGTAAACAATCGAGCCGGATACAAAGAATATTTACAGGGTTTAGACAATAAGGGAGCCCAGATGAAAATAACCTATGTAACATTGTTAAGGTAGTTCGTTTGCAAATGAATTTTACAAGTAAAACGATAATTTTTTATTATATGTGATATTTTTTAAATCCGCGCATAACAGTGTTGTTGTTTCAGTAAATTTTATATTCCTGGATTTTGGTGTATTTGATATATTTGAACATTAACAGGATATGGTATTAGATGGCTTTAGTGAACATACAGAGACCAAAAATGCATCCATAAATGAAAATAAGATTCGAAGAAAAATAATGTGCATCTTGAGACAAAAAGTCAAAGGAGGGAAAGGGTTTGGAGGTTTTAACTAAAAAAAAAATTAAATTAATTTTTTTTTTTTTTGGGCGGAGAGGAGGGTGGGGGAGTAGTCATAGTCTACTTTTGGGCCACATTAAAAACTATTCTTATGGAAGCCATTGCAGTGTTACGGCATGACAGCACATGTATACATGTTGTAAGTCAGAACTGTACGTTTCCCACATAAGAAAAAAAATATTGATGGTAAACCATCAACCATATGTTCGGTATACCTTACTGTGTGCATGCTGTAAGCCAGTATCGTTTCCCACTAAATACGATAAAGTTCTAGTCTTTACGGGAAGCCATTTCAATGTTACGGCATGCCGTACTTTGCATGCCTGTACGTGCTATAAGTCAGTACGGTTCCCACTTATACGATAACCATTCTTATTGGAAGCCAATTCAGTGTTACGGCGTCTTACCGTGCTTGTGCTGTAAAAAGGCCCTATTACACTGTGCAATCTTCCCAGCAACTTGTCTCGCAACGTCGTTGCAGAGTGCCGGTTTCACCACTCGAGTAAATTTTCTGCATATTCTAAGGCATATTTTTCAAGTCGCTGCAAGTTACTGAGATCGCGTTGCAGTGTAACACCGGCCTCACCTCAGCAACCTGCAACGCTACATTTTCAAGCATTGCGAGACAAGTCGCTGAGAAAATCCCACAGTCGGTAATCAGTATTCTTGTCAGTGCTTCCTACTCATACGAAAATCGCCGACTTTGATATACAAATGTCGCGATAAATAACAGTTCTAGTTATCTTCTAATCACTTTTTCCTCTTAATTATATAAAGAACTGTCAGCGGGCAATCTTAACGAGAGCTTTTATCACTAAATAAATCATTCAGACAGACGTCAAACAGTTTGAAAACCGATGGTTGGTGGAAATCCTCAGATTGTTATAAGGTTATCAAGAAAAAAGGTTTCAATTAATGAGGTTTTTGAAGATGGTTTGGTTCAGTAAACACTCGGAAATCTAGATAACCGGGTATATAATCAAATTTTTCAGTTTTTTTTAGAAATGTTTGTTTTCTTTGAGAGAAAATCCTCAATCTCATTCCTTGGTCGTTAAATATTTCTCTCACATGTCATAAAATAAAATACAAAGTATTGACTCAGAATAGGTAGAATATCAAAAATATTTTCAAAATTTTCGGTTGGAGAAATTTGGCATGAATGTGACAAGTGAAAACGAACCGAAAGAGGAAAAAAGGAAAAATATTAAAGAAATAGTGAATCGTGAGAAATCTTTAAATTAATTAGTTATCATATAGATAGAGATCGCATCGATCATTTAGGCGATACATATGCATATTATAACAAAGATCTGATATATACTGATTGATAAATAGATTGCTTATCACTGAGTATATCTCTCTTTGGTAAATTCTAGAGCATCAATTAAGAACTGTGTATATGTTTTCTATAAGACAAGTGTTTACGAAACGTTTTTAGAACTCCATCTTAGTTAATGGTAAATTCCACGATTCTTATCTCATTCTTGCGCGTCTTCATTCATATTTATTCAACATTTGTGCAGGATGAAAAACTTCGACAAAAACCTTCGCCTTTGTGGACGAAGGTTCTCTGTCAACGGATGAAATTCTACCTCAGTTAAACACATCTTATCTCACACCAAGCGAAAGTGTGCGACGATAAAGTGCCGCTTTCGACCATTTAATTCTATTTCGCGGATTGCTTTTCATGAGAAAATTATGTCTGGTCAAGATTTCCCTAAACCAAAGCGAAAGAATGCAGTCAGTTTTCAATCTCCTTTTGAATGCGATAGTTCAAGCTTAAAACAATATGGACTTCCTCCACTTACTCCATTGGACAAACCATCTTACTCTCGCACAAGCTCTATCATGGGACTGTCGACTTTTGATGGCTTCTCCGCGGCTGGATCCGTCGTGGGAGCAGATTGGCTTGAAGAGATTGATTTTGCTTTTAAGGAACTGACGCTGGAAAATGATTTGGAAATTAAAGCCGAAAATACCATCAGCGAAGATGAAAAAAACATCGAGTTTAGGAATGGTAAATTAACGGTCGAGGAAGAGAGGGAAATGCAGAGGAAAGTTAGAAGTCACTTGGCGCACGAATTCAAGAAGATTTATTTTGAAGCTCGTGACAGGAATAAACAAATTAAGAAGATATTCCAAAGTTATCTTGAAGAAGCGAGGTCTTCTATTCTGAAGATTCGTGTTGAGGTCGATGACAACACTACAGAGACGTTGGAACAAACTGCAGAAGAGGAAAATGCTAAGATACTCAAGAAGCGTGCGAAAATAAAAGAGAAGAGTAAAATGGAGAACGAAACGACAGATCAAACGAGTTTGACAGACGCCGAAATGAATAAAGAAAAAGGCTTGGAATTAGCGCACGTCAGAAAAATCCAAGCAGATTTAGACCGCGCTCGTACGAGGCGCCAAAAGAATGTCAAAGAAGCCGAAAAGAAACCGCAAAAATTTAAGAAAAATGATGCGCTTCTTCACTTGGAAATCAAAAAACTTGAACGTGATAGTGAAGTTCATAGTCTAATCCTTCAACTCTATGAAAGTGACCTCCATGAAAATGCAAGAACCTTGACTAATGCTCTTTCTGCGAAGGAAATGTCAGAGAAAGGCCTGCGAGAACAAATGAAGATGAAGAAAGCAGTGGCAAAAGCCAGAGCAATGGCGAAGTTACGCAGTGAGTGGCTAGAGGAAAAGGCTCGTAAAGAGAGAGAACGATTAGAAATGGAGCGATTAAGAAAAGAAAAAGAAGAAAAAGAAAGAAGGAAAAGAATAATGGCAGCGTTGAAAAGAAAAGCCAGAAATCAAGAACGACAGTGTTGGGCGATGACGTCATTTCTTGGAACAAGAACTTCAAGGCCATATAGCTTTTCGTATTTCTAAGTATATAAGCTTTGCAGACCGATGAAAGGCAAAACTTCCCGCGAAAGGAATGGCTACATTATTTTACTAAAACCAATAATTGTCTCGGTACACTGTTCAGCTCACGCCGGTTTTCCGGAAAACGATCCTCAAGAGTTTTCAAAGTAGCAGCAATGCTACAGTTCTTATAAAAGGTACGACAACGGTCGGTTTGGAAGACGGCCTAAAATTACAGTGTTTGAACCTTCAAACTTATCAAATCAGAAATGAAATTTTTTTGTTTTTTCTATTTCTGGTTATCTTTTGAAGGCATCTAATGACCATGCATGGAATACATTATCTGTCGATGATAATGAAGAGAGAGGGGCACTTAAGAGCGTATCGTTTCTGGAAGACCAGGTACTTCAGTTCTTAGTTGTCACATTAGTTTATCTGTTATACCGAATCACGATTTGTCACCAGTAAGAGCTACAATCCTGGCGCTGCCATCTGTACATGCTGTCCTCGGTACAAACTCTTATCATGCAATACACGTGTATCAGAGGAAAACCTTCAAATTTTATCGAACCTATCGACTTACAAGAATTAAAGAGGATTGAAATAAGAATATGTGTAAGGCCTGGAGATACTGGTGACCAGTTTAGATCCTTCCATACTTTTCCTTAAACTTATGTTGAACGCTTTTCTTCTCAGTGCTTCCATTTGTCTTCTCGAACGCTCTCTTTCTAGTCTTTTACGTTCTTCATTTTCTCTTTCTATTCTTTCTCTTTCAAGCATTTCTTTTTCTTCTAGTTTTTGTTGTCTAAGGTTTTGAATTTCCATATCTCTTTTGTTCATCGCTTTTAGTCTCGCGTTCTTCCATTCCTCTTTCAAAGTTTCTTTCATTTGTTCTTCTGAGTTCTTCTTGTAATGCAACGAACGAACAAGGTCATTTGCCGTGTTATCGAGCCCCAATTTCTGAAGGTCATAAACAAGCTTCTGAACTTCCTCTACGTTTTCGAGCTTTTTAGTTTCGTAGTCTGGTACTGCTGCGCCAAGGCTGAAGCGACGTGATGCTAGAATAGTCGAGGCAATAGTAGAACGTCTTCTTGCTCGCGCGCGGTCTAGTTCTGCTCGAACTTTTCTCAAAGCTGCTAAGTCAGAAACAGTGTCTCCAAATAAACTCTTTCTTGGGTTTTCCTTCAAAGGTGAATTTCTTCTTTCCTTTCGTTTCTTAATGATGTTAGCCTCTTTCTTTTCAGCTTTCTCTTCTAACTTATCGATTGCCTTCCTTTCTGCGTTTGCTCGGGCAACAAGTAACGAAGCTCTTGCTGAATTAATTTGCGATTGGAATTTCTTCCTCAAAATTTTCTGCTTCTCTCGGGTTTGTTGCCTAATATCTTTGAACTCTTTTTTGAATTCTTTCTTCACTTTTCGTGCTATCTCTTTTTCTTCATGCTCTTCCAACACGACATCGAACTTTTGTCTGGGTCCGTTATCATAACGGGCATCTTTGGAACTCTTTTCAGAACTACCAGTGCTACCTAAACCAGAAGTTTCTTCGTATCCATAGCCACTGCTACGAGAACTAAGGCCCTGCTCGTTAAATTCACACAAGGAATCAAGGGTTGGTAGACGAAGGCTACTTTCTCTTCTATACGAAAGATTGGGCTCACATTTGACGTTCTCCTTAGCTGTCGAATTATCTAAGACTGGTAACAGCACTTTCGCTTTTTCACTTTCTTCTGGAATCTCATTCTTCTGTGACATTTTTTCTCACTTCTTCTTGAAAGATGCTCTTCCAAAATTTAGTTTGTTTTCAACTGAATAAGATTTTCTTCTCGCAGATGTTATATTTCAGTCTCTCTTTTCGTTGTGGTTTCTACTAATCTAAACAAACTATTTTTCGTATCATTCCCGAGTGTTCTAAATGTCCCTATTGAATCATTATGTATTGCATACTTTCTCGCGAAAATATTAACTTTAATCCATCTTAATATGTGGTTTCGATAGCACTACTCCAGAAGCCAAGAGCACTTAAGCGGGAAAATACTTAGGTATGAATGAAATGCATCTTATGTACGACAATTTTTGGTCATAGAATTTTTATTTGGTTGTAGGATCTAAGCAGGAGGTACGACCCTGCAGGTATAGGAATATGGAACAAAACAAATCTTCAATTATAATTTGTTATTGATCTGTGTGGTTCAAAACGAAGCACTAAGTGCTGTGGTAAGATCTATTAAAGCGTGTGGCCTTAGCGGCATCCTACAAACACATGATACTCAGTATTTGTTTAAGAAATTGAATGAAAATTGCAATTTGAACAAAAAAATTGCTCAGGGAAGGAGACAATTTTGAAACAAGCTGAATGGGTCTATTGCTAATATGAAGATGCACAAGGGAATGGTAACGTGGTTTGTAATGGGACAACATTGAGCCAATCTGAATGGGTCTATTGCTTATACAATACTCAAGGGAATGGTCATGTGGTCTGAAATGGGACAACATTGAGCCAATCTGAATGGGTCTATTGCTTATACAATGCTCAAGGGAATGGTCATGTGGTCTAAAATGAGAACAGAACTGACAGAACAATCAAAATTTTCGAGGTGCCAATAAATTAATCAATCAACATTATTTTACTGATACTTTCTGCTATTTTAATACAAAATAAAAGTACTTCATTATCATTTCCACTTGCTTACTTGTTTTGATATCAATTCCGAGTTTTTTTTTTTTTTATCAAATCGTTAGGAAAACCGCAAGCAATGTAGTGCTGAATTGTAGCAGTGTCACAGTGCGTCATCAGAAAAATTGAAAACACATCAGTCTCATCCCCGTTATCATATCTACAATACCACACGATCTATAAATGTTTACCTTAATGTTTCCATAGCAACTTGTGTTGACAAGATTGCGTATCAACTATGACGTATTTGGTAATGTTTTCAACTTTTGATCACAACACTACAACGATATATTTTATCAGTTTACCTGTAGAATTTCGACCAACGCTTTGGTCTTCACCAGTACATAAATGATGATAATTTAGTCAGATATCTCCCTGGGGGCGGAGTACGAATAAGTTTAGAAAAAAGTATTTTTAGTAATTTTTAATGAAATTTTACTGTTTCCATAGCACCGTGTGTATTGACAATATTACGCACTAACCATAAAGTATTTTTAGGATTTTTTTATGAAATTTTAATGCTTTAACACCCTAAAGAAATCAGTCTTGACTAAAATAGTTCCTGAGTATTACTCCACTTTTAATGACTACTATTTCTATAATTATATACTTTCTATATATATTAAGTTTGTTGGATTGACAAGCGTTCACTAGGCACACAATTGTCAGTGTTTGTCTACGTCATTTTAATTTTAATCTAAAAACCACATTTCCACTCCATTTACAATGTGCAAAGAGAGATAAGGTCATTGGTTTTGTAAGCCTGAATGAGGATATATTTTTTCTATTTTTCATGGTAAAGCATTTCTGTCGAGAAGATAACTGGCAAACAATTCATTGATTAGGTCAATTCTCTTAACATAAGATCGAAGAAGGTCCAAATATCCTCAGTAGAGAAAGACACCAAAATCATGGAACTCTGTAACGCCAGCATAACAACATCATCCAGTTTTGATGCTACACTTTTCTCTTTGATGTACGAGCGTATTTATTATATTTACAATCTAATGTTGCACACACAGATCTTCCTGAATGCTCACAGGTACATACCCTTATAGTCCGCGCATGCTCTTCTTCCGACTCTGATACATCGCTGCCCGAATTATCCTCGGGCTCAGGAGAAACTGGTACGACAGCTTGTGGCAAAACTGGTACGTACGAAAAGCGGAAAGAAGGACTTGTTTTTGTGGAAAGAATTGTGTGGTTTATGTTTCTTAGTAGTTCAAGATTGCTTTTTCTTCTTTCTAGAGCTTTAGCTTGTCGTTCTTCCTTCTCTCTTGCTTCTTGTTCTCTTTTTTTGTTTTCCGTCGCAAGAATTTCTTCCATTCTTCGTTCATATGCTTCCTTTCTCTCCCTTTCTCTCAATTCTTTTTCTAACCGTTTTTGCTCTTCTTTCATTTCTTTCTTTTCTTTTACTACTGCCTTCTTAAGATTACCTTCTACTTTCTGCTTTGACGCTATATTATCGCGTAATTCTAGCGATTCATAATCAAATCCACACTTCTGCAGATGCAAGGCAATTTCCATCGGTTCCTTGGGAACCCTGAATCGTTCCATAAACCATTTTTTATCCTTGACTTTGTTTTGAACCGGCAAACCAGCAACGCTTGGTGTTCTACTTAATCCGGTACTTCGATCAGCCAAAGTTGACACTACACTTTCTAAATCACTGAATTTCTCTTGTTCTATATGTACCATATCGGATTGCCTGAGAAGCGGCAATGGATGCAGAGAGTCTCCAATTTCGTCTTCAAAATTCTTCTCCATGAGCCTTTTAAAATGATCGTCGTCATTCCCTTTGGTTTCCGGATCCTCAACGCCATTTTCTTTAGTCTCCTTAACCGTTTCCCGCTGTTCTTTTCTATTCTCTTTCATTTCATTTTCCTTAACTTTTTTCCTCTTTGCTTTTGTCTTTTTTCTTTTCTCTTTCGCTTCTCGTACCTGGATACTTCCTTTACTTGGTTCCAAATTTTCATCAGAAGGTGTCACTCTAACACCATTACTGTACTTCTCAGTGCTTTCAGAGTCTATAATGTTATCCCTGCTCTTAACTTTGGCTATTTTCTTTTCCTTCTTCCCTACTCCCTTCTTACCAACATGGTTACTATTTTTCTTCGCATCATGAACAGAAACTCTTTCTGTCCTAGAATGTGCCGAATAATCAAAGCTTTTGTTGTCATCATCTTCTATTGCCGAAATTGAGTCTTCATCAATCTCACGGTCATTGACAACTTCCTCGTTATTTTCATTGCTCTCGTTATTCTGATCATTTATCTGCATCTTATTCATGCCATGTTGTTCTACTTTCATTCGCACTGAACTCAACAAACTTTTCGTTTTAGAAAGAGTTTTTGCAGCGCCAGCGAATGTAGAACTAGAACTTGTCTCTGCAAGTTTTGCAGCGTTTCTTGCAGCCTTTTTCTCTTGGTTTGCACGCTTCTTAGCTTCATCTTCTTTCACTCGATAATCTAAAATCAATTCCCTTCCTTCATTGCAAAGCTGCTTCATAGTTGCTTTAAGATTCTTGAGTTCTTCCTCGTAAAACTCGGATTGTTTGAATTTGGCAACGTTTTTTTTATACCGCACTTCATTTCGAGTATCATCTTCAAGGACTTCGTCCTCGTTTTTTAAAGGCAGTACCAAATGTGGCAGCTTCAATTCATCGCTGTTTCGAAGTTCATCACTACTGTTCTCCATCAAGGGACTTTGTGATCGAATCTCCGACAAACTGTGCTGAGAAGAAGTCCTCAAAGTTGAAGCTGAGCCCAAGTCCTCCGTAATTCTTGGTAGTACAATAGTTTCTTTCTGGATGTTCCACGGTGACATTTTGTCTGTAGTTTCGTGGTTACTGGCCGTATCTTCTTCGTTTCTACGTTTATTCATAGTACCAAAACCATAGAATGCACTTAAATGATATTTTCTTAGTTTTACTGCATTTTCAAAGAGTTTGCTCTCGTTCTAGATCCTTGACAAGACTGATGAAGCACAAAGTACCTAATTTCTTGCACAATTCCACTAGAGAAGAGACGTTACGTTGCTTAAAATTATTCCTGTTCTCTACGTTTCTTGGCGATAATTTCTTCAACGAAGAATTGGCTAAACTCCTGAGAAATAATCCTCTTAATTCCAGTTCTCCAGTGTGAGCTATAAGGCTATTTTCAAAATTTCAAAGCCATATTTCATTGAGTATTGACTCAATTCTGCTCATAGAAATCGACTGAGAAAATTCTGGTGGTTTTGGGAAATTGTTTCTTCGTGGAATATGGCAACCATGGACAACAAGCAATCCCAATACCAGTGGTTAAAGAGGTGTTAACATCCACCGTTATTAACCATTGAAATACTAGAAGTAATTGTTTTGTTGAAATTGGTTTGTTTTGCTAGTGATGGGACACTGGAAGTGTTAATATCCAATTCTTGTCTAGTATCTTCCCATAGACACACTGCACAATATGAGGTTTTTGTATGAAATTGAAAGAGAAAAAGAAGACAATGTTTCTACAACATGTCATAAAATTTCGGCCAAACTTCGTAAAAGGTTTTTTCATGTGCTTAAACGCCTACTTGTGATGGCCCAAGCCGTGATTTCTCTGGTGGATTGGAAAAGTTTCTAAAATGAGCGCGAATTTTGCCGCTGCCACCGAAGTTCTAAGAAAGATAGTTTCATGCTTTGTCAGTGTATGCGAAGAATAAGTTGGGACCTTTTAATCATTTGTACCTAAAAAATTTCTACATTTTCCTTTGAAAAATAAGGTTTCGAAATGAATTTATCCTCCAGGAGCCGTAAGAATGGAAATAAAGTAGTGAGAGAGAAAAGTTTTCTAATCGTTTTTTGAATATTTTTTTCACTTTGTTCTTTTCATTTATATCTTTCTATTTTTTTCTTCTTTTTTTCTCAAACCGTTTTTCTCATTTTTCGTCTTTCTTTCTTTTTTCTCTCTTTTCTCTCTGTGTGCATATTTTTTTCTTGTTGGTTCGTATTTTGTTCTGTTTTGCCAAGTACTTTCCTATATTTACACTATTAGCTAATCACTCTCAGTCAGCTAATTTTAAAAAAATCTGTCACTCTGTTGCAACTTAATTGAACTTCAATGTCCTTATTATCATTACTATATTTTATTAAAGATTTAAGAACAATCCATATTTAATATTATTATACTAAAATATTATAAGATATACGAGTTTACAAAGTCAGCTTCTCCATGCGTGTTCAGTGTGATGATAACTCGATAGTCTGAAATTAGGGATAGATCCTTAGGGCAGTCAACCATGCGGTCCTTTTATTGACCCTACAATCAAATAAAGAACACCCGTACATTTGCATTTCTCAAAGACGCCTTGATGTTTATTCATATCTTTGTCGTGAATGAGCGGTTTCGAGATTGACTTTCTCGCTAACTCTGTTTTGTCCTTGCTCACTAGTTTGGAACATCTCGAGGAAAGTTGGTCATGTTTCAGCGAGAGGAATTGCCATTTGGTAAGCGTCATTTCTTTAAACTACTCGTTACTAACTACTTGTAAAGGTACTCTTTATGCTTTGAATAATAAATTAAGTGGTTTTTAACCATGCTGGGGAAAGTTAAAGAACTTTTGAAGTCTATTTTCAGATCGTTTGCCCTACATGTTTTGAGATGACGAAGCCACACACAGCGACCACGGAAAGTACTCCAACTGCTATCTCAAACCTAAGGAGGCATTAAGAGTGTTTCTTCGAGTTTAGAAGTACTATGAACCAGACAGATGACTTTGGATTACCTCAGAACAAGAACAAATTGGATCAAGCCTTTGATTCTAATCAAAGTTCTTCGCCAGAAAACTCAAGTAAGTGGAACAAAAATCAAGACCATTCAAAACTAAAAACTTACAAGAAATATCCCCCTATCATTGCCAAAAAATTGTTCACCGAGTTATACCGAGGCGGGAAAGTTTAAAGATTTCGATCTTTTAGCTTCAAAAGTGTTTATTTTAAAGTTAGATTTGTGGAATTTTCTTCAAAGTATTTATGTAAATGTTTTGTGTTTATTGAAGTGAAAACACTGGGGCGCTAAAAAATATGCAAAGAAATGCTCAATGTATTTCCCCTGTGATTACGAACAATTATTTCTAGCTTTTAAGAGATTATAGATTAATTCCAAACTAAAAGCTTTTGTCCTAGGACAATTTAATTCCAAATATTTAGAACATTTTAATACAATTGTCAAATGGACTCATAGGAAAATCTTCGAGAATAATAATTCGTATATTTTGGATTTTTGTAAAACGTTTCTAAAATGTTTGCGGGAGTGTTTGAAAACTTTTCGAAGCGGTGATGAAGTGTGTTTATAAACTTATTCTTTCAATTTTCTTACATAATTTTTTTTAGATATTTCAATGGATAATTAACTACAAAATTTGGGTGTAGACTATTGTCTCAACCAAAAAAATATGAATTTTATTACGTGTAAAAAAAGAGGTTAATTTTCGTCTCCTATAATTTTTAACTTGCATTTCTTTCATGACCATGGTTCCATTTTATCTCATGTCATGGTTAATCTAGACTTTGTTTCGTATCAATTCAAGGACATTTTATAATTATAATCTAAGTGATATATTGAGCCATTCTACAGGAATATCACTGTATTATACCCAAGTGAGAATAGTGAGCTTGATGCTTTTATGAAAGTATAGATTCCAAATCTACTTTCATCCAAAACTAAGGCTACGAAAGAAAAGAAAGTTTATTTGAAAAATAATTACTCCTTGAGGAATTCTTTTGGTTTATCATTTTAATCAAGGTTTCATGCAACATTGAGCAGTACTTTATTACGAAACATCGTGTATTTATTCGACTTTCTCTCTTTAACGAGATTTTGTCAGTGAAATTTCAGTTCTTTTTAAATTCCTTGAAAACTTTACGAGGAAACTCGTAAAAATTTAAAGCAATGTTCCTTCCTCTTGTTACACGTACACACGTACGCTTGAGACAAATTTGGCGGGAAACCTAATGCATAGGCATAATTAACTTTTTTAATTGGTCATAATTTAATATTAATAGAATATAAAACTATTCCAAGCATGAAGCATTGAGGGCTCACAAGAAGATTTACCCTATCTCAAAAAATAAATAACTAGGTGACAAAAGGAATGCTCCTAGTAAACATAAGTGTTATTCCTCTAAGGATAAATTAGTCATAATTATCACATGTAGTTCGATGAATCAGGGAGGTATTAATCCTTTATTCTACCCCCCCCCCCCCCCCCCCCATTGCTCTATTCTTGTCACCCATGCATTCCTCGAATCTACACACCCCACTACCCACCATTAGTAACCAATCCTCCTCGTCATGTAAGTCCTCTCCCCAGTCTCTTCTACCTACCTCGCCCCAACCCCTCCTGTAATTCCTCCCCTTACGAATGTTTAGAGGTTAATACCCGATAAGGAGTGATTCCTGATAATCCCAGCTTAACGTGGACACTCTTTCTCTTTCATACTGTCTCTGGTCCCTTTGATGCCCGTATTACAGTGCGAATCGAAAAACCGTGGGCACCCAGAAATATTTCAGAAATCGTTTATTGTTCGTTGAACAATCTGAAACGATTCTCTAACCACACGAAGTTTATCTGGCTACAAATCAGTCGACATTCTTGCAGTTAGAGAGTTGTTTTTGATTGCTCAACGAACAATACACGATTTCTGAAATATTTCTGGGTGCCCACGGTTTTTCGATTCGCACTGTAAGAGGGTTCGACCAGTACAGGGAATTGTTCGACTACATTGACTAAATAGAGTTCATCCGCAACTTTTTACATCAACCATCGTAAGCTACTAAAATCTTTAAGACGAAGCTATTTTTATTTTAAGCTCTTTTGACGTCGCCATGACAACCACAGAACCACAGGCAGCCCACTGTAATCCCTCTTTTGTTTATGAAGTAATTATCGTTAAGACCTTGTTAAGTTTAAGTCATGTGTGAGATAACACATTGTGAGACAATACTAGGTTACATCACATATGGATTTAAGTGTTATATCACCGTCCTATTCAATGTTATTTAACAGATAAGACTTTAAAGCGATCTTTTTAGACATTGTGCTAAAAAGTTAGGTGTAAAAGTAGTAGGCATAGTATTTTTCCAAAATTGTAAAAAATTAAAGTAAAATCGCAGTAGTCTGTGGTCTGTTTAGGACGATTGTGCGCGTTTGAATTTCTTTGTTCGTAATTAGGATTATAATATGATTCAATCATATGTGATCCTGATTTCCGGGCTCCTGTCATTGTTAATTTCACATTAATAATTCATTAATAAGATCGATGGATTTGAGACCAGGTGGTCGTAGGACTCCAACCTTTTTAAATGAAATCTGATGTCAAGTATTAAGTCTAACGGGCTTTAAACTCATTTTAAAGTCAATTGCCAACATACTGCCAACCCACAACAGCGTCAAATGGAAATTTTTTAGTATTTTGACAGCTTATCAAGTGTCGGTACTCAAACAAGACGCTGCACTCTATAACCTCATGTAATTTTGCTCATAAAGTTATACAAACTTATTCAATTCCTAAAAGATCCGTAACAAAATGAAAGCATTTGGCGAAGAAATGAGGTCTTCTGGTTTTAACAAGGAATTGTAAATGGATTTGAAACAAATTTTGCTCGAATGTAAAAAAGGTAAGACAGTTCTGTAGCACTGATGAAATTTATAAATTGTCACTAAGTTGAATTCAATATTGTTGTGCTATGAATTATGCTTCAACGTGGTTGTAACTTTACATAGATTTTAGGGATATTTCGCATAGATCTTAGACAAAGTTTTAGGCTCAAAAAATGTTAAACCAATTGTTTATTACATTCCTTTTAATATATAAATTATTGTTATTGAATATTTAATAACGAATTATTTTTATGACAAATTTTATACTAATTTTAGAATTCTTTTTTCATCGAACTCTAGTTAGGAATGCTAGAAAATGTTATATTGAAGATTATCAGTTTCTTAAAGAAATTTGCAGACACTATTTCGGAAAAGTTCTGGAAAACGAAACTTAAAATTAGAACTATTTTTTGAATACTAAGTATTTATTGCTCAGTGAACCATTTGTTTGGTTTTGGAATTTTGTAAAATTATATTATTTTATTTCACACTTTGTGTTCAAAAATACGAACTGAACAAACAAAAGAAAAGCTTTGTAGAGCGATGCCAGCTGTATTCATTTTCATAGTTTTGACTTCACAGCTTTTAGATCATTTATTTAGATCATTTATTGATTAATAAGCAATACTTATGCATTTTCGTTCAAGCATGTTGTACCCTCTTTCTTTCCATAAGGAAAACATTCTAAGATTTTTTCTACTTCTTCAGAGTCCAGTAATAGATTATTATTAGTTATTATTATTATTTCAAGTGTCTACATAACTAAGTATATAATATGGTTATTATTGTTTTGGGATTATGTAAGCTTAGAGATTATGTTTTGGCGTGCTTTCGTCCTAGAATTTTTGCATCATTAATGAACCGTATTTAGACCAATATGTGTAATAGCATATCTGAGTAGAAGTAATTTATGATAATTTGCTCGTTACTGCTTTAGTTTGCTGAATTGCGATCCATAAACAATGTTTGTTAATTAGTATGTTTCTTTCCTGAACAAAGAAACCAAAATTAAAAAAGATAGTTTGCAGTGCAGTCTTATTAATAGATGTTTGATAATCTGTTGGAGTTGTTGTGGGTTTATTTTAGTATGCTTAAGTGGATGGCTTGTTTTGGCTGAGCATCAGTCAAGTGTGCTCGATGCTAGAGATGAGCCTGCCGATGGTGTTGGTGATGAGACTGGATGATAATGCTGATGGCGGGTTGTAATGGTGGACGTGGTGGTGCATTGATGATTGTGGTGATGATGGTGATGATAAAGATGATAGTGGGTGTTGGTAATGATGATTTTGATGATACGATGATGGTTATGGTGATGCAACTGGATGATATGGTTACATGAAGAAGATGATAGTGGATCGGATGGTGGCAATGATGATTGTGATGATGGTGATTGTGGGGGGTGGGCAGGCACCGCGGAGCCCCCTCCACACCTTTTTCCATACTAGTCTCTTGCATTTTACAATCTCAGCCCCCCCCCCCCCCCACTTTTTTTCCATACTAGTCTCTTGTATAGCCCCCCCCCCCCCCCCCCACTTTTTTGGGTGCTCCGCGGTCCCTGTGGGGTTGTTGATGCTGAAGGTGAAGGTGATGGTGATGATAGTTATGTCAACAGTGGATGATGATGGTGATGGTAATGATGACACTAATTCAGTTTTCATTTATTTTCCAGATGAGATAAAACTCAGAATTGCAATTGCATTTGCTGTGGGATGTGCTGTTCTACTTCTTTCTGTCTTCCTTTTTCTCCTATACAAATTTGTCCAACGTCGTCGTCAATCCAAAACAACCGATCACAAAGTCCTTCGCAAAACTGCCTCCATCCGGGAAAGCGATTTTTCTCATGCCCCTCAACAGCGGCGCCACAGACCTCTCATGCAATCAGACAGCTCAGCTTCTGATGTGTATCTCCCTGATTGGAGAAATGGTAACATGAGTCCCACAAGTGATTCAGCCGACGAGGGACATATTGAAGCAATCCCTCGGTTGGGAAAACTGGAGTTCTCCGTGTATTATGATACAGAAAAGGAATGTCTGAGAGTCACGGTTTTATCCGCTAAGGGATTAGCACCTTACGAAGCTACTACATATGTAGAAATTTATCTTTTGCCAGACAGAGAACTGAAACATCAAACTAAGATTCACTACAAGAATTGTAATCCCGAGTACAAGGAAGGATTTGAGTTCGACGTTTCTTTTGGGGAACTTTCTGAGCGAACCCTTCATTTTTGTTTATATTGTTTTGATGGCTTTTCAAGGCACAAGACTATTGGAGAAGTTTTTCATAGTTTTGATGAGAATTTGAATATGGAAGAGAACACTGCGATAGTGCTAGTGAAAGATATCAAGAAAGATGTTTCTTTGTTTGCTGTAAGTATTGGAGGGCAACAAGATATTGACAAACTAGCACAACTTGAAACGATGGTTAAACAAGAATCATAATAGACCTCTTTACCTTCGTATGCAAATTGCCCATTTCAGACCACATGACATTCCCTTGAGAAATGTTCTTTTGTTAAAATATTTACACATGAAAGAATCAACTCCCAAGAGTGGCATCACGTGGTCTGGAATGGGCAGGCAAGAAAGTACGAGTATCTATACCGCGTCATAACGTAGTCAACGTAAAGCCATAGAAACAACATGACCAATCCATATACCATCACGCCTATCCAACTGAGTATCTATCGTATCACATCCATAAACAACAAACCGTACAACATCACATGAACCATCTACCACATCCACTTACAAGGACAGACAATGGACCAACACCACAACCATCCAACTATCTACCACACCACAACCACACCGGACCAGCATCACAACCGCATCTAACTTCCTACCACATCACCACTTACAACCACACAGACATACAAAAGATTATACAACATCACAAACACCCAGTAACACATCACAGCCATACAACTATCTACCCCACCACAACCACACCGGACCAGCATCACAACCGCATCTAACTTTCTACCACATCACCACTTACAACCACACAGACATACAAAAGATTATACAACATCACAAACACCCAGTAACATATCACAGCCATACAACTTGCTACCAACATCCCGCCCATACAACATCAATCAGCACATTGAATGCAATAAGACAAATCCTGGAAATACATGTTAACAGTTTCGTTCAATCCCTAGGAACATAATCCAGTTCGTGTTGGAGAAATACTCGTGTCATTGTGCTACTTACCGACCTCTGGAAGGTTGACATTTGTCGTTCTTAAAGCGAGGCTCTCAAAGAAAGAAGTTGGGGACCAATTACCGAGTAAGTAATTTGTAGTATGCGCATTTGATTATATTTCAAATATTTAAATGCGCAGTGTAAATAATAAGCCGCATTATTATTATTATTATTATTATTATTATTATTATTATTATTATTATTATTATTATTATTATTATAGTATTAGTAAGTAGTAGTAAGTTTTGTTGAATATTTCTTTCCATTTCACGGAAAACAGTAGCTATTGAAAATACTCTTTTTCTTAATTTTTCTTTCAGTCATCCTTTTTCTTTCTTCTTATTTTTGCACCTTTTTCTGCCCTTACCATTTTTCTTTCCATTTCTCTACCTTTTTCAAACAGAGGGTCTAAATTTAACTACATCATGATTATACAACGTAAGACTGACATCAAAGCTGAATATCGTGTATCTGTGGTTTTCATTCATAAATATGGCCAGACTTAATCTATTCAAATATAATAAATTGCTGTAAACTTCTAGTCATTCCTTCTCTAACTATGACGTTAACTATATGACTGTTTTCACGCCATGGTTCCAAGATCTCTCAAAATTTCTCGCACATTCTGCTATGAATTTTTGGTTGTTTGGTATAAAGCAAAGCAGTAGACCCTAACCTGCATTTGTTTGAAAAACAAACAAAGCAACTGAACCACAAAACTAGAATAATACCAAATGACCCCATGTCTAGGTCATACTTCCTACCTGCATAATCTTGGTCGTGAAGTTAATAGCAAAGCTTAAAAAGCATTAAGTTTGATTTTTACTAATAATCTTCTAACATGATTTCTAAAGCGAAAACCAATGTTTTGAGTCTTATTTTCGTTATTTACAATATACGTGACAAACACAAGAATAACAAACGCAAAGGTGTTCCTAATCAGAAATTTGGTGGTTTCTCCGATGTCTATTTGCAAGAAAAATAATCATGATGTGCTTAACTCCAGTTCTCAAAAAAATAGGTTTCACAAATGTACATGAGATGCCTCATCTTTTTTACTTCATATTTAAATTCTTAACTTCAAAGTAGCCGTTATTCAGGTAAACAAATGTTCTATTTAATTTGTTATCAATAGACATTAAATTGGCTGGTTTTAAGACTTCCGTTTCCAACTCATTAGTACCTGCAATGCTTTTCTTTTATTTCCATTATTTTTTTTTTACCTTCCCACAACTCAAACATTTTGCCATCAATAATTATTATTTTGAAACAATCTACACAAAACAACATTGTATTGTTATTAGTATTATCTATATGTATTTATTACTGATAACATGCTAGTTTTTATTCACTTGCCATGTATTCTGCTTTCTCGTAATTCAAAATATTCTGTCATCGAGAAGTACGTACTTAAATTCATCTATTTAGTGAGAAATATTTTAAGACATTTTTAAAAAACTGAATTAAGGTCGGAATTTCTTCAGTCATTCGTTTCATTCTCCCATTTTCCAAGTTTCTGTCTAACACTCTGTCGTATTTGATGCAAGGCATCAGTGCTTTGCCGCATAAATTTATCCAAGACAGACATATTACCAGAATCATTTGAAGGTAGATGCCTTGGAGCTGACTGTCTCCGTTGTGATGTACTAGGCAGGTCTGAGACAGACCTTGCTCTTCGATTACTAGGATTACTCGAAGTAGAATCTCTAGAATTCTGCCTTGATGCTAGTCGAAGATCCCACTGACTGGCAATGCTTGATCTTGCCTGACAATTTCTCAAAGACTGCCTAGATTTTAAAATTTGTTCTTCTTTGCCAAAGTTTTTTAAGTCAAGCTGGTTGACTTCAGGGTTTCCTTTGTATTCTGACATCAATGCAATATCATTATTATCAAAAGCTGATTTCCCATTCAAAACTCGTTCTGCTCGTAGTGCAACGAGAAGTGCTCTTCTATGAGACAACGTTGAGCGAAGCTGAGCTTTCGCAAGCCGTAGTTCTGAGTTCAAATCGTCGTATTTCTGTTTCAAATCTCCAACTGTGTCCTCTAAATTCTCTATGAAGGCTCTACTCTCTTGTAAGCTATCGTAAGGACCTGGTGGGTCGTCTAAACAGAGAAACTCCACAACAGGTTGTGTCCAACATATATCTTCTCTTGCTAAAACCACATCCAAGTATCGCTGCAAACTCCTCTTCCTCATTTCAATAAAAATATCCGAAAAATTATCGCCTATATATCTTTTAGGTGGAAGACTAATGTCAGGGAAACCAACTTCAAATGATTTCCGTAAATTTTCATCCAAGCGAGCGAAGTCTGAATATCTGCGAAATACAAACCAGTTTCTTCCATCATTCAGAGTTACACTTATTTGGTACACTGTAAAGCGTTTCCTAGCTTCCACTATTTCGTATCCTACGATTGGAGCATGAATATCTTGGTCATTTCGCTGTTCTTCAGGGTTTTCTACTTCTGTGTCGTTGTTATTTTGGGTCGCCATTTTCTTCAAACGTCGAAAAATTGATCAGTTGTATTTACAATACATCAAACATGCTCGCTAAATTAGTATAATTTCATTCGCTGTTTATGAATTCCTCAAAGAATATCTGACATCTTAACGATTCTTTAGGATACATCTCGACCTAAAGCCGTCTAAAATTGATTTACTTTCGGTATTGAACACAATCCTAGTCACGACAGACTTCAAGCAGAGTTGCTTTCATTTCCAATTCAAATGAGCTTGTGTTTCTGTCATGAGTGATTAACATCAATGGTCCAATGCACAGGTGGGAAGACAACGTAAGATATACTCCAGTGGTTCGCCACAGGTATTTTTGATCGGATTACTTTGAATATTACCGTCATAAATATTATTTTTAACTCTCTTTCTCTGCTTCATGACGAAAATATTTTTACAACTTTCCTAAAATATTTGTACAATTTTGTATTTTTCTTAGATAAACAATGACGTCATCGAACTGTTGACATTTCTGACATTTGTTTACGTAGAGCTTAATTGTTCATTTAGTGATATATTATGCTTTATTGGTATTAATAAATTATTAAAATATTGTTAGTTTTTACCTTTTTCCTTCAAAAGAGGGTTTTCAATGCTGTTTTTCTTCTTCTCTTCGTCAATACTTTCTTAACGTAGTGGACGATAATGGAGGATGGATCTGAAAAGATAATGTTACTTTTAATTAAAATACAGTTACCATAGTGTGTGCTAAAATTCTCGCTTTACAAACAGATATTCAAATCAATTACTTAAACCTTTTAAAAGAAAAAAGATGATTTGATGTAATCGTTGGATTCCTTCAGTTTCGTGTATGTCAACTCTTACTCTTCCAATCTCGTCTTTAATTTTCAATTTGATTGCCATTATGAATCATATAAAAGTTACGCTTTTCTTTCTTACTCAGTGTCCCTAAAGTTCAATTCATTTTAATTCCGAATCTTATTTTTTTCACCTAGTGTTACTTTATGTCATTCACATTTATGCCTTTTTCATTTTCCAATTCATTTTTTAACCATTCTACCTTTTATTTTATCTTTTGTTGAATGAATCACTGTTCATTCATTAATTCATTTAAGATACGGACACACGGTTCAACATTGCGCACAATGTTGCAGGCAATCGATGTTGCGAGCGATGTCACACGACGCAGTTGTTGCGCGCAATGTTGCTGAAGTAGAAAACTGTCCTACTTCAGCAACATTACCTGCGATATTGCGCGCAATGTTGCACCGTGTCCGGGACTTTATATATTTTGTTATTTCTTGGGTTTTTTTCATCTATCTCATTCATTTGTTTATTCATCCATTCATCTCATTTTCTTCTTTCATTTAGATCCCTTTGCAAAAGTTTCTCTCCTCGTCTCCGGTCGTCAAGTCAAGAAGACCAAAACCTCGATAGCTCGTAAAACCCTACAACCAGTCTACAACGAAGCCTTCGTCTTCGACATCCCCGTCCATCGACTTAGTGACGTCAGCCTCTTAGTACGCGTGCTCCATTCCGAGCCCCAGGGTGAGAAGGACAGGGATGGCAAGACTATGGGCAAAGCTATTATAGGTCCTGATGCTAAAAATAGTATTGGGCTTCATCATTGGAACTGTATGATGACGTCTCCTAGGAAACCAATTGCCCAATGGCATCCACTTATGCTAAGTTAGGGAAAATTAAGAATGGAATGTTTGGACTTGGGAAGACATTTAGGAAAAAAGGAATTTTGTTTAAAGAACGGTTCATTAGAATAGAATTTTTGTAATAACTAATTAAATTCGTATATCAAAATTATAAAGGGAATCTGGTTGAGAATACTAAAACTGGGCTCACTGTGTTATCACCTTAAGTCACGTGATCATTCATCTGTCAGATTTATTTCAATGTATATTTGAAAAATTTGAAAAGAAACATTCGAATTTTGTATTTTCATTATCAACCTTCATATTTTGCACTTAATATTTTCCAAACATTTTTTTATAATTTTACAATAAATGAATTGAATAAAGTAAAGTAATGGCTACATTTTCACTAGTATATTGGTAATGTGGAGGGAGGCCAAGAGTAACGCAAACATAACTTGCCCTATTTCACTATGACGTCACATCTATTGTTTTGACGCCAAGGATCATGATTGACAGGGGGGACAAAATAGTAGCAAAACAAATGAAATCACAATGAATTAAAATTCGATTTATGAGATGGTGAAAAGTGAGAACAGCTAAATATTACACTAAATATCCTGAAGGAAAGAAGATTAGCCTAAATTTCTATAACTATTGCCCACGTAAACAAGCCGTCAAGAAATAGGGCAATTGTCAGTCCTTTTTCGCACTGATTCCGCTGATTTTTATGACCACAGGCTCATCGGTTTGCTTTCGTCTATAAGTTAGCTATTCATAGATACCATTAAAAGTCTTTGGGATTTCAATATCGATTGGTATTGTTCAAGTTGCACATTCTTTCCATTTCAGTTGACTTTTGGCAATGATTTGCTTCTAAAGCTGTAGAAATGAGTCTGCAGTCAAGGATGACAGCGGTATTAACAGGAGAGAGAAAAGACTAATGAGGTCATTTGTATTCAATTCTGAAACGTGATACTGAGAGATTCCTAAAAAAAAAACCAATGAGTTTGAAACCAAATGCCAAGTGATTACACGAAACCGGAAAACAAGCTGATTCATACCATGTCTCGAACCCACGAGGTTTTAGTTTCGAAGATTTTAGGTATCGGATTTCGTATGAAACAATAGTGGTTTTGCACTATCACGTGACGGCAGCCATATTGGATGGCAGGAACAATCCAATCATTTTACATGAGAAATTTTAAATTTATATTTTCTGATCTAAGTCAGGGCATGGCTAACTCACAGATCAAACCCTGAAACAACCTCTGGGCTGATCTAAGTCAGGGCATGGCTAACTCACAGATAGAACCCTGAAACAACCTCTTGGCTGATCTAAGTCAGGGCATGGCTAACTCACAGATAGAACCCTGAAACAACCTCAGGGCTGATCTAAGTCAGGGCATGGCTAACTCACAGATAGAACCCTAAAACAACCTCTTGGCTGATCTAAGTCAGGGCATGGCTAACTCACAGATAGAACCCTGAAACAACCTCTGGGCTGATCTAAGTCAGGGCATGGCTAACTCACAGATTGAACCCTGAAACAACCTCTGGGCTGATCTAAGTCAGGGCATGGCTAACTCACAGATTGAACCCTGAAACAACCTCTGGGCTGATCTAAGTCAGGACACGGCTTACTCAAAGATCGGTCGAATTCAGGAATATTCACTTTCAGCTCTCCATATAAGTCCTAGTTCTTACAAGAGGTTCTCTGGCATGTTCGCGTCGACAGTACGCCGACAAAACCCCGAACCATTATACCGAAATATAACGTCGATCAGTTCTTTGTTTTGTTTAAATTTTAAAGGATGAAGTCTTATGCTAGACAATACCTTGATAATAGGGGTTACATCATCATCTGCTTAAGTAATTTAGTTAACTTAGTTTAGTATTTTAATTCTTTAACTGCAACAAAAAAAAAAAAAAAAGGAAAAAAGACTACGACTCGATTAGAAAGTATATTTCACATATGTTCGTTTAGAAAAGTTAAAATTCACTTTAGACCTTGGCGAAAAAAATTGTAATATAACAAGTGAACGCTTGACTAACTCAATTTAAAACCCTTATTTGAAAATGCAAATTTAATAATCGATGCACCAGAACTTTACATACGTTGTTATTTATAGAATTACTCTATTTACTACTTCAACTGACTTTGTTTAACACCCCAAGTATTGCTCGTTTTTACCTCCCTGGTTTATACATGAAACAAGACTCGATTGGACTTAAGAAATAACGACTTTATCTCGCAAGAAATACCGACAACAGCTAAAGAAAGTTCGACTAAACAGCGACAATGACGTGGTGGAGTTTGTAGCCTACAAAGAGAAGATAACAGAAATATCCTTAGAAATTTCTCGGACTGTAATATCTATAATGCCAGTTAAACGACTCGTAAAAACAGTTTTCTTTCTGTGCTTTGTTCTTTTAGCAGTGGCAAGGCATACAGACTCGGTAAGTAAGGAGAGTATTGGCAGAAGTTTATGAATTAAGAGACCTTCTTGGGCCAGATCGAGAGTTTATTATCTCTAGTATACCAAAACTATTATCAATTAAATAGCTATCTCTTTACAAAGTCTGATGAACCGTATTCCATGGTTTTCCAGTTCAGGCTAAAGTCTCTATCGATAAACTTAGTCGAACTGAACCATATTTTGATTTTTATGTTGATTTTAAAGAAAATAAGCAAAACTGAATAATTGTACAACAATTGATGCATGTAAAAACACTGACGCTATCCAAGCTTTAGTCTCAAAATGTGAAGGCAAAGCTTTGGTCAAAATATCTTATATCACAATTTCCCTGAATGCAGTTGAAGAATTTTTCTTCTAGAACTGCATGTTTTTTTAATGAATTTATAGCATTTACTAAATAAATCTTTACTGAATTTGGTAATTAACTGAACACCTTTAGAAGCTTTCTAAAAGTTATACTGAACTGACTAGATATGATAAGTACCAAAGACTGAAACGTTTCATGATCAGTGTGTTTTTCATGAGAACGGTATAATTTTTGCTGTTGTCATTGCGATTTGGGGTGGGGAGAGGAGAGGGGGGGGTGGGGAGAGGAGAGGGGGGTGGGGAGAGGAGAGGGGGGATGGAGAAAAAGAATCAAACACTCTATAAACCTATGTAGCCAACTAGGGTTTGTCAACTTTTAAGCACGATAATTTTGTATGATTAATTCCGCCTGCAATCAGTATTCAATTTCCATTGCTGCATTGCAATTCTATCTATTGTAGAGACGTTCAAAAAGAAGTATAGCCCAGTTAACTACAATGATAGCTTGTGCAACAAAGAACAACTGGGTGTACTACAGCAATTATGGTTGCTACTGTGGACCTGGTGGAAAGGGGAAACCAGTAGATGAAATTGACAGGTATGTATAGCTGGGGGAAACAATATTCAAATGGTCAAAAGTGGGGAAAATGGGACAAAGTTTGGAGAATGAAATGAGAGCAAGAGCGAGAGAGAGATTAGGCCGGATAATAAGTCCTCAGTTAAGCCCTCGAAATACTGGCCAATGTAAGAGTAAGGGTCCTTCATGCAAAAGTCTTGTTTGGCTTTGATCCATCTCGGGTTTATAGCTACAAACTAACCGTGCATGGACAAAATGCTAGATCCATTCCTGCAGATTTTGACGCGTAATCTATGTTAGCCCATAAATGGTTCCAGGTTATAAGTTGTAATTAGAAAGCATTCTTTATATATAGATCCGCGATGCTGATTTTTTTTTTTTTTTTTACGATGTTCTACGCCGATGTTCCCGAGGAAATTAAGGGTGACTGAAAGCAAACTGAAGGACATGAACAATTCTCTAAGCAAAGGAGAAAACAAACAAGAATTCTTCTCAGTCTCATGCTAGTGCTTGTTCCAGTTTTCGTTTCATTCATTGTTTTTTCATTTATCCCAATCAGGTGCTGTCAGAAGCATGATATGTGTTACGGTAAAATAATGTCAAGCTGGAAATGCATGTTATCACTTGAAGTCTACTTCCTGTCCTATGAAGTCACCGGATGTTACAATTGCAGTAAGAAACTTTTCTTCTTAGAGAATATATTTGAATCTTCTTAGGCACACATTTTTCTTTCTTTCTTTGGTTCTTTCTTTTGTTGTTGTTGTTGTTTCTTCTTCTTCTTCTTCTTCTTCTTCTTCTTCTTCTTCTTCTTCTTCTTCTTCTTCTTCTTCTTCTTCTTCTTCTTCTTCTTCTTCTTCTTCTTCTTCTTCTTCTTCTTCTTCTTCATCATCATCTTCTTCTTCTTCTTCTTCTTCTTCTTCTTTTTCTCTCTTTAATCTTTAGTTCTTTTTCTTTCTCTTTCAATTTCCTTTCTTTCTTTCTTCTCAATTTCGCTTCTTTTCCTTACTTGCCTGTCTTCTTTGTTGCATTGCCATTTCTCCCCCGCTCATTGGTCTCTCCATTGCCAGAAATATTGGACATTGTCAGCGGTGTTACGCATGAATGAAAATGAAGTGATTTTCTAGAGGAAAAATATAACTACATGGTTTCCAAGCACATATTTATATTCAACTATAATGTTAGTAAAACAATTCTTGCCAAAAAATAGTTACTTGACAATCAAAAGAACAACTATTATTTTTCTGTTGATAAGCCTCACCACAGGAAGCCCATGAAGGACAAAAAACAAGTTTCAAACGTAAATCGTTAATTTAAGCTTCCTTATTGTATCTCAGCAGTCAATAGGAGCTTGTAAAAACAAAATGGCGATATTTAGGGGGTTTTGAAGCTGTTTGGAGCAGTTCTCGGTGGTTTCTTATCATTTTTAACTGAAAACTACGAGCTAACAACGCGTCGAATCGCTTAAAATTTAACCTAACTTCAAGCTTCTTGGGAACCTCCATTCTGAAGGCATGCTGTCTATTTTGAGCGGTTTTGGATTTATTAAACACTCGTTTGGTGATATCGAGGAAGAGCTTTTTTACTTTTAAATTTTTTCGAGCTCAAATAAGACGATTTTGGGGTCAAGTGTGGCCAGATTTATAGACGATGTATGGAATCTAGAGCTTTCAAAGCCTTGCAAAGGCAAGTAGTCCGGGAACCAATATGTCGCATGATTCAATGATCATTTTACGCTTATTTAGTAGCTTGTAGGGTGGGTTGTTTGTCGCGATGTGGAGCTCAGAGGAAATAAAACCCTATTCGCCGTAAATAGAGGAAGCTCTATATTCCCCATACATTTCCTATAAGACTCGGCGGCTATTTTGTAAGCTGAAACGCATCATTGCGCATGTATGAGCAGGCTCATGTCCCATATTTCTGGCAATGCTATTTCTCAGTTTCTCCTTTCTTTACTTGCTTTACATTGCTCTTCATACCTCAATATCCTAACACCACATATTTGTCTTCCAGAACCTTCGAACAGTCCATGTGCTTTGGCAATCTGCAAATGTGACTCGTCGCTTTCAAAGTGTTTAAAAAACAAACCACTTCACAAACGCTACAAACTCTACGATCAGACAAAATGTTCCCACAACTATTTGGGATCCTGATAACTCACTCCCATTCAACTACCTACGTGCACAAGACCACTATATTGTCATTTTGCTTTAGAAAATGTAAATTTTAGGTTTAAAGAAAAATTATATGAATAAATAAATATTCTAATACCAAAATAACGCCTTTGTTTTATGAGGGTAATATTTGACATTGGCGTAGTCCCAGACCTGAAGAAAATCACGCGCGTTTTGGCGCCAAACGAAACTTCCCGCCAAAACCACAGGAACTCCATATTTAAAAAAAAAATCTTACACAGAATAACATAGAATTCATCTCAAAACACTCTTCTTTTCAAAAATTTCTGGTAATAAATAGGAATTTTGTCTCTATATTATCTAATAATAAACCTGTTGCCCTCGTTCAAGAATCGAATGAAAGTCAAGCTTTATATAATAGCATTTTCAAGTACACTTCTTCAAGCTCAAGTCTATAAACATCTCATATTTTTTTTTACAAAGAATGGCAGCCCTAAAACTCTTAAAATTTTCTGTGAGCTCAAGCACAGCTAGAACACTACATAGGATGAGTATCTAATACTGATTTGAGTAAACCGTTAGCACTACAAACGACTGGCGTAAATAAATAGACATCTAAAAATGTTTACAAAGAATGGCCGCCAGCTTTAAGAGTAAACCATGCAAGCGGCTGTCAATAACGTCCTGTAAAGTCCGATTCCTCGTCTTAACTTGAAGTAAAAATTATTTAAAACCACTCACTTACCTTTTAGCTTTGCAGAGGGCGACGGAAAATACGTAGAATGGTTTCAAACGCCGGAAAATGGGTTGTTTTAGAAGCACAGTTTCAGCTTTGGATTGGGTTTTCAACTTATCAATATGTATAGACCGTCCTTGCAGCGCGTCGGAATGCAGCTCAATTTGGACGACAAAACAATAGGTTTCCAATTCTCAGGAGGATGAAATTCTTTTGTTTTGTTCTCCAAATTGTGCTGCTCTGACGTCACGTGAAAGTGAGCTGTACGAGGAAGACCGCTGACTACAGCCTTTTTCCCCCATGCACAGGTTTCCGTGCGGCAAGATATTTTGTTGATGTTTTTTTCCTAAGGTCGCAATTGTCAACACAAATTTTTATTGGTTAATTTTATTGCACTAGATTCATTGATTTTATGTTAATTAGTTTTCAGTTGGTTAGGACAAGTTTCAGTTCACAGTTTATTCCCTTGAGTATGGTTTCGTATTTTCAGCTGGCAAGGTTTGAGAATAACATTAATATCGAGTCTCAAGGAAAGAAATTCAAGAGAATGATACGTGGTCGGAGTGCAAATCAATGTCTACTGCCATGACGTCAACTAAGGAACTAGCACTTTGACTGGCTGTAAAGGACGTATTTGTAGTTAAACTTTGATCGCTTGTAGCATTTAACAGCCACTGCGTCACATTCGCACAAAGCTTTGCGACATTTCCCCAAAAATAGATAAGAAGAAGCAGGTTCTGAAATAAAGGGAAAAAATCGTGAAGAAATGAGAGAATGAAAAAATAAAAAAATTAGAAATGATTTAATCGAGGGTGAGAATAAGGTTAAAGAAAAGTATGCGTAGAGAGAGGAAAAAGACGGAAATGGGGAATGGGGAGAGGAGTATTCCGGAAAAGAGGGAACTGAGGAGAGAGAAGAGAGGACGAGCGGGGTATGGAGAGAGAGAGAGTCGAGAGAGATATGGAGAGAGCGGGACTGAGGAGAAAGAAAAGAACAGGCGAGTAGGGTATGGGGAGAGAGGTATGGAAAGAGAGGGAACCGGGGGAGAAGGGAATAGGAAAATGAGAAAATATAATATACCCCTTGCAGTACGTCGGGATGCAGCTCAATTTGGAGGACAAAACAATAGGTTCCAATTCTCAGCAGATTAAATTTCTTTCGTTTTGTCCTCTAAATTCAGCTGCTTTGACGTCACGTGCAAGAGGTCTATAAGTGGCATCTTAAAATCTTACTGCACGTGGTACAGCTACTAGTTTTGTAACTGGTGGTGTAAATGGCGGATCCAACAACGCAGACTTTTGATAAGTTCACAAGATCATAACACTTATCATGTGCTTGGCAGCATCTACAAGAAGACATATATAGATTATTGGGTCACCTCTGATACCGACATCCCACAACTAGGTGGACTTTATAATACTTATTTTATTTACTTTCTATTAGTTGTTGTCATAGATACCTGTCCACGTCATCTACAGGAGTTCCTTTTCCACCAAGCCCACAGTAGCAGCCATAGCCGTTATACAGAAGAGCATTACGTCCTGTTCCACACTTGATCATCGCAGCAAAGTTTGCAATGCTTCGTTTGGCTCGTGATAAATGGTCCTCACTTCCCTTGATGTACAAAAATACATAATTGTCGAAATGAATAGTAACTAACTAAACCAAACCAAAGACTAATTTCATCGAACCCTGGAAAAGTCTCTAGTCCCTGGGCTGATCTAAGTCAGGGCACGGCTAACTTACGGATCGAGCCCTGAAAAAAATCTCTGGGCTTATCTAAGTCAGGGTACGGTTAACTTACAAATCGAGTTGGAGTTTAGTGTTTTGGATTTTGTAGAGGGAGGAAAACCTGACATGAATACCCGCGTAGAAAAAGCCATGAATCCAGGAAGAGACCTTACAAACTCTGCTCACATGTGATGATGGCCGAGTCCAGGAATCGAACCCGAGACCCCAGAGGCGAGAGGTGAGTGTACTACAGTTCTGAGTCGTTTTTTAGTGCCTTCATTCAGATAATACTCTTCTCTGTCAGCTTTCTTACATACCTCTTGCTTCCTTGGCAAAGCTACAACACACGCTACAATCAAGAAATAAAGGACAATTCTTAAAGCCATCTTCATCAAGTGCTTGACTCCTCTTGACTTGTGCAGTATTGCTCTTCAATCGTACATGAACTATACCCTACTAACGTTAGACCTTTTTATGATAGAGTAGATAAATACAGCTTGACTCCTGAAGTGATAAAACCATTCGTTCAAAGAATAACCGCTAAAAATATTCTTTACTTTGGTACTTAACATTACGATGTGTGTGTGTGTTCAGTTGTTATGCTCGGTTATTCTTGTTTGGTTTACTTATTTACTTCAATTATTTTCTTTGTTCTTAAATCTCTCGAATCTGCCTTCAGTGTGAAAACTTCCCATGTTAGTTCCAACCATGTGGTTCTGTTTTTAACATATTTAATCTGTTTTTTTCGCTTCCATGTTAATTTGCTTGAGCTTTGTTCTCGATAATGTAGTATTTTTTTAATAGTCACCACAAAAACAACAACAGCAACAACGAGAGAGACAAACACACCCAGAGGAGGTTTTAAGATCAACTCGTTCACTCGTTCACAAGAAACTTGAACTATAGGTCAATTATATTTTTTTCTAAAGTCAATATTTCATCCTGTGTTTCTTTTTCCGAGCCGAGAGCCTAAAACGTCGGTGACTCAGACACAATTGACTCTCTTCTAATTGTCCTCTTTAGTACGTTTGGGCGTAATTTATATATATATTTTTCATTTCAGACCGCTTGTCATTCTGGCTCGTATTACCACCCCGTACAACAAAAACATCATGATTTTGTTGCGCGTTTTTGTTGCAGAAGTAGAAGCTTTTTATACTTTCTGCAACAAAGAAAATTTGTTGCGCGCGGGGTGTTAATACGAGCAGCATTCGCTCTGCAACTTGCAGCGCAACAATGTTGCACGATCGACAGGTTGCATGATTTTGTTGCTCGTATCACCACACCTTAAGTTGTATCTATATCCATGTGTCTTTTCATGCGCAATCATTAAACGAATGATTATACTCTAGGGAATCGAATAATCCCAAAGGACTCCTCTAGTCCTTTCTAAGTTGATCTATCTAAAATGTAACAGTTAGTCCAAAAACCAAGTTTTTTAAACTTAGGACCATACATCAAGCATCGAGTGCTGAACCGTCGTTTGGCAGCGCGAAGCATTTACGACTATACAGGAGAATAATTCGAAGTTATAAAGCAAATAAAGAATTAAGATCGATATGCAAACTCAAAGTCTTCTGTTGAGACTTATACCGACTTATAAAATCAAATTGTGGTCGATCAGAAAAATCCTCTAAGATCGAGCCACCTTAAAACCAGTTCATATTCTCAGTCAAAGAGAGAGAAATAAACGACGCTTCAGTATTGCAATGGATTATACTTTAATTGATATTCTAATCAATATTTGAAGCACTAGGTATGATACAAGCCAAACGACCATCGTGTTATATAATAAATAATAAATTTGTTTGAACAGCAAAAATTCTGATAAAATTTGTTATTCAAAGTCAAAAAAAGCACATACTCAAATAGGTTGTATACAGTAAAGCTGAGTATCCTGAAATAGAAATCAGATAAACTTCACGTTTAAATAAACAGTTCATTTCTGGTGTGTGTATGTGACGTCACAGTCGCCATGTTGGATGACTTGAACAAAAGATTTGGTTTTGATTTCTTTTGTCATCCAACATGGCGGCCATGTCTTTTGTCCTTGTGCATGTGAAGTCATAGCCGCCATGTTGGATGACTTGAACAAAAGACTGTTTTATGTCAACCATCATGGCGGCCATGTCTTATTATCTATTATTGTCATAGGAAGGGATGCGCACCATGAAGAAAGACAAAACGTAAAGTTTAGAGGCAGTTGATGAATCGACAGAATATAGTTGGGCTCGCAAGATATTACAAATTTGTAAATTACAAGGCATTTTTTCTTGAAGAATCAGGAATAGCGCTTCATGATTTTCAATTAGTTACAATCATTTAATTGATAAATAATTTTTGATCAATGAATGTAGATATCCCGGTCAGTTCAGCATTTATCTTTATCATATCCAGCGTATTTACTGTTGTACTTGGACCTTCTGAAACACTGGACGGCTTCTGAGTCACACCGACACAGAGCATAACGGCATTTGCCATAGAACCAGTAGTAGGACGGAGGTTCTACAAACAATCAATGCATGAACTGAATCAGTAAATGACTCAGGAACGTTGAATGAAAGAAAAGCTATGGAAGCATGGATGGAAGAAATGCAAGCAGGAAGGCTGGGAGGAAGGAAGGAAGGAAGGAAGCAAGCAAGCACTGAAGCAAGGAAGGAATCAAGGAAGAAAGGAGGGAGAAAGGAAGCAAACAAGGAAGCAAGCAAGGAAAGAAGGAAGTAAGCAAGCAAGCAAGGAGGGAGGAAGGAGGGAGAGTAAGAGTAAGAGAGTATACTTACTGCATCCAGTACATCCCGTGGTTGAGTATGGGAAAGTATAGGTAGCAACACTAAAAGGACAAGTACCAGACTCCTTCACTCTGACATAACAGCGATCATGGGCTTGACAACACCTAGAATCGAACATCGAGTTCATAATGAGTTAGGATTACTGTATAGCTAAACAGGTGATATGTTTAAGGGAAATAATCATACGCTATGCCTTACTGCACTTTTACACCTAAACATCACAACGTATCTCCCTTTGCAATTATTTCTCTCTTTAAAGAAAATCAGTAATAATGCTCAAAAACATTGCCACTTAAGATTGGGTTCTTGGGTTCTCACTGTCTAAGTGGCCATACTTATGGCGGTCGCACAGTCGCACTTTTTCTCTGTAATACTGACTAAGACTCCTTTCCTCTCTCGTTCGTTACCTGTCCACATCGTCCACAGGGTTTCCATGGCCATTAAATCCACAATAGCATCCATATCCGTTGTAATTAAAAGGATTCCTTCCTGTGCCACAAAGAATCATCAAACCAAAGTCTACAAGTCCTCGTCCTGGAGAAACCAGTTCTCCAGCATCTTCACTCTCCTATATAAAATGGGGAGACAAACTGAAATATCTATGCCAATATAAACAAGAGAGAGGCTTACATGTCGTTTCCTGGGAAACTCTTTGCCATGGACAAATGCCAATACAAACAAGAGAGAGGCTTACATGTCGTTTCCAAGGCAACTCTTTGCCATGGACATGTTAATTTTGCTGCCTTTTACCAGTAAACATCATGCAATACCACTGAAAAGAGTTACTGTCCTAGCATAATGTAAACGTGGTCTAAAACCAAGGGTAGACACCTCTAGTTTTGTTTTCTTTCCAAACACCAAAAGTTAAAGAGTTGTTGGCCCTAGTAGTAGGGTCAGAATACCTTCATGGAAACGTGGTCTAAAACCAAGAGCAGGACGTCTTTTTTCTTTCCCAAGGGGACAATAATTAACAAAACAAAGGAGATAGTCCTAGCAGTGAGGGTACTCTAACGTCGATCGTGCTTTGCATTCCGAATTTTAGTTCGTTCACATTATCCATTATACTCATTCAGGTCCAGTATACGTATAATATCTTTGTTGAACTTAATCACTCACTTAACATCACGCTCGACAGTCATCACGGACTTATAAAAAGTCCTTTAAGCAGAGTCTTAATTCATCTTAAAGTTACAAAACTTAAAACTTAGACAAGAAGAAGATTATGCTACATACCTTAAGCTTCGGTTTAGCTAAGACAGCGGTCAGAAACAAGAAACACAGCACAAATCTATACATCATCATCTTCCCTCTTCTACACTACCATCTGCTCAAGTCAAATTCTACTGCAAGCGACAGCTTTGTTATCTCTTTTTATTAACCAAAGGGGACCTCAAAGTAAACATATCTTTTCTAGGCAGCGCTGGGTATTTGTTATAGAACTGAAAGTTACTTTCATTAGCTGTCAAAAGATAAAGCAAACATCAAGCAATATCTGGTTGACTGTACATAGTTTGCATTCAAGTTTATTTTATTTTATGTTTTGTTTGTTTTTGGTAATGAGTTTTAGTTTTCGTATCATATATATTTTTTGTAACCAGTTTTCGATGTAATATTGTAAAGACTTGAACTACTTGAGCAATATATCCCATTTATAATTTGAGGTTTTTTAAAACTTAAAAGTTACGTTAACGTTATTAAAAAATTCACCTTAGAAGTGAAAAAAAGCTTACTGAGAAAGTGAATCTTTCAAAAAAAATCAGTACAAGATTTTTTCTCTCTTTCTCTCTCTTTTTCTTATTCCCATTTCCCAAGCATTCACTTTCATCATATTTTCATAATTCCGTTTATTTCCTCAGTCTCGGTCTTTTTAGTTTTTTAAATTTCCCATTTTCCCTGCCCCTTGAGGAGTTTTATTTCCCTATTTTTTCTCAAAATTCCCCTTTATCTTCCTCTTTTCTCCTTTCCTTTGTTTTTCTATTATTTATTTTCGTGATAGTTTCCTAATGCACTTATCATTGACTATCATGTTTGTTTGTTTGCTTTCATTTATAATTTGGCGCGAGAAATTCAAACAAATTCATCCTAAAATGGCTTGTTTATTTTCACTTCAAAACGAAAACAAAACGCCTCCTGTGTGAAACCAAAGCTGCGTTTGTAAGCGTGCTTTTAATTTTGCTATACTGTTTTAGGTAAGCACATATATTAGTGTCAACTGCTACTGTTATCCATACATAAGCCTGTGAACCATAGTACTTGATAAGGCATTAGACCAGGAGCCCATAACTAGGCAATAACATCCATTGATTTTATAGATACCCTGAAACAACCTCTGGGCTGATCTAAGTCAGGGCATGGCTAACTCACAGATCAAACCCTGAAACAACCTCTGGGCTGATCTACGTCAGGGCATGGCTAACTCACAGATTGAACCCTGAAACAACCTCTGGGCTGATCTAAGTCAGGGCATGGCTAACACACATATCGAACCCTGAAACCACCTCTGGGCACGACTAACTCACAGATATAGAATTGTAATTTAGCATGAGTATTGAGGGGCGAGAAAAACGGGACTGAGAACCCAGAAAACAAACCTCGAATCAAGTAAGAGGCCTAACAAGCCACTACTAACATGTAATACTTTTCTTCTAGATATCATATAATATGCGCTATATAAATGAACCAAAATGCCGTTAATAAAAATCAATCAAACCTTGAAAAAGAATTACTAGTTACTCAAATATCTAAAAAATTATTTTTTCACCAAGAAAGTCTTTCGTGTACTGTGCACAAACATAAAGAAACTCTTTAGATAAAAAAAACAATGAAGCTCAAAAGAAGCGCATAACATGTTTCACTAAGATAGACTACACTAGTACTCATTTCAAAACTTCGATAATTTTTCCGAAATATTTGCACATTTTCGGCGGCTTTCCTTGCTTGCGGCAAAGGCGCATCTATCTCCATAATGGTTTTAAGGGCGTTGAGCATCAACTAACCATTCTTTAGTTTATTCAGCTGAAAAACCCCAAACATAAACTACTCAAATGTGTTCAAATCAAGATGGTATTGACGTCATTCTACACGTGTGCCATTCCCAGCAAATGGCGAGAAAATACTCCACGTGAAACGCTGAATAAACAAAGGCAAAAAGGTTCCCTTTGGTGAATTGACAGAAATGTTATAGCAGTCGTTATGAGGTTACTCTGGGGTTAAACGATGAACTTTTCGACGTGTCTTACTCTAGAAGGAAATTTGTTGAAGTCCTCATAATACTTTCAATTCAATTTCCATATTTTTCTTTTTTTGTTATTGATCATGAGTAACCATTTCGACAATGTTCATAATGTACTCTAACTTTTTCTGCAAAAAAAAAAATCTTTCTTAAATTGATTAACAAATTCTACCCCTACCCCTCCCCCATCAGTTGACCTCGAGTAAGTATCCACAGGTACCAACAGCTCAGGTTCATAGATTCACAACACAAGAAACCACCAGAAAAAAATGCATGCAAACCCACCCATAAAATCCAAGAAAATATTTATAAAAAATGCGAAAATTTTTGTAAAATGTTATTTAGAAATGATCAAATTTTTGACAGCTTTTTTTATCTGAGTTAGTGAGTGTAGATAGATAATCAGAAAGTACTACTGTTGGTTTACACATCTGTTCAAACTGAAACCGTAAAATCTGCTTAAAACTGCGTGAGCAAAGACGGATAATACAAGACGAGATCGCCTGCTGGTTCAGAATTATCCACGATGAATAGAGCTATAATTGTTCCTGTTCTTCTAGCAATATTCATATCTGGGTTTTGCACTGGCAGTACAGGACAGGTGAGAATAGATTAATAATCGCGAAGATCACTAAACAAATGAATGTTTTAAAAAATGTTTTGCCGTAACTGTGAAAATGCAGTAGTTATATTTGAAAAAGAAATTACAATCTCCCGTGACTGGTTCTAACATATTGTTTGTTTATTAATATTTTTTCAGGCTGAGCAGCATGAACAAGGTATCAGATATAATTTGTTTTTATTTTATTTTATGAAATCATAAAAAGTGTTGATTGTTTGACGGAAACAATGTAACACCGAAATGGCTTCACACAGATTCTTTACACTACGACGGTCTTGAAATGGCTTCCCGTAACTATTTTAAGTATTTATTAATTTAATTGCATGTTCACATCGTCCATAGAACATTTCAGGCTTGGCATGAAACATGCAACAAAACCTTCACCATTCTTTTTTGAAAATTTAGTTCAAAAATGATAAATGATAAAAAAAACTTACTCGTTCAAAAATTCATTAAATAAAACATCTTTGTCAACAAGTCACCAGGTCGAAGCGCAACCTTGTCCAGTTCGGTCTAATGATTCAGTGCGAAACTAAACGCTGGGCCTCAGACTACGTCGGCTACGGATGTTGGTGTGGAACGGGTGGTAAAGGAACTCCAATCGATGACACAGACAAGTAAGTAACCTAACCGTCTGAAGAATTCGACCAACTCGGTAGGGGGAATCAAGGGTAATTAGCGTAGCAATAGTACACTCGCTTCTCACCTCTCGGTTCTCAGATTCGATTCGAAAAGGGTTTGTTAGGTTCTCTCCCTTGATTCGAGGGGTTTTCTCTGAATTCTCTGGGATTTAATTTTTTTTCTCTCCAAAAATTAAACGCTAAATTCCAATTCGATCTGTGAGTTAGCTGCCGCCCTGACTTCGATTAGCCCAGAGGTTGTTTCAGGGTTAGTTAAAATTTAAAGACTTAATTGTGTAAATTTACTGCTAACCGAAAACCATTACTTATAAATCGTACCTGTAACTCGACCACCTGTGTTTATCCACCAACTGTGTTTATCGACCACTTTTGGTTACTAGGTGTTGTAAGGAGCATGACAAGTGTTATTACGATGTTCATCGCTCTGGTAAATGTAGTTACATTGGAGCAGCTTACACAACCATCTACACCAGGAAAGGATGTTCAGACTGTGGTAAGAAGAACTGCATAAGAATATTGGATGATATAACAGTTGTCATATTGGTTGCCATGACATAAGAGCCGCTAAACACCAAATCTTTTGTACAAGTCAACCAACATGGCGGCTATGACGTCACATGCACAAGCACAAGACATGACCGCCATGTTGGTTGCCATGACATAAGAGCCGCTCAACACCAAATCTTTTGTACAAGTCAACCAACATGGCGGCTATGACGTCACATGTACAAGGACAAAAATAACATGGCCGCCATGTTGGTTGCCATGACAGAAGAGCTGTTAGAACCTTTGTTCAAATCAACCAACATGGTGGCTATGACGTGAGAATCCATCCCTAGAACTGGCTGGCCCATTTCATTGCGGGCTTAACTGCAATAACTATTGAATACATAGAGTGCACTCCAACATCCACATTTGAAACCAAGAACTAAGTTTCATTGACTTTTTTTATCGTTTTTCCCCTCCAGATAAGCAACAAAACAATGCCTGTGAACAGGCAGTATGTGAGTGTGACAGCGTTGCCGTCAAGTGTTTCGCTAAAGCAAAGTTCAACGACGCCAACAAATGGTATTCACAATCAAAATGTGTCGATCAGCCGACAGCAGATGAATCGAGAAGTTTGACATAACATCAATAAAGAAATATTTTTCTCATCAGTTTGTCAGTTTGTATTCGAGTTGACTTGAATCAAGAGGATTGGTCATTTGATCTAACATGGGACAAAGTCAAAACAATGGCCCAAAATAGGGACCTGATTTTATTGATTCAGGTGGTTGGTACCGGTAAATACCCCTCCCCCTCAATACAAAGACCTATATATGTTTAAATGCTCGATGTCTGTAGTGACTATAAAATCTATCAATGCAAAACTATGTTGTCTATAATACATGTTAACATTCAGTACATTGAATTCATTTCTGCGATGTTGCTTTTAGTTTTGGAGATATCGATATTCAAAGACAAAATCAAAGATTCCACTTCCAGTTGTCGTGGGTATCGTTATCCCCACCCCTCCCCTCTAAAGCGGGTCCATTAAGATAACAATTGTTTTGATCTTATTCCTGATACATGGGGAAGTATTCACGCGTTCGTAGAGGGAAATAGTTGGTGTGTGAATGCTATATTCATACACCTGCCTAGTAAGATAGACAACAAGGATGTCTGAAAGTGTTTTGATATATCATTTATTTTCTACAATATACCAACATACATGGCATAAAAACTAACAAAGCAAAACCAGTCGTGTGCTAACTAATTAATTATTCATGAGGTTTCGTGTCACGTGAGATGTCGTCATGATCACGTGCACATCACGCGCACTTTTCTTGAGGGTAGTCATCGTATTGTGGATCCCATTTGTTGTTTTTGAAGCATCTGGCTGCTTTGCTGTCACACTCGCATAAGGCTTGTTCACAGGCGGTGTTCTTGGAAGCGTCTTAGAGAACGATAGCAAAAATTCATTTATTGTCCAGGAAGGCAGTGCTTGTGGCAGACGCGCACGAGTAGGGGTAGTTGTATTACAGCGCTTCCCAATCACACGCGTGATTTGCCATCGCGACAAACCAGGTTTTGGTGGACGCCAATCAAAGCGTTTCCATGACATTGTCAGGCAAAAAAAAAGTTTTCAAGGGCACGTGACTATGGAATGTCATGGAAACGCCAACACGGCTTTGACCCCTTCCCCCTCCCTCCTCCATGCACATGCATAGCCTAATGAGTCAAAGACTCTCTAGTCAATCTTGTCAACAATAGAACCTCTTTTCCGTGGGCGTAATGTTTCCCCATTTCAGACCACATGTCATTCCCTAGAGTAACATTTCTATGTTTAACGGTTGCGCATGAGAAGACACATGAATATGGATACAACTCAAACAAAGAATCTTATTCTCAAGATTTCACGTGGTGTGAAATGGGAAAACATCACGCCCAAAATAAAGAGGTCTATTATAACAAGCCAAGCAGGAGTAACTATAAAGAAGGGCAGCCTATCTTACCACATTCACTGCAGTTCTTGTGCCAGTACGAGTCCAGGTATATCTGCAAAGGCCAGGGACATACTGTAGCTGCTGCTTGACTATAACACTCATCGTGGTCGAAGCAGCACCTGTAAAAAAGAAATGAGAGTAAAAATTGGAAAAAAAAGGAAGAAAGGAAAAGAAAAAGAAAAAGAAAGTATAATGAAATATGAGCGATATGAGTTTTGATAGCTTTCAGGAGAAACTGAGACACATGCAGTCGGTACAATAAAAACAGATATGAAGATATGAAGATATAAATCAGTGCGCAATAAAGCGAAAAAATATTTGCTATATCTGTATAAGACGAAAAACAATTTGGTACTTTAATTTAAGAAAGCTGAGAGGAAGGAATTTAGGGTGTCATTCAACAATGATGGGAAGAGATAGACTTACTGGTCGAGAGCATCCACAGGGGTACCCGTTCCACCTTTACCACAGAAGCACCCATAAAGGTTATAGTCTTGCCAGCTCCGTCCAGTCTCACACGTGACCATCTTGTAAAACTCGTACAGTGATCTCCTGGCTCTGGTATGTACTACAGAGGAAAACAATCAAGACTGGTTAGCTTTGCAAAGCTTTCGTTTTTCATGCTATTTATTGGTATTACGTATATAGATGTGTTTTCTATGTGACCGATGGAGAATGAGAGCTAGATAACTTTTCACTCTAAGAACCTGCGCAGCGGCGTAAGGGATTTACGCATGCGCGGTATACTCTTCAATAATAGTGGGATCCCATTCCAGTAAAATTAGAACTGAGCAAGTACCAGTACTAAAGAAATGCAAGAAAATAAGCCAATCCAATTCCAAAAATATATAGAATATAACGATTGGATTAAAGATTACCTTGAGTCTTCAAAGCCTTGGACAACGACTTCTTTTTCTAGAGATTTGAAAAATATTTTGACAAAGTGTTACGGGTCTTAAAACAGCCTTTTATGTGTTTTTCTCAAGAGAACGTCAAATCTTTGCAATAGGTTTGCTGGAGTACACCTTCACAGACTTCACATACACATTCACGTTGTTGGACGTAAGCTACTTCCTCAAAGATTTGCACGAAAAGATATTTGGAAAACCACTTCATACATAAAATACTAATAAAACAAAACTCACTAGTTCAAAATGAAATAAATACAATGTAGAAACAAAAGAAAGTCTTACCAGTTTCACCAAATCAAGCGAAGTACAGGCTACACAAGCCACGACTGCTAAGAGTACAAGAAGTTTCAGGGCTCCCATTTCGACAGTAGTAAGCTGCGGTGGTTTTCTTTGGATTCGTCAAATGCAGAGGTCTTCAAACTGTGCCGAATCATGGCAAAGGTTCTCTATTTATAGCTGAAAATGTGTGAATTCCAGGCAGAAAAACTACTATATTCTCATCGGAATACAACACACCTTAGGAGGTTCACAACTGCTGGAGTCCCAAGTTGTTTTTCTTTCTTAATTTATTGTTTGCTCTGTTAATGGAGTTATAATGAAGTTATTCAGTAAATCACCTAGTACACAAATATGTGCGTTAGAGTAATGGATATCAAGGAGTTTACGAGTAGGGCTCGTGATAAAACGCGAATAATCCCGAATAGTCGCGAAAATTCCCGAATATTATTGCGATTTAGTGCCGCCAATACGGGTTTATGTTGGGGCTGATGATAAAACACGAATAGTCCCGAATAGTCGCGAAAATTCCCGAATATTCCCGAATACCGGCAAATACTAAATACCATGCCAATACTTATAACTTATTGCGATTTTGAACCACCAATACGGGTTTATATTGGCGGCTAGTTGGGAGAAAATATATCCCGTATTGGCCGTAGTCGCAAAGCCGTCAATATAACCTGTATTGGCGGCTCAAAATCGCAATAAGTTTCGTATCGCGATTTTTCTATCGCGCGGTAATTCTGAGCCGACAATACGGGTGTATATTGGCGGCTCTCTCCCAATCAAACTTATATCGGAGAATCGCGATACTGGGAAGAAAGGGAGCTGAGCAACTACACTCAATGTGTGGAAACGAAAAATACTAGAAAAGGAAAAATAGACAGAATATTAATATAAGAATATAAGAAGAAAGAACGGAAAATAGAGAACCCCTACTGAGAAACAATAAACGGTCGACAGGCCGTGTAAATATTAAACACCAACACCAACGTCATACACTTTAAGAAACAAATTTTCAAGAGAAAAAATATTTGTCTCGAAGCAAAAATCCATAAATTCACGCAAACAATAATGTGAAATATATGTTTGTTCACACTTGCATGTGAACACCGCTACGACCCTTAACCTGGCGGTTTTTATAATCCAAATATCATGACAGATATCCCTAATGGATATCTATTTTTGCTATTACAGGCTGTAACAAACCGTTCGTTTTATCTTCCCGACCGATAGCAGAATCCTAGGTTTTCCCCACGGTTTTTGCAAATCACTTGAATACACCCAGACACCTTTTTATGCATGTGCTTTCCTTACTCGCTTCTTCCCTTCTTTGTCACTACCCTAAATAAAATTATTTATTTATTCTGCGATTTCTAACGTATCGCTGTACTGTTAGTTTATACGTTTCTTTCATGATTTTTCTACACCTTGTTCGGTTTTCTATTTTCAACTGAGCAAAATAACATACAGTTTGGTATGGCTTTCACTACCCTGCATGGGGTCCAGCGTTTGCTGTTTTGACGAGATGTCGCGAAGCTAGATCCCGAACAGAACCTCTGGATCCCAGGGTAAGCGTTCACGAAATCGTTAACAAAATGTTCCAACTCACTGAAAAAGTCTATTCAATCATCGTATATTTTTAAAATAGTCCTTACGATGACTAAGGAACCAGTGATAAGGTTTGCACAGGAAAAAATGGACGGCATGTAATGTTTGTCCAGTGTGAGTCCATCAATAATCAAACCGGTGATATCCACTGAGGCCAATAACTTTTTTTTTTCAAAAGATGCAGCCAGATTCAAATAATTATCATTCTGGATTTTCAACGTTTTTGCTTTCGATTAAAAGTTAACCAAAACACAGTTGAATTACTATTTTGAAGAAGAACGCCATAAAAAAATGATTTAGAACAAAGGCAATGGTAGTTTTTAAATTTTTCATTGACAATCAACAAACTTAGTATTTTTGTCAGGTAATTTTAAACTTTACTCATGACCTCAAAAACAGATGAACCAGTTCAATACACGTACGCTTGCTTGTCATGGGTTAAGCACACCGGCCCAAAGAGGAACATTCTCTCTAGCTTTTTTTTATTTGTAAATCGAATAAGAAATCGTCGCAAGAAAGATGGCAGTGAATCGAGAGCTTGTTCTACTGGTTGTTATTGTGACTGTGTTTGTTACTGTCTTTTGTCAGCCGATTGAAGACAACCACAAGGTATAGAGAGATTTCTAATCACGGTTTTGCTCGAAAAAGGATATTGCTAAAATCCTATCTGCGAGACATTTTTACGCTGGGCCTAGCAGAGAACAAGCCACGGACAGGAGTCCGGCACGCTTGCTCGAGCCGTGGCAGAAATATCCGTAAATCACAGACTTAACCTAGGACTATTACAGACTGATTTTGGTTTGTTTTAGGAGAAAGCAAGACAGCGTAGGAGTGTCTTGCAGTACAAGAGTATGCTTGAATGCGCTACTAAGAGAACTGGATGGCTGTATGAGGGATATGGGTGCTGGTGTGCCTTCCATGGCAAGGGAACACCAGTTGATGATACTGATAGGTATAGGATATTATCAGGATATTATTAACATATTAGTCACTGTTATTAACATAACCACTAACCACCGCTGCCACCACTATCCCCATCACCATGATAGATACTGGATATTATCAGGGTATTATTAACACATTAGTGACTGTCATGATCATAACCACTACTATCCTCATCACCATGATATATACTGGATATTAGTAGGATATTATTAACATATATCATCATAACCACTACCCACCGCTGTCACCACTATCCTCATCACCATGATAGATACAGGATATTAGGATATTATAAATATATTAATCATTACATAAGTGTTATCATCAACATCAACGTTAACATCATCATCATCATCACAATCACTACGAACGTTTTGTGTATATGACATTATCAGGATATTATTAAAAAATAAGTTGTGGTGATCATCGCCATCTGGACACAATCATCATTAATACTATCTTCAATTGTTTTCTTATTCAGATGTTGCAAAGCTCACGATGTATGTTACTCGAAGATCAAAGAGAGTAAACTGTGCGAATGGCCTCATGAGTACTCGGTGTATTATCTTGAATATAAGAAACCCAAGCAATGTCTGGAGTGCTGTAAGTAATACCTGAAGAACCAGTTGAATTTCTATCTTGTATCCGCCATCTTGGAGGAATGTGTGGTATTGTTATTCTCCAACATGGCTGTCATCTTCCTTGTATTATATTGAATATAAGAAACCCAAGCAATGTCTGGAGTGTTGTAAGTAATACCTGATGAACCAGTTGAATTTCTATCTTGTATCCGCCATCTTGGAGGAATGGCTGTCATCTTCTTTGTATTATATTGAGTGTAAGAGTAAGAGTAAGAGTGTAAGAAACCAAAACAAGGTCTTGAGTGTTGTAAAATATAGACTGAAGAATCAATTTCTATTTTGCATCCTCCATCTTGGAGTAATTTGTATTATTCTCCAGCATGGCCGTCATTTTTTTGTATTAACTTGGATATAAGACACTAATATAATCCCTAGACTGTTGCCAGTAAAGTCAGAACCAATCATCAGGCTACATGTGACGTCATGGTCGCCATCTTGGAGAAAATGAGACTGATGGTCATCCAACATGTCCACCACTTTTTTCTGTTTCATTCTCCTATAATCAAATTTGTCTGTCTACCCATTTTTTCACTTCCCATTCTCGTGTATTCATTTCACACTTTCATTTCCATTCTCAGCCCCTGCAGATGAGTATGCCAGCGAACAGGAAGCGAACTGTAAGGTTGAGTTGTGCAAATGTGATGTCCAAGCAGCCAAATGCTTACAGAAAGCCTCGTTCAACAGAAAATTCGTTCAGTATGACAGAACAAAGTGCTAGAAAACGAAGAGAAGAAGAATCTAGAATAATCATTTTTACTCGTGTCACAGTTTTGATTTGAAACTGCGCTCAAACTTTAAGACACATGCCATGGAGTTGCCAAGATGTATGAGCAAAAAGATGAAAATTAGAAGTGACGAAATCGAAATAAAATAAAATACCAGTAAACTTGTGTCAGTGTTTTCTAATAATGAGCATTCTCCATCGAATCTGATGCACAAGTGTGTATATTCATTTTGATATATTTATATGGGAAACAATATGTATCCAACAAGCTAGTCAATATTTTGATATAAACGCATGTAGTTTTAGGATGCTCACAGGAGATGAAACTGTAACAGGTAAAAGATCTCAACTGAAGTCCATCAATAGTTTTCAAGTGGTTAAAACACGTAAAATGCATCTACCCCTAATCCTTCCCGGTCTAAGCTCTATAGATTTAGGGTGACTAACTTTATTGATGTAAATATGTACGGTACATTGTGTTTCTACCTAAAAAGCTATGGTACTGCACTCATTTTGATGCAATTTTTTAAATTATAGGACAACAACTTCTGCAGGTCTTGGAATCAGAAGTCTATGCACTTGAAGTATTGACTACAACGCGCAACTCTATATATGGAGTTCCATTTTCGTAGTATGAATTTTCACACACACCTTGTGTGCTCTATCTCATCTCTCTCTCTCTCTTCCAATGGCGGAACATCTTCAGTGAGAACCTTCCATCAAACATTCAATTCTAAACATATCCCAGCAATGAAAGTTAAAACCGTCGCATAAACACAAATATCAGCCTAATTGACAGCTGTCAATCTAGTTTGACACGACTGATCAATAACTTGACATGCAGACTATTTTGTCTATGTAGGTTGGAGGTCTAACATGACGAGAAAGGACTAGTTTGTACTGATGATATTGCCCCAATCTAAATTAATATTACCCATCTAACTTTAGATTTCTAATTCGGGATCTGACATGATGTGCTGGTGCAAAGGAATTAAGCTCGCGAGAAACGATAAAGATGATGGTGGACTTTGGTAATTTGGATGACAATCGATTATAGCTGAGAATTCATTGCAATGAAGATTCAAAATTTCCAACTTTGTTTACCTTCTTGTAACCTTAAGATTATGGTTTCCGGTGCATAACAATACCTTGATCATTATCTATAATTATAGCTCTGACTTAACCCTAATCGACTTTAAATCTATAGTATCTACGTAACTATGTAAAAAGCATGACGTACGAAAATACAATGGGTAAAAAATATAGGCCCCATGCAACACGCCGGAATGCAGCTCAATTTGGAGGACAAAACAATAGGTTTCCAACCCTCAGGAGATTGAAATTCTTTTGTTTTGTCCTCCAAGTTGAGCTGCTTTGACGTCACATGAAAAGGATCTATAGAAAATAGTGTTCCGAAGGGATGACGTCACAAAATTATCTTTGAAGAATTTTAGGAATTTGGTGAAAGCGCACGTAAAAATATGATCTAGACTCCTTGAATTAATAGCCATTTTTCGAATTCGTAAAATACCGTTGTGTTTATGTCAAAATATTCACAAATACCAATAGTAAAGTAAAGAATGCAACACTTCAACAGTACAAACACTTTGAAATTCCAAGGACCTTCGCATTGGACACATGAATATTCTACACAAAATCGAGGCTAACCCTGCATAAATGAACCTACAGTCATGGAAGACAGCGGTATTTTACGAATTCAAAAAAAGGGCTATTCCAAACCTGAGAGTCAAGCAAAACAATTTCTTTCTCTTGAGGATTGAAAATATTTTTGCTGTTAATATTTTTCATTTTCGTGACCCCCAGGTAGTGATTTAGTACAAGGGGTCTAGTGCGGTATCAGAGCGGTAGAGCGAAACACAGCTGATATGTATTTAATACAAAAAATAATTTAATAATATTTTAATATAAAAATATCCCATACATTCTCTCTTATTTGGTGCTGGATCTGCAATAAAATATTTTGGTATTTTTGGAGCTTGAATGCCCAATACCTACATTTCTATGCCTCACAACGACCTTACAGTTTGCAGAAATGTAGACAATGGTTCTCTTCAAATATGGACATTTCAAAACTGAATTGAAAAATTTGGAATGATGACGTCACACTTAGGTACTTTATGTTAGCTGAAACTTTACTAGCTAATATTTTACCATATTCCTAGATGTGTAAGAGTTGATTAAACATGATCAGAGATCGATCATAAAGGTATCAGTGATCTGTTTATCTGATCTCTCAAGCGAAACCGCTGAGCAGCATGTTGTATTGTACAAAGACTTCCAAATTGAATCGTACAGTCAACCCGAGGCTTGTATGTAGGGAGATAATTATCTTGTAATAAGAATAAAAGTAAAAAGAACGAAATAAAGAAGAGGAGAGTAATGAAAATGAAGCAAAAATAAGAAACATACTAACAACTTTTTTGACTGTAAATTTTAAATTTCTGACAGATTTTGTGAAAAGTATTAGTCCTAAGAAAGTTAAAATTTTCAGTAAAAAAAAATCCAAGATAAACTTTGAAAAAATAAACTCAAAGTTTTTAATAAGAAAACTAACAAGAGTACTTAAGAAGTAGCAACGTTTTGACATTGGCATAACATCCTTTACAAATTTATTAGCATGATTCTGTCCTACACTGCAAGGTCTAATTTTACTCTCATCTCGTTGAAAGCCCTTCGGCGCTCACCCAGGTATAACATTATCATGCACGTACGGTTTCTCATTTCCGCTTTGCTCGTAAACAAACTATTTGGTGGTTTACTACTGACCTTGAACAAAATAACCATGACGTCTGTCGTCGGGTTTGTAGCCTAAAATAATACAAGTACCACTTAAGATTCGATTGAATTAACAATATCAAATACTACCTTGTTTTTTCAAAATAACAAGTTTAAAAAGATTCCAAGTTTGAATGAGGCCTTGGAGCACCTAGCTAGGCAGATGTATACCCCTTGCAGCTTAATTTGGAGGACAAAACAATAGATTTCCAATTCTCAGGAGATTGAAATTCTTTTGTTTTGTTCTCCAAATTGAGCTGCTTTGACCTCACGTGCAAGGAGTCTATAAGATCGAGTCAGCATATGTCGTGCTGAATTAAATCTTACAAATAATGTGTCTTTACTTGTTACATATGAAGCTGTATTTCTACATTCTTGAGCGTGATCTCCCCGTGCAAGCCAAGTTCATATTATCGGTACTTAAAACCGATATCAGTACTTAAAAATATTCACATTGTTAAGATGAAATAAATTATAACCCTTTCAAGAAACAAAAGCCTTTCTTCTGGCTCTTCAACAAAAATAATTGGTTTCTTCCTTAAAGACATTTCAAAAGTCACTAGTTTGACTATATTCAGTTGTTGCTTGTCACTATCAATATAATAATTAGAATAATAATAGTCATAGATGACCGCATCGGAAATCCATACTTTTAACACACTGCACAATTTGGCAGTGACATTAGTTCGAGCCGACATTCAACTTGACTACAATATACTAGTAAATTTTCGAAAAGCAACCTATAGTCCTTTTATCTTGGACAAAAAAGAATTCGAAGCGGGAAAAGTTTTTTACATAAGCAAAATTTCATGCACGGAAAAGTTAAAGCAAAGGACTTGACATTTTGACCCATAATCCTTTGCACGCCAATCCCTCAGGGCGAAAGCGCTATCACAATAAAACAAATAATGACGTAACTAATCATACAATTGATCATATCTCCTGAAAGCAATACCATTTACATTGACCCAACTGTTCAGACCGTTCTAGCCCTAGGCACTCGCGTCACTGAGAGCGAGCATATCTTTGTCGACGTACTTGTAACGCATATCCGATTCTTTTTCTATTAACAAACTATAGATAACGAGCAGATACTTATAATTGATTTCCTCTTTTCTTATCGATGTGCCAAGACGGGCGGTTCCGATTCTTGATCACCATCAACAACCTTGAACTTCATAGTTCCTTGTTATCAATATTTTTATTGGTAATGACACTATTTCTAACTCTGAAGGATATCGTAAGGTGTCCGTATAAGAGAGGTGTCCGTATTATAGAGGTCTGCTTTTAAGGGAATAAACTGAGCCCAAACCAAAGACCAAAGAAGTATCTGTAATAGTGCTATGTCTGTATTAGAGAGGTCTGTTTGAAGGGAATGTGTGTGGCCAGGATAAAAGGACGTGTCAATATTAGAGAGTGCATGTTTGAAATACAAAGTTACAATTTCAATCTTGGAGTGAGCCATGCCCTGACTTAGATCAGCCTAGCGGCTGTTTCAGGGTTCAATCTGAGACAGTCGTGCCCTGACTTTGATCAGCCCATGCAGAGGTTGTTTCAGGGTTCGATCTTTCAACCCTGGGGTTGTTTGAGGGTTTGATAAAATAGATCGCAAGTGCAACAGGGACCAAGAAAAATGTCCATATTTTAGAGGATGTCTGCAAGGTTGAAAGGTGTCCGTAATAGAAAGGTGTCGATAACCGACCAAAGGAGCAAGTGTCTTCTATAAGATTGTTTGATTCAGTGTTTCAATATTGTGTTGAGGTTAGATTTAAACTTGAGTATATACCGGCGCCTGAAGCAATAATGAGAACAAAACCGAGAATATTGCACACCAAATAAACAGATAAAAATCTAGAAAAAACGTGTCCGAGTCAAACAAAATATCGTGACACTACCTCTATTATACATCGGATGGATGGCTAACAGGAAGTAAGACTGACGACCTGCAAGACTATTGCATGACTTTTCCCCCGACGAAACCGTAGAAGAGGCGTCGCACTGTAATTAACAGTGCCACCAGTATTAAAAATCCACTCACAAGGAGCGATGTAGCATGTGGATTAGTTTAGTGGCGGAGTTGCTCGCTTGTTGTTTTCGGTTAATGTTCTTTCTGTACCAATATAGATAACCATATAGGTTATCTCTTGATTTTGCAGATCGTTGAGCATTTTTTTTTTTTTATTGTAACTTAACTCATCGCACCCTTACACTAAAAAAATATTTTAGCGAAGAGTGAATGTATAAAGCGCATTTAAGTAAATGACTTAACCAGCCCCACATAATCTTAGCACATCTTATCTAAAATAAAGATTACCTCTCAAAACGTTATAGCACGTTAAAACAATCATTTCTTGTAACTCAGACAAACAAAAAGTGATCCTTAGATTTAAAAAATAAATAAAAATGTACTTTCGCGCAAAGTATACAATTAATTTTTTTAATTATGCTGAATTAAACTATGAAAAGAAGATTTACACTTAAAAAGCCATTTGCTAGAATCACATATGGAGATATTTTTTAATATTTTTTGATAAGAATTCTGCCTTGGCCAGACCTAGTTCAGTGATGGGTATGCTTGCTTGAATTTCGAATTTTCCGGTTCTTTTCAGAATGGTCATTGAACCACAAAATTGAGGTTGAATAAGAATAAAGTGGCTCTTCGTGCAATGACATCCCACTTACGAGTGTCAAGACAGGAAAACTTTGATATTAAGCCCTGGAGCAACATGTCGTAAATAGGAGCAGTCTAAATTTATTCCCATATACTTAAAATACTTTCTGCCTCGGAGCTCTATCATTACGTTGAGCTCTGCTGTGAAAGACTGTGCTCGTACACAATGTCCGCTTTTAGCCCTATAACAGCCGCTCATTATGGGATCCCACATGGTTCAGGATTCCATAATAGTTATATAACTGATCTAGTACCTCAACAAAATGGTTTGTATGCAAGGAGTCCATGTGCTTGCTGTTTCCATGAGATGTATATTCAGCCACAGATTATGCAAGACACGCCAGTACAATGGTGTGAGCCCAGACCATTGCATAATCAAATATTTTATTCGCAAAAGGCAGTCGTTGAGGACAAGGAAAAGCAGACAAAGACTAAAATTGAATACAAAAAGCCAAAGCTTTCGTATGTAGAGCTGATAGCAGAAGCAATACTGAGTTCCCCTGAGAATCATCTTGTGCTGGGAGATATCTACGAAGCCATTGTTGAGAAGTACCCGTATTTCGAAACAAGGGGAAGTGGATGGCGCAATAGCATCCGGCATAACTTATCTCTGAGCGACTGCTTCATCAAAGGAGAAAGAAGTCCTAATGGAAAGGGTCACTTTTGGGAAGTTAACCACGAATGTTATGGAGGGAAAGGAAAACCAAAACTACACAAAAAGAAACCAGGAGTTCGACCGAAAACAAAGACAGATTATATTCACTTTGAAGTGAACCGAGAAAAAGTGATCAACGAGGAATCCCTCACGTTACCCGACGGGGTGCAAAAACTGAGTTTATTGTCACAACTACGATTTGACGATGAAATCCGACAGTTTGAAATCGCTAGAATGAAACTCACAGAAGTAAGGAGGGGATAAGAAACAAGATGTTGTACAAAAACAAACTCTACGTGTGAGCTAGACGTCTACAGTAATGTGTTTATTTGCCCCCGATAATGATATTTACGTTAATTTTATACTCGTTTAAATATATCTGAGTGTGTATATATAGAATGACTTTACATACATTGTCATCCAATATTTACGACGAGAATATCGTGTCATGTGTCTCAACGAACTGCAAAGCGTACCAAAACATCATTTTCACGCTAATTTTGTTTATGTCCTTAGCCTAAAGCAAAGCTTGTTTACCTGAAAGGTGCGCCAGAAAATACTGTATATAGATATAGATATCGGGCAAACTTGCTCCAACTCAGACGTATCACTACATGAATGGAAATAATTCACAAACTAGATTATTTAGTATAAAGATATGAGCAATCAAATTCTAAAAATCCTGAGACAGAAACGACTGAAATCTCTTGGGAAAACAGAACAAATAATGAGTTAATACACTTGTTGGTTTTTAAGTTTTCCAATTAATAACTAAGATATTGATAATTGATCATTTATACGGATCTCTCCGCGCCTGAATTTTATTTAAATTAAAATTTAATTAAGGTTAAAATTAAATGAGAAAAATAAGTCTCGATTTTTTCCCGCTCAAAGTTGTTACTATATATAGATCAATTCGCGATCTTTTAGCTTGCTATAATTTAATGGTTTTACAAACTAATAATTTATTTAACAATTGTTAATATTACATCACAGTTAACCCAAGCTATGAATGATTATGCTTCGTAGAGCTGATATACTGTATTACATAGAAAATTTATAATAAATTGCATTTAAAATTGCACCTACCTGTTCTTTGTCTTATATTTTATCGTTGCAGAAGGTTCGAAGCGTAACTAGCCAGATTTGATCGAGTTAAGGCCTTTGAATTCCCTATTGGTATGAAAGATAGGTACAAAAGGGCATAACTCGCTCAAATTCAACTGGAAAGACTTGAAACCTTCCCCAGCGATAAAATAGAAGATAAAGAACTGTTAGGTATAATTCAAATGTGATTAGATTAATACATTACAAGTACTTTTTAATATCTGATGATGCTTCCTTCGCTCGGATGTCAAAGGACTTACTAAGTTTCATTTCAAATGGTTCTAAATCTTTAGAAAACTCTTTTAACGCACTAAGTCAAACTTTTTAAACTTTTTTAAGGAACTAGTTTCGTCTTTTGTTAGACTTCATCAAACCTTAAAGTTCAGCTCTGCTTAACTTCTAAGCATTCTCATACATAGCTTGGGTTACCTATCATTACATCGCACGATTTCCCATTTACTAATAATATCTAATAATTTTTTTACAATACAAGTTGATTCAATAACATTCTGTAAAAGTATTATTTGATTTTAAGATAATTATCAAAAATTATTAGAGATTACTAATTAATGATTAATGAACATGAAATATAATTTGATTTGTATCGTAATTCTTTGGGGATTAAATATTTTGACAGAAAATTATTACAAGCTGATTTTGTTTTTAGTTAAGTCTAATCAATTCTAAACCATTTTTTTTACTATTTATGATACGACTACTGAAGCATGAACCCAGAAATGCAAGAAGGGAATGTGAGATTTGTTAAAGCCGATTTACAAGGTACAACTTTTGCTTACAACTGTCGCATGCAATCTGTTTACGCTACGCTTAAAACACGAATTGCGTCGTGTAAATCGACCCTACGACTTTTTTCTTGTCGTACACAACAGTTGTAAGCAAGTTGTAGGGTTGTTCGTGTCGTAATTCGTGTCGTAAGCGTGGCGTAAGCAGATTGCGTGCGACAGATGTAAGCAAAAGTTGTACCTTGTAAATCGGCCTTTACGATTTGAACTGTTTTTAATACAAAATTTTATAATTTGTACTAAGCCAAGTTTGGAAATATTAATCACAAAATATTCAAGTTTAAAAACTCTGGAACCATCGATTGTTAATTAGGCATATATTGGACCAATTATAGTGTCTGTTATGTTCCTAAAATAAGCTTTAATAACGCCCGTAATAACGCGAGTCAGGTCCACCCACCTTTCCAATTTTTCATTCTTATTTCCTTTAAAAAATCGCAATAAGATGGGCTGTTTTCCCCATTGATAACCGAGCACTAAATTTACTTAGATTCTCTGTCAACTTCGTTTCCGATGCATTGGGAAATCATGGCTAAGGACACGAAATTCTGTTGACCGGTTGAGTTGGGCGCCAATAGCTGATTAACAGAGCGTTAACTTGTTTATTTGCTAGAATATCAATAATCGTGATTGCCCGCCCACATAACAGACATACAATACTAAAAGCACATACATATCCTAACTAATTATCACACATCTAATAGCAGGAATAATAATATTTCAAAACTAAAAGCTAGGATTTCGTAAACAAGTTTTGATTTTTTTTGTAAAGTGCTTCTATGATATTTAGTTAGTCTGATTCACAAGTACTCTTTAGTAGAAGAACTTGAACTATGTTAACCATGAAGGACTGTCATTTTGAAGTAGTTTATCATATTAATAGATTAATTAAGTCGATGATATCAGTACTTTTGAATTTCTTACAAATTTTTTCCGGAAAAAAAATATGTTGGTCTACCTGTGTTACGATGCGACAATCCACCACCCTCCCCTCCCATACGACAAACTTGCTAATTAACATAAGTGTATCAACAACGTGGGAACGAGGATGTGATATCAGAAGTTCGGAAACGAAGATGATCTGATGTTGAATTCTTCGCCAAAATATAACAATATTTGATCAAAATGATGAAGGATATAACTTAGATATGAACAAGACTTGAAGATAAGCAATCGCGCCGTAAATCTGAGTCGCGAACGGAGATCTAATCATGGAATCAAGGTGAAAAATCTTGGCCGGTTTGGAGTTTGTTTTATCAGATGGTTCTCCCATCGTAATGGTTGTCATGACTTGAATATTTTTATTTTCCAAAACAGTGAAGGAAACGAGATGAAAATGCGGAGAATTCACTCAGAAAAAGGTAGAGTTAGAAAAGACATTTTGTATAATTTTTTTACCCAATTATCTATTTAGCGCGATACATTTTTTAAGTAACTATGAAAATTATTTCTTTTTAAGAGCTCTTATTTGACCTTGTTAGTCAGTATTGGGATCTCTCTGCTTTGGTCATAAAACCTCATTCATTCTTTTATTCATTCTGTTTTTTATTTTCTCCATCTAAAGTGTTCTCTCACAGATAAAATGCCTCATTACCGGCCGAAATCGTTTAACCACGAACAAAACGTCGCTCTCAGAACGATCAATTTTGATTAATTTTCAAAGCAAGGTTTATAAAACTGTAAATTTCCAGTATACTATCCAAAATATATTTCCTAAAAAACCAGTGGTCTTTAAGTGGGAATTTTGAGCCGATGAAAGGTTTTCGTTTATTTTTTCAGATTAGGTTTCCTTTGATTTATAGAATAAATATCAGCTGCCTTTAAATTTTCAACACGAGTCAGAAATGTAATGATTTATTTATTCTAGTCTATTAATCTTTGTTCCAGTAAAATGAAGTGTGCGAATTTTATTTCCTCGAGATTAGCATTTTTAGCAGTTTCATTTATAGGTTTATTTGTACACCTTTTGGCTGTTTAGTTTTCAGTTTTTATGACGAAGTTATTTTATCCGAAAAACTCTGTTTTTCCTCCCCTCTCTGATTTTAGAAAGCTATTATATTTTTTGCAAAAATTACAATTTGTCAATAAAACGTACAGTAATAGAAAGGATCTTATAAAAAATAATCATGAACGCGTTAACAAATTTCATAGAATATATATAGTGTTTTCTATAAAGTAGATAAGGAAAAACTAATTATGAAAGCCATTCATGTGTCATGTAAAAAAAAACATTTCAATACTATGATACTTATGTTAAAAACAAAGTATGTTTCAGTGGGCAACCATTTCATTGCAATGAAGTGATACCACATGACTGTGTCAACAACATTTTTCCTATAATTTATGTTAAATTTACTGCTATCATAAATTATCACTATCATTATTACATAAACACCTATCAATCGGCCAGGTACAGCCTGCATTGCAGCCCAAGGGGAAGGGGTAGGGTTCTTTGGGCATGCTAAGGGAATTTTGACTCTTCAAGGGAGGTCACTGTCCCAGCTCTGAATTCAGTCTGTTTCTTTAAGTTGTTTTTAAGATTGCAACAAAGTCAAAATCTTTTACCCAGGTCTTGGATTTAAATTTGCACAGGAAGCCCACTTACCTACTTCCCTGTCCTGCACCTAACATTGATAGATGCTTTATCTGTAGATCATGTATCTGGTATACTTTCCTATCTTTAATTTTTATATTTTTTTATAGAAACTAGTGAGCAAGAAACAGCTGAAGAAGACTCCAACAAACAGTAAGCAAAGCTGGTTAGACAGGGGAGTCCTAGGGGGTCTTTAACCTCACCCCCCTGTATCTCCTGACTATCTGGGTGCCAATTCCCTTTTTTCTTTTTGATTTGGCATTGTGGAGCAGACAAACAAAATTGAATATTTTCGGATTTGTGCACCTATTTTAGAAAATATGCCACGCATACATTGTGCAATGAAAATGACCTTTGGTAATGCTAACTAATAATTATTCATGTGTGTTTTATAGACTGGCTTTGACTTCTGAGGATACACCATCTCTCTCAAAGTCTAGAGTATTCTTACTCAATATATCATGGTTTGGTCTGAATGTTATGTACTTGATTCTGTCTGTTGAAGGTAACTGACCTATTCTAGAATATCAACATAATGTTGTATACTGTCTAAAGTACTGCACACAAATTGTCTCATAGATCCCTTGGCATCAAGTGGCTTAATTTGGAGGACTAAACAAAAGAATTTCAATCTTCTTAAAAAATTAGACCCTTTTTTTTTGTCCTCCAAATTGAGTTGCTGACATGCTGCAAGGGGTCTATGGTCCAAATGAATGGATGGATGAATAACTGGGATGAGATTGATCACTGCTGGTTTGGGTGGTAAATGGATGAGTGAATAAAGGTGTTATGTGATCGTGATGGGATGGTTCGAAAGATGATTGGATGAGTAGCTAGGTGGATGAAAATGGATGGATGGATGGATGGATGGAGGGATGGATGGAGGGATGGATGGAGGGATGGATGGAGGGGTAAATGTATGGCATGAATGTCAAGATAGTTAAGAAAAGAAAAAGATGCCTTATTTTGCTATCATTGACAGTTGTGCCATCTCAAGTTCATGCTCTTGTTGGGTCTGAGAGCAAAGGACAAGTCTTGGGTGCCATGGTTGCTGCTGGGGCTGTGGTAACATTTTTCATTAGTCCATTAATTGGAATGAAAAGGTTAGTTACAATAATGTAAATCTGTACAGTAGTAGCTCTCCTTGCCACAACTCTTATAAGTGACTTGCACAAGTAATCACAACCACAATTTTTAAACCCTATTTGCATTCATTTAATTTGCTGCTTATGAAACCTCATTCTTATTGGCGACCAGTGCTGTAGTTACTTACAACCACTTTTCTGATTTCCTAAGGTGGTTGCTTATGAGAGCTTCAACTGTATTTCTAATTACTGAGTAGTGAAACACTTTGATTCAATTGCTTTAAATATTTTTCAGTGATCGACTGATTTCACCATACGGTAAGAGAAGACCACTAATGGTTGCAGGCACTATTCTCTTATGGTAAGCAACATTTCTCTTATAAATAAATATTCTGTTTTTGAGCAGTTGGCAATGGGCAGGCTTCATATGGGCTAGACAGTTATTGAAATAGCTGTTTGATGATTAGGTGATAATATCCATCTAATTATATATATTTTCTTTTTTGCTGGACACATCTAGCATTGGTTTGTTTGGAATGGCATTTAGTGCTCCTGATATACAAAGGTACAATACAGATCTACATTGGAATTTTTCTAGTTCCTTTTATCAATTATATATTACATACAACTGCTATGCTGGATGTAGAGTAAATTTCATAATAATAAGATATATTATTTCTAATTATTAGTAATTAGTCAAATATACATATTGTGTGAACATATATATTTGAGAAGAGAATTTAATTTCCTAACAGATTATTTTTTTATTTTTTTACAGTGAACACTCCAATGCAACAGTAAGTTCAACAGATCTCTATATTTACCTTGGGTGTAATGTTTTCACATTTTAGACCATATCTCATTCTATTGAGAATAAGATTCTTTGTTTGAGTGTCTTCTCATGTGCAACCATTAAATAAAGAAATGATACTCTAGGGAAAGACATGAGGTGTGAAATGGGAAAGCATTTTTTTAAAAATATTATTATTATTATTATTATTATTATTATTATTATTATTATTATTATTATTATTATTACACCCAAGCTAAATAAATATATTGACATTACTTTTGAGTTATACTTTACATCTATGGTAAATCTAATAGTTATTTATGGGTTTCATAATCATTAGTGTTCCCTAGACCTTCGTCTTAAGAGGTGTCTACCATACTACAACATCTCTGAGCTAACTCACCAAAGCCATCTAACCAATCAATCTGACGATATGGAGACAAGTTTTCTATTAAAACTCCTGATGCAAAAGGGAGATTCTAGAGGCAACATTGGTGAGATACATCATTAATCAGTTGAATGATTTTACATTTAGATAATTATGTGTTGGGTAATTTTGGATGATTGTTAATTCTTCTACACCTATAGGTGACATATAGGGCTGAGACCAGGGCCTAATAATATGCAGTAATTATGAAAAATTTGTGGAGAACTGGCAAAATTATGATAATGCAAGATGAACAGTCAGATATTCTGTAAAGTGAGATAAACTTGAGAACCATGAACAAAAAAGAACTATATACAAGTCATGTAATATTCAGACATGACAGTGGGTCCCAGGATTCACCCAGGCTTGTCCACAGTTGTGCGAGGAGGGGCATTAGTTGCACACACACACCACTCACATGTCAATCATATTCCATATCCTAGGTTTATACATTGCATTTTACTTATGTGTGATGGCTTGCTATGCTATGATGAGTGTACCCTACAATGGATTGATTGCAGACCAGACTCCTCCTTCACAAAGAGGTACACAGTTTTGAATTTAAGTAGTAAATTATTGATACATACTTGATCCTGATTTGAGGAATTCTGGAAAATTTTGGAGATCTTTTATTTACTTAAAAGAATTGTATCAAAGATAATCTTAATGAGATTGTTATAAAAATTATAAACTAAGTATGTAAATAAATTATAATTTTTATGTAGTATGTAAATACATTAAATGTGGCCATACCTTTGTGATTCACGCTATGATATTCAATGAGTTGCATCAACATGAAGCTAAGGACTTCATGCATAAATATATTAAGAAAGGCCTTAAGGACATAACCTCAAACTAAATATAGATTATACATCTTTTTTTAAATTCTAAAAGTTTTTAATAAATATCTCATAAAACAGGATTTAGTTCAGGAGTAATGGGTGCGATGACACTAGTAGGTAATGTTACCGGGGCAGCCATTGGACTATTCTTCCCGGTGAGTTATTATCAAATATATCGTAAAAGAAATTAAATTAATTATTTAAAAACTCAGCTTTATGTAAAAACTAAAGTTCATGCGAACAATACTGTAATATTTGAAAACTGCAGTCATGATACATGTTTTTAAAAAGGTTTGTCATAATGTTGCAATACATCTTAAAATAAATGGGAATTATCATTCATTTCATAAAATATGCCCTTCCCTAAGGCATAAACCTACTTAACTTAAAGCTCTTCTCGCCAGATGACCCTTAAAAGTCATAAATTCTTCCTAAATAGACCAAATCTGTTAACACATTGCCCCGTACATTTTGACCCAATTCAAAAACCACTGGGAATAAGGTTCTTTTGTAATTTGATATCACATGGAAAATTTTTGGAAAAAAAGTATTAATCCCCAGAGGTTTTGAATTGAATTGAAACATACATAGCAACGCGTTAGCCGATTTGGTATATCGAGAAAGAATTTACAATTTGTAATGCCTGAGGGTCTTCTGGTGTAAAGAGCTTTAAGTTAAGTAAGTTAATGCCTTAGGGAAGGGCATATTTGGTCTATAAAATTTTGAGTGACATGCTATCATAAACCTTATGGTTGACTTTTAAGTTGACTGTTACCATGGCAACAGCCATGGCCATTTCTCTTGTGGATAAATTTAAGGTTGCTAAGCATAATTTTTGTTCTAGAAATCAGTAAGACACATCATGTACTTTGACAATAATATTAACACAATAAAGGGAAATAAAGAGTTAGAATCTAAATTTTAAAGGAGACCTGTATGTAAAATTTCTCATTTTGTAAACTTTATTCCTACCTAAAAAAAGAGTGGCATAAGCCTAAAATTGACTAATCAATAAACACAGTAACGAATAAAATTAATATTATGTATTTTTCCCTCAGAAACTTGGTGTAGTTGGTACATATGCTTTGATAGCTATACTCTACTTTATATGTGTAGTGTTAACAGTAGCATCATGTCCTGAGAGACCAGGAAAAGCTATAGTACATCCACCAGTAGGTAGGTACAAATAAAAATATCATATCATTTGATTAGACACAAGTGTTTTACTAGGAAATAAAGGTACTAACTCATATTTTTCATACATCTAGGACCCCAGTGACATATTTTTTATATCCTTTGATTTTGTTTCAGAGTTAGACCATTAGAATCGTTTTTATTTTAAAATATTTATCATTTTATAATATTTTAATAATTCTAATAACTAATACTTATGTCTTAAAATTATATTAAACTATAAATCAAAATTTTGTTATTATATTGCAGATCTAAAAGTAGTGTTTCTAGCTTACTGGGAACCCCTGAAAGGTGAGGATATTTTATCTAAAAACATTTTCAACCTTCAAATTTTATTGAACCCTGAAACAACCTCTACACTGATCAAAGTCAGGGTGAGGCTAACTCACAGATCGGATTGGAATTTAGAGAGTTTAGTTTTGTGGAGGGAGGAAAACTGAAGAACCTGGGAAGAAAACGCTTGAATTCCAATCACCACTAGCAAGCTCTTACTGTATTTTTCTTAATGATCATAATTTTAAATTTAACCATTTTTTTATTCAAAACAGAGCCGGACTTTAGATGGGTGTTCCTTACTCGATTCCTAATGCAACAAGGAGTTGCCACTGTTACAGGGTAAGTAGTTTGCATTGTACAAAAAGAAATTAAAACTATAAAAACGGTGATGTATACACACCTCATGAAGTTGGGAACATCAGACCCCACCCCTCCCTCGTTCATCTGCAAAACTTTCCACTAGAACTAGAATTACTTTAAGTTTAAATCTAGGCATGTTAGCTCATAAACAGTTTTCCCATTTGTGATTTAATACCTTTTGGTGTAAATATTTACCAGGTTTCTAGAGTTCTGGTTAGGTGACATGGTACATCTGCCAAACTGCTGGTCACCTGAAAGAGGCGTAGCCATGTTACTGTTGCCATTGTTATTTGCAGCTGCACTCTTGTAAGTAATTAATTTATATTTGAATTTTCCTTTTTCTCAATTAAATTGAGAGTGATGTGAGAAAGGAGTCTTGAGAAAGAGACAAAGAGGGATAGGGCACGGTTAAGGGGCTAAGAAAGAAGTCAGTCAGAGCTTAGTAGTAAGAAAAGTAGAGTGATCATGAGGTTCATGAGGTTCATGTAGAGGTGTGTAGTGGTGTGTAGTGGTATAAATTACTGAAAGCACTAGCTAGAATCAAGATTAACTGAAAGGATAGCTTGCTTGGGCAGTTTTATTTGATTGAAAATAGTCTACTGCCAATTAACCTGTTACAACTGTTCTCTTGATCAGTACATAGCAGTGACAACCCTGAGCAGTAATATAGTTGCTTCCTACAGTATCTATTCTATGAAAGTGAGAGTTATTCTAATTAAATAATTCACTCTAATTTGCAGCTCTGTTGTTGGAGGCTTTTTGTCTGACAGGCTAGGAAGACGAAAACCTTTAGTTACTGGATCATGTAAGTGAACCATGACATGCATACCAGTATTTAGCAGTATTATCAGTATTATCTTTTTACTTATTTCAGCTGTTCTGATGAGTATTTGTGCTGTAATCCTGGCATTTCTTCAGGGACGATATGCCTTTTATGCTGCAGTACCAGTAGCTACAACATTTGGTAAGTACAGCTATAAACAGCTGTAAGCTATAAAACTTAAATTTAAAAATCAAGTTATATCAGTACCCTGAAACCATTTCTGGGCTGATCTAAGTCAGGGCATGGCTAACTCACAAATTGAATCTGGAAACAACCTCTTGGTTGATCTAAGTCAGGGCACGGCTAACTCACAGATCGAATTTGAATTCAGCATGTTAGCTGTTCCAGAGAGGATAACTGGAGAACCTGAGAAAGACCCTCAATCAATTCTACTCACATCAAAATCGAACAAGAGACCCCAGAGGTGAGAGGAAAGGTGTACTACTACTACGCTAGTACCCTTGATTCCAACAAAGATCCATATTTTTTACTTGTCTATTTCTATACTAGGTATAGGATTTGGTGCATACTGTGCTGTAGACTTTGCTCTGGTCATGGATGTTCTACCAGATGAGAAAGACAAAGCCAAAGACCTTGCTATATGGCATCAGGTAGAGATATTACTAAAGAAAATATGTTGCTAAAAGTCACTTACACCCATTTTCATAATTACATGACCAACACAGCCCAAAACATGTGGGTTTTTGGCTGCCAAAGATCGAAATTTTACTAGCTCAATTACCATCAAAAATTGGATAGACGGAGCCAAAAACCAAGCTGACTCAACTTATAGCTATTAATAATTCATCTGGAAAATGGGCATACTTACGTGTACCTTATGAATACTACTATAATAGTAAATACATAATCACATATACATATAGCAATCTTACGTGATCGCACAGTAGCCATAAGTGGTTATGTTATGTTATGTTGATGCTGATGCTAATAATTATACAATTTTGATTATGGCAATGATGATGATGATGAGGAGGAGGAGGAGGAGGAGGAGGAGGAGGATCATGATGATGATGATGATGACATAAAGTTGTATCATGACAATCATGATCATGAAAATAAAAATATTAATCAAATGTTATAAAATTCTGTTTCAGGCTCTTGTCCTGCCGCAAGCAATTGCTACACCAATAGGAGGGATAATCCTAGATGTGTTTGAGAGATGGAGATGTGACATTGGCCTTGGATATATTATTCTCTTTCTTGTCACCTCAGTTTATTTTGCTCTCAGTGGAGTTTTTGTTTTGAAAATCAAAAAAGCCAAGTAAAATTACACTTTTGCAATCTACTCTACCTTCTGTTTATACTGGGAACAAAATACACCACTTTCCAAACATCAGTTCATTGGTCTATTGGTCATTGGTCAAACACAAACTAGCATTCAGTTCAAATTTGAATAACCCTTTAAAACTACATTGCATCCTTAATTGGTGCTTTGTGTGTAACCAGTGTTTTGTGTGTAACCAGTGAGCCAATGTTAATATGGAAAGTGTTGGGTTATTCACAAATTAAAGTCCTAGAACCTTATTAGACTACATATATGACTATATTAGACTAGAATGTAGCTCTATACACATTATTTTATAGTAGGGTATCAAAGTATTAAGAGGAACAATATTCTAGATTATAATGCCTGGTCGTGTTAGGTATGTACAATCACAGACAGCAAATTATAACACTTCTTTCATTATTAAAGTAAGTACAGGCTTAACAGCAAGGATCACAATCATGACAACTTATTCATGTGTTAAAGTACCATGGTAACTGTATTTAATAGACAGATATAATTAAATGAATGAATAAGTGTATGAAAGTTGCTGGCAACAAACAGAACATTGTCTAAATTTGGAATAAAAGGTAGCTATTACTGTAGACAAGTCATAATACACAAGTATATAATATATACTATAAGTCATGTTTAAAATTGAACACTTTATTCATTGAATATTTTTATCATAATCACATTATTATTTTATTATATAATGTAATAATTGATTGTTACTTTAATTTAGGAAGTTCCAAGTAATTAAATATAGTTCTCTTTTTGGTGAATAATATATATACTGTATTATAAAGATGGAATTTATATTTATTATCTACTAATAATCACTCATTATAATCAATCTTAAGATAAGTTATTTACATCTCAAAGTTTAATTTGTTTTATTTTTAAAATTCTAAATTTTACTTTGGACAAGCTTATCAACTTATCAAGCTAGCATGTTGTAACTCACTCAATAAATAAATGAAAACTCTGGAAGTTTATGAGTATGAATATCTTTGCAGGCTATCCAGGGGATGTTTATGGGTATAGACCGTTTGCAGCACATTGGAATGCAGCTCAATTTAGAGGACAAAACAATAGGTTCCTATTCTCAGGAGATGGAAATTCTTTTGTCTTGTCCTCCAAATTGAGCTGCTTTGACGTCACGTGAAAGGGTTCCATAATGTATTTATAGAACATCAATTACACCACAATTCAATTCATGCCCTTATAAAGGATAAGATTATTAATATTTTCACTTCTAGTTTCAATTTTAAAAATTATTAAAAAAATTAGCTACTTCCTCTTACTTTGACTTACATTTTTTCAATTCCATCATCTTCCATTCTGAGCCTCTCGTCCCATCACAGCTCATTCCTGTATGATACTCTGTCCAATAAAGTAGAATGCAGCTTTTTGACCTTTAAATGCAAACCAAAAAAAAACCCTTCAGAACTTAAAGGTGCATGATACGATTTTTCATTGCAACATTATTGCATGGGACGTCGCAAAAGCAAACAATACTTACGTATCTTCCATGTTCTTTTGCTTTTTTGATAGAATTTTTATGAGTTTCCTGGTTAACTTTTTCTCCTGCTTTTAACATCCTCTCTGTTTTTTCAACTTGCTTTTTATAATGCTCATGTTTGGCTATTTTATGATCGAAATGTTTCAACTCATCCTATAAGAAAAGAGTATGATATTTATTTCAAAAAGTGGAGAATGCATGGTGATCAGTGATTGGTGATTGCACAACCAAAACAAAAAAATGTGGAGTAATAAGAATTTCTTAATAGTCAATTCAATACCTAGTTTACAATGCAATCTTAAGCTCTTCTTATGACAGTAACCCTCCCCTACCCCGAATCTCAAGCAGCATGTACTCTGACCTGTATGTGTATTTACTGTAAGCCCAAAGCTAATGTACATGTTTCATTCTGCGAGAATGACCAAACCAAAGGTGTTAATAACCCTTATAATACCTACCTTAATAGACTGGAGTTCAATTTTACTGAAGTTTCTCTCAAGAGCTCTTTCCCATAGCTCGACAACTCTATAGTCTTTAAATACTGATTTGTCCTCTTTTCCAGTTATCTTTTCCTTCAGTTCTCCATAATGTTTATTCATTTCACTGTATTTATCTTTCAACTCATCTTTTAGTTTATCCATCTGGTTTTCATTCATTCGTTCATGTGCATTGATAGAGTTGTCAGAGATATCATGCTGTTCTTGAAGAAGATTCAATAACATGTTATACTCCTCAATTTTTCCTTGATGATGTTTAAATTCTGTTTTGAGATCATCCAGTTCTTCGTTATCAAATTTACCTAGTTTATTGAAATAAAGAGAAAATACTGTCAGTAAATGTTCTGAATGGGTAAATTAGAATCAAAGGTGATAGTTCGCAATATCTGTACAAGTCCCTGGTTGTGATAAAGCACGGTGCAACTTTATGCACAATGTTCCAGGCAATCATGCAATGTTGCGAGTCATGTCACACAACACGATTTGTTGCACACAATGTTGCTTTATCAACATTGTCAGCAAAATTGCTATCCACAAGCATGCCATGTATATCTTTAGAAGCACTGAGCAATCCCACTGTACTTGCATGTCCACCCCCCTCAGCAATCCCCCATCACCACCACTCATGGGTGTATTTACCTTGTTTTTCCACATGATTCCAAAGCTTTTGAAGCCTTTTATCATTGAACATCCCTTCTCCTCGAACAATATTATCCTCAACTCCAGGTTCTGACAACTTTTGATGCCCTTCAACCAAATGCCCAAAGGCATACTTATCTAAAATTCGAAACAGATTTCTTCTAAGCTTTGCTTCTTGTTCACCAGTAGCATCTCCACCATGCGCTTTAAGTTCTTTCCATTGGAGTTCTTTAACATCTTGCTGGATCAAAGCTTGCTTCAGGTTTTCTAGTTTTTGTGTGGACATTTTGTTTCGTAATTTCTGCCAAATAATATTGAGTTTATGCATACGAAAGGGCTTGTCTTCTTGTCGTGAATAGCAAACATTATTAAAAATGAATAAAAATAAGATTAGTAAATCTGTCTTGACAAGAAGAACCATTGTAGAAAACGATAAAACCAATATTTTTTATCCAAAAATGACTGAAATATTTCAAAATTTTGAATTTGTATAACTAGTTACCAGGCTTCTTCGGTATGAAGTACTAGTTTCAGTTTCTCACGAAATAAGCACCACAGGAAACCCAAAATTCAGCTCACTGAATATCTCAGTCACAAAAAACAAAAGACCACATAACGGACAAAGATGACATTTTGTACATTTATTTGCAAGATTATGATCTATCTCCTTCAAGCTTTATTTAATTTTTGGATTTTTTTTGTCATATTTGACCTTTTTAAAACAACTATAGTTACTACGACTATACGCTGGTAGCAAAAAGACAACAACTATATATCTGAGAAGATAATAACTGATTGATTGATTTCATTAATTGATTTCACTAATTAATTTCATTAATTGATTTCTATTGAAAGATATTATACATCGATTGCATTATTCAGAAATGATTAAATATTTATTTGTTTTTAGAATGATTGATTTGAATTATTCAACTTAACTCAATTAATTGGTCAACAATTTTAAACATGAACTGTTAGTACAACTATTTGCGGTTAATTATTGGTAATCATTGGTGATTTATTTTATGAATTTGGATGAAGTATATGTCAGATAAACGAAAGTGGGAAAGTGAAAATGAAAGTTACAGCAGCGCATGTTTATTTCCCATTTAGTGCAAAATATGTTCTATATGGGTGACATATTCAAGTTATGAGTGGCAGATCGAATTGCATACACTACTAGAGAGATCTGCTGTTTTACGCCTTCCCAAGTAGATTTTTTCTTATCCACGCGGTACAGAGCTTCTACTATTCCACCGTACCAACTTGAATACACGTTGACACCAGGCGTTAGGATCACGTGTCTGAAAGGAAAAACGATAAATCAAGGAATGGTGTTAAAGGGGCACTTGGATGAAAACGCCCCATATTTTGAAAGTCCGAATAGTTCAAGTATTTAAGAATAATATGACTCAATCATGATTATGAAAACCAGATTGGCAAAAATTTTAGCCTGGACTGAGCCACTTGAATTTGAGAAATATTGATTTAAAAACTAAAAGAACAATAGGGTTGAGTAAATGACGTCATTTACTCACAATTTAGATGCCGGAAAAATATATAATTTTTTATCCGCACATTTTTACTGTAAAGAAAATATGTTGCTTGGCTACTATTGGGGCCATATAGATAAGTTTAACCAAGTTTCAAGGCATTTGCAATTTTCATGGATTTTCATCCAAGTGCCCCTTTAAGTTAAGTCAGTGTATACAATAGGTCTAGTAATAGGGCTTACCTCTGGTAAGGTTTCTCAGGGATCATGACATTTTGATCGATGAATGCTTTTTCTAGAGCAATAAGCCTTTCGTTGATTCTAAACACAGCCAGATTGCTTAAAATAAAATGAAATAAAATAAAATAAACTCAGTGCTACACAAAGAGAATAATTACTATGTGAAAGAGGGGAAATATGAGTAAGCTAGCCGTGAGGGAAAAATGAATTCTTAAAGGCGGAGTATTGTCAGATGAGCAGTGCATGTCAGTTAATATTATGTTTAGGGAATCAAGGTTGGGGTAGTTCTATATCCCCCCCCCCCCCCCCCCCCGGGTTCTATATCTCTGGGGTCTTGGGTTCGATTCCTGGACATGGCAAGGGCTTTGGCATCGATCACATGTGCAAGTAGAGTTTGTTAGGTAAAGGTTTTGGTAGCCTAGCAGCATTTTAACTCGCTTTAGCAACAATATGCAACTTTTGTTTGCTTACTCATTTAAATCAACTTCCTCAATCGTCTTTTGGAATTCCTTAGCTACACTCGTGAAGTTAGTGATGGCCGAACGAACAGAATCTACAAGAAAAACGACCGGAATATATATATGAAAAAAAAAAAACAACATTTGAGCATTTGAATGGAAGTGCCGGGTAAGCTAGTGCAAGCATGAAGAAAAAAATAGGGAGAGAAGCAATAAGAGAACCCAAAGCCCCCCCCCCCCCCCACGCCCCTGTGGATGGAGATTAGAGACTAAAAGGAATGGCGCAAAAGTGAACAAGAAGGAAGAGAAAATGCAAATAAGAGATAAGAATGTAGAGTATTGCTGATATAGCTCACAGGGGTAAGTCTACATCAGCTGCAGCAAACTGAAAGGATGGGATGAACATGCCTACAGCTTGCATGATTATGACCATCTATTCCTTTACAACGGACACAGAGATAGCAAATCTACATTTTTATCAGTGATGTAATACAAACCCATTGTAACTCCTTTTGCTGCCATTTTGCTTTTGTATTTCTTTTCCAACTCCCTTGTGTAGTACGCTAACCTACTGGCATATTTTGTAACATTTAGCGGCACCACGATAGAGTCAGCAAAGTGGAATGCTAACTGCGTCCATACCCGCGTGGTCACTTGGTGGTATTTGAATTGAGGGTCGATTAGAGTGGACATCATTCTGAAGTTGTCGTAAATTGTGTGGTATAGGGGATTACCACTTGTCTTCTAACATCAAAAAAGACGATTACAGCCATTAATATAGCAATATAAACACAATATGTAGCATATATGATATAAACACTATGACGTAATGTGGTTGTAACCTACCCTGTCATAAGTATACCGTATATCGACACATGGAATACCAAGACGTTGATAGAAAACAGCGTAGTCACTGCCAGCGCGAATAGATTGAAGTCTGAAAAAAAGCACAAATACATTAGAGATTTCGACAAAAAGCTTATGATTGCGATAATTATATGTGTACATGCACTATAAACACACCATGCATAAATAGTTTTCTACTCCACCCTGTTGAATGCAATTTGGTCTATACATTTTGAATAGCTAATGTGACATCCCTTAAAATAAAAAATAAATAAATAAATAAATAAACCTTTTTTATATAGAGGGTATCACGTAACAGTTATTCAACTGACAAACCTGTGGTCATCTTTTAACGTCTCTTAAGTTGAAAGGGACGGGACCGCCATTGACATGATCATCCGAGCCACGTGAAGGTATAACCATTTGCAGGTATTATTACAAAGGCAGCACCTTCTCCTCGGTTATCTTAAGACCCTGAGTGTTTGTCCGGCCAGGGCTTGAACCCACGACCTCCCGCACGATAGTCCGATGCTCAACCAACTGAGCCAACCGTTTGGCGGACCCTTACTATGATTGGTTCCGTTACCGGTACCGTAACCGTACCGTAATTTTTCATACTCAAGGGAAATCTACTTTGACCATATAATTACTGCTTGAATCAATGGGTGCTATGAGACAAGCAATTTGTTAGAAAAGTTAGACTTACATTGGCAGTTTCTTGTTATAGTTCGGGAGTTTGCGTCTCCATTCATCAAACACGGTCTCGTTTCCAAGCGGACTGAGGACCTAAGAGAAAGACATTCAAATTAATCTTTTAAAATCTGGACAAAATCACGCGCACAATGAAGAGAGGTATTCATTCACTGTAATATTTCAGGATCCCATAAATCTACCCATTGAGTTCACAAATACGCTTCAGTTAGAATTCCCTTAGATTAGCAAAGCTAGCGCTGACGCCAATCAGCCCGCAAGCTCACTCCTCATCGTGTCACCACACCCAAGTTGACCTACCTTCTTGGCTGCATCAAATAGAGCATAGGCCATTAAGGGCATTGACTTTGCCCTAAATGAATAGTTTCCTATAGTGAAAGATAAGGTCAAACATTAGGAAAGATATGTAGGAATAGAGTAGTACGCTAAAGGAACACAAAAATAGCTTACCATCTACAGACATATCTACGTTTAAATAGGCAACCACGCGCCGAGATAGTATCTTAGCATAGTCCTAAATAAGAACAATAATCAATATGAATGAAAGATATGCTTCAGTAGATCAACGTTTTCCTATTTAAAAAAACTACTAAATTTAGTCTTTTATTGCAAAAACTGTTTTCAAAATTATAAACAAAAATGATTAGTGTAATGTCATTTCAATAAGAACCTCCATCCATTCCGCTGACCCCATTAATTGCGGCTCCTCTGCTCCCCAGCTACAAAACACGATTGATCTTCGTGGTTTCCATCCTATTAACAATAAGCCATAATAATCAATTTTCTTTTTAAAGTAGGTTTAACAGTTGGAAAGTAAGAGTAGAAATGAAGCGTTATAATATACAGACAAACCTTTTTTGATCAAATTGCCCATCACCCGAGAGGTCTCCATCATGGCTGCTGTCCCACTAGATGGATCAGCAGCTCCGTAGACCCAAGCGTCTCTATGGTTACCAACTAGTACCAGGTGATCTAGCATTGTAACCAAAACATACACAGTTTTGAATATATGTTGCTAGTGGTGACAGGAGGTTCCACTGTTAACAATTCTAAATAAAACCGTAATGAGTAGTATTCTGCTCAGCGGTAAACCAAAGAATAGTCACGAACGGTGAGCTTGCAATGATAGAGTGACCTTATTTTTTTAATACCTTGGGCAATTATTCACATATCTCTATAATTGCAAGATCACCGTTCGTATCAATTCGATGCAAAGGCACGGCTATCTTTCAAAATCTTTCAAAATTGCTGAGTTCATGCATAGCTCCCAGTTCCCGTATGCCTCTGAATTCGAATTCAAGATGCATTGTGGTCCAGCTTCGTACAAACAACAAAATATAAGGCATGATGAACAGAAAATATTTGTACCCAAGCACTACATTCGCTATTTCAAAAAAGGTCTATGGTTCGTTTTGATGTCTTTTAAGCGGCCGTGCATGGAGGATCCCTTTTACAAATATACAGCTCATCCGATCAACAACTTGCATAGACTTGTACTGTTTATGCCAATTCTATTGTATTATACGCATTGTCTTACCGGGTTCAACTGTTCCCCTTATCGTACCGATAACGTTATAAATATCCTTTTGTTGTAGAACCGTGTTGACGTTAAGAGTGACCTCTCTGAAATCATTAAGAAGAAGAAGAAAATTTAAAAAAATCTTTCGTGTTGCCACATGACGCACTACGGCTGCAATTCTTGTTTTGCAATCATTCCCAAGGGAGTAAAACAACAAAAGTCATGGCCGTCATGTTGGAAGGTATAACCAAAGAATTCATTGGAAAATCTTTTGTCAAATTCTTCCAACATGGCGGCTATGACGTCATGTACAAACACAAGTTTATTTATCCATGCATTGTAAGCTGATCTTGCCTTGTATCATTTGGATGCATTTGAACTCCATATTTAAAGTTAAGTCCACCTTGCCAGGAGCTGAGAGTAATGCCACCAGATTCTGTGAGCATTCTACAACAGACATAATCTGATTAGTAAATAAATTTCCCTTATTTATCTTGTCAAATGTATTACACAATCTTGTTTAATATTAGTTAAAAGAATATAGAATTTGAATAACTAGTTTAGTATGCCATAGACTGTGGTTACAAGAGCTGTAAAATAAATAAGAATGACCTTAGTAATGGAGCTGCATCTTCGTAGGACATTGGATGGACTGGAATTTGGGGTAACTCCTTCTTTGCTTCATCAACAGGAAGACGATAAATCCCATCTAAAAGTTTAATACATACTAGTTATACAATGGTTTTGAGTGGCATACCGTGGAATATCCCACGAGTCACTTGTAGTTTCTAGTATATAAAGAAAATACAAAGAAAATACAAAGAAAATACAAAGAAAATACAAAGAAAATACAATTGACGAGTGGGATATCCACGGTATGCCACGAGAAACCATTGTATAACCATTTTATCCCACACCATAGAAAATACAAATGCATAGATTCAACGCGCAGTGCATGATGGGAAGAAAGAATGAAATACCGACGAATATACAACGGCTTTCGTGCTTTCTGATTGGCTGTATTTTCTATGTGTGGGATAATTAGTCAATCACACGTAGCGCGTTCATGATATGCTAGAGTAGATTTTGTATGATTGAGAAACGGCAATGCACACAGCACGGTTACAATACGGGTTTGACGACATACTTTGAACCAATCACAGCACGCGAGATTATTTAACATCCCCTCGAAATGCTCAGATACGGTGCCGTCACGGTCACAGCACGGCACGTTCGTACTGTTGGGATGGACATAACACTGAAACGATCACGGCACGACATGTCTCGATACACCGTTTTTATTCTCTCACTCATATGATTGGGACAATCTGACCAAACAAGCGCTACCTTATACCACGCACTAAAGAAATATTGCTTCAGGCACAATTATACATTGAATGAATCGTTCAACGCATTCGATAAGAACAAAGAAGATCATTATCATTGGGAATTCCAAAGTTGTTTAGGAAATATTTTGTCTATATTATTCTTACCTACAGCTGGATAGCCTGGTGTTAAAGGGTCACCTCTAGTACTCGAATACTTGAGAGTACCTCTTTGGACAGCATTGTTAGGCAGCCAGTTATAGGCGGGGTATACCTTGTCCATGCCTTGTTTAGCATAATTTTGAGGATCCATATACATTATGAGGCCCTTGGCTCCAGCTTTGTGGGCACGCCCATGCTATTTAATCAACAAGACGAGAAAGAACGTGACTTGATGAAAGAAGGCAGTATATATATACTTTACAGCTTTATTATAAAATTACTGTCATAATAAATCTCGCGTTCTGATTGGTTGGGGCGCGTGCTTTCGGAGATCCCACATTCCGCCATTGGTATCCAAAATAACGGTTATTGTATTTTACAAGGAGTGCTTCTCAACACTTTTCGTGTGTTCTGCCAATCCCCGCGTGCTTCATAACTGGACACCGCGAGCGCGCGTTTTCTCGATCTTTTTTCAATATCAAAACCTGGAACACCTTGCAGATAAACTTGTTTTTGTTTGTACAAATTTTTGCCAACAAATTCAACAAAGGAGAGATCAACTAAGGTTCTTACCATGAACACTCTTGATGTTTTTCCATACCGCGCAATCAGAATCTTGTCCTTACAGCTGATATTGTGTTTAGCGAGACGGTCGAAATCACTAACTCTTGCGTAATTGACAAACAGTAACTTCCCCTAATAAAACAAAGTTAAAAGCATTTTGATATTACGCAATAACGCCGATTACTCCCCGCGCCTCAAAAAAGAATTGGAGAAGTAATTGTGGGTTTTCTGGCTTAATTTTTTTTTTGTCTGATTAAAAGCTGTTACCGCACAATTTGATATTCGCACTGCCGAACCTAGCTTAGCTAGCCTAACCATTAACCACTAATGCAACATACTAGTCATTTACGTTGAGAGTATATACCACTGATTTATATTTTATAAATTAGATGCACGGGTATAGCCCCATAATAGATATACGCAGCTTTAGAGGGTAATATCTTGGAGTCTGTTCCTTGGTGCTACTGAGCACCTTTTCTTATAGAAGAGGAATCAGGGGGCCGGAAAAAAAGGACTACCACTGTCAGCTTGATAATAAATGTCATAACTTGCGATCTACTTATCTTCTCCGTTCTTTGTGTACCGATAATATTGTCGAAACATCTTTTTCGTACTTCTCCCAGGCATTCCTCCGCTTTTTGCTCACAAGAGGAAGAGCCGGAAGCGCATTTGATATAAAAATCTTTGGACACTGTTTTTGCTGGAAGGGATAAGCCGCTTAAATTGACTATGCTAAAAATTAGTCGATGGTAGGGAACATTTCAGTTTAGCGATGTACGTATGCCGGCTATTCAATAGACTTGAAAGTTACCTTAACACTCCCAGCGGGAGAATAGGCATTGAATGGTGGAAATACCCTTGAGTCGTTATAGACTGGTGGTAAGGTCTTGTAGAGTTCAGTGCCATTTTCTGCATTTATGGTAACCACTCCAGCCTTTTTTGGAAAAGATAGGAGAACCTGATACTTCTTGAGCTCCACATTGTCAAATCCATATTTTATCCATTCATTCTTGATGTACAAGGCTTGATCATAGGTTTCTTTAGAACCGGGGCTGTGAGGTACACTGGTGAAATATCTAATGGATTTTGATTTTTATTAGTTACACTCATCATTGAATTGAAGGGTAATTTTACTTGACTACGACTCGGACTTGGGTTAGTCTCCTTCGCGCCCGTCATTAGTTTCGGTCCCAGATCCTCCCGGGCCCTCTCCACTAAGTTAGTGACGAAACTAATGACGGCTACGAAGGAGACTAGACTTGGGTGCCTTTGATTTAAATAAACTTGAAACGTTAAGGCGTGATTATACGGAGAAATATTCTCAACTTGTCTCGCAACAGCTTGCATGGAGCACTGCGGTGTGGAACCTACAGTGCAATTTTTAAAATGTTGGAAACAAGTTGCAGCAATCGTTCAGCGAAACTGAAGTAGAATTCGTTTCCACTTTTCAGACGATTCCATCTTCGTTGCACCGTGTAAACCCTCTTGCAACTTGTCTTCGCAACGCCGTTGCGAGACAAGTTGCTGAGAAAGGTGCTCCATGTAATCGCACTAATATAGAAGATCACTATAGAAGATCACTGTACAAAGCAACTACTCATAACTCTGGTACAGAATGAGCATGAAAATCTGATAAGCTGTGATATCAACGAAAATCGGTAATCGAGTACATTCTTTACGCGTTTACTAAGATTATTCGATAGTATAGTCATCGTGGATTGTAGAACTAAAACTGATTTTACACAAGCATGCAATATCACTACTACAGGTTGCACAATACGGTTTGGATTATGCTCAGCCGACATTGGGCCTTAGAATATAGTGAAATGACGTAATAAGGTCATGGAGAGCCAAAAAAATGTCTGGAAGAGCGCGCCTTTCTGGGTTTTAAAAGTATTAATTTTAAAAATTAATTTGAAAGTCGATCGTGATAAACTGTTCACAAGTTTACAGATCCTGTGATCGTGATACACTGTTCACGGATCATGATCTCAATTATAAATGACCTACTAAGCTAGGACAAGATATTTACAAGCAGATTATATTTAAGCTAGGAGGATGAATTAGGTTTCACGCCATTATCAAGTGAATGATAGGCCTTTATATCCGAGAAAACATTCACGCCATTATCAAGTGAATGATAGGCCTTATCCGAGAAAACATTCACGCCATTATCAAGTGAATAATAGGCCTTATCCGAGAAAACATGGACTGGACTCGGAAAACATGGACTCGTGTACAACATAGACTCGGGGTCAAACACAACATTTTTAAAAGTAATAGGAGCTAGGTAGGATTGAGTGAAGGATACGGCTGTAGATACGGCTGTAGCTAAAAGCATACCTGATCATGGTTTACTGCTAATAGCTATATGCCCGGCAGCCGGTCACGATCTCAAAAAGACTAAATGCCCGGCAGTCCAAACTTTCGCCAATAACTTTGTGAAAACGTTATCAAACCAAATCAAAGTGAACTATCTTTGTTTAGAAATGTCAAGCGCTTCTTGTGAGCTACATGGATCGGTCATTTGGCTTTTCGATTTTTCTCGGTATAGTATACAATCGTGGCACTTGGAAATGTTTTCCTAAACACTGCCGGTCACGATCTCAAAAAGACTAAATGCCCGGCAGTCCAAACTTTCGCCAATATCTTTGTTAAAACGTTATGAAAGCGAATCAAACTAGTCTATCCTTGTTTAGAAATGTCAAGCGCTTCAAGAAAAGAAAAAGAAGTTCTCGTAACCCATTTTCCTCCAGGTACCATTTTAAAATACCTAACAATATCTGTCAAGTTAAGGTTAAATAAACGGCTTTCAGATGTTAATGTCGTCTGTTTTTTCTTCTTCCGAATTTTCAGAGCAGATTAATATTTAACTAAACAGACATGTACAGAGGTAGCTACAGGTTAAATATATCATTTATCGTATAACGATACCATCAAACCAGGTATGCACGAGCATCATGTTCAAAGAAAAATTCCTTTTGATTTACCTTAAGGATTCTTTTAGCCTAGAGGGTGATACTTGCTCCACTGCTTCTTTGTGGAGACGCTGGTTCTTTTCCGCAATCACTTTCGATGAGTCGCTGGCAGTCTTCTTTTCCTGCTCGTTTCTATAAACAGCACGTCCAATCACATAACCAACAGCTATCGAAACACCAACAAGTAGTATTGCAATGATTGCAATTGCTAAAACGTAATGCCTAGTCTTCATCCTATTTTCCTGTTTTTACCCGATACATAAGAGTTATTCCGGTGGGAGTTATATCAGACTGACTCACTAAGTTGACTATTTAAGTATGTAAACTAGTTGGCGGTGACGACTGATAGGTAAATTGATACTTAGAAAAGCATTTATTGGACGACGCCGCGGACAGTTCAAACAATCAGTGCATTGGTCTGTAACACACTGAGGTAAAGGTCGACCTTTATTCCGACATAGGCATATTTGTCCATTTGCACAACCGAATATGCATAGTCATATTCTTGAATTGCTTTTATATATTAAAATATATAACTAATCAAAATCACTTGTAATTGAGATCTTTTAATTCTGGCAGTTAAAAACAAGCCGGAAACATTTCATCTAATTAGACATTAATGATTTTCAAAACTTCTAATTCTTATTGGCTGCGCCATGAAAGCCGGTTTAAAAACGTTTTCCAAAAAGGATCATTATCAGATTTATGAAATTGCACTGCCACCCGTTGAGACAGAAAAAGGGCGCTCTCAGTGTCATGGACACAAACCCATGATCGCAAGATTAACTTTGCCTCAAAAAACAAAAATAAGACTGCAGTAAAACAAGGAAGTTGTAAAAATTATTTAAACTTGTTCGATGAAAAAGAAACTAAAAATGTCAAGTTCATAAATGTTTGTCCGTTTGCGTAAGGACCGTAAGTATCCAAACACTGAAACATCTTGGCAAGGAAACTTCTGGTTTAGGATAAATTTTTACGGTGATCTATTAATTATTCATCGCAATCTCCAAACCCAAAAAGAGCATCTGTGTCGAACCAGTCTAAAATGTCATCTTCAGTCGTCTTCTTTTTGATAAGAGGCTTGAGTTCCTTTATTTTGCTTTTGAATGGAGTTTTCTTCTTTTCTACTGGTGTTCGCTGTGGGGATATTCAAATAAAACTGAACTAAATATCAATAACAAAATGAAAGGAGAAAACCTGGCAAATAATAGAAATTACTGGTAACATAAAAACACTATCGTTTGTTTTGCGTAAACGTGGAAGATAAAAAATTTTGGTCTTTTTTCATAAGAAAATTTTTGCGACCAAGCACCTTTTAAAAGCCCCGGCAAAAATTCTAAAAAATAATATCTTTACTTTGGAAAGGAAATGAATAATTTCCGAGCTCAAAACGAATTTGACATTTTGATAGACTTGGCATGAATGGTTGTTTGTTGTAGTGTCCATAAGTAGCCTTCTAACCAGTGACATATGCACTTACATGCGCAGGTGTTTTAGCCAACACTTTTTCTGTATCTTTTATGTCAGGGAAAAGATCTTTAAATTTGGTCAGCTCTTCTGTATCCTCCTTACTCATTTTCATCTTGAATAAGAATCAAAACATTTTTATTAAAGTGCAATCTTTTTGTTTTACGTTCTTTATACAGTAAAATTTGAAATAGTTTAAAATGTACTGACATTTTAATGATAATAAGAAAAACAAGAATATTCAATCTAGACATCAATACTGCAAATTAAAGTTAAACCCGATATAAAACATTTTTACGAATTATGGTAAAAATATATTTATGATACCTTTTTCGGTTTTCTCACTGGCTTTCCTCTTGGCACAGGTTTTAGTGGCTTAGCTTCATTTACAACAAGCTGCTGTGGTTTGGAAATATTCTTGCTCTCGTCATCTTTCCAAGATGCTGGTTTGGGAGAATGACGCACATTTGGTTTGCTTACACGAGATGGAACTTTTCTATCGTCCAAAACGATGTCTTTGTCGTCATTTACCTTCTTTTGAGCAGAAGAAAAAGCATGAAAATGAAAATTGGAATTTATGGAATTCAATAAATTATTGTATGATAATTACCTTCTTACTGGTTTTGGGCAAGCATTCTTCATCATCAGATGAAGATATTGATACAGCCACATCTGATTCGGCAAATACAACTCGCCTTTTCTTGGAACCCCCTGACTGGCCCTTTAGAATGCTTCGTACAATAGTAGGTGTCCCAATATCCTTGGGTGTCGTCATTGCACTAGTTTGGGGTGTCCAGAACCCTTTTGTAGTCCCTGCAAGTTTTGACACTTCCGGTGTTTTCGGAACCTTCATTAATAAGATAAATGTTAAAACAAGTAGTAAAGCGTAAGAAAATATGTTTTATTTAGCGATTGGATTCACACAGAGTCTTAGCCAATGCAATGAATAAAAAAACATTGCGATTCATGGTGGTAGAGTTAATGATTTTCTTGGGGAAATTTTAATCAATTAATTAATTTATTTATCAACTTCACAACCATGAGAGCATAAATACATATCAAAATACAAACTTACAGTACAAATTACAGCTACATGAATAAAAAAACATTGCGATTCATGGTGGTAGAGTTAATGATTTTCTTGGGGAAATTTTAATCAATTAATTAATTTATTTATCAACTTCACAACCATGAGAGCATAAATACATATCAAAATACAAACTTACTGTACAAATTACAGCTACCAAAAAAATGAACAGAAAATTAAAAAAAAAATTATGCTATGCGCTACTCGATTGGTTGAGGGTCTGACCAACAGGACTCAGGTCCCATACAAAGATAAAACAAACCGTCGGCACTTTTATCATGATAATGGATTTCTATTTACCTGGTGTTCTGTACTCTTTAGTGGCGTGCGTGGGCTTTTCACGTTTTCCTTAATGAAAAAAAAAAAAAAATGCTCAGCTGTTATCAATGTAAGTCAATATTGGTTTCGTATCAGTGCATTACACATGAATAAACACTAACCTTTTCGTCTGACAGGCGGTTTTGAAGAGAAATAACAGTCCCTTGCTCTTTTTCTAAGGCTGAAGTAAGCTCTTTCTAATAATATAAAATACCATAAAAATTGCAACGAAAAACGTAAATAGAAGTCGATTTAGTAAACTACGACGCTCCATCTACCTGTTTTTCGGCTGCATTTCCCAGATCTTTTTGAAGTAAAGCAATCTTTTCTTTCATTTCTTTCATCTTTTTCTCTTGGAGCTGAGTCGACTCCTCCTTATCCCCTTTCAATTTTTGTCGCATTTGGTCTAGTTCCCGGTCCTTTTGGGCAACGATTCGTTCATTCTCCATCTGGGAGTAAGAAAGTTAATCGGCTACTAATGATTACAACAATTTTTAGGCTGATGGTACATTACGTTGGGTGAGTTAATACCTCGTTAATGGTTGTATTTTATATACCTTGTATTTTTCCAATGTCGAACAAAGCTCGGCCATTTGGCTCTCAAACATCTTCTTTGCGTCATCCTTATCTTTTACAGACTGATCTGACAACTCTCTTAACTTTACAGCCTTTTTAAGAACAAAGATTGGTTAAATGGTGTGGCTTGCTAAATATCATTGTCACTTTACGACGAAATTACTAGTGTACTTACTTCTTCTTCAAGTTGAATTGTTGTCTCCTCATTTTCTTTTAACTCTTTCTTTAGGCTTTCAATCTGAATTTTTAAATGTTGCCCATTTTGACAATAACGTTATTAACGGTCTACCATTTATAGTGAACTCAGTAAAGTGTTTACTCTAACCTTTTGCTCCAGGGATAATAGAGATTTGTTTGTTGCTTCTTGTTGGTCATTCGATTTCTTAAGCTATTGATGAAGTACATATTTAAGAAAAAACTGAATAAAGAATGGCAAAAGTAATAACAATACATATACAAGAAAAAACACCAACCTGCTTTGCTAGATCTTTTATTTCTTCATTTTTGTTCTTCACTTGGTCCGACAGTGAAGAGGCCTAAAAAGCCGGGAAGGCGTGAAGCGGTGAAAAATAGTCCTTATGCTGATTTTACAGGTTAAGATGAGAGGGATGGGCTTACCTGGTTCTCGAGTTTATCAGATTGTTTAGTCTGGGAAGTCATCTTACTCTTGAGACTTTTTACCTATAAAATTCAATTAAAGGTGATCAATATTCAGATACTAGCTCTTTCCATCGATGCTGTAGTACAGTATAAGGGAAGACAAGACAATTTACTATGCGAGTACACCTCAAGTTAACCATATTTCATCTGCTCCGGCTAAATTTCTCAATCCAATCAATATTGAAGCATTCCTATGTGTTCACTTTTCTCTTCATTCAATATATTTACCTCTTGTTGAAGTTCCTTGATTGTCTTTGTCTTAGTACTCAATTGCGACTGAAGGTTCTCGTACTTAAAATATTAAGAACATATTGGAAATATTATCAGTTGCTATCCATATACATGTGCATCAGACTGCAACACAAACCTTTTTCTCCAATGATTTTGCACGCTTTTCCTTATCCTCCGCTTCATTTTTCAACTTCTTTACCTAGGATTCCAGAAGACCAATGACAAAAATTTCAGGTATGATTAAGGTACAAATAAAATGCATCAGTGGGTACTTTAAGGTAAGACTTACGTTGGCATCTTCTTGTTGCATTAAAGCGGTTGCCTTGTGATGTTGTTCCTCAACATATTCATTCAGTTTTTCATACTTTTCTCTGAAGCAAAAGATTGAATATTCTATCAAAGCTTTGTTTGATCTGACTGAATATTTAGTTTTGCAATTGAGCAAAAACAACAAGCACATGATTTTTTAATCTATAAAATAGTAACATACTCCAAAGCTGCGAATTTTTCTTGGAGCTTTTCGTAATCTTCATGCATTTTCAACTTTTCTTTTTCCTTCTCCTAAAAAGCAAAATACATCACATGAGCAGTACCCATAATTTTTCATTACTCTAGTGTAAAGTTGTTTTCTCAGTATTTTTTTCTATATTGTTTTGTCCAGTCCGCGTGCAACAAATAAGTACCTAACTCTCAACTCGTTTGTGCCGAGATGCAATATGAATGGCATGGTTGGAAAATGTCTTTCCCTCCTTGGGGACATAGGCACGTGACATAAGAGCCGTGAAATCTTTTAACTTAAGGCATTGCCTTACCTTGATTTCATGTTCCAAATTGTCAATTTTATTTGCAAGAATCATCTTTTCTTGCTCAACCTGCTTTTCCGCATCCTGTAAAACATTTTTTATGGTAGTCTTTTATTTATCAGAATAGAAAAGGTAACGCAGCTTGTTCTAACCAACCTTGGTTTGCTGTAGCTCATGCTGTAGCTTTGAGCTCACAGACCTAAAAAAAATAAAGAAAATGATTTGAGTCTGGTGGTTAAAGAATATTCTGCCACCATATATTCTATTTGAGACTTACTTTTCTTGATCAAGAAGACTCTGAATTTCTTCTTCGTTTTTAGCTTGCTCTTTCTGGTTATCTTGCATATGCAGGATTTCCTGTTTTAGGTCTCTTATAATGGCCTGCATAAAAAATCATTAAAATCATAGTGACATGTCTGTTATGGTGTAATATAGTTGTTGAAACCAAATAAAATGTTATTAATTTATGGTCATAGCATATCTATTGTGGTATTCAACCTCCTTTTCCATGATTTCCTCTGACAAAACAGCTTTTTCATTTTGAAGTGTTGAACTATCATTTATTGATTCTTGGAATTTGCGCTTTAGATCTTCAAGAACAGTCTGAAAAATCAAGGAATATGTAAACATTACAAGCACAGGGGAAAAGAGAAAACTGAAACATACACTGAGTAAAGCACATATCGTACTGCATGGCTAACAGGCTTTAGTGCATAACTGAGCTAAGCGTCAGTTATATAGGTACCTTTACTTCTCTTAATGTTTTTAGTTCCTCGCTGATTGCGTCGTTATCCTTCAAAGCAGAGTCTGCAAGGAATTAATTTAGAGAGCAACTGTTAAGGGTAGAAGAACGTAGATATTTTCAAAAATAGCTAATAAATACAGCTACTTTACTGACCAAGATTATTTTGGAGTATCTGAATTTCATCCATAGATTTTGCGTGTTTATCAATCCATTCTTCCAACCTATATCCAAAAATAATTTGCTTTGAATAAATCTGCCATTGCGCGTTGATCTATGCCCATTCCTCCCTCCCTCCCCTTTCCTCTCTCTCTCTCTCGAATCCCTTCCTCCCTTCTTTCACCCACCCATCCTTCCAACCACCCACCCACCCACCCACCCATTCATCCATCTTGACATCCATTCACTCACGATCGCCTTCTCACCCACACATCTTTATACTAAACCTTTTCTGTTTATCCTTCGATGTTTCTTGCAAGCTTGTAATCTTTTCTTTTAAATTACCCATATCCCCTTGGTAGATTTCCTCAACCTTTGCCCTATCTTCGCGTTGCTGCGACACCATCTCTTCGTAATCTTCTAACTTGCTTTTGCTAAAATTAAGATCATCTTGTATCTTTTTTGTTTCTTCCTGGAAAAATAATAAAGGATAGGAATAAATACATTTGTAAAGCATATGATAAAAGATCAGGGTCAAAGAACAGTCAGGTAAATATGGGGTTACACACGGATTTCTGGCTTTGCTGGCTGAAGTACTTTGCCAACAAACCATTTATAACTAAGGTTTGATAACGCTAACCTTACTGCGCAACAGCATTTCCTCCGTGTTCTCCAATGTTACTTGCAATGAGATTATTGCACTATCCATCTTGTTTATTCTATCTTTAAGATTATCTGGAAAAAAATACAAATACTCCATACATACTGTGGAAAACAACATGCGCATGCTCAAGAACAAAATAATACTTCATTATACATATACTATGGAAATGAAAAAAGAAATCAATGGAAATGCACCAGGAAGTCGGTTTGGTTCAGAGCAGTTCTTGTAAGAAAATCAGGCAGTCTACTTATGACATAAAGCTACCTCTTTCGTTCTTTAGTTCTTCACATTCCTTGTCCTTCTCCGTCACGCTCGATTTCATAATGGCAACCTTTTTCTGAATTTCTTCTCCTTCTGTTGTTATGTAACTTATCTAGACATCAAGAAAGATTGCGCTTGCTTTTATTTCTTATTACTCCAAGTATGTTTCATAGTATCAATAACATTCAAAATATTCATACCTGATTTTGCAAATTCAATATACGATCTTCGTATCTGTGTTTTTGTTCCTTAGCTGATAAAAAAGGGATCTGTTAAAACATTATTGGCAGCGGGTTCATCTTCAAAATTCAGTAATCATGTGGACGTGGTATACTTACCCTTTACCAAAATGCTGTTAAGTGTTTTCGTCTGATCGATTTCCAGTTCTTGAAATTTGATAAGCATTTCCTATCACAACAAAAAATGTGAAACTGACCATTCTGATCTAGTTCCATGTTGCGAAAAGCCTCATTTGACAAATGTTTACCTGATATTGATCTATACGGTGTTTATCTATTTGCTTCAGCTCATCGCGATCATTTTCACCTAAAAATCATTAAGAGTATATTTATATCATCCAAATGCTAACATTGTAAAACGGATTCTCAAATCATGCACGAAATTAGTTTACCTTCCTTGATCTTCATATTTAGATGAGCAAAATGATCCTTCAAAGCGTTGCACATAATTCTTGTAGAAGTGACTCTACATCAAGAAAAGCAACTCAGATCAAAAACTTCAGAAAAACTATAGCCAGAATTGCTAGAGATTTGCTCAAATTTGAGATATAATATCAGTGCTACATATTCAAATAAAAGAAACAACTCATCAGCCCAATCTTTACTTTTGTTCCACCTCTTGACGATGTGCCATCTCGTCTTGCAGCTTTGAGCTGATGCGTTCATTGTGGAGCTGAGCAACAAAGATATAACATTTTTGAACATCTTGTTAATAATTTTGAATATATATAGTTATAAGTACGCAATGATGACAATACCTCAAACTGCACTTTCGATTTTCGAAATCTGTACTATGATGACGTCATATAAATTATCTACAGGTGCCATGATGACGTCATTTTATATCATTGGAGCGCCCTTATCAATAGTATCGAAAGTGCAGTATGAGTTATTGTCATCATTGCGTACTTATTAACTAATCTACAAAAAGGTTCTATAGGTAAATATATATTAACCTGTAGCTCGAGTATTGCGTTTCTTTGTGTTTCTAGCTTTTGAGAGGCTTCAACAAGCTTCCTTTCCTAAAAACGAAGAATCATTGATAAATCAAAATTTTGCAGGCCAGCTGAGTTGATTGCGTTCCCCGAAAGGAATTATGGGTCAACTATTTTGGTTAGCATTTTCCAAGCATTTTCCGAGTCTACAATGTAAACTTCTCTTCTCTTGTTGTTTGAAATGGAATTCTGCTATGATTTCGGCACAGGGGTTAAGATCAATTTAAACAGGGAAGAACTCGTATTTTAATAGTTTCGCACTTGGCAATATTATGGGAAGCTAATCAAAGTACTGATGATGTGGTTCAGTGTTCTGAAGGTCAACTCAAATGGCAAAACATTTACTGAGAACATAAAAAACAGTCTTGAAAGTTTTGATAATATTATAACAATAGTCGTCTCGCATATTAATTTGTTGTTGTTACCTATTGTTGTTGTTGCGCGTAGCTAGCATGACAATGCAATGCATCGTGTATCACCTTCCAGCAATATTTTCTCGCAATTTTTCAGGAATACTTTTCGAGTGAGTCGTTGAAAGTTGTTGACTGATGAGATGCAACATGCAACACTACATTTGCAAGGCAAGTTGCTGAGTGTACAGTTGTACAGCGAAACAGAGTCTTATAATATACGAAAAACTTGTAAAGCTATCATTCATAAACTGTCTTTACCTTTTGTTTTAAGTCAATTTCTGTCGATGTTTTCCATTGTCTTATCTTCTCCGCTTCCTGATGAAGTTTCGAGTGAAGAGATTGCATTCTTTCTGGTTCTTGTGGCATTTCTTTTTCTATTAAAGTTTCCAAAAAAAGAGAGAAAAAAACACAGTTTTAAATAAGCTTAATTATTGACATTTCAAAAACCCAGTAAGCTTACGTTGTTGTTGTTTTAACACTTCAAATTTCTCTAACCTTTCTCTTTTTGACAAGCCGGAGATAATTGTCGTTCTCCTTGTACATTAACCGGCCGAACATTAATTTGTTGAGACAAAGAAGAGCCATTTGCTTGACCTGTAGGACTCTGAGAAGCTGTTCTGCTGCCACTTTTGTCAAATTTCAAAAAGTACGAAGTAGCAGATGTTGAAGTCTTGAAAAATGGTTGCTGGATCTGGGAATTTGTTTGGTTCGCGGTCTGCATCTTTCACGTGTGTCAAGTACAACTTGTGTAGATGAAAAGGTACTCTTTTGCAAGGGAAACTGGTGAGTTTTTCGGTAAAATAAGCAGCATGAATCAGTTGTTTTCACAGCATCAACGCGGCTTTCTTGTTGTTTTCTTGTTGCGAAAATGTTGCGCTCAAAACATTTTCCCGCCAATATCAGCGCGCGTGCGAGCCTCGTTTTCAGACTCGTAACCGGAAGAGAACACAACCGGAAATGCTTAGGAAAGGAAATAAAAAGATAATCGGATGAGACTAATTCTTACTTTTTAAAGATGCCAAACCGTAAAATTGTTTAGCAATTCTAAATTCTTGACATTGCTTATTACAAAATAAATTATAGTCATCAAGATTGCAGCTTATTTTGTGTAATAACCAATAAATGTTTGTCATAACTTAGTAAGCTAGCATAATGCGAATAAGTTAGAAAATGATTAGAGAATTATGCTCTGAGATAAAAAAGTTCAGTAGACCAAAATATTCTTTGAATAATTTATGCAAAACTACCGGCATCGAGACTTCCGGTAAAGAATACTAATAACACGTGACTTGGCTAATGATGACGTATATCCAAGGTTCGTGTGGCAAAAAGAAACCAAGATGGCGGACGGTCCAGCTAACCCTAAAGATATAACTGCTATATTTAAGCGGTTGAAACAACATCGAGACAATAAGGTATGCCAATATATAGCCCATTATCTTGTCAAAGTGTCTGTAGATTTTGATTGGAATATTTCTTTGTATTTCTTTGATTTTTAGATGTGTTTCGACTGTGGTCACAATAATCCAACATGGGCTTCTATAACTTATGGTGTCTTTCTGTGTATTGATTGCTCTGCTGTTCACCGTGGTTTAGGGGTTCATTTGTCTTTTATACGGTAAGAGATAACTTCAACTATTAGTTAAATCTCCCACCACCTATCGATCTCAGAAAAATTTTCTTTATTCTGATCAGACACCGGACCAAACACTACGTGTTACGTGAAAAAAGCTGAGAATAAATTTTCATACATTTTCACCTCTTCCTGAACAGGTTGATTTGAAGAAATTCTAATCACACGATTGTCTAATAATTTGATTTTTCCGTCGGTAGATCCACTCAGCTAGATACAAACTGGACATGGTATCAACTACGAGCGATGCAAGTCGGAGGAAACGCTAAAGCTGTAAGAGAATTTAGATAACTGTTTACACACACCACTAAATCATTATGATAATTTTGATTTTCTATTTAACTTAACTTTTCTTCTAGTTATATAGTTTTCTATGATTTAGATCAGTGATAATATAAGCATCAAATATAGTCCCAGATTTGTAACATAATTTGTATTCATGAATATTTTAGAAACAAAACATCTCTTATAAAATCAGCTGATAATTTCACAGAACTTTTCAATTTCAAGATTATAATGTCATTATACAATATTCAGTCTATTGTATATAATATTTTTATGGTTCTTAAGCTCAACCTGAGAAAGTCATAAAACTGCTTAATTATTTAAGATTTCTTGTATTTTCCTTGGATGGAGGGAATAACGTTTTTAATCAGGTGATTATGGCTACCTATCTTACATAAATATAAAAATCTAACTTCTTTAGACTTGTTCATTTTCTTAGACACAACATACTGTTGTTAAAACTTTGTTAAATCTATGTAATGATAAAGAAAAATCAAGATTTTTAAATTAAAAAAATTACTTGAGGTTAATCTGAACTCCCACTGGGCTTCTAGAGAATTCCCATGAATTTTTTTACCTTTTTTATTATGTCCTGTATTGTACCATATTATAGACCTAGTATTTAATCCTTTCACCTGATACATCCTCCTGTTCTTTTCATTATAAATATGGCTACTGAAGTATGAGAGAGGTTGGGTGCCATATTGTATCTGTTAATGACCCATTACATAACACATTCCCATTCAATTATACCATCTCCATAGAAACCATCAAATATATACTAGAATATATGTACTCTTAATTCACTTAAGGTATTTGTTTCCATGTCGACTGCATCTATGGTGTCATTAAGGAATCAAGTTTCCATGTCGACTGCTTCTGGTGTCATTAAGGAATCAAGCTATTAACTCTGTATCTCTAATCAAGGATAATATTAAAAACATTTAATTACTTAAGAAAAATAGTAGCAGCAATGCATACCTAGTCTATATTATTATTATTATTATTATTAAGTCTGATATTTCTTTGTTTCAGACTGCATTTTTCAGGCAGCACAGTGTAAATACCGAAGATACTACTGCCAAATACAAAAGGTATTTTTGAATAAAATGAAACATTTACATAATCTTATGTACATATTCGATAGCAGTTTTTGCAGTTGTGATAATAAGATTGATGATATTATTATAATTACTTTCAGCCGAGTTGCTCTACTCTACAGAGAAAAAATAGCATCACTTGCAGCTAAAGCACTAAACATGCATGGAACACAGGTAATAATCTACAGTGTATGTAATATCTAAAGCAGTTCCCCCCAAAAAAATTCCTTCAATATATTACTGTTAGATATAAAAGAAATAAAAAACTTGCTTGCTGTGATGTGGGAATTGGTAGAACACTAAATAAAGTGTTGAGAAGCACTCCACTTCATGGCATGTTTCTCCTAACACTTCTTTAATGGTCTAGCTCCTCTGCCAGTCCAACTATGCTTTACAACAGTTACTGCACACAGCTGTATAGGGCATGCATTTTTCTATTTAGTGAACTGCAGTTAACTCATTTGTTACTGGTAAACTTGTTTTTTTAGCTTTTCATTGATACAACTCATAGCCCAGCCACACCAAACTCACCTGACAAAGATAAAGACTTCTTCACTGAAATGGTAAACGTTGCCCCTTCTGCCATCGAAATCCCTAAGAATGGAAGCAATGGAAGAAACAGTCCTGGTAATGAAAATTCTTTTTAGCTACAGTATGAAAAAAGCTGGAATATTTATACCAATTTTTATAAAGTTTATATACCGACCACTGGTATGACAGTGGTACAGCTCAAAAAAATGATAAATCTTACCATTTGAAGTGTGATTGATGGAGGCCAAAACCCTGGCAGTTGTCTTGAAATATGGTTGTAATGATTATGTATCATTCTCTGTTTCAGCTAACGGCACAGCCAAGGATAACAAAAACATGGATCTTGACATGAATGCTCTAAGTATATCTCCACCAAAGAAACAAGGTTAGAAACTGAGAAAATATTGGGTACACTCTAATCAAACACAGAGCATTGCTGCGATTCTCAGTATTCTGAGAACTAGGTAGTTGCAAGTTTCCCATGGGAATTTGTTTTTTTACTGCTGCCAATCAAAAATATAAAAGATTTCACAACAAGCTGTTGAAATGTCTGAGTTTGCAGAATATTGAGAATCACAGTAAAATAGTACTACATATTATAGTGGTAAATGAACTCGGTTATTTTTTATTTCTCTATGTGCAGAAGTAAGGGTATCCACTATAGGAACAAGAAAGCCACCTGCAAACAAGAAGAAAGGAGTAAGTTATTGATGCTTTCGTTTTAGTTTCACATTTCACCATCAAGATTGGCAATTGATGAAGTACTAATTATTAAATTATCATGTTATTTTCTTGTTTGTTCCTAGCTTGGAGCAAAGAAAGGAGGACTTGGAGCTACAAGAGTAAGTTGATTTTTGTTTTACACAACAACATTTTTTATTTTCTTAAAATTTTACAGACTTTAAAATGTTTTTTTTTTGCACGTAATTTTATATAGTTTTTTATAAAACGAATTTCAACAAGTAACTAATTTTAAGCAGCATTTATTTCAATCATTTATTTCTTTTCTTAAGGTAAAAGCTGATTTCAATGACATAGAAACAAAAGCTCAAGAAAATGACAAAAACCGAGAGAAAGTTGTAAAACAGAAATCCGTTGAAGCAAAGGAAGAACTTCTTTCTTCAAACCTGACTTACAATCCAGTTGATTTGAAGAAAGAAGAAGAAAAGCTAAAGCATTCAGACCCCAAGAAAGCCACACAGCTAGAACGTCTTGGAATGGGTGTAGGACCACGGGCCGGACCGAAGGCACAGAGTACTGGAAGAAGCCATTCTGCTGCTGCCAGCATGATGACTGTTGAACAGATTAAGCCTGAGAAAGGCAGTTCTTCTAGCAAGGATTTTTATGGCATGTCATCTCATACTGGATTTTTTGACAGGTTTGTCGCAAAATCTTCTACACTAAAGATAGCTCTCCCACAGGTTTAATGACTAGCAGTTGTACTTGTTTGGACTCATAGCTAGGCAGCTCTTACTTTACCTTTTTACAGTCAATTCTTGCCTTGCTGACACCCCGTTATTACAGACACCTTGCTATTTTTGACGAGAACCAAAAATTCTGACAAAGAAATGACCATAATTAATTCTGAAGCTATTGTGGATGATCACTATTACAGTGATGGCCCTGAGGGAATCCACTGTAACAAGAGTTTACTCTGGGTTTCAAAAAGTGAGGGTTGTCTATGATGAAGGCTACATCAAGGATAGACCTCGGCCTCAGATATTTATATTGGTTTTTGCATTTTAATGTCTTGAGTCTTGACGGATATTACTGTAGTAAGTTAATAATAATCTTGTTTTGAAGCTTTATCTTTGATTTTTTCATTCAGCTATCTGGATGAACCAAGTTTCACGGAACCTCCACCAAGGTACTTATAGTTACTCATTTTTTATTTCTGACTTTTCTCAACTATGATATAGACCCCTTCCACTTAACGTCAAAGCAGCTCAATTTGGTGGACAAAACAAAAGAATTTCAATCTCCTGAGAATTGGAAACTATTGTTTTGTCCTCCAAATTAATCATAAGCTGCATTTGAAAGTACTGTAAGGGGTCTATATTTTGATGGCATTTCTTTGGTTCTATTTTTATATCTCTTTTAATTATTGATTTATTGGTTAATAGAGTTTATATATATATTTTTTTATTGCAGTTACAGTCCATTCAGCAAAAATGATAACAGTTGGGACGTTATTAGCAGGTTAGTTCCATTCATTCACCTAATGTAGACTTAATTTTTTTCGTTCATTCACTTGTTCATTCATTCTTCCATAATTTATATTTCATTACATATAATTTATAATGTAAGTTGAAAATCATGTGCTTTATGACCAGCCGACACTTGTGAATTGACTGTTTCCCAACTGTTGGTCGATAATCAATTGACTGTTGGTCAACACTTGACTCACAGATCACCAACACTTCACTACGATCCTTTTGCCTACTCTTCATCTATGTTATTTCTTTAGGGAGGAAGTCAGGTCCAATTCTTCCTATCCCAAGAGCTTTTCCAGAGAGGACAGGTGAGTATAATAACTCCACTATAGAGACATGTGACATCATGTAAACACCAACCATCTAACAATCTTCTTCTTTACTCACCTTTACCAGCCGATCAAGGAACAAACATGTACCAGAGACTTATTCTTCATCTTCAGGTAATTTTGCTTTAAAGTCACTTGGCAAAATTGCTAGTGCAAATGGGCCTTTAAAAGATAATAAGATTGCTCGTCCAACAAATGACAAGCCCTGATAATTTCTAGGTTGCTTTCTAAGATTTATTCTCAGATTTGTGATGCCTATTTATTGTTCATAATAAATATGTTATCCAATATTTTTTAATGTTATTTGATATTCAGATGAGGTTGCGAAAAAGTTTGGAAATGCAAAGGCGATTTCTTCCTCGCAGTTACATGGTGATGATGACAGGGTGCGTATTGGTATTGATTCATATCATTCTCCAAATTTTTTTCCAGTTTTTTTTTTTCATAACAAAATGCATTGCTGCAGCAGACTAGTGATATAGACTATTGTCGTTTAACATAGATGCCCTAAAACATCTTCATTACACAAATGATTAATTGTAAGAGTGAATTCTGTAATCGCAAACTGTAAAACTGAAGCTTTTTCTACGTTTGAATGAACATTTCAGGAAGCTTATGGAGCAAAATCAAGACTGGATCGAATGAATCATTCTTCAGGAATTTCTAGTGCTGATCTGTTTGAAGATGAGAGGTCCTCAAAAGGTGTGCAAAATAATAAACCTGATCCACTGATTTTCTACTTTAGATCATGAGCTATTCCCATGATTATTACTTTTATTCATGGCTGGTAATGTTTGAGTAGATACAGAAACATGAAATTTGAAACATATTCCTAAGGAAATGATTTGTTCTGAATGGGAATTGATGCCCAAGTGGATTGAATTGGCTTCAGAATTTACACAAAATAAATGAATGGATTGGAGTGGGTACATTTATCTACATATGAAAAAAAATGTACATTTTAATCTTAGAATTTTGTTATTTTCTTGTTCTTTCTTCAGTTGGTTCAGGATCTGCTAACTATTCCAATATTAAAGATGAAGTTGCAAGAGTCACAGGAAGGGTATGCTAAGATCATTGTTTTAACTGTTAGTGGCCCATTACATTTGACCATAAATAGCCATACCAGTATGCCAACAATGATCACGGCCAATGCAGGGGCCATTTTTATATGCGACAACTGTGAGGGAGTGTCATATTGCTTGTATGGGTAACCAAGCAAATGAACAGTTCGTGAATATCTCAAAGAATATTCCACAATCAAATCCTTGTTCAAACTATGTATGGTACCTCTTGGAAACTTCATTACATCTCTTCATTACAAACAATTTTTTCTTTCTTTTTTGTCCACAGTTATCTACTATTGCATCAGATGTCATAGGATCTATACAGGTATGGCTAAATATACCTTTTTAATTAGCTTGAGCGTGACGTTTTGCACATTTTAGACCACAAAAAAAATCTGGAAATCCAGAAATTCCAGTTGAAGAACAAAAAATTGAATGTTCCAATCAGTAGGTTCCAGAAACTCAGTCTTGTGATTGAGGTAATTGACTTTTCCTGCTTGACGTTTCGCGTGAACCATTTGTTGGAAATTTATCCAATTAGAATCGAGATTAGAAAATCACTTATTTACCATTCCAAACTATGGAAATAAATTAAACAAATAATTTCAATACTTAATTAATGTTTCTTTATTCTTTTCTCCCACAGACAAGATACAGTGGCTCAAGTTAAATTCCATTATAATAAGTACAGACTGTATAGTTTACAAATTATTGATAAATCAATCCATCGCATCCTTGAATACAGAAGAATTTAATGCCATTTTTAATCATTACAAACAAGTCTAGAATTATTTTGGTTGTAAAGACTGATTAGTGTGCCTGTGAAACAGTTGACCTCAAACAAAAATTATTATATAATCTCTACCTTGCTGTATGTAAGAGGGTTTTCTTTTCACTGCATCAATCAAATAAATCATTAGTTAGTTAAGAGTAAAGATGCCGTTGCCGGATTTATATCGAGTGACGGACTGGGATGACCGGACAACTGTTGACCGGGCTGGATAAAGTGAATAATATTTTTAATATAATACATAGCTAGTGAGCTCAACAAATGTATGCCAATTTTTACTGAATGAACACAAATTACTGGAAAAATGGAGGTAATCATTTTCACAGTTGTCCGGTTAATTTTAAACCAGTCCTCTAACGATACTGTATGAGACTCGGCACTGTATCTTATGACTACTCCAAGTAAGGCTGCAAATAAGCATTGGTCATCTGACAAATGTCCAGTAAAAAATGACTTGACTGGTAAATGATTCCCATTCTCTGGACATTTGACCAGTTACACTTTGGTTTGACAGACCTGTCAAATATATATTCCTCTGGTCTGACAAATGAACTAGCTATCAAAAAAATTAATTGCAGCCTTGCTACTTAACAATATGATTGACTGTGGTCTAACATTTAAATAAAACCCCTCTCAAACCAGGTGCATTCTTTGACCTTCAACAGACTAATCTGTTATCATGATATAATCTCTGTTAATTCTATGTATTACTAAATAGTAATTGTCAAGAAAAAAATTCAAAACTTGTATAAAGTCAATTTCTACCTTAATGATCCACTCCTTGCAGACTAAAGATGATTTTTTTGCGGCAAGAATGAGGTTGATTTTGGGGGGGGATCCTTTTCAGGGCTTAAAATAATGGCCATGCAGTCAGTTACCTGCCGTAATCACTGCATGGCAAATTAGTTTTAGCTTGGTCATACTTGCTTGTTTCTGGCTCAATGTTACAGGTCATAATGACTTACAAGGCAAAGACTTAACCAGCAAGACAAGTTCAAATTCTAGCCAGACATTGTCAGATTATGACCTGCCGTTATTTGAAGCCCTGCCTTTGACATATATTCCTATGGTAAAAAGATGCTACCATTTGGCACACAAGCCAAAGTTTTTACTTCATTTTCATACTTTTCTGATAGAACACAAAACTTGCTATCCTGCACTATACACATACCATCAGGGGTTTCCCAGGTGTACAGTCTGAAAGTGTTTACCAGAAGGAGTGGATACTTCAGTATTTCAAAATATTTTTTTATCAGTGAGAAATTTGTAATAATAATTCTGCTCTAATACTATAGACTATGGCATTTATTAGTTATTAGAATATTTTACAAGGGTAGAGACATTCAAGAGTCGCACTATTGTAAATTTCTCACTTATAATGATCAGCTCAAACAATGTTTAATAAATAGGGTTTAAACAAAAACTATATTGTGTGTATGAGACATCAAACATACTACTCTTCTCATTTGAGTTTGGAATGACAGTTTTGTATAAAGTTTTAACATCTACCTCTCAATGTGTCTAAGGGCAACTGGCACAAGACTGTTAGAATGATTACTTTTGATTGGCTGAATTAAATTCGCTGCCTAAATATTTTAGCCTCCTGCGCAGCCGCTGTGAGGCGCTTCCGGTTCCCGTCATTCCCACTAGCTAGTGGGGGAATGACAGGAACCGGAAGCACCTCACAGCGGCTGCGCAGTAGGCTAAAATATTTCAGCTCAAACTAATTCAGCCAATCAGAAGCGATCATTCTCACAGTGTATCATGGTGGTTGTCCTTAGAAGCATTGAGAGCTAGACCTTAAAAATTTGACAAAATTTGTTTGGTTTTACTCGTAATGCATGGTTCCTAGTTTCCTTAGTTACTATTGCTATGCCCAACAAGCCCAAAAAAATTATCAAGAATATCTTTGAAATAGCAAATACCCTCCATTGCCTCCAAATAATTGTTTCAAGTTGAGGCATTTAGGTCAACAATACAGTGAATACAGTAAGTGATTACAATAAAACTCAGATAATTATTTTAACCTTTAGTTAACACTTCATAATATTTTCTTGCTTTGGAAATGTTCTTTTTGCCATTTAATGACAAGTCCATATTTATCTCTGGCCATATACTTTTGAATTTTTGAGGGTCAGGTTTCAAAAACTTTCAGCTTCACAAACATGGAGGTTTACCAATTTTACACCCATTGACCCTTAAGCTCCTATAAAATAATAATGAACACTCCCTAATACTACAAAATTAATTATAAAATTTTGAGATTGGTAGTTCCAATCTTGTAGTTAATTTTTAAAGAATGCCAGAAAAATCCCTTGAATCTTCCAGTTCAACAAATAAAGTCAATTTGGGCATCATTGATCATGCGACTCGCAGTGTAAGACCAAAATCAAACTCAACTTCTATCAACACTTGCATCTAGTATCAATTTTCAAAGGCTTTCACATCACGTTTGTATGCTTGTGGTAACGGACAAAATATGCATGCATGTATGAATGTCTAAATGATTGCAGGGAACCAACGCTTTCTCCGACAGTTATCAACACCATGCAATTATTAAGAAAACCTTTCTCATTATTATCATTAGAATTATAATTTTATATGGATCTATAGAGTGCTTACACTATGTCCATGAAATAAAATCTAAATAGTTACTACCTAATAGTTTTTATTTAGTGACTATTAGTCACTATCACTCAACTGGAACAGCTTCAGTAACAATAAAGTATGCCTCTATTACTGAATAAAGTATTATCTTTCTATTGTCTTAAGTATTTGATTTTCCTTGTGTATTGTTACTGAAGCTGTTCCAGTTGAGTGATAGTGACTAATAGTCACTAAATAAAAACTATTAGGTAGTAACTATTTAGATTTTATTTCATGGACATAGAGTGCTTACACTATGTCCATGAAAGAATTTCAAAGTTATTATTGCCTAACAGTTGTTATCTAGTACATTAGGGACACCAAATGAATAGAGACTTGAACCATTTTCAATAGTTTTATTTGTTCCGTGTACTTTTGCGGTTTAGTGATAGTGACTAAATAGTTACTAAATAACAACTGTTAGGCACTAATAGCTTTGATCTTATTTCATGGACATAGTGTAAGCACTCTAGTGTAAGCACTCTAATTTGGTGCTTAGTTGTGCAGTTAAGATAGTTGATTTGCAAGAAACAAGCAACTTTACATAATAAACTAGTTCATAATGCTGTTACCTTTACTGAGGTCAGTCTCTTTTACTCAAAGGTTTCTTACTTCTTATTCTGAGTTAGTAGGTATTTTAAAGTGTAGTGTATTTGTATTTAAACTTGCCTCTGGTCTTTCCCTTTCATTTACAGTTTTCTTTCGTCTTTCAACCCAACATGCTATAAAATTCTAATTTAATCTGTGAGTTACTGTAACCATTAATTTTTACAACATCCCTGGAGCAAGAAGGCCTCATCAGCCAGACGTATTTCCCCATTAATGAGTCAGTTAAAATTATGTAAAAGTTAAATTACAACTTTTTATCGATTATCAATTTACCAACACAAATTATAGTGCCTGTATGTTCTTTTTATTAACACCATTAATTTTATAGATTACAGGTTTTAACACACGCTTCATATAAATTTGCACAAGAGTTAAGAAGTCAATGTGGATTCATACAACATTGTGGTTCCATATAACAACTGAAGATCTTGTTCCAACTTAACACACCTTTCCTGCTGAAATGTCTGTCTTGGTTGTTACAGTGACAAAGAGGATATAGACTATAGACCTCATTTAGCACATCAGAATGCAGCTCAATTTGGAGGACAAAACAATAGGTTCCAATTCTAAGGAGATTGAAATTCTTTTGTTTTGTCCTCAAAATTGAGCTGCTTGGATGTCATGTGAAAGGGGTCTTTATCACTAGTCTGGCACAGCAATGCATTCTGGGACTGTTTACTCAATAAAATACCACTAAACAAAAGACATGGTTTGTTCTTTTGTTTGGTGGTATGTGATTGAGTTAAGAGTCCCAGAATGCATTGCTGCAGCACAATAGTGATACAATCCATCAAAAACATAGATCAGAATTTTGAGGTGTTCACTCTTCAGCTTTCAACAGTAAAAGTTACAAACAAAGTGAGAATGGAAATCGTTTTTCAGTTCAAAGAATAGTCACTCAACACTCCTCCTGCACCATCAGCAATAAAAACTTCTTCCTCCTGCGTAATGTGTGCGTATGTCTGAACCAACGACATCATGGCTGACAGAAGCACAGCAACATTAAATTATACAATACTAATGACAGTGATCGGGCATTCTTTGTCTGAAAGAGAAACGTAACCAGGAAACGGTAAGTGTATCCTCCCTTACTCAGAAGGACAAGATATACAATGGCATTTATCTGACATTCTTTGTCTACATATATTTAAAGAAACCCCAAACCAAAAGGAAGTTAAATTTCAATTTTAAAGATAACTTTTCTAACTAATTTCTATGGCTAAAAGGAAATGGGAAATGGAAAGGAAGATAGTAAATTATTAATTTGACCAAATTTTTGTTGAAAATTTATGGCAATATTAAAGGATTATTAACCGAGCGCGAGGTCTGTACGGGAAAATATCAGACCGAGGTCTTGACAGTACGGACCGAGCGCAGCGAGGTCCGTACAAAAAAGACCGAGGTCTGATATTTTCTCGTAAAGACCGAGCAAGCGAGGTTAATAAATCGTTTATTATATGGCTGGTTTTTTTTTAGCTGCGTCGATAAAAAACACGCGAACTTCCGGTATCGAGCGAATATCGATAGGCCAGGTATCGATCGTTTCCAACTAGCAAAACACATAAAGTCAAACTGCCAAATCTTGCGTTTATTACATCAGGAAACTGCTATTTTTTTTACACAAAGAACTTTAAAGACCCTTCAGACCGATGTCACAGAAGTTCAAGCACTGATTTTAAATGTTTTTAAGTTTTTTTTTTTTTAAACAATCGTAATAGAACTAAGCTCATTCATCGAAGTGGAACAAACTAAACAAGAACTTGTTTAACAGAGGAGCTGTGTTTTCATATTGTTGGTTTTCAATAATGTAGTCAAAGATGGATCAAGAAGTATTTTTTTCTTATTTTTGCAATGCGAAAAATACGTTTAATCGAAGTCATGTCTGTCTTAATGTGAACAAAAACAGTTTTTCGACTTTAGCGACTTGTTAAAGAAGATTTAGCGAGGGAAAGCGAGGGAAGATTCTTAATCTTACGATGAAGTTTATTGACTGAAACTTCAGTGAGAGAAAAAGTGGCCTGTAGACCAGAAAAACCTGATTATACTGCAAGAATGATATTTCAGTTCCGTAGAAAAACACTTCACATAAGGTAAATTCATTAATTTTAATTAATATTTCGTAAAAAAATCGACAAGAAATGTGTAAACTAGCTGGAGAAACTCAGACAAGCCAAGGACGTTGGTTCGCCAAACATTGTCAGAAAAACTTGGATAGTTTGTCGTTTTTACTGCATTCTAGATTTTTATCTTCTTTTTCATCTTTTAATTGTGAACCAAAAACCGATATTTGAAGCTTTGATTTTTTGTTTTTGATCCAATTTCAAGAAAAAAGGCTAAGACTTAGTAAAAAGACTTGGTTCTTTGACAAAAAATATATTTGACGGCCAGCGAACCTAAGTCAAAACAAGATTTTGATGTCCACTTCGAGCTTGTCAGGGTAGTAAAATTTGCTCGGAGAATGGTCCTCTTCGTAGCTCATCATTTCTTTTTCGCTTTTTGTTTTATTTTGCTTATAAATTTCTTGTTTAACGAGAAAAAATGTCAAATTTCGCGACGTGAAAATTGTAAACAAACTCGCAAATTTGATATGCGATCCGGACCGATTGTCATGGTAACGGTCTGAGATGGGAAAATCTCAGACCGGAAATGAGCCAATCAGATCGCGCGTACTATCGTAGCCATATAATAAGAGGAGTTAGTTACTCAACCAATCTTTTTCATTTAATCTTGTTTTAGCTAAAATATCAATGCAGATGGCTGTGCCAAAGGTGTCAGGAATGATACTAAGACGCACAGCAATGAGAAATGAATAGTGATGCTTAAAACAATGGCACGGAATCCGCCATTCTTCCTCTGAAAAATAAATAGTACCATATCATCATGGTTGTTGTTCAAACCATAGTCCATTAAAATTTTTAACTGTTATTTTATATTCTTTTCTTACTTTATGTTTACCAACAGTACTGACTTGGATCACAATAGAGGGGATTATACATGAGTGAGAAACCTATTACAGAACTGACTCATAGTAATTAGAAAAAACCTACTAATGGTCTATCACCAATCGAGCCCTGTGATTGGCTGAGCTACTAGGGGTCTATTAGTGATAGACGTCTGGTAGTGAAAAGGGCCTTTTTTGAAAACCAAAAAATATATATTTAAAGCAAAATCCAAAACTTTTTGCATCCTTTTATTGGACCAATTAGTAGGTTTTTACTAAAACAATTAGACCTCTCGCCCTCATGGCCTATGAGTCAATAGACCATTCGGACTCGAGGACTAATTGTTAAATAGCCAATACAATAAGGTCAAATGTTGAACTTCATTAGGTTTGGCTCGTGTATAAAGTTTCATGTTTGACCTGAGTCTAAAGGGAATCAAATTCAATCTGTAATAAATTATTTACCTTGGTGCTGATTTGACGATATTGTCTACCCTTAAAATCACCTCGGCACCCTCAGCAGCTGATAGCAATACCTGGCGCTTGACTTGAAATGATTCAGTGATACCTAGAGATACCATATCTCCAACAGTACCATTAACCATATCTGGAAATTTAATGAAAAATATAACAGTTAGATGAAAAGGCATTGGATAAATCTTAGAACTGGCCATTACTTAAGTTGAGGTCAAAAGTTTTGTGGAGTGTTTCATTGGTATTGTTACCTAAACCAGCTGTTGACTGTCCTTGGGTGTGAGAAGCTCGTAGTTTAGCCACCAAGTCTGCACTATCATAACCTGCATTATCAGCTATGATTGTCGGCAGCTACATTAAAAATTATAATAAAACAACATGATAATAAGATAACAAAAGATTATGTGACGTAAAAACTCATTCAACCATCATGACAGCTATAATATCATATTGTATTAGACATTTTTGCAACATCACATGCTGGCAACATGTTAGATGACAGAACAACAAAATCACTTTTCTCTTGGGAATTGAATTCTTTCTCAACATGGCAGCCATCATGTGATGGTGCAAAACTTAATTAATTAGGAATTTTATAGTACTTTTTGAACATGCAAGCAAGTAAATTCAAGAAATAGTCATTTGAATGTAAAGTGACTGACTGACCTGTCTTAAAGCAGCAGCAAAGCTTTCCATAGCAGAGGCCTCTTTACCAGGTGTTCTTGCTGCCAACTGTGACACAGCATTGGCCATCAACATTTCTGATGCTCCTAAGAATAGAAATTTTTTTTTCATAATTCTGCAACGTCACAAACTCCAGGCATATAGCGTTTGGGCTTCCATCATCATCATTATCATTGGTGTCATCATCCTCAGTAACATCATCATCAAAATCATTGGCAACAAACCTGCTCATTATGGTACATATCCCCTTTGAGAAGATTGTTTGCTCAATTAAAGCCAGCACATCTACAAGCAATGTCATCACCACCACTACCATCATCGTCATTATCATTGATAAACATTGTTGTCTTACCTCCTCCATACACTGTCCTTGGTTCTTTGACTGTCTGCGTCAAGACACACAGGGCATCATGAAGAGAACGTTCTGCTTCATCAAGGATTTGTTGAGTAGCTCCTCTGATAACAATGGTGCAAGCTTCATTCATAGCACAACCAGAAAAGTGAATTAACTGCAAATGAATGATGTATGAAAATAAGACTCTCTTCAAGTTGTACACATATTCAAAGCAAGATACTCTAGGGAATGACAAGAGGTCTGAAATGGGTAAACACTATGCCCAAGCTAATGGGGTCTATTTCTGCCCAGATTCTTGGAGACTTAGTTGACATCTTTGACCATCTCAGTAAAGTAATACTAATTTTAGCATCAGATAGTAACTTCAATATCTGTGAACTCTGAAGGCCCACAATCTTTCCCCACTGTTATTTGTGTACAGCAGTAAAAAGTACTCACTTTATCTTCACCAATCATGATCTCATTAATCAATTTGCAAGTGCCAATCTTGACAAGATCTGGACGTCCAAAGGTGGATACAATCTCAGCACCTGCATAAGCAAGTCAGTGGATTATCATACAATGTACATACAAACTAGAGAAAAGGATACTTTTTAAGTCCTCATGTGCACATTAACGTAATAAATATACTATATTTATTTTTTCCTGATCTGCTATCCTAAAAACCATGCACTCTCAATTGGCTGTAGGAGTGGGAGGTACAGTACTTAATTCTATCTCTGATCACTGTCTAGTATATTTTGTATTCTGGCTAAAACTAATTGGGCCGGTCATAATGACCAGGGACTTGCCGGCCATTATTTTAAGCCCTATAGGATGGTAAATAACCTTTATATAAAGGGAAAGAGAAACAATTCTGAAACAGCCACAGATGTAAGGAAAAAGAAGGAAAGGAAAAGAAAAGAATGGAAGGGAAATAAGAGGAAAGGAAAGGAAAGGAAAGGAAGAAAAGTGAAAGAAAGAAAAGGGCAAGCAGCTAGGAGCCGATAAGTGGTATTCCTTACAGCAACTTCGTGTGAATCAGTAATGCATGTTTCCCAAGTTGGTTTCCACAAGATTACAACCCACTTACCTAAAACAAGGGCTAGTCTTTCTACACCTTCAAAGTCAGCATGTTCTATGGCCATCACACCAGCATCAGCAAACAGTTGTTCAGGGTAATTATAGATTAGCTGCCTAAAAAAACAATCATAGATACCTGATAAAAGTACTGATAATAGACAATCACATCTTTTGGGGGAATATTCTTTCTCTTTATGAACAGAATGAAATCTATAGGCAACACATTATTGCATGCGCTAAGGGTTGTATGACCATCATTAACCACTAACCTGTTTATAAAACAAGTGATATCATGCTTGAGGATCATTTCTACTTTTTCCTTCATTTTTTCCTGTAGAAGAATTAATAATGATAAAAAAAATCCATTATGATTACTGGGCTCTCTTGTAGTCAAAGGTAAAACTGTCTGGGCATGTGTTGGCCAAACATTGCTCAACACAAGGCTGATAGTCAGCTAATACTCGGTCAACACATGGTCGATAATCAGCCAATGCTCCATCAACACGTGGCCAACAGTTGGGCAACAGTCGGCTGACTATCGATGAACAGTCGGGTGATACTGTACATGTAGGATGCATTAGGATACCTAAGTATAACTATGCCTGAAGATAGATGTGAGCTTTGATTAAGATTTGAGTGGCATTTTTTACCTTTTCAGCAAGTTCTAATTCTGCAATCTTAGCTGTTGAATCAACTCTGACACGAGAACCAAATACCTAAAAAATAAGCAGGCATAGATTTATTTCATTAATATTTGTAAGTTATAACAGTAGAAATTATCCAACATGCAATTGTTTGTAATTATAATATACGTATAGGTAATCATATGGTTTCGAGTTCAATTTGGGATTAATTTACACATGTGTGTTTTTCAAAGAGTTAAAATTGCACGAGACCGTAGGTCGAATGAGACCTCAAATGAGACCTCAAATGAGACCTCAAATGAGACCTCAAGCTTAGCGGGTTGCACTTCAAAGATAATGGTTATAATTGATAGCTTTTCCATCTGACATTAAGACAAGTGGAAAATGTATTTTGGTTTATAATAATAATGTACCTTGATTTTATCGGCATCCATACTAGTGTTACCTATCAGTATTCTAGCATTCTCCATGGTCTTGGGTTGGTTTACACCAATTTTCTTATCCAGTAGGAACCCTAAATGACATTAAAAATATACTTCAACTTAGTTGGAAGACCATTGATAAAAACATTGCCCCATCCTACCACAGGTAACCCATCAATAAGCAATTATCATATATTCCACAGGTAACTCAAAGATAACTGACCTTCATCCAAGAAAGAATCTACCATTCCTCCACCAAGTTTCTTGATAATCTGAATGGCATTCAGATCTCCGCTGCTCTTAAGCCTCAGGACAGCTTCTACAGCCAGCTTGGCAAAGTGATCCCTATGATGATCAAGAATCTTTGAGCTCAGAGTAGTTCTTGCTATATTCATTAAATCCTCTTCAAACTTTTCATTGTTACTACTGTTGTTGATAGCCGCGGCTTCTAGTGCTTGTTCCGCAACCTTGACAGCCTTCCGCCAACCAGCTATTATTGTTTGTGGATGGATTTTCTTGGATACTAGCTTTTCTGCTTCCTATAAGAAACATACTGGTAATTATTTTTTGAAGACAACAATTTTTATACGAGTTCACTGCTCAAAATAATGGCAGGTCAAAAGACAATGTCTGACAAAAACTGACACTTGTCCGGATGAATGCCTCTTAGTTCAGTCCTCTTGACTGGTCACATGGACCAGTCCGATATGGCTGGTCATCATGTTCAGCCATTAATAGACAGTTTTTGAATTCGTGCTTGACTACAGACTCATTTACGCAGGGTTAGCCTCGATTTTGTGTGGAATATTCATGTGTTCCACTGAAGGTCTGTGGAATTTCAAAGTGTTTGTATTGTTGAAGTTTTGCATTCTTTACTTAAATTACTATTGGTATTTGTGAATGTTTTGATACTAAAATGAGGCTAACCCTGAGGAAATGAACTACAAATCGGTAGTCAAGGAACACAGCAGTATTTATCTAATTCAAAAAAAAAATGTCTATTCATGGCTGTACTGAATACTGTGTAAGTACAGTGTAACTAAGTGTTAATTGTGTTAAGACAAATAATAGGAATATGTTAGGGCAGTAATTTCATTATACCTTTAGAAGTTCTGTTGCAAGGACTGTCACACTTGTAGTGCCATCACCTACTTCATCATCTTGTACTTTAGACAATTCTGAAACATAAACCAAGCATTAGTTTAAGAAAATATCCATACCATGCTATTGATAAAGGGTGATTGACCCACACTAGGTAAGGAAAAGAACCCCTCCCCCAATCAATGAAGTAATTTCATTACTTACCAACTAATACTTTTGCTGCTGGGTTATCAATACCAATTGATTTTAATATGGTTGCACCATCATTTGTCACTTGAATATCTGTGTTTTGACCAAACGACTGTAGAATCTTATCCTGAAAATTAAGAATACAATAAAATTATGATAAATTTGAATACAAGGAGTAGTCCTCTCAATGTTTAATGCTGAAAACTTACCATTCCTTTAGGTCCTAATGTACTCTTAACAAGATCACCGATGGCTATGGCACCAACGAAAGACGACTGAAAACAGGCAACATTCAAGGTTAAAGTTCAAATGTCAATGTACATGTGAAAAATGACGATTTGGCTTCCATCATTCAAAACTAATCAGTTGGTACCTTTCACTTTTTCGATTGACAGCAGTGAAAAAGCAAGTTCCAATGAGCAAGTCGCAACTATAGAGTCCATGTAATAATGAAAATTGCAGAAAAAAATACAAAACTGATAGGAACTGGATAATCATATAACTTTATGATCCATACTGTCACATCAATGTATGTATGCCAGATATAGTACAATACATGGGTGGCAACAATTTCTTGGTTGATACTTGAATGTAAGGGAACGATTATTTTTGGATTTCTCCCAATAAGTGTCGCTCTGTATTAGATTTCTTGTCTTGTTCAATATATTTTCACTAACAGACGATTCTCTGATTTATGGGTGGGTATATTTTTGGGTGGGTAGCAACCTTACAACAGAAGACAATTTTACTTTTGAAGCCTCATACCATCTCAAAACAAGCCCTTGATAGTTTAAATTAAGCTAGGAAGATATGAGGAAAGTTTAAATAAGATTAAAAGAGTAATTTGAATTTTTCCAACACTTTATGTACAAATTTATTGGCAGCCGGCAAATGTCAAACTCACCAGTCGAGCGATCTCTGCTCTTTCTTCCTCGGCATAGGGGTTGAGAATCTGAACTGGATTAAGAGAAACCTGTCGAAGTGAAGAATAGTTATCATTTTATCCATTGAGATTGGAAATAGGAGACTAAATGAGATAAGACGTACCATTTTTGTACTTTTTTTGAGTCCAAGATGAAGCTTCTACACGTGCAGGAAAATTCAATATGGCGGAATAGCTATTGCGCATGACCTGTAGTGGTAACTGCTGTGCACAAGAATCGTGGTCTTTTTGTTTTTTCAATTTTTTTTCCAGTAAATATTACTTATTTTGTTTAAAAAAATCATAACGTATACTAAGAAAATGAGACAAGGAATTCTTCTAGATATTTAGACTTTTTATTTTCATATTTTATCTTTTTTTCTTAATTTCAATTACTTTTCGATATAGTTCCACAACCAAATTCATAAATACTATAAAGCTCATACTTTTTAAGCATTTAATACATTCATCTTAAAAAATATTAGAATTTTTCACTTTTATTTGTTCTAGGAAAAAGTCGGAAAAGCTAGGAAAACAAAAGTCTGCTCTCCAGCCGAAATAATTACGAAATCCTTCCGAAGTGTTTCCGACAGTGTTTCCGAATTTCATGTAATTTCCTCGAAATCTGTCGAGTGACGTCAATATATCACGAGGGTTCTATTACTTCTGTGTTGTAATATGAAAATGGCGTCTGAAAACTCCGTCTTTACTTAATCATATCTACTTTGACACTCATTACTAGGAATTCTTCGTTGCTTTATTGCACAAACTGGTGCTTGGTTGACATATTCTGTTCATCATGAGCGCAGCAAGCCGTAAAAATCAATTTAAAGTTGTGTTATTGGGAGAAGGATGTGTTGGGAAGACGTCGTTAATGCTACGATATGTGCAGGACAAGTTCAACGATAAACATCTGACAACGTTACAGGTATCTATACCTCTTCATTCACATTGTCTCCTTAAGTTTATGATCTTAACTACAAGTCATCCCGTTTTTTTCCCCGTGGAAAGCTTTCGTGATGTGAATGAGACCTAAGTTTGAAACTGCTATTTTCTTTCATTTCACACCTGAGTGATTAGTTATATTTTCAATATTTATTTGACGATATACTTCCTTCCTTTTGAAGCGTACTGTTATCTCCTTCGTTTAAGGAGGCTCAAATCCTTGATTATTCTTAATACAAAAATTCTTTCTTAACTTCTGTACTCCAGTATAGACACTCAAATACTCCAGTATAAATTAAAGAATAATAAATCATATAACTTAGTTCAACGATTTTCATACATGATTGATTTTATATAAAACTTATATAAAACTTATATAAAATAAAACTCATACAATTTTATAGAATGATTTCTATTTGTACAGCATTGTTAAAGCAAGTGATATCTTGTTAGGGATTGTTCTAGTTATAGGACCCAACTTGCAAAGGGTGTGATGTGTAATAATGGTTTCTATTGGACATTATGTCCTACTAGTATCATTTGAAAATGTACCAAGGTTGGGGGTGAGATCTAGAGCTAGCCTAGATCTCCAAGAAATGTTTTAAAGAGGTTTACATGGCTGCTTTGCTTGTATGTTTGGGACTTTTCAATGGTCGTCTTCATGGTGATTGACACATCAGCTGAGTGGTTTCATATATAATCCTTTCATATAAACCCTTCATAATTCCAATCACTTTTAGTTTTCAATATTCACCTATTTCAAAAAAGATTGTTGCAGCTGACAGTAACAATGGTAGGTTGCAAGTGTTTCGTTCTTTAAGTAAATTAGTATAGTGTTGTCCAGGATTTTCAGCTTATTGTCTTAGCTTGTTGTTTTCGGCTGCAACAACGTTTATTGAAATAGGTACATATATATTGCATCTCAAGTTGTTACCACTACTACCAGAATCCTTTTCATAGCACATATTAAAAAATAATTTGCAAAGGATTCTGGTATTAGTAGTATCAAGACATTATAATGAGAATGGAAAATTGGTTGAACAAACATTTCAGCTTCAGTTGACAGTCTTTGTTATTCATAACTGACCAATAAAAATGTTTGGTAATGTTTAGTGGTAATCGACTCTGATCCCAAGATAATGTTGACACATTGTTTAATTTCCTTTTTCCTTTCTAGGCTTCATTTTTGAATAAAAGACTGAATATTGGAGGACAAAGAGTAAATTTAGCAATTTGGGTGAGTGAAAAATAACTTTAAAAACTATAGCAATAAAATGACATTCTATGTCAATAGAGACTGAAATTCAATATCTGGATGGAAAGCTGCATCCTGGATGGGCTTTTATCACATGGCAGCCATATTAGTTGAAACAATGGATTTTAATTCCCTTGGGTCCCCTTGCCCTCGCTTTGAGGCATTTCAAAATGTTCCAAACAAAGGTTTTTGCACTCATGAGAACAATCATGCCTTTGGCTGCCCTGTGATAAAAGCCCATTTATTTCCTGGTTTGTTGATCATTGTTGTTGCTGCTGCAGCTGTTGCATCTAACTTTCTGTTGTAATGAGAAAACCAAACTCCTTTTCTGACAGGACACAGCTGGTCAAGAGAGATTCCATGCTCTGGGACCAATCTATTACAGAGACAGGTATGGATAAAGGATATTTACGCTGGCCAATTTTATGAGCTAGACTGCAGACAGTGAGGGGGATGGGAGTAGGGTCCGACTCTACCTTTCAGTATTTTGGAAATGCAATGACAACAGATGCAGTGTTAGCTCTAGGAGACACTAATTCCATCATTTTCTTTTGTCTTAATAATAATAATAATAATAATAATAATAATAAAATAAAATAATATTATTATTATTATTATTATTATTCTAATATGGAAATTAAGAATTTTGCCTAGAAATTATGCAATATTTCCACAATCTTCTGTTAAAAATCAAGTAATACAAAAGTTGAAATAAACCACAATAATAATATAATACACACATAATAACTATATGTTACTTCAACCTTTCAATTTTATTGAATTTTGTTGAGCTTTCGGCTCACGGAGCCATCATCAGGACTGAATGAACGTTACAATTTGTAATTCATCAACATAACAATAAGCGCGCGCTCAAGATATTCTACGTGATGAGCGTGCACACGGTAAACTATTCGCTAATTACACATAAATAACTAGGTGGTATTGTTCTTCCTTTATCTCTATTAAATAAAACGTCCTTCTTTTTAGCGATCTGACATGCCTCATTCCACTTCCTCTGTATCCATCTGTTTTCTTTATGTAATATAGCTGTACTCTTCCAATCGATGCTGTGTCCTGTTCTATGGGCATAATATAATACTTTGACTGTTAGCTGTTAGTCAATAATGCTACCACTTTGTTTCATAGGCCAAGTAAAATCACCCTCTGCTCCAACTAACATAGTTATAACCTCTATTTTATAAGCAAAATATAATCCCTCTAGTCTTCAGTAATACAATATTCCAATGTAATATTATGTTTCAGTAGAATTGATGTTTTTGTTTAAGTTAATTGTTTTGATGAAAAATTGGAAAATTTCCAAGAGAGCAACCTGCAGTGTGCCTGGCACTTGCTACAAACTGATTCAATTATTTATTGTTTTGTTTTTATTTTTATTATTTCTCTGGTAGTAATGGAGCTATTCTAGTTTATGATATTACAGATGAAGACTCATTCTACAAGGTGATTTAACATTTTAGGAATAGGAGTATTTTATTAGTAAATCTACATGGAAATTTCGAAAACGAAAAAACATCAACTTTTATGAAACCCAGCTGAAACAACATCTGGGCTGATCTAAGTCAGGGCATGGCTAACTCACAGATAGAACCCTGAAACAACCTCTGGGCTGATCTAAGTCAGGGTATGGCTATCTCACAGATCGAACCCTGAAACAACCTCTGGACTGATCTAAGTCAGGTCACGGCTAACTTACAGATCCAACCCTGAAACAACCTCTGGGCTGATCTAAGTCAGGGCACAGCTAACTCACAGATCAAACCCTGAAACAACCTCTGGACTGATCTAAGTCAGGGCACGGCTAACTCACAGATTGAACCCTGAAATAACCTCTGGGCTGATCTAAGTCAGGGCATGGCTAACTCACAGATCAAACCCTGAAACAAACTCTGGACTGATCAAAGTCAGGGCATGGCTAACTCACAGATCGAACCCTGAAACAACCTCCAGGCTGATCTAAGTCAGGGCAATGTCAATTAAAAGTTATGTTTTCCTGCAAACATTTTACAGGATGGGATTGTCAGCCAAAAATTAATTGGGGTGTCACTTAGGGAATACTTACTTTTGCTTAGGGAAAACCCATTTTGATAATGCCTCAGGGGAAACCCAACAAAAGGTCATATCAATTATTATTCCCTGTTAACTGTATTATTTATTTTTGGAAGGTCAAAAATTGGGTTAAAGAGCTCAAGAAAATGTTAGGAGATGATATTAGTTTATGCATAGCAGGTAAAATAAACTACATGGTTTATACTTCATGTTAGACAATTTATAATAGACTTGCCCAGAAGAGAATATGAAAACAAATGATTATAACCACAAGACTTTATTTGTGATCTTATATGAAGTAGTACCCTTATTGGCATAAAATCTTTTTTTTCTTTTCTGGTTACTGTAAGTGTCCAGAAAAGGTACATGATTGTATTCCTCTTCCATTGAGGGGTGCATTCTACATGTAGTCCTAATTTTAACGTTTGGTTAGCATTTTCTGAGCAGTGACATGGGAAACGCGAATCAAACTACAACATTGAATCCTCAATTCCGATTGGTTGATGTTATTTTTCTTCTGGCAATCAACTCAAGTACTACACATCCTGATCATAATACTTTTATTCTCACTAAAGGAAATAAGATTGATCTGGAAAAGGACAGACATGTTGCAGCATCGGATGCTGAAGCGTAAGTATTCATTTTGACATTTAGCCAGCACTACAACTGACATCCTTCCCTGAAATCAGAAAAAGAAAAGAAAGAAAAGAGGGAGTGATTACATTTTTGAAATAGTATTACTATTTCTATTTCTGATAGAAAAGGACTTAGATGAATTGATGTTTTATTGATTTGACAGATATGCAAGGACAGTAGGAGCTAGACATTTTCACACTTCTGCAAAACTAAATAAAGGAATTGAAGAAATGTTCTTTGAATTAACACAACGTAAGTATCCCTTTTTTTCATCCCCCCCTTTCCCACCATGAATTCTAAAACCAAGCACACCCCCCCCCCCCCCCCCCCACCCACAGCACCTACCATGAATTCCAAAACCATGCTTTTAAGTATTTGTTACCAATTCCTATTGGGCTCGACTCGAAGCATGGGTGGTGTAGCGGTGAGAGTGCTTGCCTCTCACCAATTCGACCTGGGTTTAAGTCCTGTCGGGCTTGGTGTCGTATATGCTGCACACTTGTTGATTCTCTTTTGTGTTTCAAGGGTTTTTATCCGGGTTCTCGTTTTTTTTCCTCTGCAAAAATCAACTTCTAAAATTTCAAATAGCTATTCTCTGCAGAGATGCCACTGCTAAATCCTATTTATTTATGATTTATTTGTTTTCCTTATCGTAGAAATGGTTGAACAGCAAGAAAAACTAGATGCCAGAGCTTCAACTGCTGCATCTACAGGCCGAACAAGCACTGGAAGGCAAAAGAATGTTGTTATTGTCGATGAACCTCAAAACAAGAGTGGTGGTGGTTGCTGCAGTGGTAGCTCATAAATTAACAAATATAATAACTGTTACTGTACCTTACACAGCTAAGAGACTTGATAGTGAACGTTATCTTTTAATTTTAAAGTGTATAAATACTGTCAAAAATATTGTCATGGCAACTGTGATGAAATGTCTTTTTTTCGGGACCTTTTTGGTATGCAACTAAAATGTTCACTTAGGTAAAAAATCTTACAAATTCAAGAAAATCAACTATTATTTTTGTTGTATGGTATTTTTAAAATTAAGATTCCTGGCAATCGTTTTGACAGAAAGTTTCAATGAATATTGGTTTGCAAGGGTACAACTTAAAGCCCTATTGCACTTAAAAACATAGAAGATAATGCTAGAATGGAAAGTAAGGTAAATTAGCAAATGAGGTCCACTATAATGCCTGTATCACATGGAATAAATTCTTGTGCAACTTGTCTCGTAGTAAAAATCGTTGCAGCTAAAACAAAGGCCATTTCACATGCATAATTTCGGTTGCAATTTGTCTCTGGAAAAAAAAGTTGGAAAGTTGCACTAGTAATTTGAAACATTGGCTCTTACGCTCTTAGTTCATAAAGATACAGGTCGCATGACCCTGTCAAATAAATTTTCAAAAATTGGTGCAGAAAGTAGAAGCTGGTTCAACTTTTTGTGCAGCAAAAAATTTAAAAAAAATTAAGTTGCACAAAGGGATGTCAAAATAATGTGAAAAATGATCATTCACCAATTTCCATACATCAGTTCACCAGTCACAGACAAAGCATCCAGTTAAGGCTGCAAGGTAGTTTCAAAGGATTATTCAGACAAGTTGTACCAGAAATTGTTATGTGTGATATGGCCTTAAGACTGTGCAATAGACCATTTGCAGCAATTCGGAATGCAGCTCAATTTGGAGGGCAAAACAACAGGTTCCAATCCTCAGGAGATTGTTTTGTCCTCCAAATTGAGCTGATCTGACGTCACGTGCAAGGGGTCCATTTTCATATATTTGCAACAAGGAAGCATAAATTTTAGCACTAGTTTACGAACACCTCAGATTTTTGTGCAAAAAGAATAAAAAAACATTTAGAATTCATTTGTGTTCTGCAAGGTATTTTCTCCAAGTATTCCCTCAAATTGTACAAAACCCTTCAGTTAGGAGACTATCATCTTTTTTTCAAGATGTTCTCATCAATCATTTCTTTAGATCAATATCTGATTTCTCCTTAGCACTGAATTATTACATGTAAGGAGAATTTAAAGGTTAATCTGACTAGACCCTTCAGTCAGGGCATGCAGAATATAATTTTAGGGGTTTTGTAACAACGTAAATAAATTATCAACCCAAAGTATGTTGTGTCTGGTTGAATGATAGCACATGATAATAGACCTCTATCTTGAGCGTACCTTGTTTTCCCATTATAGATCACATCATTCTCAAGCTCTTGAGAATAAGATTCTTTGTTTGATCATTTGTATCCATGCTCAAGTGTTTTCTCATGTGCATCAGTTAAACAAAGAAATGGTACTCAAGGGATTCAATAACATGGTCTGAAATGGGAAAACAATACATCAATGGTAGAGCTGGTCAGAGAGAAATTGGCCATTCTAACTTTTCTGCATTATTCCTCCACTCTTCTCCCCTCCTGTTCCATCCCATTCCCTCCTTTCCCATATCTTTCCTTCACTCCCAATATTCCATCCTCTTTCCTTCCTATCCAATATCTTGTTTTGCCTCTTCCCTTCCCATTTCCTTCCTTCTCTTCTCTTCCCATAACTTCCCTTCTCTTTACTCACCTTGTGTTCCATTCCTTTCCATTCCTTTTCAAGGCCTGTGCATGCAGAACACTCAAGGACAAACTTACAGCCTGCATTCCCCGGTATGGGGAAACAACCAACAAAGAACACCTGCAATGCAGGCTAGGACAAACTGAATCGTTCACCTTTGACTGATAGCAGTTCTTCCATTGCAGGAGATACCAACATCAAGCATAGCTACTTTAATAATTTACCTTCATTTTTATTGAGTTAGTTTCATGTTTGGTTTGATGGAATAAGAAACATTTAAGAAGCATTTTAATAGCACTTGTCCAACCAACCTAGCTCATTTCTATTAGATTTTTTGTTGGAGTTCCTGTGGTGTTTTGTGGGCTGTGGGATAAATAGGCCCTTCACAGTCTGACAATAATAGTCATGTCATTAAGTCCTGCAAAAGGTCTATTCCTTATAAAATCCACCAGAAAATGATACATTCTCAGACTGATTAAGAACCACTTAAACAAAACACGCATTTTTTGACATCTTAAAATGAGCTGTACATTATTATTACTGATTGAAAATATCTGCCTCTATACACTTATAGTTTTGAATATGTTGAATCCACTCTCAGCTGTGCTGAGTATAACACCAGGTAGCTGCTGATGCCAGTGAACTTCTTTGACAGATTTTTGACCCTATGAAAAAAAAGTGCAAAAAATTTTAGTATACTTGGTCAATACTAGAACATTTCTAAAAAGATTGTAGTACTCCACTACCCAGATGATAAAGGCTCCACCCACCCCTCCCTGCATCATATCTTACCATATGGATAAAAAGTAACAGTTACTGTGGTGGTACATGTAGGTGATGACCAGGTCCCTCTACCCTCCCCTCCCTGCATCATATCTTACCATATGGATAAAGAGTAACTATGGTGGTACATCTAGGTGATGACCAGGTCCCTCCACCCTCCCCTCCCTGCATCATATCTTACCATATGGATAAAGAGTAATTGTGGTGGTACATCTAGGTGATGACCAGGTCCCTCTACCATGTCATCTCTCTCCACAGCCAGATCCCACAGAGTAACCTGATTATCTTCAGATGAAGCAGCAAACACAGAGCTGTCTGTCGGGTGCCATTCGACAGAGGTGATTGGACCAGTGTTGTGCTTGAAGAGAGCTACAGACTCACCACTAATGGAAACAGAATTCATTGGTTTCTTATTCTCGACATTGGAGGGGCACTTTGCATAAATACAATAGCTTGTTATCCTTTACTGCACATGAAAACTATTGTGTTTATGCAAAGTGCCCCTCAAATAGCAAACATAGTGCATTTTGGTCTAGCTTGGGTACAAACATCTTTTGTTGATCATGCCTTATATGGTGTTGTTTGTACCCAAGTTAGACCACAATGCATCCTGTTTATCAAACACAGAAAAGGCCTACGGAAAGCGTGATACTTCACTGAAGTGATAAAGTGTCACAGTGAAGACTAGTTACCATGGTAACAGTGAGTTAGTAGGCTGTTGCTACAGTAGCAAAATCATAACTGAAATCTCACATTACAGGACCCACCTTTGGAATTGTCTGAGATCCCAGATCTTGATTATCCCATCATCACCTCCTGATACAATAAAAGGCTCATTTCTGGGAAAAAATACCAAGTCAAATAAAATATGAATAACCATACAAAGCTACACTTGCTGCACTCCCATTTTATTGATTCTCCAGGCAATTGCTATCCTTTATTGCAAGGGCACTTCTGATTGCTAGTGAGGCTTTTCAATCAATAATTACAATAAGTATTCTAAACAATCAGAGCTTTAAAAAATTTAGGTGTCCCATATATGCACAGTAAGAATGACAGGAATATGGGGTCAATAGTGATTGGATTCAATTCACCACAGGACCCCCAACTCCTTAGAATAACTGGAATTGTTTTCTAACCTGTTCCAAGATATGACATTAACATCTGCATCATGAGCTTGTGTTGTCAACATGCAGGCTTTTGATGGAGCAGCTCTGGTATCCCAGATACGTATTGTTTTATCAGAAGAGCAAGAAGCAAAGACCTATTCAAAGAATACATAAATATCCAGGGTTTTTTTAACCAAGATCTATTTTGCTGTCTTATTTCTCTGTGCACTAGAAAATGGTACATATGACCACCACCTCTGGAAGTGAAAACCTGGATTTTGCCTAAAACTAAAAGTGAACTTACAGTAATGAATGTACTGTGTACATGCTAAACAATGTATTGTGTATAGAAATAGTCACTACAGACATCCAGTATTGAGCATTTATCAGGTGTCTTGTAGGCATATCTGGACTCTGATAATGGTTTTAATAAAGTTTTTGTGTATAAACGTTGCACAACTTCTTAGTCACCATTTCTCTCTTATCTCTCTCATCTCTCTCTGAACTCCATTCGTTCTTGCCCCAGGTCACATAGCTCTCACATGACACCACTACACTCTAGGGGGAGGGAGAGGGGGTATTTGCCAGTATCAATCACCTAAGTCAATAAAATCAGGTCCCCATTTTGGAGCATTTGCACAATACCCTGCAAATCATATGCACATATTTAAAAAACAATGACATTCACTGTTTTATGGCTTGTTCTACAAAACGTTCTAACAACTGCATTTGTAGGGTGTTCTGTAGTTGCTCCAGACCATTGTTCTGACCTTGCTTCTTTAATACTTACATTTTGTTCATTTGGACTCCACTGTAAATCTTCCACAGAACCAGTATGTGCATTATAAGGTCTTTGATCGACATGCCAACCACCACCATCCTGTGGTGACCACAAGTGGATATTATGTTTGCAATCTCCTGTAACCAGCCTACGAATGAAGTATCATAATATGATATATCATATCCAATAAATATCTTTAAAAAAACTCATAGAACTTCTATTTTTTGAACCTATCAAAATGATTCAGGGTAGTATCATAAAATCTCAGTTATAATCTCAGTCCATTACAAAACCCTTATAAATTGCTTATACCAGGAAATTACTGCGATTCTCAATAATCTGCAAACTCAGCTATTTCAACAGCTGGTTGGTTTTCTGTTGACATCAATCACTTGGTACTTTTTATATTGTTAACTGTGGCAGTGAAGAACCAAATTCCAATGGCAAAATCACAGTTACTGCGGAGTTTGCAGAGTATTGAGAATCACTCTAAGGTAGGGTATATTGTACATGATTAATCATTTAGTGTGATCTTCCTTGATGAGCCATTTATCGGCTCTTGCAGAGAGCACAGAGAAAAAATGTATTCAAATAAAAAAAATAAAAAAAAGGTAGGGTATTTATCTTAGATCTTTGTGTTTACCTTCCAGTAACATTCCTTGACCAATCCATAGCAAAACCTTCACTCTAACGAATAAAAAATAAAATAACATGCTATTATTTCATATCAGCCCAGAAGTTGTTTCAGGGTTCTCTATAAAATTGAGGGTTCATAGAGTATTGCATCAATGCCATGTACAAGTATCTGTCAACTTACCAGATGTCCAGTGAATGTAAACAATGGTGAAACATCCTTGATTTGTGTCGGAGATGTTGGGTTGTCCACAGCAATGACTTGTGGGGATATGTCCCATATGTGAACTTTACTTTTATCTGACCATGTTGCCACTATATGTCGATTGGGAATATGAGAAAACTGGATGGAAATAGGAGGAATTAGAATTGTAGTAATCATTTTTCTCATAATCATGTCTTATTATCTAATTATGACTTTCATAAAATTCATCACCATCATCATCATCATCACCTCTATCATCAGCAGCAGCATCAGCAACATCCTCATCATCAGAGCAGTAGCAACAATATCATCAACAGCTGTAGCAACAACAACATCAACAGCTGTAGGAACAACATTATCAACAGAAATATCAACTACTTCAGCCATGACTTACTCGTATTCTATTGACTCCTCCATCATGCTTTATCATGCTTGTTTCAAGATCAGGTTCTTCATCAAGATATTCATCGTCATCTGAGTCAGCTAGTACAGATTAATCAGTCACAGAGAAAATACAAATTTTAAGCATCATAAGAATTATCATCAACATCATCTTTAGCAGAGATCATCATCAAGAATTCCCCACTACACCACCTGTGCTTCATCATACATGTATATATTACCTGTATCTTCATGTTCTGTCTCATATAAATCTGCCATCTTCATTACTATGATATGATTTTGCTGACCAACTGCTGCTTGAGTACCAGCAACCATATATGTTGTCATTGGAAACTATAGCAACACAACAAAACAAGCCATCAGACAGTGTATCCATGGCAACAGAGCAGATTTCGTATGAGTGTGAAAAGTCATGGCACACAGCACAGTTACTGTGCAGCACAGACCCAACACTGAATGTCAAATGTTGTCATACATGTGACAAGGTGGCTGGTCCGTGTCTTACGTTTTTCATAGTCATTTTTCATTTCATATGAAAACTGCTCTAACCAACAAGACATCAGGCTGCAAGTCATGTAATATCAATCTTATCCTTCTTAGGCCAATAAAATATTTAATCATGATAGTAATTAACTGTGGTGGGAAAACAAGTTTATCAACATTCATGATGAATTTTTTTTAATTTTCTAAAACTTCCCACCTCTGTTCTTGATTCACCAAGGCTGTCAGGAATGACATCAAAACTCAGACAAGGTGAACCTGTTTGTGCCTAGAAAACAGCAGAAAGTGATAAATATTACACTTATGTTCTACATGTTCCATCATTATATTCACTTACAGTCATCCTCAATAGCATGGAATTGTACGATAGTCCCCTTCACAGTTCTCTGCGCCATCTTGAAAGGTAGCTATGCCTTTGCATCAAAGTGAGACATGAGGTGAGCTTGCAGTGATAGACAGGTGAATAATTGTTCACTTGGGGTGTTAAAGAACGTCTCTATCATTAATGCAAGGTCACCTCACATCTCACTTTGATGCAAAGCACCGCTACCTTTCTCGTAGGGAGATGAGGAGCGAAAGGACCTCTGCTTTCTCAGGCTACCTTTCAAGAAGGTGCAGGTAATTGTGGGGAGTATTTTCCATTGCAATAAAATAGTTTTGGTTGGGCACCAATCAAAATGTTTCCATGACAATGTTGGTGGAAAACACAAAGTTTTCAAGAACATGTGCCTATTATTATGGAATGTCATGGAAACGCCTTGATTGACATCCACCAAAACCTTTGTTAACTGATTCTATTCAGAACATGTATAACTGTAACCATGTTGTTTGAAACTATATATTAAAAAATCCCATGAAGAAAATCTGCAAGAAAAAAATGTGGAGCCTTAATTAAATAATCTAATATTTCAACTTACTGCATGATACATTTTGTAAGCACTGCTGTCATAAGTTAGTTCATCACCTTCCTCCATCTTATCTCCTGGCAAAAATACCTTGAAATATAAAATAAATTGAAAAAATCATCAACTACATGTATATTTTTTTCTAATGAAAAAAAAATTAAATTTTGTATATTTTATTATTATCATCATTATTTATATTAGAGCAGATTTTATATGAGCATGAAAAGTCATGACAGATGGCAAAGTTATGGCACTGCATAGACAAGGCACCAAATGCCGAATGTTTTCATACACAGCACTGACAAAATCGTGGCAAGGCACGGTTCTTGTCGTAAGTTTTTTATAGTCATATGAAAACTGCTCTATGATAATAATAATACGGATATACATTACCTCCTTATTTTCTTCAATTTCTTCTTCATCTTCTTCTTCTTTTTTCTCCTCACTTTCTTCTCCTTCTTTTGACTTCTTTTTCTTTTTCTTCTTCTTCTTCTTCTTTTTGCCTTTGACAGTGATGATAAAAAATCTTTTATAAATTATAACAGTAGACCTTTTATGTTTTCTTGTCTAGAACATTCATTCTACAGTTGAACCTCTATCCAATGGCCAGGAAATTCTGTCCTGGTCACCAATGAGTTCATACAAAAACTGCAACTGAAACCTCTCCGCAACCTCTCCAAACCTCTCTAATGAAAATAGGCTCTTGTAAGTGGCAGTGTAAATGGAATATCAAAATCGTGGTTGTAATTAGAGCTGGTAACTTTTAAGAGTGGTCACAAGTAGACCTTTGACTGTATACTCATGAACTAACCTGAAGTTTCTTGTTGTGGTTCATTTGTAACATCACTGGTATCCATATTCAGTGACCTTGGATTTTTCCCTACGAAATCAAATTGATTAGCCAGGATTTTATCTTCAGTAATACGACATTATTTGCTAACCTCTACTGCTTTGTGGTTCCTGCTTGATTTCTTGGTCCATTCTCAACCCTGATTCCTCACTTTCAAAATCATCATCACTGTTATCATAGAGCTCCATTTCTTCATCACCTTTGGTCATCATAAATCAATAACAAAATAAAACAAATAATAAGAAATGGAATCCCCAATATCCCTAGCCTTTTGCACGCATGTATATAAGTTAATAGCAGATATCAGAGCTACACTCTATTGTTTTCAAACAATTGCTTCAGGTCGTGGCATTTGGGTCATTTTCTGTACATTTACTGTATTGTTGACCCAAAGGCCTCGACTTGAATATCTGCCATTTGTTGTCTCTGTGAAAAATAATAATCAAATTATATATTTAAATTCTTCTTCACTTGTTGATAGTGCAACTTTTGGTACAGCTAATAAGGTAATAGCAAAGTTTTCTGTAATTTCAAACGCAAAACTTATCAAAGAAAACAAATAGTCTGCAAAACATGTTTTCACATGATAGACTAAGAGTTGTCTTTGCAGGAGGAAAACATGTCAAAAAAATTAGAATACAGTTTTAGATAAAGCCTATAATGAAGAGTCCCAGAATATGCAGAGAAAATGAAGTGAAATTTTAGGAATATCAAGAAAAAAATTGTCTTATTGCGTAAAATAAGTCCTTACCTCCGTCCGCCATCTTTGCACGTGGTTATTTACTACTAATGGGGAAATCAGCTGACCATACATATTTACCGAACTAGAAGACTGTGTGACGTCATCGTTTGAAAATCATCTTCCGGGTCCAAAAAAAAAAAGCATTTCTATTAAAGACTCTTCTTACTTCTTCTACATGAAAAGATTAACATTTGCTGCTCAAAGTTTAACCTGTGGTTTTCCATTAACAATTTCTAAAATAATCCCTCGGGATTCGAAAAATTTGGAACAGCTGCTTGGGCTTCCTGTGGTTTAGGTTCCAGTTTTCTCTCGACAAGTAAATTCAAGATGGCGGACACAGAGAAGCAAGTAAAGAAGAAGAAGACCAAGGAAATCAAGCCAGGGATCGTTTACTTCAGTAGATTGCCGCCATTCATGAAGCCGACTAAAGTTAGATATATATTCTCTCAATATGGCGAAATTGGAAGGCTTTTTCTCCAGCCTGAAGGTTTGAAACATGGTCATAAATGTTTTCAATTCTCTGAGATTCGTTTTGAAATTTGTGTCAACTTCGTCTATGGTTTGCAGATGAATCAGTCAGGAAAAAGAGGAAGAAATTTGGAGGTAGCGGAAGGAAAGCGTTTACAGAAGGATGGGTTGAGTTTAAAGACAAAAAAATAGCCAAAAAAGTCGCAATTTCTCTTAATAACACAATCATTGGTAAGTGAATATGAACCTAACTTTATAAGTAACTTTAACATTATTTTACTATAGAAAATATTTATAGCTTCGTTTCTTTTATTACTGATGATAAGGTGGAAAGAAAAAGAGTTATTATCACGATGATATCTGGAATATCAAATATTTACCAAGATTCCTTTGGTCACAACTCAGTGAACAGATTGGTAAGCATATATACAGTATATACGATGTATACACTTAAATAGATGTTTTGCATGATCACATGCCAGAGGTTATGCTGGATTACAGAACAATGGAATCCCTTAACCCTGGGGAATTGTAATTTTCTTTCCAACCAACAACTGTCATGTGATCACATGTTCACGCAAAACCTCTATAGGCTCTCACCTACAACTTATTTCTATATATGCTGCACTGGCTTGCAGTATCAGTTCTGAAGCTTAAGCTACTACCAGTAGTCCAATGGGACTAGAATATGAGAGCGTTGGACAGATCTAAGATCTAAGATGTAATTCAGTAACTTTAGTTTATCTAATATGAATTTGATTTTAAAATATTAACAGCATATGAAAAAGCAACCAGAGAACAAAGGATGAGAACAGAGATATCACAGGCAAAGAAAGATGCCAATTTTTATATTGAGAGTGTTGAAAAAGGGAAAGCATTTGAAGCAATGGAGAAGAGGAAGAGAAAACATGATGAGGTGAGAATGTCAATTCACATAGGCAGAATATCAGTATAATGATAACTTATGCTCATAAAGTGAAGTCACTAAACCCATGAAATAGATGTTATACTAATACACATTAGTAGACCAATCTTATTTCTATTGTTTTGTGTGTATTTGACCATTACATATTAGCAAGTAATTTTTATTTCACAGGTTTAGCGACTTAATCCACTGTAGAAAAATTGTAGCGCCTACATTGCTATAGACCCCTTGCACTTGATGTCAGAACAGCTCAATTTGGATGCCAAAACAAAAGAATTTTAATCTCCTGAGAATTGGAACCCAATGTTTTGCCCTCCAAAATTATCTGCATTCTGATGTGCTGCAAGGGGTCTATAGAGCAGCACTGCATATTCAGTCTCTAAGAAGTCTTGTTCCTCTATAATCATTGCAGGAAGTCCCAGAAAAGAATATAAGAAGATTTAAACAACACAGTGTAATAGACGATGTTCATACAACAGCAGAGCCAGAGAAAAAGAAAAGCAAACCAAGTCAAAATACAAGTAAAATCAATACTAACCTTCTAAGTAAGGTGAGGTTTATAACATCTGTATATATCTAAGGGTAGCCAGTTGTTTCAATACATGTCAGTACCATATGTATCAAAACCACTACTGATGTTCATCGAAAAGGGCTAAATACCATGTATTGAAACTGATACATTGAAACAACTGGTATTCATATCTAAGCAATGTGAAACAGTAAGATTAGTGCTATTGAACCCTGAAACAATCTCTGGGCTGATCAAAGTCTGGGTATGGCTAACTCATAGATGGAACCCTGAAACAACCTCTGGGCTTATCTAATTCAGGGCAAGGCTAACTCACAGATAGAACCCTGAAACAACCCCTGGGCTGATCTAATTCAGGGCAAGGCTAACTCACAGAGAAAGAGACCTAACAAACTCTACTCACATATGATGCCATATTTGAGGTCAAAGGCAAGGGTGCTACTGCTATGCCTCCCTTGTTTCCCTTACATGCTGAGAGCAGTAGAGTGAAAGAAAATTATTTAAACTAAAGATCTTGGAAATTTCATACATAAAAATTGAACCCTTTTAACTGCTTCTTTATTATTTTTATATCTCCAGATTTTTACCTCTAACAGATGACACAAGGTCCCTATTTGCTGCATTCAAATACCATATAAACATGACCTTGTATATTAACACAATAAATAAATAAATTCCTCGAAAGATGTTACCTTCAGAATTATTTGAGGAAAAAGAAAAATCCATTCTGAACTACATCTATTAACAACTGAATATTTTATTTGCACATATTGTTTTCAATGACTTCTCAAGGTTTTTATAGGCAGTTGCATTTCTTATTGTTGTGAAACCAACATCTGAAAAATTAGAAACAAAATTTATTGTTAAGGTCCTGTTAAAGTGTGCAGTTTTCTCAGCAACTTGTCTCGCAATTCTTGGAAATTTAGCATTGCAGGTTGCCGAGGTGAGGTGTTACACTACAATGTGATCTTAACAACTTACAACTTCTTGAAAAATGTGCCTTAATAATGCGGGAAAAGTTGCTGGTGAGATGATACACTGCAATGGCGTTACCCCAATTTGAATTGACTGATACTATTTAACAATTAGTCCTCGAGTCAGAATGGTCTACGAGTCATGGTCTATTGACTCGTAGGCCATGAGGGCGAGAGGTCTAATTGTTTTAGTAAAAACCTACTAATCGGTCCAATAAAAGGATGCAAAAAGTTTTGGATTTTGGTTTAGATATATTTTTTTGGTTTTCAAAACCGGCGCTTTTCGCTACTAGAGGTCTATCACTAATAGACCCCTAGTAGCTCAGCCAATCACATTGCTCGATTGGTGATAGACCATAGGTTTTTTCTCATAAACTTAAGTTCTTCTTTTATGTTGGATACATTGTACAAGGAAAGAAAGTGGTAAATTATTTGTTCTTAATAGTGATCAATAAATCATCCCTTTTCAAAAGCCCAGAACCACTACTGTTACAATATATATCGTTTCTTACGTTGGGTGTGAACAGCATGCTTTGCAGTCATCCATCTCGTAAGATATCTGCAGATTTTCTTCGTGTTCATCTCTCAAAGGTCCACCAAACCTGTTGTTCAAATTCCTAATGAAGTGGGAATTGTCTTTAGAGGGAAAATATAAGAATAAGTAGTTTTATAGGGCTACATAAAAGACTTCTCAAGAATATCAAGCAGCAATGGTAATTTTGATTTTTTTTCGGCTGTAAAAACAGATGTCGATAGGCCGAAATGAAAAAAATCTGGGTAAACGAGTCCGTTGGTGAGAACCAATAAAAATGATTAAAAACTAACAGTATTGATTTCTTGGTTAATTATCACCACAGCGTCTTTGGCGTCATAATTTTTTTGGTCAGTAATTTATTGGTTTTTTCCCTCCTTTCTTTTCTTTCTTTTTCTTTTATTTTCTCTTCCTTCAGTTAAGGAATACATATCACCAGTTTTTCCGTTTTTAGATATATGTATATATACAGACACTCTTTTTCTTCAATTCCAATCTGGAAAAAAAAAACCGCTCGGTAAAGTATACGTAATTCTCGAGATTACGATTCATGCGCCTTTAAAATTTCGTAAGGATAAGGCTTGTTCCTTTCGTGTTAATTTTTTTTAAACTAAAATCTCATGAAAAAGTGAGGAAAGTTTTTCAAGGTTCAGAAAGAATAAAAAATGCTACTAAGTAGCTTAAGTTTGTAGACAAAGCTTCAGCTAAAGTTTATCATTAATATCAAACATTTTCGCAGTGGCCCTTACCTTGATTGTTCGCTTGTGATGAAGGGAAAGAATCCACGCTATTCATCACAAAACCGGCACAAATCAGTCCCAAAAACAGGAGTCTCAGATTTCTCATCTTTGAGGCTAACTTTGGACGCTAATTTGGCAAGTCTCTTAAGTCTGGTGTCTGATATATCTCCTTATTTCTTGCCAATTGAATGTTGGCGAATTTAGGCTTGCTTTTAGATCCTCGTCGTCTTTCAAAGTCTATGTCATGGGGTGAATGTTTGATCGATGACACTTTCATTTATATATTTCACAAGATCTGGTGGACTACGTATTTCGTAAGTCATCGTGACACCACACACTGAGCGTTCATTTGATTACCTTACTACAGAGGTGTTACTACCATAGCCATCAATATAATATCATAGAAATTAACCCGAGAAAGTGATTTATTACAACCAGTAGGGAATATGAACTCAAATATTCTAATAACACGCCGATCTGAGAAATAACAATCATTTTCATTAAGTCCTGCAGTGGTCTGCAGATTTTTAAATTTGATACCCAGGGCGCCAAGGGCTAAGAACTGATGGGCCCCATTATCACTAACCTTGGTATTCATTAATTTATCTATCGCATTTCCTTCGTCGTTTGACTGCCATCTTTATACAGGGTTAAAACTACATCCCCAAAGTAGTTTAGTTAAAGAAGGTTTGAAAGCTGTTGAGTTAGACGAACAAGCTGATGGACGGGCACTAGTTCAACTAAACAAACTTTAAACATGTTTAAAGTCCGGTGTGAATGGGGTATTAATAATTTCTTATTCACCGAGAATGCAGAGAAAAGGAAAATTCGTAAAGTCAGGATATTATTAGGATATCTATAAACAGTGATAAGTGAATCAATTCATTAATTTATTTACTCTAGCACAAAGCTTAAATTCATCTCTTTAAAACAAGTTACAATTATTACGATACATTTTCAAATTAAACTAGTTTAACCTGTTTCTGTCGTTACTTCCGAAACCATAGAAACCAACTGTTATTATTCTTGGAGTTGTACTTGTGCCTGGCGAAGCACTCTGCTGCCTCCTTATCACAGGTGCATACGGCTTTCTTGCAAGCGTCAGTGTCACCTTTAAGAAAAGAAAAGAAACCATTTTTTCCTTCTTCATCGAGTCCTACACACATTGTCTGTGGTTGGATGTCTTTCCGAAATTCAGTATTTCTCCGTTAGTGAAAAAAAATCAGTGGCAAGTATAGGAATACGAGTTTGTCTGTCTGTCTGTCTGTCTGTCTGTCTGTCTGTCTGTCTCTTATTTATAAAACAGTAGCTTAACTTGAACTGTTAACTAAGCTTACCGCAGGTTAACGAGCAGGTTGGATGCCATCCAGTCCTGTACACATAGTACGAGATGTAATATGGAGAGCAGTTTTCGTATCGACCATAGCAGTCATCATGGACTTTACAGCACCTGCAGACGTCAAAGAAAGACAATTACACTGTTTCCGCTGTGACCAGACAACTACAGACGCACTTGGCACCTTTTTTTGTATGGCATTTTGGGTTTTTCCTCCGGGTTTTCCGGTTTTCCTCTCCACAAAACCTATCATGTTAAATTCCATGTAATTCGATCTGTGAGTTAGCCGTGCCCTGACTTTGATCAGTCTAAAGTTTGTTTCAGGGTATTCGTAAAATTTAAAGGTTTTTCTTGAAAATATTTCTGAAATTGGCGCGCCGGGAATTTATGAGCGTTGCTAAGATACCTATCAAGGCCATCCACAGGGGTCCCAGAGCCTCCTACGCCGCAATAGTTTCCGTAGTTGTTGTAGTCCAAGGCGAACCTTCCAGTCATGCAGTACACCATTATACCGAACTGCACAAGGTTTCTTTTCATAACTGTAGTTAAAAAAAAAAAATAAAAAAAAATAATTAACATCACTACTGACTGAGCCTACTTCGCAGACGAGCGTCTGTGTAGGCGGCTGCTACTGACTCGCCCCTTTCTCGAATGTCCCTTCACATTACACATGCACACCTATCTTTTTCTTCTAAACGTACTAGTGAAGAAATAGAAAACGAGAGAACACGAGAGAACATGGATAAGTGCAAGAGAGCATATATTATGCTCTCCTGAGAAGTGTTAGTAGATGCAAGACATCTTCCAAGCCAGCATCGTCCAATGCTCATTTAGCCTCCGGCAACTTCGTGGGCGAAAGCAGCGGATTTTTTTTTTTTTTTTTTTTTTTTTTTTTGCTTTTTTTATTTCTATTTTGTACGTTCAGTTTTAACAATAAGGAGTCTTTTGAAAGCTTTCTAAATTTCATTTTTATTGAAAAATGAAAAACTTGAAAAAATTCCTGATTTTAGATGAGTTGGAGCGAGTATGAGTAGATTGACTAGTGAACAGGCATTCCTCAAAATATAATGAAAGCGTTAGGAATGACGCAAATACGGCCATTATAATTACAGTGAGGGCACTCGAACCATGAACACTTGATATTTTTATATTATTTATTTTATGAACTTTCTACTGCTTCAAATCTTCTGAAAATGAAGCACTGGACTCAAATAATCTTATTGTTCAAAATAAATAACATTTCCAATTGATTCACACAAGGGATAAAGGAGAAAAAAAGTATAAAAAAAACCTCAAAGTGTTCACGGTTCGAGTGTCCTCACTGTAATTTCAAGCGAATGAAATTGTTTTCTTCAATTCACTTTTTTGATTTTCTAGTTGGTTCTCTCCTGTGCTTCGAGGGTTTTTCTCCAGGTTCTCCGGTTTTCCTACCTCAGCAAAAAATCATCTTCTAAATTTCAATTTGATTATTGAAAAGAGCCACGGGTTTGTTAGCCACTGGCTGTTGAAGGGCTATCCTTAATTGTAAAACGAGGGGCATATAACGAGGACAATCGTTTTTTGTGTTGCTTTTCTTACCTGCTGGCCTTACTGCTTTCGTACTTTCATCCGCCTAAAAAGAGACAAAAAGAAAAAATTCTTTAATATTATTTTTCGTCAAAACAAAAACAGTACATACGTGGCGGGGCTACATAAAAAGAAAAAGACTAAACCAATGTATTTTTTCTCTTTCGACGCTATTAATTAGAATCAATTACCTTTCTAGTCAGTAAACTTTCTTTCTCTTCGCCTAAGTTTTCATGGGATTCATATTACATTTATCGTGCAGGAGCGCGCAAACTGAGTAAGGATTATAATTAAAAAAGCAAATGTTGAGATCTAACGGTATATGAAACACCAATTACAGCACTGCACATCAAAACCTGATCTACTCGATCAACATCTCTTCGCTAAATTTTAGCAGGAATTCATATTCACTTATTAAACTTATCAAACTTATTCAACTCATCTATTCATATTTTTATCTATTTTTCTATATTGTAAAGAGCATCGAGACTCTTGTTTGTCATGCGCTTTTTTAAGAAATAAAGTATTATTATTATTATTATTATTATTATTATTATTATATTATTATTATAGTGAATAACGTAACATAATTTTGCATTTGAACGGATGTACCTTAATGTTTCTCCTTTTGCCCTGTATCTCGGTGAGCAGGAACGCAGCAACCACGACCAATAATATGGTTTTGAAGAACATAGTTATTTTTCGGATATCCTGAACGTGAAAAATCCAAGCTTGTTACTGATCCAAGCTTACGTACTGTTCAAATGAGGAGGGTGTTATAGGAATACAGGACCGTAGCTTCGATGAGGCAAGCGAGGCATTTAATTTGCCTCGGTAAAATATCAGATATCATTATTTGTTTAGTTTTCTTTAATTCTTAAAAATGAAAACTAATTCTCTTCTTTTCCCTTGCCAGAATGTGTAAGATTGACATAACTTTAATACAATGAATAAGCGCAAATGCCTCTCAAGACGCTGGAAATCCCATTTCCGACGGTCTGAATTTCAACATTTTTCGGGGAAGCATGCCCCACCAACCCCCTACTTGTTCACACCGGCTACAGCAGTCGAATGCCTCGGTAAACATTTCAGTCTGGCTACGGCCCTGGAATACCGTCCAGTCGAGTAAAAAAGATTTCTAAATGATCTAGAAATACTTACCCCAAAGGAATTAGCAACCAACTACTGGCAGGTACGAAGCTATACAATGAATGATATGAAAACACAACCTGTTGGGAATATATAACCAATAACTGAATAATAATAATAATCCCACGCTTATTGCCAATTAACAATCATGAATATATATTTAATGATATTAATATTTATCATAAATGGAAAAATCAGTCGTCTAGGAGAATTGAGAAGTCTAACGTAAGTTGCACAATCAACTTTGAGTGAAGATGACTTCCGCTCAGGTTGTCGAAACGTCAGTCTCTACCAACAACAGTCTTTCTCAAGACTACACTCACCCGGACGATCACATTACTCACTCAACTACTACACCTGGGTTCAAACCATTTACTCTCACAATCAACTTTAACTTGGATTTTCTCGCGGTCCAACTCACTTTTTTTTAATAGAAATTTAAGTCAAATTTTAGTAGAACTATACTTCTAGACATTTGATAAGAAATATATATACAATATTCGTGTCCGAACTCCCCTTCCGTGACTCTAATGCCCATACAGATCTAGATCACCCGCTTATTCCAATAGAAATTATATAACCTGAATACGCCCGCACAGTCGCAAGTTACGGCGAAAAGAACTACAGTAAAAACCCTCAAAGAACTAAGACAACTACATATTATACCAACAATAAACCACGCCAATATTCTACCAGAAACAAGCACCTTTGTTTCTTAAGAAAATAAAAAACCCTTTAATAATTCAAATAACCTATTTTCCCAGTATTTAATCACCAATTATCTAAGAACCTTTTTAGGCTAACTTTAAAAAATTCAGGTTCTTATACGTGGGTTTTTATTGTAGCTTCGACAAAAATTTAAAAATTGGATACCCTATCCAAGACATGAAAAAACTAGTGACCCTAACCTACATAACCAAGAATGATAACCCTATTCAAGACAATATCAGGATAATATATCGTATATACACCCAGTCTCAGATCAAAATCCCGTCTTGGAACTTTCCATATTTCTGCATACGCATTTAGCAATAGCTTGGTTTTTTTGTTTTTTGTTTGTTTTGTTTGGAGATTGACAAGTGCCTTTTTTTTAAGGATTTCAGTCGACTTAGTGATTAGAGAAAAAAAGAGAAAAATAGAACAAAGGAGAAGTGTGGATTTGCACAACCTATTGGGAATATATAACCAATAATAATAATAATAATAATCCCACGCTTATTGCCAATTAACAATCATGAATATATATTTAATGATATTAATATTTATTATAAAAGGTTAAGATCAGTCGTCTAGGAGAATTGCACAATCAAATTTAACTTGGATTTTCTCGCGGTCCAACTCACTTTTTTTTTTATATAGAAATTTAAGTCAAATTTTAGTAGAATTATACTTCTAGACATTTGATAAGCAATATGTAAACAATATTCGTGTCCGAACTCCCCTTCCGTGACTCTAATGCCCATACAGATCTAGATCACCCGCTTATTCCAATAGAAATTATATAACCTGAATACGCCCGCACAGTCGCAAGTTACGGCGAAAAGAACTACAGTAAATACCCTCAAAGAACTAAGACAACTACACATTATACCAACAATAAACCACGCCAATATTCTACCAGAAACAAGCACCTTTGTTTCTTAAGAAAATAAAAAACCCTTTAATAATTCAAATAGCCTATTTTCCCAGTATTTAATCAGCAATTATCTAAGAACCTTTTTAGGCTAACTTTAGAAAATTTAGGTTCTTATACGTGGGTTTTTACTGCAGTAGCTTCGACAAAAATTTAAAAATTGGATACCCTATCCAAGACATGAAAAAACTAGCGACCCTAACCAAGAATAGCCAAGAATGATAACCCTATTCAAGACAATATCATGGTAACCGTATATACACCCAGTCTCACACCAAAATCCCGTCTTGGAACTTTCCATATTTCTGCATACGCAATTAGCAATAGCTTGTTTGTTTGTTTTGTTTTTTTTTGTTTTTTCTTTTTTTTGGAGATTGATAAGTGCCTTTTTTTTTAAAGGGATTTCGACTTAGTGATTAGAGAAAAAAGAGAAAAATAGAACAAAGGAGAAGTGTGGATTTGCTCCAGGCCTTTCTCTTGACTTTCTCCTTTCATATTTTCCCCCCACCATTGTTGTCATAGCTACCAGCACTGAGACTCCAGTTCTACTTGGTATTTTGGTCATAAAGTTAATTCTTAAGCTCTTCAATCAGATAACGGAAGAAAATGAACACTTCAAATTTATAATGCTAAGGCCAGAGAGTCTTATTTTGCAACATTGAATACTAACAACGTACTAACATTATGCTTAACTAAAATTCAGCTACTCCGAACATTAAAGAAAAAAATCGCAGACTTGACTAAGAATACAAAATTTAACCTTGGTTTTCAGAGGTTATTATTTCCTTTCCTTGATGAGGAATTCTCTCGTTCGTTAGCAAAGCCGGCCTACATCGTATCTAGTCAGAGTGTAGTTATAATTGGTTCTATGCGAGTCTTGATTCAAACCATTAATTGATCACGGAGTGCCGAATGATAACAAATATAGAGTCTGTAAACAAGTTTTGGCGCTGTAGTTTTTACTCATTCACGAGCAATTCTTAGTCTTCTAATATCAATATTCAAAATTGTTTTGCCAAAATAAAAAACCATATATTTCAAGGTCAGATGGAAGTCTTATTCTTCCTCCCCATTTCACCAGTCACGTTTTAAGGGTTCAATTAATAGTTTTGGTAAACGTTGAAAATCACTCGGTTTTCATTCAAAGAGGGTGTAGTTGGGGAGGTCTGCATAATACTTTGATTTTTGATTTTTTGGCCAAAAGCAACCCAACCCGAAACTCTGTGGGAAGAAAGGTAGTCACATACAAGTAAACACATGGACATTATTAAGGCCCCGTCCAAACTAGAGCGTTTTAGTTTGAAAACGCATACATTTTGATGCGTTTAGGCCTTCCGTCCACACTAAAACGCTGAGCGTATCATCGAAAACGCATCGATTTGAAAACGCTCTTGAAAGTGGATCAAAATGAAAACGCATACATATCGTATTAGTGTGGACGGTTGAAAACGCATCGAAATGAAAACGCTCACGTCATATGTACTATTTGAGTATGCGCATATTGTCAAACTTATGTCACGCCATCGTTTTGATCGTTTTTGAGCGTATAGTGTGGACGGTCGAAAACGGAGCAAAACGGTAGTGTGGACGCGAATCGATCGATGCGTTTTCAGATCAAACGAAAACGGATCCAAATGAAAACGCACTAGTGTGGACGGGGCCTTAGTCTTGTAAACTTAATGCAGTCACGTGACAGCTGGTTGGACTTTGGCCCCCCTAAGGCCAATTTTTAGCCTAGAAGATGTTCCAAAATTAGCAAACTTTGAACAGCTATCGTTATCCTACCCCTAGAGATATTTTAAAACTTTTTTGTTCCTATCATTAGCCATCTTTCACAGTTTAAAACAGGTATCTTTAACATTAACGTGTACTTTGCAAAAGAGAAATATTTTTTTAAAAGAGAGGGTGGTTTCACAGACTCGCCAAATCGTAAAATTAACATATTTTCAAAAAACAAATATCACCTAGTAGGATTCACAAGATAAACTTAATTCTCCAAGTAAATAAAGTACAGAGGTAGTACTACTGAGAACTTGAAAAATATTTGTGGGCACTCAGTCAAGTTTTGATCTAAAACGAGCTCGTTAAAATACCGGAAAATGGCGAATTCCTTGATATCGCAAAAGGTATATAAGGTGAGTAAATCGCCTTTGAAAAACCATGGGACAATCAAGAAAAAAAAAAAACATCGCAGAAAAGGCAATTTGTAGGTCAGTAACAAATAGATTTATAATGCAAAAGTTTTGAACCCTAAATAATAGCAAAGCTTCGTCTACTTACGTCAGTGGAGTATGATGGTGGCTCTGAGAATTAATACCACGGAGGCAAATACTTGCTTGCAAGACACTAACAAATCTCGATGATTTGCGATAACCGAGTTCAATAATTGTTTTATCATTCAAATTATTTTTTTCTAATCCCCTAATCCTCTAATCCTCAGTACTGAACAATACAATACAATACTTTTTGTTCACATTTCTAATTAGCAAGTTTATATATATGTTTTATGTCGAAACAATAAAGTATGCCTCTATTAAATAAAATATTATCTTTCTATTGTCTTGAGTATTTGATTTCCCTTGTGTATTGTTACCAAAGCTGCTCCAGTTGAGTGATAGTAGGGAGGTCCTCCCACCTCCCTGCTAATAGCTTTCAAATATGCCTGGCAACTGCTTTTTGTGCCATTGGTGAATAAATTTCAGAGCCTTTAATTTGTAAATATTGTGTAATGTTAATATATCAAGTAAGTTTAGTAATGGTAGTGCACTAGGAGTATTTTTACCATATAGAGTAGTAAAAAACATGACTCTAGCAATACGATTTTGTTTTGTTTGTAGCTTTTTTAAATGAGTTTTGTAGGTACTTCCCCAGGCAACTATGGCATAGGATATATATGGATAAACCAGATTGTAATATAACTGTTTCAGTTGTTTTAGTGAGATGTAGATTATAGAAAATACCAATACCCCCACAGGTATCCCAAGCTGGGTTTCTGTGATTTCCTATCGAACTTATAAGGAAATGTATGGCGATTTTTCGAAAAAATTAAAAATCAGTAAATCACACAAATAGATGTTCCTACTTGTGTTTCGTGTTTTCCTTCGAGTCTCTGTGAAGTTTCAGGTCATTTGCAGCAATATTGAGCGAGTATCCTGGTGGAGTATCCCTCGTACTTACGATACTCGCTCATTATTGCTGCAAATTACCTGAAACTTCACAGACTCAAAGCAAAACACGAAACACAAGTAGGGACATTTATTTGTGTGATTTACTGATTTTTAATTTTTTCGAAAAATCGCCATACATTGCCTTATAAGTTCGACAGGAAACCACAGAAACCCAGCTTGGGATACCTGTGATACCCCTTGAAACTCGTGAACAAATGAAAGAGATATGACATTTCCAAGATATTGTATCATCAATCATTACACCTAGGTATTTTATATGGTCCTTTTTTTTCCAATGAGGTAAAAGTTCCATCATCATTATTAATTTCTATATCTGGACAGTATGTAAGTTTTTTCTAAGGAGACTTGATGATCATAAAGTTAGTTTTTTTTAGATTAATTGATAGTTTGTTTTGGTTACACCATTTTTTGACTTTGATTAACTCTTCATTTACTAAGGATTCTAATTCAATAATACTGGTAGAAGAAGCAAATATATTTGTATCGTCTGCGAAGAGTCTAAAGGACAGTTTATTTGAGCAATTTGATATGTCATTAATGTATAAAAGAAATAGTATAGGTCCTAAGGAACTGCCTTGTGGAATTCAATTCAGTCTAAATATAACTTTTTTAGAAAGCAAATAGATAACACATCTACATTGCCTACATTGAAATTTTTGTTTTAACTTTACGCTCACTTTACGGAAAAGCAATACTCGTAATGTGCAAAGTTTAATTAATTATGACATTTACAGGGCGACGCGCAAAAGTATGACCACATTTAATGTATTTGCATACTTCTATGCACGGGATTTTTTTCTTTGAACAGACACATTTGATGCCAAGCTGTCTGGTTTTACCAAATAAGGTGTGTAAAAACCCGTTTGGTAGCAAAAACCCCGTGCAAAGAAGTATGCAAATATATTAAAAGTGGTCATACTTTTGCGCTTCGCGCTGTAAATGTAAATTTACATCAGCTTTACGCGACGTTTCGTAAAGTTGAACATTAAGCAGCTTTCTGAGCGGCATAAAGTTCTTAAAACAACTTAAGCAGCTTTATGCTTAGAATAAAATTGCGTAAATCTCTTGTTTTGTGTGCTGTGCAACGCATGCAGAGCAATAGGCAGTTCGTGTGTGTAGAGACAGGCATTGTACTAAGACCAAATACTGAAGCTGGAAAAAGTAGTTACAATTATAGAGGGGCTGTTCTCTGGAATAATCTGCCAATAGATCTTATAAATAAATCTTGCTTAAAATCGTTCAAAACTTCGTTAGAAAATAGAATAATATAATAATAATAATTAGGATAAGTAAAGATTAAAATATACATTTTAAAATTATTTATATGATAAGTTAATTTTGTCTTAAACTTTGTATTTTTATCTCTGTAGTTTTTAAGTATTGTAGTTACACGACTCTCTGAAAGAGCATTATTTTGTAAATGAAAAGATTATCGTGTATAAATAAAGTTGTACTACTACTACATCGCGGACACACACACACACACACGTTTTTTTTTAGCCAAAAATGATAAATGATTTTCTGTTATGAGTTGCCTAAAGCTTTGATATGCCGGACTCAAACTCACTGGAAATCGCATTGGTGGCGTATTCCCCCGTACTCCCCCCCCCCCCCCCCCAGATTAGGCTCCCCCCTCCTCACTCAAAACTATACTCACTGAGAGAGCTGCTAGCATGCAAAAATCCACGCTTTGATTATGCCCAGTGCAAAAAGCTTGTGTTTGAAGACGCCTTTGGCTGGAAATACATTAAGTTTTGGAGGAGCATGCGCAGTGAGTCATGTCAACGTGGCGACTCGAAACTGAACGAAAACAAACAAAGTTATCAGTCGAATCATCAGTACGGATTATAGTAACATATGGCGAGATTTCTAATTAGTGATCTGGCCAATCACGTACCGGGATTTCGCAGTACGTCAGCAAAACGTCACATTATTATTAAAAATGAACTGCAAAACGTCAACAAACTCAAGCAGAATCAAAACATTGAATGTGGCGGTCGAGATCCTAAAGGACTTTGCGAGGTTTAGATAAAACTGAATCGCAAGCGTAATATTGAACTGGACTTTTTATTACTACTCTTTTAGAAAATGTACCATAAGGATGTATAAATCGTGTGTGACAAGCTTTATGGTAGAGTACATTGCTGTTCGCGATCAACCATTTAACTATATAAAGTAAGACTTCTGTTGTATTTGGCAAGAAGAACAATTCCGCTGTAATATCTAGTCATTTGTAATTATGAAGATCTAATACTGAGTTTTCAAGATATCACATAAATTTCACAATAATTCATAAAGCGATCTGCGCACAAATAAATACACAAGCCACAGTAGTTGACTACTAAACTCAACTCGACTCAGTAACGCCATCGCCGTATAGAGAGGAACATAACTCTACTGAAATGAAAAGTTAAGACTTACTGGTGAAGTTGGCTATACGATTAGAACTAGAAGAGTCTATTAAAAGGCATATTAAAAACTATCTTGTAATTTATAAAGTGAAAACAAAGTCTAAGAGTATGACAAACCAAAACACTCAACCCGAGGTTTACCGTAAACAAGAGCTTCAGTATGGCCGTTGAAGACTCAATCTTTCGAAGAGTGGTACCGGTTTGTTTAAGGTGGTACCATGTTGAAACTTCGCACAAATCAAGATAATTTATCTTAGAACACATAAAAAAATTCGATGATCTTAGAAAAAAATTGGAATAATGTAAAATATGTTGATTTATCGAGCTTCTCTTACTGGCTTTGACAATATCGCGGCCAACTGACTGCAGAAAATTCATGAAATCTATAGGAAAAACTTGACAAATCCAGCATTATTTACTATATCTGGTATCTTGAAATCCACGTGCTGCTGTCTGAGTAAAAATATCGCGAGTGTAGTGTCCGTGAGAGCCCAGGCAATAGATTTTATAGAAAGCAGAATAGTTTTGAATTATTTTTTGGTTTCAGTACGAAGACAATAGGCCGTGACGTCACAAATCTCGCCATATGTTACTATAATCCGTACTGATCATGTGTAATTTTAATTTTAGATGTTAATGTTGTTTCTCGAGGTCCGGTTTAAATAATTAACAGCTCGTTGTAAAAAAATTCAACGATCGTCTTGGTTTAATTGTTTAGCTGTGGTTCAAATACACACAAGCATTTTCAGACTGAAAAATCAGTGTGCAAGCCCTAAGTTAGTTTTCCTATGTTAAAAAGCGTACTTTGATCCTACTGGTGCACTGATTATTTCCTTTATGTTAAGCTTTTACTACTACCCGACTACTAAACTACCCGACTACCCGAGTTTTTAACTACCCGACTACCCGAGTTTTTAACTACTCGTGTACCCGAGTATTTAACTACCCGACTACCCGACTACTAAACTACCCGACTACCCGAGTTTTTAACTACCCGACTACCCGAGTATTTAACTACCCGTGTACCCGAGTATTTAACTATCCGACAACCCGAGATTTTAACTACCCGACTAACCAAGTTCTTAACTACGCGACGACCCGAGTATTTAACACTATCCAAGTTTAACTCTTAACTACCCAAGAACCAAAGTATCATACTGATCCGAGTTTTTAACTACCCGATTAATTTGACTACCCGCGTTTATTTTACGATGTACGTGGTTCTAACGCCACCATGACTTCTTCTTGTATTTTCGATGGTAGCGATTCCTGGCGAAACAGAGAGCAGCAACTCTGTCACATTCACAAACTGCTCTGCCGCAAGAACCCCATTTATCCTCTATAGTAAATTGAAGGAGAAAAAAAAACAACAACTAATTATATAAATAACCTTTCTTATTTGGAGAAAATAAAGGTACTTTTGAGATAATGTAATTTTCTCCTCTCCTCTCCTTTTTTTTCTCTTTCCTCCTTAATTTATTAGTGAACACAAAAATTTAATTATTTAATTAGAATTAGAATTTGAAAAGAGTTTCATTTATTCATTCAGATGTTTATAATAACGCAAACAAACTTCCTTAAACACGTCACCGTCACGTGCTATGACGTCATTGATAAGCCAATCAGAAACCATACTGCTCATCCAATCAAAATACATAATGCTAATGAACTTCGAACTTACTGCAAGTGATGCGGCATCGAGATCTAAAACGTCTCCTTCGCTTTTTCGCCCGGTATCGAAAGGTGCGCCATTTTGGATTGCAACCATGATATCGTTCATAACACTTGTCATGTGTGCGACAACATCTGTTGGAACATAAATTTAAGACGACGTAAGAGGACTGAAAAGGCCAATGAAAATGCTAGTAACACATGTAGAATCCATGATTTTACAAGGGGGGGGGGGGGTGGATTATCTTATTCAAAGCTCCATTAGACTCCATCAGAGTTTAGAAAGTATCCATATTTTTCAATGCTAACACCTCTAAAGGGGGGGAGAGGGGGGTGAAAAGCCCTTCGGGAGAATTGATTAATAAATTGTATTGTATTGTATATCTACCCAATCCGCCCCTGGAATCGTATTGATGCTGTCTTTGTCAATAGAGAAATGAAGTTCTCTTTTGTGCAAAAACATGAATGGATGGATGGATGGATGGATGGATGGATGGATGGATGGATGGATGGATGGATGGATGGATGGATGGATGGATGGATGGATGGATGGATGGATGGATGGATGGATGGATGGATGGATGGATGGATGGATGGATGGATGGATGGATGGATGGATGGATGGATGGATGGATGGATGGATGGATGGATGGATGGATGGATGGATGGATGGATGGATGGATGGATGGATGGATGGATGGATGGATGGATGGATGGATGGATGGATGGATGGATGGATGGATGGATGGATGGATGGATGGATGGATGGATGGATGGATGGATGCGAAGATTAAGGAACAAGAAACATGAAATGATAAGGAAAGGAAAAAATTATTCTCACCGGTCTACCCCGTCCACAGGGATCCCACGACCTCCAACACCACACCAATTTCCATATTCATTGTAATCAAAGGGATTCCGTCTAGTTGCGCACCGGACCATGTCAGCAAACTGAATCAGGTTCCTCTTCTGAACGGGCGACTGCTCATCTATAACGGAAAAGACATTATAATGCTACCTTCGTTCCCAGTTTCTCCTCGGCATTCAAGACCTGGAAACGAAGGCATAGCAAGCGGAAAGAATAACAGTTGAACAAAAAGTTACACATACGCGGTACAACAAAGATAAATATTCACCAACAACATTCGCTCTGCGGCATCTTACAACGTTGTCAAAAATCAAAAACGTTGTTGCTTAAATCTATGCCGGCTCCACAAGTTACACAATTTTGTTTCCGTATTACAAGTACTTTCCTTCCTTTACTCTTGCGGTGTTACGTCTCCCTAAACTTTGAAGAAGAAGAAAAAACAACGTACGAAAAGCTCTCTATATTTATCTTAATTTTACCTTCTTGAAGATCAGAATCACTTTCCACCTGCAAAAGAAGAATAAAACGTTTTAAACTTGCGAGTCCTTGGCATAAAGATACTGTTTGTACTCACAGTCTACCAAAGCGGAAAAAAACAAAAAACAAAAGAGGACGTGTCATGGAAAAATAGATCCTTCTTCGAAGTAAGCTATCTATCTTTGCATTCTTGCGTTTTCTAAACTGAGCAGCTTTTTTTCTGTTACAGTGCGAATCGAAAAACCTGGGCACCCAGAAGTATTTCAGAAATCGTATATCGTTCGTTGAACAATCTGAAACAACTTTCTAACTGCAGGACGCTCGACTGATTCGTAGTCGGATAAACTTCCTGTAGTTACAGAGTCGTTTCAGATTGTTCAACGAATAATAAACGATTTCTGAAATACTTCTGGGTACCGACGGTTTTTCTATTCGCACTGTAAATATCCCACTAGACATGATTTTAAAACTTATGAAAAAAGCGCAAAATTAACCACTATTCAGAGCTAAATTTTTTTCGTGATCGCAAGCCCAAAAGCTTTGTCTCCCTTTAGAACTCGTCAAGTTGTTTAAATTAACTCCTCAAGTGGTTTAGAAGACCGGAAAAAACTGTAAAGAAATGAAAGTCGTTATCAAAAACTAATCCTAAATATATAAAGCTAAAATTAAAATAAAAAAATAAAAATAAAAATTATACAGTTGCAGCAGAAAATAATATTCGAGGGAAAAAAAAAAGGACTAAAAGTGCGACGAGACGAAAGTCGGTATAAAAAAAATATTTAAGCGCCATTAAAATTAAAAATAATCACTGCGAGAAAAAGGAAAAATTTTGAATACTGAAAGTGTTCATTTACCTTGTGTAGATCCTGAATGCTTTCGTCTTCTTCTTCCATAGAAAATACGAACTGCAAACTGGCTGCTGCGAAAACAAGCATCCACAACAAGGTAGCGCCCTTCATCTCGAAAATCAGAGAGTTGTGGTTTTTTTTACTGAAGTTTGTAGACAACAAGCTGAATGTTCGCTTGTTGCTTTGCCGAGACAATAAGTAAACATTTCACGAATATACTTGTAGATATATTTGACGTCAAGCGGAAAAAGTTGAAGGCATCAAGCTATGACGGACCATTGTTAGATTGAAAGCATCTTGGTGGAAGAGGAGGGGTAGGAATGCATAAATCTTGTGTATCAATATGAATTAATTGTAATCAAACAGATCATTTACTCAGCCAAAACAACAACAAAAATTAAAATTAAATTAAATTAACGCGAATTGAGGGCAAAAATACGTCCAAATGAAGAAAACTAACGCGAAAGACAAGCCAGAATTTCCATTTAAATGAAATTAACGCGATGGACACAAAGATTACTCATCTGAAAGCGAAAATGAAGAGCTTGTAGAATAGAAAACGAAACGATAATTTCCCACAAAAACTGAAATGTTGTTGTTATTAAGTGACTAGCTGTAACTGAAGTTCAGTTTTAAATAAATAATTTTTCAAAAGTAGATAACAGATGAAATTGCTAGAAATTCATATCGTGCAAATGAACGAATGGAAATTAACATGGAAAGAAATGAACACGACTTAAATTAACGCGATTTCTTGAAATTCGCGTTAATTTCATGAAGAGTTAATTTCCTATAACAAGGTATTTCATTTCAAGAATACAAAAGCTACGAAGGAAGACGGGAAATATGACATCGATAGGATTAGAGACAAGCTAATATTTTGAAGTTTGAGTTCCGAGTTGTGAACCAATATTGATCATTACGTCAATCGCCCCCCGTTGAACACAACGTCAATTTTTAAAGCCCTCCACATAGTCAAGTACAATGACCAATTTAAAGTACTTTAAAAAGACTTTTAAGATTAATTTTAAAATGAATCAATTGCTAATATTCTACAGGTGTTGTACTTCTGATCATGCTTTCGAATTCTTGGTTAAGGTGTCTGTACACCTACCGTTACTAAGCAACGGATAAAGGCTTCAACTGTTCGTGATTCCTTTTAAAATGACAAGAAAATACTCCAAATTCTAATCCAAAAGAAAATATTGAAAAACAAAAGAAACAAACAAACAGAAAGTTCTTGCAAATTAGAACATTTTCATATATTTCCGGGAGAGAATTTCGTAGCCAGGAGGCAATACTAGTAGTATAGACCAGATTATAATTTTTTTATATTTTGACATTTTGACATTTTTTTACGCTACATTGGCTATGTATATTAACTTTACCTTCAAAGAAAAAAAAAACAAGTAACTGCTCGGGCGAGTAAAATTAAAGAGCGATTTCGCTTGTGCATCCAAAGATCGACAAAGATCACTTACCGACAAAGGCAATTACGGAAAAGATTGATTTCGTTTGTGCATCCAAAGATCGACAAAGATCGCTTACCGACAAAGTCAATTACGGAAAAGATTGATTTCGTTTGTGCATCCAAAGATCGACAAAGATCGCTTACCGACAAAGGCAATTACGGAAAAACTCATAATTAGTCGAAGTCCTGAAGTAATTTGGCGCTTTTTTATTGATTTATTCTATTTCTCTTCTGATTACAATTGTAATACCGACAGTTAAGGATACTATAATGCTTTAATCATCTTCTTCATCCTCGCTTTCTTCTTCGGCTTCTTTTAACCATTTAATGAATGGCGAAACCTGTGGTTAAAAGAACAAACACTTGGATGATTATTAGGAACGTGAAATTTTCAGTCATCTTGACAAAGTTATTAAAAATCTTTCTGTCCACCATTTTGTTATTTAGGTTTTTTTCTGCTTTTGATGAATTCTTGGGGTACATATGACGTCATAGCCGCCATGTTGGATAACTTGAGCAAAATATTTGATCTTGGATTCTTTTGTTATGTCAACCAACATGGCGACCATGTCTTTTGTCCTTGTGTATATGACGTCATAGCCGCCATGTTGGATGACTTGTACAAATGATTTTGTCTTGGTTTCTTTTGTTATGTCAACCAACATGGCGGCCATGTCTTTTGTCCTTGTGCATATGTGGCGTCATAGCCACCATGTTGGTTTACTTGAAAAAAAGTTTTCTTGAATTCTTTCGTAATATCAACCACCATGGTGGTCATGTCTCACGAAAAATATCAAACGTTCAAATTCAAGAAAATTCACGATTTACAACGTTTAAACCTTGCTCATCACAGATCACGAAAATAAAAAAAAAAGTTCACGATTTCACTCGAAAACCCCTTACCGCCCCTGATAATTCATGTGTCTTCTCATGCGCAACCGTTAAACAATAAAATAATACTCTAGGGAATGACACGTGGTCTGAAAAGGGAAAACATTACGCCAAAGGTAAAAGTGGAAATTGCCTCACAAATATCTAGTTTGGTTCGACTTCAACCTTACCATTTCTCGTAGCAGTTTTTTCTGTGATTCAACAACATAGTCTTCATGTACGCCAGGGTTGGCATGCCAGCTAAGTATAACAGTCTCTTCAAGGAGATCCAGGTTGTACAGGTGATGGAGGTAGATCTGAAGCATGGCGTTACACCACTTATTATGAGCGAAGAATTCCTGGAATACAAAAATAATGATCATAAATCCTTTTAGAAAGAAGTTTGGCTTAATAAAATTATAGAAATCGGGCTGCTTTTTCTTGCGCTACTTTGTTCAACTTTATTCAACTAACAGACATGCAAAACAAATACAAATATATTCTATATATAAAAGGTCTTATTTGAGAATACCATGGATAATAAATTGACTGGATAAGAAACCTCGTGACGTCACGGGCGCAACCTAGTGGAAATGCGTGACGTCACGTTAAAACCAAAGCGCGCGAAAAAATTGGCGCGGCTGCGTCTCTTTTTTGCTGTTTACGAACAAATATTTTGTGTTGCATTGTATTTTTTACGAAGGAGAATGGAGGATGTAGATGAATTGTTTTTACTATCCATGAGAATACTGAGCGGAATAAAAGACGTTCTAACTTGTTGTAATGCCAGGGGCCCGCCTTCCTCCTGTTAATAGTTTTTAGCGTGATTGATAATAAAGAGATTAGCTTATCGCGAGTGACACAGCATAAAAGTGTCGCAATTTCTAAGTTAAGTAGTCATGTAATAAGCTTACGTGGTTCGCGCACCTTACTGATGTTCTGAAAACGTTTTTTTTTGTCCCCTCCCCCCCCCCCCCCAAAGGCAAAATCCTGGCTACGCCCCTGAATGATGTACTGAAGCAAAGAGAAATACAGTTCAAAATCCGACAAAGTTATTATGTTAACTTGTCAAATTTACCTCAGCATAGAAGATCAGGTCTCTCTGTCCCTCAGCGTCTTTGATATACTTCTCTATTAGGGGTTTGAGATGATCTAAAGTCTGGTAAAAGTACGAAGAACAGATGAGCTGGGTGTTTCTCAGTTATAAATGAGTTAATATAAAAAAACCACACTAACAGGCAGGCTGACAGAGAATCAAAAAAGCAAAGAAGCAAGCAACAAGCAAACTTGCAAACAGTGCACCAAACAAACAAACAAATAGCTAAACAAAAAAAAACAAAAAAACAAACTGGCAGATAAAAAATCAAACAAGCAAAGAAGCAAGCAACAAGCAAAGTAGGAAACACCCAAATAAACAAGTAAACAAACAAACAAGCAAAAAAGCAAGCAAACAAACAAACAAACAGCCGAACACACAACCAAACTCGAAGTGCAAACACTCCGGTAAACAAACAGAGACACAAGCAAACCACTAAACAAACAAGCAAACAAACAAGCAAACAAACAAACAAGCAAACAAACAAACAAGCAAACAAACAAGCAAACAAACAAACAAACAAACAAACGAGGAAACAAAAAGAATCAAACAGAAAACGAAGGGAATTTAAACATAACAACAAGAAATATAATCTTGACTGTAACCTTTTTCAGTGATTTTGCTTGAGATTGTTTGTCCATTGTATTATCAGGCATGGACGTCTCTAGTAATGCTTTGACCATCGACTGATTTACATCACGAAATGTAACATTATATGCAAACCTGCAAGCAATGAAGACAAGTTGGTCATACAATGATGGAGAAACAAGCACACAATGATGGCAGATTTCCACTCATCAGTTCATAATAATTCGACCAGCACAGCCCAAACCTCAGCCCAAAGTTTTTGGCTTACATCAGTTCAATCAAATACAAATTCTTAAAACATCAATTATTCAATCAATTAACTTTATTTACCCACGATTAACATTTGGTTTTCGGGCGTGCCGTGCCGTGCCATCGTAAATTTAGTTCAAATCATAGCTAGTTGTCTGGGATTCAACGCATGCGCTCACCCCTCACTAGTCTTGGTACTATTCACAATGCGTTATTTCTAACTGCCGCATGATTCTGATTGGCTAATATTGCTGGTGTGTAAAGAAAGCTTTGTAGTACGTACTTTGAAGCGTTGATCTCCAGGACCATGTTGTCTGGTGATACTTTATCAGCTACTCCATGGCGGATGGTCTCAAGCACTTCATTATAAAACACTAGAAAAATGATACAAAATAGCCCGTCCTAGTAAGTATTAATGGCTGAATAACTGACCACCCAACCAGTAACTGATATACAAACAGAGGGTCTGATGACTGATTGACTAACTGAATGAATGACTGACTGACTGACTGATAGACTGTTTCATTTTGAACATTTTTTATTTACAAAACACGAGCTTTCGATGGACTTTGACCTGATCACGGGGATTTATTCCCCTCTCACGCTTTGATTACGTGCATTTATTATATATCCTAGTCAAACTCGTTTTCTTATTGGTGGAGAGTACATCACGTGGAGGGAAATAAATCTCAATAACTCCCGCGCGGGTAATAAATGCACGTGATCAAAGCGTGAGAGGGGAATAAATCCACGTGATCAGGTCAAAGTCCATCGAAAGTTCGTGTTTTGTAAATAGAAAATGTTCAAAATGGTGAGAAAATTTTTCTTCGTTTGACTAGAATATATAATAAAACACTTAATGACTGATCCCTCGGGAAATCAGTTAGTTTCGTTTCCCTCGAATCTCAATGTTTCCCTCGGCCGGAGCCTCGGGAAACATTGAGATTCTCGGGAAACAAAACTAACTGTTTCCCTCGGGACCAGTCATTAAGTGCTAATTATTACCCGCGCGGGAGTTATTGAGATTTATTTCCCTCCACGTGATGTACTCTCGACCAATAAGAAAACGAGTTTGACTAGGATATATAATAAACTAACTGACTGACTGACTGACTGACTGACTGACTGACTGACTGACTGACTGACTGACTGACTGACTGACTGACTGACTGACTGACTGACTGACTGACTGACTGACTGACTGACTGACTGACTGACTGACTGACTGACTGACTGACTGACTGACTGACTGACTGACTGACTGACTGACTGACTGACTGACTGACTGACTGACTGACTGACTGACTGACTGACTGACTGACTGACTGACTGACTGACTGACTGACTGACTGACTGACTGACTGACTGACTGACTGACTGACTGACTGACTGACTGACTGACTGACTGACTGACTGACTGACTGACTGACTGACTGACTGACTGACTGACTGACTGACTGACTGACTGACTGACTGACTGACTGACTGACTGACTGACTGACTGACTGACTGACTGACTGACTGACTGACTGACTGACTGACTGACTTTCATTATAAAATGGATAAAGGATGCTTACAGCTAGAATCTTCAGGAGGCGGACTCTCTGGTTCAAGGCTCTCTTCACTGCTGATTGAACTCACTTCATCTTCACTGGAGCTCTCTCTCTCTTCACCTGTATGATCAATGTTCATTAGTCTCATCATCATCATAAATATAGACTCCTATCATCACCATTACTATCATCATCATCTTTTATCATCACCATCATTAACACATCATCATCATCATCATGTCATAATCATCATCATCAACACATCATCATCATCAAATACATCATCTTTTATCATCACCATTACTATATTTTCATTTAATATTACATTATTACTAACCCCATAAGTCATGTACACTGTTCTCATCATCTTCATCACTGTCAATATCATCACTATGTAACCATAAATAACCTTGACCCTCCTCTCCAACATCATCTGCATTGAACCCTAGAAAGAATCAAACTTTACAATTTTACAATTTTTTGTGTGAAGCATTCCATGCCAAAAATATAATTGGGATGGATCTGGGAGTAGGAGGGAAGAGGAGGTCACCAGTGGGTATCCCCTCTATCCCCCCATAGTGTGGTACATTGTCCCCACCGCACCCAACAAAGAAGATGGCCATCTCTACCTGGTGGTTCTTGAGTCTCTTGTTTGTCTTCTAGTGATAAATCGTCCATCCCAAAGTCACCCTCATCATCTTGCTTTTGTTTCATCGTAACTCTAGATCTGGGTTTCAGCTCGATATTAGGGCCAATAACAACCTACAAATAGAAACATGCATTGAAAATCACCCATGGAAGACAAAGGCCATTAAAGAAAAAAATTGGAAGCTGACCATGACACAGGGATCCCAGAGAGGGATGGGATCAAGCACAGAGCCGGTTAAAAAAATGATAACTTTCCAGTTTTGTATTGAGGCCCAAATGAAACTGTGTCTGTGTAAATGGGGCCTAAAACCCCCTTCACTTTTTAGGGGAGTACTCTACAGACATACTTCTGATACAAAATAAGGTGAATCTTAAATAAACTGACTGAAATAACTTACATTAAATGATATCAGGGAACCTGTGGTTATAGTGACATTTCTGCAATCAAATCAACAAAAAATTTGATTTAAAGTTTACTGGCAAATATGCACTGAACATTGCTGTTTACTTGTTACAATGGCTCAAAATGATGCCAAACTGACCCACCCTTATGATGAAAGTAATGCTTGCTATTGCAGTAGATCAATCTTCAAACCCTCCTTTACAATTCCCTGCACCATCTTAAGGAATCTGTTCCTTTGCATCCAGCTTGAGAAAAGGTGACTTCTCAATAACGTTTTTTTAACACTTTGGAGAATGATTTATATTAATTTTCTCTATCATTTCAAAGTCATCTCATGTCTCCCTTCAATGCAAAGGCACAGCTACCTTTCAAGGTTGCACAGGGAACTGTGAAATGGACAATTTCTGGGTACTTACTTTTTGATGTGAGCACCTGAACACAGCATGGAATCAGATATGTGACAGTTACTCTCTACAACTACATTATCCCAAAGATGAGCACCTTGTATGGTCACCTTATCACCTGGTGGAGAACATTATTGAACACCATTATTGAAAATCAACATCATCACTTCCACCACCACCATCATCATCACCATCATCAATCATCATCATCAATCATCAATCATAATCATCCATCATCATCATCATCATCACCAAACATCATCATTATCATCATCAATCATCATCACCATCATCATCATCATCAATCATCATCATCAATCATAATCATCAATCATCATCATCAATCATCATCATCATCATCATCATCATCATCATCATCATCATCATCATCATCATCATCATCATCCTCATCCTCATCACCACCCATGCATCATCATCAACCATCACTGCACCCATTCTAAATGGTTTTGGGGTCTTTTTTATATTAAATCTCATAAATTATCAAATAATATGAATTTTCTAATTTACCTATGATACAATTTTTCCCAATAACACAGTTTGAAAGAACAGTGCCTGTACCAACAGAGGTACCACAACCAATTATCAGATTTTCTTTCAATTCACAATCCCTGTTGAACAAATCAGAGAAAAAGATTTCAAACTCTGAGGGAAGAAAAAGCTGCTATAGGAAACGAAAAATGAAAGGAAAAAAATAGAAATTTGCCAAAAGAAACACTTTTATTTAATCTTAGCAGTTGAATTAGACCTTTTTGGCTTGGGTGTAATGTTTTCCCATTTCAGACCATGTGGTATTCTCTTGAGAATAAGATTCTTTGTTTGAGTTGTATCCATATTCATGTGTCTTCTCATGCACAACTGTTAAACAAAGAAATGATATTCTAGGGAATGACACATGGTCTGAAATGGGAAAAAATTACGCCCAAGCTGAAAAAAGGTCTATTGTTTACCTTGCTAGAGATAAATCTTTATCTAGATATAAATTATGCCTGATATAGCTGTAGGAATCCTCCATGAAGAATGAGCTGTTGTCAGGGACAATAGGGTATGACCAGCGATGAAGGATGTCTTTACTGAAATAAAAAATGAATGGAATTGAATGAAATTGAAGCATCAAAAATATCTTTTCTGCTTGTTGGTATTTTGTACCTAGGCCATTTCTGAGTTTGATAAATAGGATGCATTGTGGTCTAGCTTGGGTACAAACATCACCATATAAGGATGATGAACAAAACATGTTTGTATCAAAGCTAGACAACAAAGCAACATGTTGCTAATCTCAGAAAAGGTCTAAGTGAGTAGAGTTTGTTAGGTCTCTCCCTTGATTTGAGGGTTTTTCTCCAGGTTCTCCAGTCTTCCTCCTCCCCACAAAACCTAACATGCTATATTCCAATTATTTTGATCTGTGAGTTAGCCATGCCCTGACTTAGATCAGCCCGGAGGTTGTTTCAGAGTTCCATCTGTGAATTAGCCTTGCCCTGACTTAGATCAGCCCAGAGGTTGTTTCAGGGTTCGATCTGCAAGTTAGCCGTGCCAGTGACTTTGATCAGCACAGAGGTTGTTTCAGGATATTAAATAATAAAGTTTGTATTCTTAATAGCATTACAAGCAGTACCTTATGGCATCATACATATACAGGTTGGATACTCTAGCCGCGTAGGTGTCATTAATGATGTTACAGTGAATCTGGTTCCCCATAATCTGAGAAAAGAAGACAATAGACCCTAATATTAGCTTGTGTGACACTGTACGTTTTCCCATTTCACACCATTTATCATTCACTTGATAATAAGATTCTTTGTGAATACATTACATCTTCATTAATGAGAATCCCCTTGATGAAATCATGTCTTGTCTGATAGTCAAAGTTGTCTGTGAAGAGATGTGGAACCTGTGGAAACACAAAAGGTGAGAATCATGAATCACAAATTTTATCAAACACACAAAATGCCAAAATCATGAGAACATGTCACTATGTTACAATAGCCAGGAGTACAGACGTTGGTATACCTGTGTTGAACAAATACAGATGTTGCAGTCCAAGAGATCATATCTCAGCTGAATGTTTGGATTGTCAGCAAACAGAGTCTAAACAACACAAAGTTGAAAATTTATTAACCATAGTCTGTGTGCTAAATAGAATGGAAATTAATCTATTATTTACCAGTGGAAACTCAAACTTCTTTCTTTTTCTTGTTCTTTCATAGACTAGTACTCTGTTGGTTGACGAGTCTAGAGCAAGAACCGTATCGTCTTCCCTACACCTAGAGAAAATAGGAATGAAGTTGCATGTCAGGTTCACTTTGACTTTAGCAGTATTTTCAAAATGAAATGTATCACCTTGTTCTGTGTCCAGGGTTTGCTGTTTTGAATACCATGGTCATAATTGATGATTTATCCTTTAGACGTCTTACTCTACATTTTAACAAGAATATCAAGAAAGTGAATAGACTTCAATAGGCTGTTTTGCTGTTTTCCCATTTCAATGTGTGTATCACATTAAAAAATCTTTATTCAAGTGTCTAGTTATTCTAGCATTATTGCACAAGTTGGGGACACTTCACTCACACACACTACCACTACATTCAATATTCTATGCACACAACCCTCACTCACATGTTGATAGTTTCACTCACACACAATACCACAACATTCAATATTCTATGCACACAACACTCACTCACATGTTGGTAGTTTCACTCACACACACTACCACTACATTCAATATTCTATGCACACAATGCTCACTCACATGTTGATTTTTCTGAAGGGAGGAAACCAGAAAACCCGGAGGAAAACCTCATAGCATAGGGGAGAACAAAACATCAAAAAACAAACTCAATTCACATATTGTGTCCACAGGGATTGAACCAGCGAACCAAACCTTTGGAATTACATTGGTGAAAGATGACGTTTTAGCAGCATACACCATCCATGCTAATAAATAATGGACAAGGACATTTACTTACTTGTGTTCTTTGAGAACTTGTTCTAGTTTCATGTTAGAGACAACATCTCCACTAACAAGAACAAAGTCTGACCTGATAAGGGACTAAAAAGAAACAAATGTATGAATGATGTGATGTGTCAATGAACAGGAACTTCCTCTAGAGCTCAAGGGTGATGAAGAAGGATCTTGACTAATATAATGTTAAAACAGTGTTATATTTTTAAAAACATTTAGCTTTAATCAATACTAACCCTGAAATAAAATCTGGGCTGATCTAAGTCATGGCATGTCTAACTCACCACAGATCAAACCATGTAACGACCTCTGGGCTGATCTTAGTCGGGGCACAGCTAACTCACAGATGGAATTTGAGTTTAGCTTGTTAGGTTTTGCAGAGGAAGAAAAACTAGAGATCCTAGAGAAAAACCCTTGAATCAAGAAAGAGACCCAATAAACTCTATACTCACATGTACCCGAGACGAGAGGCCAGTGCCAGTAACTCTACAACACCCTTGATTATCATAATTACCTTTCTATCAATCTCCCTTAATGCATCTCCGGTAGACAGACAGTTCTCAACTATCACCGTATGAATTTCGCATGGTGACCGAGAACCCATCCATTTTGAATCACTAATCAAAGAACAGCAAAAAAATATAATTATTTTTCACATCAATAAAGTCAGCTACTACAGTATGCATATATGGTCAAGTAGGTTTCAGCTCGTAATAAATTGTTTGACACATCTGGCCTATTTTTGTTGCCATGGTTACATAGGTAATGTGGTCCACTTTTGTTACAATATCATAGGGAACCCACAAGAGTTGTTCTTTTTATACTGAAAAACAGGTGATTTGTGCATTATTTTTATATCTTACATACTTTAAATGCTTGACAATTTGGTCTGCATGTGAACAACAAAATACAAATATCTCCTCGACACCAGCTTCTACCAAGAATTCTATTGTGTAGTCCAACAAAGTACAGTTCACCAAGGGTAGCAATGCCTGAAATGGTGGTAATAATAGTGTTAATTTATTGTAAATCTTTATATCACAAATATATTTTATAGCTTGAAACCCTTACTTTATAGCTGACCTTTTTCAAAAATGGCGGGCCCAAATTCGAATGAGTTAAAATTAAACTGAGTGAAAAACCAATAGCAGCACTAGAAAGAGCACCTTTACTTTAATAACCCTACGAAGAACATCATGTCAGGCATTCTATAGGCCGAGAAACTTAAGTTGAAAATTTACCAAATTACAAATGTTCGTGTAGCTGGGGTATGGCATATGCCCTCAATCATGCAAACACCTGTAAATCCAACCAATCAGTGCATGTGTAGCATCTGAATGTTTTATATCATAAATACGAGTAACCATATACCTTATCCTCCTCCTCCCACCCCCCCCCCCCCTCCTTCACTGGTAAAGGAGCTCCCTGCATTGAAATCTATCTGTAAAAATGTACTATAAATTTGACCTCAAGGTCCTCTATTTCAAGACTATTTAGGCTTAAGCTACAAATGTTGACTGTATCCAAAGAAACACCAAGAAAACATAAAATAGGTATCAAGAAACTAAACAAAAAATCACGTGTGCCCGTCCGTGTGCTCTTATTTTGTTTTCCAATACATATTTCCCGAACTTACCCTCGGCTTTTCCAATGTTATTGGTAAAAATTTAAAGTTAAAGCTATCGGCAAGAATTACACCTTGTAGTAGTTCGTCTCCTTTCTCCCATGTCTCTCCTCCTCCCTTCTTCTTCTTGGTGGTCATTTTTTCACTACAATATAAACATGGCGCTCAATCTTCGGAGAAAATTTCTCAATCAATAACCTATCGGACATGTCCCCCGATATTAACCCGAGTGGTTTCCGAACAATGTAGACAATTTTTTGAGCCCCGAGAAAAGATAGGCAGCGGTCTCTGTCTTTCTCTTCGAAGCTTTTGTTTATTTTTTGTATCAAGATGGTAAGTTTTCTCTTAAAAATCTTTAAAAATCCCCTCCATCCTCCTTTTTTATCTCATATTTCGTTCATATATGGATATATTGATCCCTAATCTTACGATCTTTAGTATCATTTTAAGATTTTTTGTCATCGATTTTTGAATATTTTGAATTAATTGTAAACTATATTTTTTGTTTTTAGGAGGAAATGTTAGTGGAATCCATGAACCGATATGCCAGTCCTATTAACCCGGCTGTTTTTCCTCATCTGACGATAGTCTTGCTGGCGATTGGAATATTTTTTATGGCCTGGTTCTTTGTGTATCCTTTCGTACGATCTCAATATTCATTTTTATTTAGGACAACATTATTAACTCATTGTTTATACTAGTGCTTACGTGTGCATCCCTAAACGATCTCTCGCAAATGTTATATTATGGTCAACCCTTATTTCATACGTAAACTACTTGGTAAACTTTCATTTTGACTGTAATTGACTGGCTAAGGAGTATTACCAAAGCATAAAATTCTTATACAAATCGAACCATTTCTTTGTTAATTAATTACTGTAATCTTAAATGTGTATAGCGTTGATTGGTTATAACCTTTTTTATGGTTGAGTGTATTTTACACCACCCCCCCCCCCCCAAATATAAATTCTTTCAAAAACTTTATTTATGATTGATAAGAAAAACAATATAATTTTGTTTTAGAGAAATTTTATTCTCAAAATGAAAAAGCACTCAGTAGTATTTCAATACAACCACATACAGTGCATCATGGGATACTTAAGGAGTACATAAGTAGTACCAATATATTGTGTTACGATGTGATAGCACAATACTTACAAAAGCTAGTGAATGCAAAAGCTAATGTAATACAACATTTATCTAGGATTTGTGGCAGGTGCTCTTCTCAAAAACATGACGAATCATACTTCATTGGAGATGATATTTCCTGCATTTTCAAAACATTTCTAATGAGTAAGAAGGGTCAACACCTGAATTTGCTGCTCTTAGTTTATACATACATGACATCTGATTCATTTCCATTTGTTATAACAAACCTTGACTCATGTTTCAGCTATGAAGTAACATCAACTAAATACACAAGAGACATCTATAAAGAGCTTCTGGTTGCCCTTGTTGCTTCTCTCTTCATGGGATTTGGAGTCTTATTTCTTCTCCTATGGGTTGGAATATATGTATAACATAGAATTATTAAATCATTGGTGAAGTTCCCAAAGGGAACAGCATGGATCGTCAACTTGAAGAGCAAAGAAATGTTTCAATTTTTATTATTAAAACTAAGCAGACACCATAACATTTAGACATCTTGTACAATTTGTTATTAACATACAATAAAATAAAGTTTCTGAAATAAATAGTTTTATTGCTGTTTTTGTTTAATCATTGATCCAATGACATATAGGTGATATTGAAACATAGAATCACTGAGAAGCACAGGAGCAAATGAATTATATATAGTTTTGAGTCCACGTTCAGAGCTGCCTGGACCGGTATCAAATAGCAAATACTCATAACAGCAATCTTTAACAATTTTTTTGAGTTTTGTGAATGTGGGAAAAAGGATAGTTGATTTGTAGCTGTACCCTGCCCACCTATCATCCTGTGGAATTTTTTTAACTGGATGGATGTGAATCATGTTGGAACTTGGCCTCAATAGCAGCGTTGCATTGGGGTCACGTTGTTATAGTGCAAACAATATATCCGTGAAATACAAATTACTAAATAGTACAAAATAGTGCTAATTAAACAATAGAAAACAATAGAATTTGCTTGAAATAGTACTATTTAGTATAACTAATGTTGTTTGCACTCTATCACTGAATATTTAATAAGCACAGAGCAGTATAATTAATTAATTTAACACACAAGCCTTATATATCGTACAACATCATCTGAAGTGTTGAAAATTTCATTTAGGGATGCTCCGCCTGGACTTTCGACCCCTTACCCTTTTCTATACCAAATTTCAGCAAAAAAGTAACCTTTTTATATACCTTTTAGCCTGAAAAGGTACCCCTTTCATATACCTTTGAAGAAAATCTACACCTTTTTTTTTTTACCAAAACTCACAAATTTCCACCGCTTTGCTATACGTGTGGCCTGAACAAATGTACCCCTTTCGGGCGGAGCATCCCCGTATAGTCCATTATAGGAGGTACACCCCCCTCCCTCCCCGGGATATGTCGGCCTGGTGTTCCTTAGCAAAGGTGAGTCCGCTGACCACAGACTGTCAATATTTCAGTCACACGTGCTGTAAAAACATCTTCCAACATGGAAGTTCTTCCCTCTGAACTCTACCAAAATATAGACGCGATTGCACACGCACAAGGTAAATTAAAACCCCAGAACCCTCCTTAGTGATAGCTGAATCCCTTAGGTATCGATCTGCAAAGTTTAAGGAGATTTATCTTGTTTTTTTGTGTCTTAGATGGAACTTTAGCTGTCGCTTCCTCGTCTATGACCGATAGAATCTGGAATGGTTCACTTTGGACATTCAAAGACGCTTCCACTGCTCCAGATCCTGAGTACAGCAATGGTAGAGCTTGTACAGAAGCAGGAATAAATGATGTAGAATGGTTAGACTCGAGTAGGATGGTCGTTGCTTTGGATGATGGATCAGTAGAAATTTGGGCCCAAACTGGAAGTCTACCAGGTCTAGAAAATTTAGTCTCGCTTACAGAACACGACGATATTATATCTTCTGTGAGTGTAGACTGTGCTAAAAGACGAATTATAAGTGGAAGTCGAGATAGATGGTAAGATTTTCCTCATAGAATACTGTTTATCATTTTATTTTCAGTTGTGTAGAATATTTACTTCGCTATTTGTGTTTCATTGTCTAGATTTCAAATTGTTATGTAAATTCCTTCCCCAAATTTTTTTGACATTGATATCCTATCTTTACTTTGAATTATTGATGCCTTGATCTTTTAGACAAGATTAGCCCAGATTATGACTGTATATTTGTAATTTTTTGCAGCATAAAATTGTGGGATCTTACTAGTGAGCAGTGTTTGATTACATACAAAGGTGGGTCAGCAAGCTAGGGTTACTATATGTATATTAATCATTACTAAATTTATGACTGTAATTATAACAAATTGATGTAATTAATCATGAGATATCAAAAATATATCATAACAGTTAGAGGATGGTATATGATATATTTGGAAGATAAGAGCTTGCTATATTTAAATTCCTGAAAAATCTAACATTGTATTGATTCACAAAAGAAAAAAATACCACTAATGCTATTGCTAAGCTAAGCGCTCATCGAGACAAAAGTACGTCATGACATAGAAATATAGCAATACACTGCAATCAGTCAGAGTAAAGGTACTGGTACAGAACAATTTGTTTGATTGATGGCAGTCTATTATCTGATTTCCCTGTTGCGATTGTTTAATACTATATATATATTTTAGATGTTTGGATATATTGCTTGTATTACTACAGTTATAGATTGCTAATTGGTGTTTCATACATGTCAGAGCCTTTTTTGAGGCAATTAATACCCTTTTAGTGTGGTTTTACACAGCAAATGTCTACAATATAATAGAGTGCAAACAGTATATCCGTGAAACATTAACAAACAAAATTGCACAAATTTGTGAATAGTCAAATGTAATCACTGAACCGCAAATAGTCTAGGTGAAAAATTAAGTCAAAGTAAACAAAGCAAGATGTGAAAACTGGATTTAAGGAAACAGAAGTTAGGAATTTTGAAGTGTTTCAGAATTTTTAATAGGAAACAGAAAATACATTAAATTTTGTACTATTTAGTATAGTATAACTAATGTTTCGCAGATATACTGTTTGCACTGTAGTCTAGACTAGTCTAATCAATTTCTTTTGTGAAAACAATTTAGTGGTTCTTCATGCTTCAACAAGTTTTCAACAAAGTTATAAAAAATTGTACAAAGTTTTACAGATTTACACAATTTGTATTTCATGGATATATCGTTTGCACTAGCTAATAGAATAATATCATTTGCCAATTATGTGGGTTAAATATATATTTCCAAGTCTAGATATTATGATTACTTGCGCTTAGCCTTCCCACAAATTACATTAATTTTTTTATCTTAGTGGATGATCAAAAATGCTCAAACAACCGAGACATTGTTAATTATTAAACAAAATAGCACATGAAAACAAAAGCAATTTCTTTCTTTATCTGAGTTATTTGACACTTATATCTGATATTAAGTACTCCATGTGGTTATAAGTGTTGTACTATGTCTTACACACCTGGCTGCACTTCTGTTTAGCCATGTCACCCTTTGTACTCAGAGTTAAGTGCCATTATATTTACTTTATACACCTATTTTAAAGTAATAGGTGTGTACAACATAAAATATAGAGGAAATACATATATCACAGTATACATGTTGGAAATAATTATATTTTCTGAAAATTATTGATTCTAAAATATTTTATTTCTAGGTCATAAAGAAAGTGTGTCAGACATAGACTGTAGTAGAACTGAACAAGATTTGTTTCTTTCTGCATCTGAGGTAGAATATTACTGTTATGAAAAAAACTGGGATCCCTGTGGTAGCTTTAGACACAGGTATCCCATGACTTTTTTACTTTGTTTTAGGATGGTAGTGTAATATTATGGGATACAAGGAAAGCCAAACCTGCAAAGAAGCTTACTGGTATGTAAATTTAATTCATTAGATGTAACTTCTTGCTTCATGTTGAATTATTTAGCCTCCAAGAATTTCCAAGGGGTAGGAAGTAGATCCTAAGGATGGAATATTGGGGTTTGGCTCTATCCCCCTCCCTTCCCCCCAGAGGAAGACATGGTTATTTGCTGGAAGGAAAGAGTATTACTACTTTAAAGTTGTGCATCATAATAATTATTGTCAGTTGTCTTTATTATTTTCAGGTCCTACAAAGTATGAAAGTATACCATACTGTTTGGCATGGAGTCCATTGGATTCGAGCCTCTTTGCAACAGGTAATGCAGGCTACCAGGGATAAAGATATCAGCTTCTCAATTACCACCCCTGTTGCAAAAAAGGGCAATAATATTGGTTACAAGTTGTATGATGTTGTTGTCGTATTTCTGCACCTTAAGAGATATTTGGCTGTACAAGTGCCAGTTTTGGTCAAATATCATCTGTTGACCAGCCGTTATTTTAAGTCATTGCTACGTTTTCTTGCATAGATTTTTTTCTAACATAGATATATTCTTACTATCATATCAAAACCATCCGTGCTTTCAGATATCTGGGTGTTTATAATAATTTACTCAATAATAATTTATATTTTTTTGCAAGGTTTTGAAGATGGTAGTGTACATGTGTATTCAATAAAAGATACGACCAAGATTATGTTCAGTTATACTCCTCACACACGGGCTGTAAATAAAGTTGCTTTTTCACCAAGAAGGTAGGAAAACGTTTGTGCATCAACTAATTAATTATGACTGCAGAAAACCAAATACGTTAGGATAAAAAAATTTAATCCAATTTTCGAATATTTATGGTATATTTTAATATGATAATCACTCATATCAATGTCATCCAGAGACAGGCAAAACATGATATCATCTAAAAAATAGAAAGTTATGATTATGTGTTGGATATCTTCTAAGCTGCAGTAGGGATACAAAGTTGACCCAGGGAGAGGTGCTTAGAGTCAAAGGGGAAAAAACATTATTTTGTATTGGATTTCTTTGAAGTAGGAGCACAAAGTCAACCCCCAGGGAGGAGCACACACCCTGCAGCCCTCCCCTGAATCCACCCCTGCCATCAATACAACAGGTTGTGACTAATACATGATAGGAGCATGCGTAGTGAGGTCACTCTAATTATGTTGTTGTAACTTCTTTTCAGCCCTGAATGGCTTGCTTCCGTGTCAGATGACAAAATTGTTAATGTACAAAATGTAATCAACAACAGTGCAGTGTAAGTCTTTTGTCATCAAATTCTTCAACAATTCTCTGACATATTATCAAGGCTTATCAAAGATATCGCTCATCACTACCGAATGTACAGCAGTGGTGCAGCTCGATGGGTCGAACTGAAAGCGTGACAACTTAACATATCATTACCACTGTTTTCACTGTTATGTGATGATCGAGACAACAGTTGCAACATAAAAATCAGGCAATACGCTGCCATCAATCAGATATATGTATATTGTAGGTACCAAACAATTTGTTTTAGGAATTAATCCAATTTCCCGGTCATGACTGTTGCATATCCATCAGCGCATAGCAATGAAAACAGTAGTAACAGTTAGGGGATGAATCAGTGTTAGCACTTGATGCAATTTTCAAGGAAAAAAAAACAAAAAAAACAAAACAAGAAGCATCACATACTACCACCCAGTGTTTCAATCATGTGCAACTCTAACATCCATGGTATTTGATTTCCACAGTTTACAAAGTGACATACACACAGACTTTGCTCGCGGTTTGTCTTGGAGTCCACTAGATGATTCCCTCCTCTCCAGTGGCTGGGACAAGGCAGTTCTCACTCATATGTGTGGTCTGAAGTCTTCTTCTGACCTGGTTGTGGAGTTCAGCAAATCAAGAAATGAGTCAGTCATCTCTGTTGATAGTGAACCCCCTCTACAACCTCAAGTCAATGGTGAAGTCAAAAATGATGAGGAGGAAGAAGACAACATGGATGTTGCAGAAGCTGGAGATCCTTTTCCCAATGGTGAAAAATCATGTGGAGCAAAGATTGAAGAAATCGAAGTAGAAAGCTGATATTTGCAGCAAAGTCATAGACAAAGATCTATCTATTAATATTTAAGTCAACAATCTAATGCAGACTTCTAGCTATAGATCAGGTAGTAGTATACAGTGTTCTAGTGTTTATCTTTTGGTTGTAAAATACCACTGTCGTTATACAGGTTTTGCATGATATGCATGTTGATCATGTGCAAAGTTGGTAGCCATGTTACATGGCAGAATCCTTCTCTCTAAGGAATTGAATTCTCATGTAAAACAATTGTGATATGCAAAACCTCTTTTTCTATTTCCATTCAGACTGCATGCTGACTGCATTCCACTTAGCTTCCGTTGCAGACATTTTGGGAAGCGAAACACATAAAACGTTTGATTCCCTCCTCAGACGTTTTATGTAGTTTGCTTCCCAAAACGTCTACAGCAGAGGCTACATTCCATTTGTTTTTGACAATTCTTTCTTGCCAAACACCAAATCAAGCACATCCACACCTGGACATCCAAACACTTGGCATTTTTGAAATTTATCTCACCACTGTTTGTCACACAACTCAAACACATGAATTGCAAAGACTCTCGCTTTCTTTCGGACTTATTTTCTCTAAAAAATATTGCTTGGAATTTTTTTTATACATTCTGACATCATAAAAAACTTCTAAAATACTGTTTAAGACTTACTGCTATTTTTATAAACATGCAAACTCTGTAGTTGCGAGTTGCCTATTGGTGTTTTTTTTCTGTTGCAAGTCAAGAATATGGAAAGTACTGACTGATTAGCTTTGATTGATGGCAGCGAAAAAACAAATTTCAACACACAGCTTGCAGCTACTGAGTTGACATGTTTCTGAAAATAACAATAAAAGATATGATGTTCTCATAATCATAACGAGAAAAATGTTCTCATGAATATATTAAGTTATAATAGGAACCGTAAGAAGTACACTCTGTAAACTTGAGAGAGCAACAAATATCTATGAATTACGCTACACTAAAAACCTCCAATAGTTTAATTTAGCAATATTTTCCAAGCACAAATATGAATGCATGGTTACTTGTTCAAACTCTTATTAAACATCTAATAAATATTTGGTCTTGTATGTTGTTGCTTCCATGTTTTGTATAGCTTCTCCTGCACTCGTTTTTAGGGTCTGCCACGCATTCCTGCTCCAAAAATGTGTGAATGTGTGATGGCCCTTATAAAAGGATGTGGGGGAGGCTTTGTTTTGTATGACTACTCTGACATCCAAATGAACAAATCAGTTGAGTCCTGTACATTATCTTGAACCTCCGGGACCAAGAAATGGGAGTTTTAGATATCCGGGGTAAAATTGCAGTGTTACACTAAGCACATGGAATGCAGTCAAAGTTTGATCATGTGGAAGTTGTAGATATCTGGGGTTTCATGGGGCTCCATGTTACAAATGAATGTTTTGCTGTCTAGTACAGACCTCATTCCCAATAACAGCTCAATTTAGAGGACAAAAATATTACTCATTACTCATTAATAAATTGAGCCACAATGAGAACTGCTGAAAGAGACACTGAATAAAAGAGGGAATCAGAGTAGATAGTCTAACATTTTCCATTTAATTGAAGTAAGATATATATAAAAGTTCAAGTGATCAAACAGAAGCAGAAAGGTTGGAAGAGTTGATGTTGATGCTGTTTATCCTCAGCACAGTAATATCTTGTCTGTGTCCTGAGGAAAAGAAAATTTTTTTTTTTTACTTGAGCAATAGCCAAGTTGCCAATACATCCATCCATTCCTGACTATTTATTCATGCCACCCATTCACTTAAACCAGTATTGGAGCTTAGCTTGGGGGTAATGTTTCCCATTTAAGACAATATGTCATTCCCTAGAGTACCATTTCTTTGTTTAATGGTTGTGCATGAGTAGACATGGATACAACTCAAACAAGGATCTTATTCTCAAGAGAATGACCACTGGGCTGAAATGGGAAAACATTACACCCAAGATAAAAGGCTCCATTCATTTATTTATTTATGCCAAACCTGTACATGCATTTCATCATTCTATTCATTCATAGGCTTTTATCAGACAGCAGTTTGTAATGTTCTGAAATACTTTAAAACGAGGGCAAGGGGACCCAAGAGAATCAAAAGCTATTGTTTCAACCAATATGGCCACCACATGATAAAAGCAAATTCCTGGCATTCATCCATCCATTCACATATTCGTTTGTCATTCATTCATTCATCTATTTTTTCATTCACTTATCCACCCATTTATTCCCATTTATTACCTTGAGTTCTCTTGTATCCTTTTCTTCTTTTCTTCTTGAAGACAATAACTTTTGATGTTTTTGTTTTTTCTATGACAGTAGCCTCAACTGTTATAAGATCTTTACTGTGACAAAAAATATGAATATCAAAAACATGATAACCTCTACAGCTATATCCCCTAAAAAGCTTTAAATAAATAAAATGTGTGTTCTTGTGATAAAAATTATAGTGCTTTATATAGACTGAGTATGTAGGCCTAAAAACTCAAGTTCATTGCTTGGGTTGGGCTTCCTGTGGGTTCAGGAAAATCAATGGATCTAAATGACTTACTTTAAAAGAGGTCGACCAATGATAGAAAAGTTTTCACCACCTACTAGAAGGATCTGTAGATAAGAAGTTATTAATCATTAGGAACAACAGGCAAATGTTAAGAAAAAAAACAGAAAGCCTGCTTATCAATGTTGTACCTTTTCTAGTTTTATTCTTTCTCCTAATTCTGCAGGAATTTTAAAGATAGTAATGGTATCATTAACAGTCACTTTAAATTGCCGGCCACCTGAAATATAATTATGAAGATGGGAGTTAATCAAAGAAATAATAGTGACATTGAAGAATTTACAACAAAAGTAACTGTCTAGTAATCACAGGCAAGTATCCTCTGCGTTTGGAGTATTACTGGTGCTTTGTTTTGTTTCAAAGGTCTAATAAAGGGCTGATTGAATAAACAACTAGCTCCGATTTCAATCTCGTGATGTTAGTCTGTTTAATATTAAGAATAATATATAATAAGAATAATAAGAATAATGATAATTTCTAATAATGATGATAATGATAAAGTTAATTACCGATGATGAGGAAAATGTTGCTGATGGTGGAAAGTTTGACAGTGGTGGTGGTTAAGATAGTCGTTGATATGGATATTGATTGTAAATAATTTTGATGCCTGGGATATACTGACTTAGCTCACTTACCTATGTGGACAACAGCAAATACTTTCCCACTGTTCATTCCCTCTGTTGCTTCTTTTCCAACCTTGGATATTACATCTACGAGAGAAAGGTGTAAGGTATAAAGTTCATCCTCATCAATGTTTCTCAAAGAGTTGAAATATCTTTGGCAAAATTACCAATGACACAATAACATAACTTACCTATTTACCTATTTACCAGCTACGGTTGCTATGGAAAGTATTTAGATATCTAAAAGGTTTTTCTTATATTATAACTTCATAAATAGAATCAATTTGTGAAATGGATCATTTTCTGATATGTGCGATGACGTTTTTAAATCTTTTCCTTAGCAAATGTGGCTGGTAAATAGGTAAGTCCCCCTTGACCTACAAATCAATTTTAATTAACAGTTTGTAAATATATGTAAAAAAGAAAGAGTATTGCACCTGGATTAAAGAGGGGTGATATACAATTTTGGTCGTCTTCATCTTCTGCTCCAGCTTCTGATAATGAAGATGCTGATGAACTAGTGGGACTTCTGATATCAACATTCTGGATCATGTTCAGTGGATCTGACATCATCTGCTGGGCTGCAGCAGTAATACTGAAGTTCTTTAAGCTGCAGTACAACAATGGAAATGATACTATTGTTGGGCAGCTCTAAAATATGAACTGCCAGGCCCTAAGATGCTAAGAAATGCATTAAATGGCCATCTCTAGTAAAGTTGATCTTGTCTTAGGTTTAGTTGCATACATACTTTCTTCTTTATGCTCTCAAGTAATAGAAAAATATCTTGGTGATATTCTAATAACCCTTAGTCAAATCTTTTCAACTCCCTATGCCTTCCCTCTTCTTCTCCCTCTCTTGAAATAACAGCCAATCAACAGACAATGTCTGGCTAGAATTGAAACTTGTCTGCTCAATCTTTGTCTTGCAAAACATTTTGACCAGTAGCGTTGAGCCAGAAACAGGGTATGATCAAGTTAAAACTGATTTGGCCAGTCATCAGGATTGGTGACTGACCAGCCATTATTTAATTTCAAGCCCTGCTCTTCCCTTTTCCATTTTCCTTTCACTTCTACCATTTCCCACAATCACCTTACCTCCCTAGGTATCTCTTTCACTTACCAACAATATAAAAAACTACTCTCTCCCCTAAGGCAGTGGAATGCAATCCCTCCACCCCTACCCCAAAAACTGCCAGACAGATCAATCCCCCTCCCCCACCCCCCAAGAAATTGAAGCCATACCTGTTTTTCATAATGTTATTGTTTACAAGTAAATTTCCACGGATTCCTTGCACTTTCTGCACATTTGAACATAAAGCTATAGGAAACAGGAACACAATACTATGTTAGTATCAGCACACAACATGATTTGCACTCCATGAATTACGCGTTGCTTACGTAACAACACTGTGTCCGATATTTAATATCAAATACTTAAAAAACTCTAGGCTTATCAATGTCAGGGCACAGCTGGCTCACAGAATGAACTGGAGCTAGCGTGTTATGTTTTACTGAGGGAGGAAAAACCAGAGAACCTGGAGAAAAACACTCGAAATTATCAAGGAATAGAGCTAACAAACTCTACTCACATGTGATAACGAGATCATTTCTGAGAAGCAGAAATGTTAGAATTTTTGATAAAGAGCTAACACTGGTTATTTCTTTAGTACAAAAGTTACCTTGCAGAGTATTTTTTCTCTGTGCTGTTCGGATAATCGTTCCTCCAACTTTGACAAGATTTGCACATCTCAACACTCTAGCCGCCATTTTGAAAAAAGACTAGTTATCAGACTCAAGAGTCGACCTAACACAGGAACCCCAAACAAAATACCAGAACGTCTCATTTACATCTCTCATTTAGCTTTCATCTTTTTTGTCGTTCCTTCGTTTTTAATAAAAAAATTTCATCCGACATAAACTTGTTAGTAACGCTCTTTCTATCCTTAAAAAGCATAAAGTAAATGAGTCTGAACTCTGTGTCAATAGTCAGGTTTTTTGCGTTTTTTTAGCTACTATTTTTCCTAAGGCGATTTTTTAATTCTATAAAACCCCTCAACCTTATCTTTCCTCCCCATTCAACATCATTCCGTGATAAAATGATTTATTACAAAACCATTGTCGTATTTCGTGCGTTTTCCCGGAAACTGCGCGTTGAAAAGCGCGTCACGCAAATAAAAATTGAACGATAATAATTCATAATTGAAGTCATTTTTTTGCCACTAAAATCGTATAATTATGGCGCAAAAGTTCAGAATATTAAAAAACACTTTATTTTAGCTACCAAATAATTATTTCCAAGTTACAAAAATTCGAGTACTGCATGCTCATGAATATTCATGATATAGTCTAAGACGCGCGTGCGCAGTGCTTTTGTTTTTGTCCGTACTAATCAAAAGCTGAGGACTTGTGTTCAATATTTGGGGTTTAGTATTGTTTTTCACCCATTAACGGACACGAAACTATCAGTAATCCATCCTCGTTTCCAAATAAATCATGGAAGATGATAAAAATGGCGATCAGAGACCCAAAACTCCTGAAAATCCATCAGAAAGAGCGGCCGCCATTGTATCAAATATGGCGCTCGCACATGAACTTGTCATGAACGATGAATTTAAACTACAAGATTTTCCTGATAATTCGTAAGTTTTTGTTAATGTTACGATAGATTTGAGTTCAAATGATTTAAGGAAAGTGTAAGGGTTTCTTTATTTTGGTTTTACAGTATAAATATTGCTTTACGATTCAACGAAATTTTTAGAATATTTATCATTGCTTTCAAGTCAATTTTATATTTTATCTTTCTTTTCTTTTCTATTTTTTAAAAGACGAATGAAGAATATTGATTATGAAACCCTAGGAAACTTAGTTATTAAGGCCGTTTTATAAAATCTTGCATACTTTTTTGGTAAACTTTGAATAAATTATTAGTATTCAATTATTTTTAACATTTCTGATTAAATAAGATCGACGTCATTGTTCACAAAAACAAAAATCTGTCGAACTTTTGGCCTTAAGATTTTCAAAATAGCAAATGAGTTAGTTGTAATGAAAACAAATAATTGAGAAAAAACTGGATGATAGAGATGAAAGAAAGCAATTTATAAAATTGAATACTTCTAGTGGAATCTCTTTTTTTGCAAGCACATTGTTTATATATAGAATCCATCCACTCTGGACTGATCTTAGTCAGGGCATGGATATCTCACACATTGAATCCTGAAACAATCTTGTCAGGGCATGGCTAACTCACTGCTTGAGCAAAGGCTGAAACAACCTCTGGGCTGATCATGCAAAGTCAGGGCACGGCAAACTCACAGATCAAAACCTGAAACAACCTCTTGGCCAATCTAAGTCAGGGTATGGCTAACTAACAGATTGATCCCTGAAACAACATCTGGACTGATCTAAGTCAGAGCACAGCTAACTCACAGATTGAACCCTGAATCAACCTCTGGGCTGATCTAAGTCAGGGCATGGCTAACTCACAGATTGAACCCTGAATCAACCTCTGGGCTGATTGACCAAAGTCACGTCGTCAGGGCATGGCTAACTCACAGATCAAATTGGAATTTAGCATGTCAACTTGGTGACTTTTCTTTATTGAAATTGGTACCTCTATATGAACAAGGTTATTGTAATATTTTTCTTTGGCATCACCCTTTTTTGTGTGTGTTTTCTTGAAGACTTGAGAAGCATGTAAAGGAAATTGTTCATAAGGCATTTTGGGAGAAGTTGACAGAGGATCTTGAAGCAACTCCACCTGACTATAAGCATGTCTTGATATTGATTTCAGAACTGAAGGAGGTAAGTAACACTTACTATGTACTACAATGTACATATTTTTAAATATTAAAATATGTAGAATAGCTACATGTAGAGTGTTCATGTCTATAAGCATGAAGAGATGATAACTAGCAGTAAGCTAGTGTGGGCTGCATCAGTGTTTCTAATGAAACAGTTGTGATAAAAAGATAAATTTTACACCGTAAAAAATAAGAAAGATCACTTACTGACGTTTTGGAAGCTAGTCCTTCGTCAGAGTAAAAAGAGAGAATAAGAGTGGAAGGTAGTGTATATATGATAAAGATAGAAAATAGATAACCAATGAGAGGAAGGTAGGCAAGGTTACAAGAAAAAACAAAAAAAAAATATAATAAGCATGCATGGACTCAATATATGTAAGCAGCATCTTTGAAAATTTCATTTATCTTATTACTGTATTATCTGCTATCAACAGAATCTTATTTCCCTTCTGTTACCTCACCACAATTCCCTGAGGGCACAAGTCAACGAAGTACTGGACATCGAGCTGATCAAGCAACAGATAGACCATAATGCTCTTGATCTCAGACAATGTGCACAGTTTGTTGTCAATCTCTTGGGAAAGCTGTGTGCTCCAGCGAGAGATGCTCAGGTTCAAGCACTTCTACATGTAGATGGCATTGTAAATTTGTTTAGGTATAGTATTTTGAAAATATTTATAATTTTTGAAAATAAAATTTGTAATAGATTTTCCCGAATTTGCTTGAGTGACCATGGAACAATGGCTCCAAGTTGAGGTCCAACTTGATAAAATATACTAAATCAATTTGAATCCACCTTTTCGGCGATAGGCTTTCACATGGCTTTATCAAGTAGATAAATTTAGTTAAAAGTTAGTACATTCGTATGGCAATTCAACAAGCATGTCTGAACTTTTTGGTAACCATAACACTACATCGCCACATGAAAGCCTAATGCTGAAAAGGTGGATTGGAGCCATTGTTTTGTGGTCACTCAAGAAAATTCAGGAGCCATTTATCATATAAGTTATTATATGGGGTTCTTGTGTTAAAACAATAACAACCAAGGGCAGATGCAAGAAATTCCATGGGGAGGAGTGGGACGAGTGGGTCTAATTAACAAAGAAGCATTATAGACATAAAAGCTATGCAAGGCAACCTGTACATGAAGAAAATAATTCATCACAAAATGGTGGAGGGGAGGATGGGGAAGGGGGGGGGGGGGCACTTTGACACTCAACAACTTGACAACGAAGGTAGACCAGCTGAAGATTTGATGATGTTGTGATTTACCAATTAATTGATAATAATTATCTTTTTCTAGGGAAATATTCAAAGTTATTGACACAATGAAAATAGACATGGCTAATTTTCAACTTCAATCAATAAGACCACAGCTTCTTCAACAGTCTATAGAGTATGAAAGAAAGAAGTTTGTGCAATACCTTGAAGCTAACCCAGGTAAAATCTACTTTGCGGCCAGTACTCATGCTCTCTTTTTATCCATTTTCCTTTCTTTCTCTCTGTCTGCCTGTCAGTTTGTCTGTCTGTCTGTCTGTCTGTTTGTCTGTCTGTCTCTGTCTCTCTCTCACACACCTACACACCCAGATGCATTACCAATTTAGATGGTGGTCCTGACTCACCACACTTCAACACCACTAACTAATATTGGAGGGATGTAAAAGAACCACTAAGGAATTTAAAAAAAACTGGCAGTGACCAGTGACCCCTTTGGTGCATGTCTATACACCTCACATGGTTGTAATGTTCCTAGCTTTAAGACTATAGTATAAAGATATTTTAAAAAAAACCTTGGTGAAAGTTTTGTTGTATGTCATTTTTATAGCTGGTTTAACATCTACCAAAGTTTGGTTGGAGAAAGGAAAAGAAGTAGCAGATGAAACAGCAGCATCACCATCACCTTCTCCTACTCCCTCTTCATCCAGTGCAGAAAGCTCAACCGCACCCCAAGACACCACAGACTCTTCACCAGCCCCAAAACCTGTGCCAAGGATGGATCTTCTTGCACATGCTTATCTTGGCATTATTTTTGGAGAACCTGGCTGGCCATATCCTGAGGTAATAAAAAAGCCTTAAACTCTTATCAGTAAAACCTTGTTTTTGAGTTTACAGCGCATAACAGGCGTAAGCTATGACCACAATTGATGTATTCATGTACTTTTATGCACAGACTTTTGTATGTTAAATAAGGTGTGTAAAAGCTTGTTTGGCAGCAAAAAGCCCATGCATAGAAGCATAGGAATACATTATGGTCATATATACTTTTGCGCATCACGCAGGAAGCTCATACTCAATGTTATTATATGTCTTACGCTTCAATTGTATTTCTTCATAGACATTAATAATGGATGAATTGAGACTGGCAGAGATGAGGTCCAGCATCCACAGGAGCACTCTTTTGGCTTCCATTATGCTTGTTACCATGCAGACAGTTGCTAGGCAACTGAAGTCAGATACAGCCTACATAAATAGCTTAAAGAGAGCTTTGTTTATTCTGCTGGATGGTGTGTCAGAAGGGTAAGTCTTGACTTAAATTTTTTTTAACCTAGGACTTTGGGGAACAGCTGTGGGGGTGTCTGTAGAGGGGGGAGGGCCAAGGGATCAGGTTAGCCTACATAACGATCAAGTTCATTCCAAGTAAACCATTATTATTTTCTATTGATTACCAGAGATGTATCATCATCGATGTCCAGCATCTACGAACAAGTTAAAGAAGAAACCAATACATTCCTAGTGGAGCGAGGATTTCCTAAAATAACAGGAGAACACGAGACGTTAATCAAGGGACAGATAATTGCTCTGGGAGATCCTGAACATCAGCTGCGCAAACTACTTTGTAAGTCTTAAACCTGTCTACATTATCTGCGCAAATGATTATTGATGTATATTGCTATTTTAAAAATATTTATGAGGTAATGCTCATGCTGAGCTGTGCTCTGGGGCCATACATGGATATAGCTGCTGCCAGAGGCGCCTCCACGTACTTTCAGTTCGACCCGTACTTGCGGTTGTGCATTAGCGATAAACACAGTTTTTTTTTATAGCAATATCTATAACAATATCTATAACTAATTCAAGTAATTTCGTTTTGTTTTTAGCCAAACGTGCATACGATTACATGTTTAAGATCATCAAAGCTCGTTTGCGCCATGGCAATGGTCGAGAGACTGGTGACGTGGCAATCCCCCCTGGCCTCGATCCCGTGAGCACCGAACTATCTGAACTGGCGCTTCGCTTTGGACGCCTAGCGTCTCTCAATGCTTCGACCTATGGACCTTTTTATGATAAACTGCTTGAAGAACAAAAGGCACCAGCACAATGATCGTAGGAAAAATCTTAGGAAATAAGACGGACCATGGTTTTCTGTTGATGAGTGAGCATGCGCAGGAAACGTGCTGTGCACGTGACAATGCGTAACCCAGGGAGATGGGAGGAATCATAAAGGCGCGGGCACGGTGCAACATTGTGCGCATTATTTCAAGCAATGTTGCTGAAGTAGGATCGTTTTCTATTTGAGCAACATTGCGTGCAACAAATTGCGACGTGTGACATGGCTCGCAACATCGATTGCCTGCAACATTGCGCGCAATGTTGCACCGTGTCCGTAGCTTAAAGGTACCATTTTCCTCAACCAAGAAGAGTTCTTTAACAGTAGTATTTAATATTAATGAAAGACACCCATAAAATTAAAACGTATATCTTATTTACAATATATTTCTTGACTTCAAAAGACTATTTTTATCCAAAAAAATGTAAAAAGGACAGTTTTTAACACTAATTTGTTTGGTTTTATTTATAGTGAATTTAACTAATTTTTTAAAATTCTTTTTATAATTTAGTGTGAATGGAATCGTCGATAGTAGAATGAATACTTAAGTTCTCTGCAACTTATCTCACAACTTTATCTCTCACAGCTTTGCGACACAAATTGCATGATTCATTTCGGACGTGTAACCTACAGTGTAATTTAAAAAATGTTGCGAGACAAGTTCCAGCAATCGTTGCGAAAAGTAGAATTATATTCTACTTGGGGCAACGATTGCGTCTCCGTTGCACCGTGTAAACTCTTGCAGCTTGTGTTACAACGCCGTTGCGAGACAAGTTGCAGAGGAAATTGTTCTGTGTAATGTCGCCTTGAAGGGTTGTTGGCTGTTTGATGGACAAAACTGGACCACGTGGCCCTCAAACCGCGAAAGCCCACCCCCCTTTGCACAGCAAATTGTTTAAATAACATTTTTTTTGTGGTTTCGAACTTTTTAGAGTGTAAATATATACTTTGTAGACGTGCGGTGATCGTTACGGTGCCGCGTCATATTCCATTTTGATTGATATTCAAGCAACAGCTTTGTGCGCAGTATGATTTGTCGAGGGATTTCTGAAGGAAGCAACATGGAAAGCCATTACAGTGCTAGCTCTTTCATAACGAGTTTTTAAAAATAATCAAATATTAAAAATGATAATATTTACTGATAAATACTAAGAAGAAATGGATAATTTTAACGAAACTAAAAAATAAAGTGTGATTTTATGTGAATTTTCTGATAACCTACCTTGGATTACCTTATTACAGTACACTGTACATGAGATTTTCGCGATACGTTAATTTCGCGAGTTTGGAGGTCGCATAATTCGCGACACTTTAAATTCGCGATTTTGAGAAAAAATCTTATTCTAGGTCACTTTAATTTCGCGATTTCTTGAATATATTATTCATAATTTGTTTCCAAATACGCACAAATTCCTTTAGAAAACCCACTAGTTCCTTGGTTTTGACTTTAGCATATTGAATACTTGTTCCAATCATTCATTGTTGATCAGGGTCAGTAGGCGCTAGTACTTGGTTCTCAGTAACGTCTCTTATCCATGCTTTTGAATGGTCATTAAATTCTTTACTTTCTCAAAATGGACGTCACTTAATTTTCGCGCCATTAATATTATATTTTCGCGACACTTCTTTTTCGCGACACTTTTAATTTCGCGATTTTTTCGAATCGCGAAAAGTCTCGCGAAAACTTCATTTTTTTCTTTTTGTTTTTCCTTTCTTCCTTCCTCTATTTCTTCCTTTCTTTACTCCTTTCTTTTTTTCAAGCTTTCTTCATCAATCGATTTCACCTTGGTCGAGGGCAATTTCTTGAGACATGGGACGTGACCGATTATAGGTGTCAGAAATCTAATAATTGACATGGCCTCAAAATAGGACCAAACTGAAAACACAGAGCTTTCAAACACCTTTCTCTCATACCAAAACAACTCTAAGTGCCTCACACACTTAAGACATTCTTATTCTTCTTCCCTGCATTGTGTTTAATTCCCAAAGAGCTCATTTGTGAACTTTTTATTAACTAATTATCTCGGATTATATCCGGCATTTTTTTCTAACATTTGAATATCGTCATGACAACCGTATAAAGGATGAAAGCGTTCGCGAACAAAATATCACATTATAGTTTACTAGAACAAGATGTCATGACACTTGTGCGAATTATCTCTTCTCGAGACTAAATGTTTTCTCCTCTAGCCAAGGGGGTTGCTAGTTGGGACGGAGGAGTTAAACTTAATCAAGATCTTCAAGAATTGGTAAGTTAAGTTTTATGATTAGACTACATGGCAAAGTTGTCCTGGCGCGTTATGAACTGTGCTCTTATATTATTTAGCATTGTTTATCAAAAGTTTCACGACGATTTCAACGCGTATTGTTTCTTCTACCTATATTTTGAATAACCAGAGGTTCTGTAGGCAATAGCGATCTTTTTAAAGCCTATAAACTGTTCATTTGGTGGCCTGTATTGTCTAAACATAAAGAAATAGACTAGTTTACATGTCGGGACTTGGGGTGTAATCTCTTAAAGACTTTTATACAAACATTATTTCAGGACGTGATAAAATATAAAATTACGAAAACTATGAATTCAAACAAAGTCAAAACCTTGTTCAAAGGTAATATTTATATTATTTAAAGAAGGATAATATTTTTATGTAACACGTAACTTATTCATGTATGTGAAACACAATGTGTATACACTCTTAATTGGAACTTTAATCTTTTGACTTTTTTTGGACAATTTGATTGACATTTTTCCGTTTTTATAAAACACTGAAAATATCTCCATTTCATGTAAAGAAAACGTCTTTGTCTGTAGAACTTCTTGTTGTCTGAGTGTTTTTTTTCAGAGAAAAAAATTAAATAGCAAACAATTAACTTAATAGAAAATGAATTATATGGCTCGAATTATATTTTAACTTTTTAAAAATTTTCAATCCTTTCTATTCTTTATTCTGCGACTATATTGAACCTTATTCATATTCAGATCTATATCATATTTCTTTTTTCTAAATTCAAAATGGACCAAAGTGACTGATTATGAGAAAGAGTTTCAATTAGTGATCATAATTTAGGGCTTAGCAAGATAATTACTTTTCTATAATAATAATTTAATATCAAACCTCAGCTACTAAAGTAATATAGTAATATAAATTTTTAAATTCTAGTTTTTCATATCTAAGGATCTTAGGTGTTTTGCCATTCTCCCTTAAATGTTAATTATTACTCTTTTAACATCTAGATGGTCAAATCCAGTCTGTGAGTTAATTAATAGCCATAGTTAGATCAGCCCAGATGTTGTTTCAGGGTTCTGATAAAATATGAAGGTTTCAGCTATGTGGTTGATCTTTAGGAATAAATTGCTCTACTTCCAATGGCTTTTTGACATTATTTTTGTTCAACTACATTTGTTGAAATTATGTCATTATATAACCACTTGTACTCTTGGAGTGTATCCAAAATATACCAGTAGTTCCAATAATATCCAGGCTTATAACCCAAAAATGAATTCATTGGTTCAAATGGGTCAAGGAAATCAGCCTGCATGCAGCAACTCTTAACCAGAGTTATGTCACGCTGCATGCAGGCTAAGTATCTCCAGATAATATCCATACCTCTCCCATGGAGTAGGGATTGGATTTTCTTTCTAAGGGTATAGGGTGCATGGGTTTGAGGATACCTACACTGATAGGCCTCTCTCCCATTTGAGGGGATATTTTGGAATTTCCAAGGGCTGGAGAGAAGGCCTAGGGGAATAAATTTGTGATTTCAAAATATTAGTCTACAGACCCCTTGCATGTGACATCAAAGCAGCTCAATTTGGAGCACAAAGCAAAAGAAATTCTCCTGAGAATTGGAACTTATTGTTTTAATCTTGAGCTGCATTTCAACATGCTGCAAGGGGTCTATAGCTACCATACAAAGATCAGAATATTTTGGGTTGCCTGTGTTATTTTGTAAGAGAACACAGGAAGCCCAATTACTCAGAAAGTCAAGAATGTTGTTATCTTGCTTTCACTAACAGATATTTTGTTTTTTTAGTATTCAGACGAGCTTCTTCTCCCTCAAATCTTACTAAAATCATGTCAGCAACCAAAATCATTCAAGTCGCTGGACAGTAATGTGGTCTATGATGATGGACAGCTTCTTCTACCCAAGACATTTGTGACTCGAAAAGGAGCTTTATTGCTATTCACCCCTTCGGAGGATTTATTGGCAGCTGAAGATGAAACGCCACCACCACCACCAAATGTTTATGAAGATGGACTAAAACTGAAGACTGTGGGGAATTTGATTAACTCAGTTCTACAGTTTGGAAAAGAGGTATAATCATAGCTTGTGGATAAATGTAACTGACATTGTATGATACACTGTATTGGCTTTGATAAGCTGTCATGATAATGGCAAAGGTGATAACGATGATGGTGGGGATGATGATTATGGTAATGATGATGATGATGATGGTGGGGATGATGATGATGATGAGGAGGAGGAGGAGGAGGAGGAGGATGGTGGTGATAATAGTGCTGGTGCTGCTGATTGACGATGCAATCTCTGTGTGCTGATCAAAGTCAGGGCATCGCTAATTCAAAGGAATAGCTCTTGAGTTTGTGTTCCTTTTTCCTGCAGGAAGAGCAAGCATGGGAAGGCATACCAGGCACACCACCTTCTAAGGAGAATAAAAACGCTACTGCTCATCATCAAGGAAAGCATCAAACTGTGCGTGACAGGAAGGCGTTTCTTCGCTTTCTCCATTACCTGGATTCAGAGTGTTTAACGGCTGACAAACATGCACAGCCGGGCTGTGATCCTGATTTCTATCTTGATGAGCTCAGGAGCAGCTCAAGGTGAGAGTTAAGAAGGAAATACGAATTGCCTGAAATTTTTTTGAAATGAAAAAAATCAAATGTTATCGATGCCTTGAAACAACTTCTGGCTGATCAAATTCAGGGCACTTAACTCACAGATGGAATCATAAATTCAGCATGTTTTTCGGAGAGAGGAAAACCGGAGAAAATCCCTCGAATTAAGAGAGAGAACTAACAAACTCTACTCACATGTGACGCAGAGTCCAGGAAATGAACCGGAGACCCCAGAGGCGAGAGGCGCGAGTAAACTACTACTACGCCCCCTCGATTCTCAACTTTCGCATATGCAGATATGGAAAATTTCCTTACTCCGGATGTTAGACGTGAAATTTTTTTGAAACCGGCAAAATTATTTCCAGGTAGTTGCATTTATATAGACGGCACGTTTGCGGGAGAAAAATTTTCAATTTGTAAATTTAATTTCCATGAATATCAGTGCATTTCTTCACACTATCACAATAGGAATGATTCCAGCTAATACCTGCGCGATTAACCAGGCGTTTTATCTTTCAGGGGGTTCGGTTCTAACCGGAGATCAGCTTCACAGACTCCATACTCGGGCCGTAACTACGACAGTCTTCTGGAAGATGACAACCTGTCGGATATCGTACAAGAGTACATACGATGGAACCGACAGACCCATCACCTACAACAAGAAGAGAAAGCCATGGCAGATGACAATCACGGAATGGATGATGAGTATGTAGAAGAAACCGATTGTACCTGGAGAAAAAGAAAACGCGCGCGCGTGCTGTGTGCAATTATAAAGCACGCGCAGCGATTGGCAGAACACGAGAGGTGTTAGGAGATGTACAAGGCGTGCTTTTTCGAAAAAACGAAAACACGCGCGTGTGCTGTTTGCAGTTTATATGAAGCACGCAACACTGCATTGGGAGAAAACGAGAGAAGTCTTAGACGAAGAATGTTGTTTTATAACTCCATATAGCACAGCAAGCAGTTTTCCTATTCTTTTTCATAAAATGCAAATTAGAGGTGTCATTTCGATACGAATGAAGAGATAGAAATGAAAGCGCGCTCATGTGCTGTGTCCTATCACAAAACACGCGACTTGACCAATCAGAAAAAGAGATTTATTACAATCATTTTATCATGGAAATTTCTGTTTTTTCTTATAGGGATTTCCAAGAACAGACAGAATATGATAGATATGACGCTTATTCAACCCATCAAGCCACAGGACACCCAAACAAAACCTACTCACCTACTCCAAACCCTAACAGCTTAGCATACAGCTATGCTCATTCCTTCTACTACACTGATGATGCTCTAAGACCCAGGACCGCTCCGTTACCTCCTGCCCCTGAATCGCTGCGGGCCAACCCGAGGATTACTAGTGGAAAGAGACCACCTCCAAAACGAGGTTATTAAAATTAATACGTCATTATTTTGAGCTGTGTAAATTTTACGAATGTACCCAGTGTTGCAATTCGACATGCAGCTCAATTTGGAGGACAAAACAAAAGGTTTCCAATTCTCAGGAGATTGAAATTCTTTTGTTTTGTCCTCCAAATTGAGCTGCTTTGGGCCTAATGTTTTCCCAAGTGTCATTCTTTTGAAAATAAGATTCTTTGTTTGAGTTGTATTCATATTCATGTGTATTCTCATGCGCAACCTTTAAAGAAAGAAATGGTACTCTAGGAAATGACACGTGATCTGAAATGGGAAAAGTCTTATTAATCCCATCCATCCACCCATCCCATCCCTGCATCTATCCTATTCATCCCATCCATCTCTTTTATTTCAGCATTGGGCTCAACACCAGACCATCTTGAAGACATTTTACGTGCTGACGTAATGCCAGGCCGAAACGTCAGAAGAGGACCGAGCCCGCGATTAAAGTTCAGCAGGAATGCTTCGCCAGCTTTTCATCCGTCTTCCCGAGGGGGAACCCCAGAGTACAACAGTACCTCTAGGTTCGAAACGCCTGCTGGGCTGGTAAGTATGCTCTATTAACTGCGTGCCTCAGTGTCTCATTGTTGGGAATTAGACAACTAAAGAACACTCTTTCGATATTAGGAAATAAATTGAATAAATAAAATAAATTGAATTCAAGATTATTTTTTTTAGTCAGAGAATTGGAGTCGTGCTGAAGACGTCATAGAGGAAGCGGAAGAGAGGTCACAAGAGTCGTACACACGACCAGTTAGTGCTGTGTCATTTCGCAGCAAAGACCAACCTGATGGTAGACCCTGTACTGCAGAAACGAATGAAGGTATGTACACGCAGTGATTTTACCCGCATCACCTTACTACCCATTTCATCTCGTATTACTGGATTTCAATCAGCTGATAAAAGTCTTTGAATCTCATTATCTGCTCCAAATGTTTGCAAAACACTGACCACCATGTGCTGTCAGCCAGAAAGAATTATATCCTACAAAACGTGCGCTTCAGCTGATGAACATTCCGCACGAGACTTGAAATGACGTCAAGTGAAACCATACAATAGTCTCGATTTCTTTTTTGTTTCCAAGGTATCGACGGCGAACAAATAAGGACAAACAGTTTCCACAGTCGAAGTGAAAGCATGTCTAGTGTTTCCAACCGACAGGGACCGAGAAGCATGTCGGGAAGATCACGTGCTCACACTCGTAGTCTTTCCAGGAGCTCACATCTCGAGGAGGTGGAACCCGGAGATGAAAGAGCACCAACATCGATGCAGTACGATGATCCCAGCATGCTGATCGCACCTCCACCTTCCGCGCGTGTCCCCTCTAGAAGTGGTTCTGCCATGTCCAGGGAGATGGGTACCCATGAATTCTGTGAACGCGATTCTGTGACGTCACCATCACGTCATGAAGACTTGTCGTCACGTAGTGCAGGGAGCCGAAGGAGTAGTTCAAAGATGTCGCAACGAAGCAAACATGATGAAATTTTATCAATGGATTATAATTTTCAAGGAAGAAGAATGCCGCTGAGAAGCAAGTCGGCCTCAAACAGACATCACCAAAATGAAACAAATAGTGGATCACGAAATCCTTCAAGAAAAGAATCTAGACCCTTCAGTGCGCCTATTTCCATACCTGGAGACGAAACGAATGTAACCTTGGCAACGCTCGGCAGTGAGGCAAATATTGATGATGTCAAAGACGTAATTTCTAGACACCAATCCTTTGTTGAAGCTAGTGATAACGAGAGGGATCTGGACTCGCCCGACGTGGCTTGGCCCGTGGATGTGGAAGAGGGACTGGTGGCTAGTGATGACGAATCAGGAGGCTACGGAAGCGCAGCCGAAGGTATGAATTTCAGTTGAGTTATTGATTTGATGTTCTATTACAAATTCAATGTTCATTGATTAATGATATTTTTAAGGTGGCTCGCTCCTGTTTTTCCCCCTTACCCAAGATGGCGCGAATTTGTATATCTATCTCACTGCGCATGTTTATTACAGTTCTTATTGAAATAAACTGAATTCAAAAATAATTTCTATTTTATTGCAGAAGTCAATATTGACCTTCCACCTTCACCATCACTTGCCAGCTCAGGATTCTTTCGCCTTAATGCAACATGGAGTCCTGGTAAGTATTTGAAAACGTGTACACTCTCTACAGACATATACACTATTATAGACCCCTTGCAGCATGTCGGAATGCAGCTCAATTTGAATGACACAACAATAGGTTTCCAATCCTCTGGACGGGTTGAAATTCTTTTGTTTTGTTCTCTAAATCGAGCTGCTTTGACGTCACGTACAAGGGGTCTATTCAGTTAATGATGGTTGGTCATTTATGTTCAGTATTTTCCCTCTAACACATCTTTTCGATTCGTCTTGTTATTTTGATAGCTCCACCTGACCAGCCCAAAGAACAAGATGGTGGTCTTGGTGCGAAACCTCCCTCGGAAACTGGGGCGACTGGTGTCCAGTCCCAATCTCCTACTCCAACACCAATACCTGCCATGCGTACACCAGTGCCTGCTATTATCGGTTGGTTTTGTAACTCTTTTTGCCACCTTCTCTCCTTTCCTTCCTTTTCTTTCTTCCATCCATCCTTTCTATTTATTTTCTTGTTTTGCTCTTTCATTCCCTTTTGCATTGATTCTAATCTTAGTAATGACTTGTACTTTTGAAGGTGTAAATGACGATGAAGAAGACGATGTTGATTCCGTATCAGCGGATGCTACCAATCAATGGCCTCCCCAGGCTCCTCAAAAGTCCTCAACTTCAATAATTACCACAGCTACCCCGGTACCTAAAACAGAAGTAATCGAAAGGAACGAAATAGAGAATAATTCACGAAGATCCGTCTCTCCAAATCTTTACCAAGAGACAATAGATATCGAAAGATCCCGACCAAGTTCACCAGTAAGTGAACTTGAAAGACAACAGCCACTTTTGGTCGATGAATCTGTTGTCAAGTATTTAGAGACTGGGCACAAGCCTCAAGAGAGACCGCGGTCAGGTAGGAAACTAAAAGGCTTGGATCGAGAAACTCAAGAAAATCTATCAGAACCTGTTAGTGAATTGGTAAAACCGGTTGATGAACAGGTTAAACCGATTGAAACACAAGTAAAAAAACCGGATGAAAAACAAAATATAGTCAACGAAAAACAACTTAGAAAGCCAGTGAAACAAGAGGAAAAGCAAGAAAAACCTGTTTCGAAACCAGTAAAACAGGTTCAACACACAGACACTCAGAACGGAACTAAAAATACAGAGCAAACCCATGACTTTTCGAAAAAAATTTCGTCGGCTCAACAACCAGAACCTCGGAAAGATTACATCAATATTGTCCTTAACAAACCCAAACCTCCAGTTCAGCTCGACCAGTTGGGTTCGCAGAGGGTTGGTAAGGAGAGTGATGATCACGACGGACTTAGTTCAGTTTCTTCGATTTCCGCTACACAACCTGCCTCATTCGTATTCTCGGAGCCTCAAACACCAAAGAAAGAAAAAGAGGTCCAAAAGAAACCTGAAGAGCCAGCCAAGAATGATTTGTCTGATTTGGCTGCGCTAATCAGCAGGAACAAATCTGCCAAAGTTGCAAAAGAAAAGGTAGGTGGGAATACTTTAGGATCCGGGTTGCGCCCTTCCGAGATTGCGCGAGTAGGACGCGCGCTGAATTTTGGGGCCGGAAACCTTTTCTGATTGGATGAACCAAATAAAGGTTAACCAATCAGTACAAAGTATGCTCAAATTATAAGTAAGTAAGTTTACGCTTGTAAGAATTCACTCCGTTCGACGTTTTTCCAAGCATAACCCGAGCGTCGTCCGAGCGCGCAATACATTAAATGCTCCAAATTTACAAAGGCAAAATGTTTGAGAAGCGGAGGTAGAGTACCTTGGACGTACTGTAAGGTACAAAGTTGAATTTAGGATAGCGGAATTATGTAGTAAATGTAAACTTCGTTGAATTTTGTGAGTTGAAGATGTGTTGTCATATTTGTTTATAGAAGGAGGCCAAGAAGAAGATAAAATCAGTAAAGGCTGCCAAAGCAGCCAAGAAGAACGAGATCAAAGTTGACCCAAACAATATAGAATTTGATGCATTCAACACACCTGAGATGTTGGAACACATGGATGAGGAACTGAAGCAGTTTATTCAACAAAAAGGAAATAGCGAGGAAGCGCTCCCTGGAGAGATCGAGAAGCAGGAAGCGGCGAGCAACAAAGGTCATGTCAGTGTACCACAAGTAGCCGCACCCGTCCCCCCTGAGATGAAAAATGCTTACACTCCATCGAAACCTAAGAAACCCAGCAAACAAGAAATGGCAAAGAAACGCGCTGAAGCGAGAAAAGCAGAAAAGAAACGAAAAGATGAAGAGAAGAAGAGGAAAGAAGAAGAGAAGCGAAAACGGGATGAGGAACTACGAATACTTAAAGAGAAGGAAGACGAACAAGAGCGTGCTCGAGAAGAAGCAGAATCAAAACAACAAGCTATCGAAGAAGAGAAAACGAAACGTCTAGAAGAAGAAGAAAACGCCAGACGGGAGGAAGAAGAAGCGATGGAAAAACTAAAAGATGCGAAGAAAAAAGCGCGGGAAGAAAGAGAACAGAGACGAGCTGCTGAAGCTGAAAGACGTAAACTGGAAGTACAACGAAAGAGAGAGGAAAAGAAGAAGAGAGAGGAGGAAATGAAAGAGAAAGAAAAAGAAATGGAACAAACGAAAATGGATCAAGAAAAAAGAAAACAGGAATTGATGGAAGCAAGGAGACGACAGGTCAGTTGCGGTGTACATACCTTGATTGTAGTTTTTAGAATAATTATTCAGATATAACGCGTGCGCGCCCAGTGACTGACTATATTGTATTCTCAGTTTCATAACTGTGTTCATATCGAAGGATCGAGTCAGGAAACCCGCGCAAAATTGTCCAACAGAAAATTTATAGAAGCAATATAAAACGCCTGCGCAATCGAAAAGCAAGATAAATGTTCGAATATGCCTCGTGTCCTAGTAAGCTTTCTTCTATAGACCCATTGCACGTGACGTCAAAGCAGCTCAATTTGGATTCTTAAAAATTGTTGTAATAAAAATGAGATGAACTAAACTACCGCAATATGGATTTTGTTTCTAGGAGGAACTCGATCGACAGGAAGAAGAAAGACGACAAGAAGAAGAAAGACTGCGCGCTCTGGAAGAAGAAGAGGAGGAGAGAAGACTGGAAGAAGAACAGATACGAGAAGCTGAGGAAGAACTCAGTAGGCTTCAGGAAGAACGAGAATATAAAGAGCAAATGAGGCGCATTGCAGAAGCCAGGGTAAGTTCCACTAGATAGACCCCTTGCACGTAACGTTAGAGCAGCTCAATTTGGAGGACAAAACAAAAGAATTTCAATCTCCTGAGAATTGGAACCAATTGTTTTGCCCTCCAAATTGAGCTAAATTACGACGTGCTGCAAGGGGTCTATTCTGCTCATGCTCATGAAACCGTGTTCAAATAACACTGTGTTCAAAAAAAAGTTTCAACAGTTTAACATTTATGTTTAAAAAAATTATTTCTCGTTGGGAATATTTAAACAGGAACAAAAACTAAGAGAGCAAGAAGAAGAAAGGTTGCGTCAAGAAGAAGAAGAACGACGTGCCATCGAAGAACAACGAAGACGTCTAGAAGAAGAAGAAGAAAAGAAAGTCCAAGAACAAAAGAAACGACTAGAAATGGCCAAACGACTTGAAGCAGTTGCGCGCATGCGCATCGTCCATGAAGCGGCCAGACGTAAAACTATGTTGCTGAAGCGACGAGAAGACAACATTGATAGAATGAGCCATTTAAAATCTGTCCGTCAGGATCAGAACGTGACTAGGCCTCATACTTTTACTTATTATGTTCATGTGCCCAGGCAGGTTTGGGAGCTGCCAATTGGGTTTGGAAAGCAAAAGAAAGGGTTTAGAGCTGTAAAGAAAAAACCTGCTGCTAAAAAGACTTAAAGACGCATTCGCAACGAATCCCTTGTCACTTCTTTTATCTACAGACTCATTAATTCAGACCCAACCAGGGGGGGGGGGGGGGTGCAGGGGGGAGGGGGTGCTGAGATACCAGAAACAAGATGCTTTATACCCATAAATATTGTCAGAGATACCAAATACCGACGTTAAAATTTCCCCGATACCAATATACCAGAAAAAACTGGCTGGGTCTGTTCATTATACTAGTTTGCATGCAGCCTAACTTTATGAGTAACTCTGTTTAAGATGGTCTGTCTTAACCAGAGTTAAAGTTGGGCTACATGAAGGCTATCTTTATATATATATACGACTATTAATTAAGAGTTAACTGTGTAAATAATCAAAATTAGAGTCGAAATAGAAAAGATAAATATGTAAGATAAATTAGTATTTATTTTTTATTTATTAAAAACGTTTTAACTTATTACTTAGAACGCATAAAAACAAAATGGATGGCTTTCAAATGATTTTCATTCCAGTGGGTGAAACTTTGCGAAAAATTTCTTTGTTCTTCTCTTGCTTCCCTTGCTTTGCTTATCATTGTCCCCTACGTCATCACTTTTGTCATCTTTAGAATGTATATTGTCAGTTGTATAACTAGTTTTACCATTGCCTACCTTGTTTGTTATACTGACCTTACCCTCGCATTCATGCTCTAAAACTGTATTCTGAATATCATCACTCTTATTTAGTGTCTCTGGAATTGCTGCTTCTGTTGTGGTTTCGTTATTCTCACTTAAGTTGTGTCCATTCTGTTTCACACTTTCAATCTGAGATAACAATTCTTGCTTTTGTTCTCTGAGTCGATCTCTACGGCGTTTCCGTCTTCGACGCTGGTTATCTTTGACTTCAGCCTGCCACTGTTGTAGGTTCTTGTAGATTGGAGTCAAGGTCACTCCTAGCTCTTCACCATGCCTAAAAATAAGGAAAAGAAAAATTACTTGATAATAACATACCTACATAAGCTCAATGAATATTGATAACTATTATTGCATCATTGGGAAGGAGGTCATGAGCCTGGGGTCATGGGGTCAGTCCCCTGGCCCACCAACACTCGGGGTCTTAAAATACCTGAGGAGAAAATGCTGCCTTTGTTATTACATCTAGACATAGTTAGACTTTCAAGTGGGCTGATCAGAGTTAGAACAAGGCTAACTCACAGATCAAATTGAAATTTAGCATGTTAGGTTTTGTGGAGGCAGGAAAACCAGGGCTACAGTACAGGTTGCTACAGAACCTGGAGAAAAACCCCTTGAATCAAGGGACAGATCTAACAAACTTTACCACCTCCCGAAGTGAGAGGCGAGTACACTTATGTGCCTTAATCATATGGTGGCCATGTTTATTCCCATGAGAGCAAAAACCTTTGTTTTGAACGTTCTGAAATGCCTCAAAGTGAGGTTAAGAGGACCCAAGGGATTCAAAACCTATTGTTTTAACCAATATGACCGCCACATGATAAAAGTGAATGCTCACCACCCTAGGAAAGGTTAAGATTTTTCCAGTGTCCTACCTTTTCATCTCCTCGTACACTCTCAGTGATATCCATGCATCAGTGGCGGCATAACGGATCTGTCCTGGACTCAAGTTAGCTTTCTTCCAGTCAGATCGCTGATGTTTCTTGGACAGAAATTCATTAAGGAATATTGCACATACACCTTGGAGTGATTTATGCGAACAGTGTAGGTCTCGTGCCCAACAGTATGTATCAATCAAGTTTACTGGCTCTAAGTTAAACTGATTGGATATCATGATAGCATCGTCCACACAGGCATGGCCAACCTGAAGTTACCATAGCAACAAACACATTTATAAATAGTTCACATTCAATGATTAATGATCATGGAGAGCAATTTATGAATTAAGAACATAGGAATGGCAAATTATACGGTTAAAGCCTGGTTCACACTAGCATCAGAATCAAAATCATAACCAGAAGGAACATAAGCAGACTCTGTATCACATTTATCACTTACACGCCTGTACATGTGAAGTACACTAGTACATGTGAAGTACACTATTGAGCCTTTGTATGTTTCTTCCCAGTCCAATACTAATGTAAACCCGGCTTAAAGCAATTAAGATTCAAGTCAACGCATCCATTTAATATTTCCCAAGTTCAATGTCTTAGAAAGTGGCAGGGGTGTAGTCCCACCAGACATATTGTACCCACCCTCTATATGGCCCCTGCAACAAAAGGACCAGAATACACACTCACCTTCGCCACTCTTCCTGTCAATATTTCCTTCAGATAAGAAGGCATTTTCCTCTTGAAGTTTGTACATTGCCAAAGAACTGCTGTGTCCTGAGTAGCAAGTTGAACAACACAAACCTGATGTTCAACAGGACAGTGCTCTGTGTCAAATCCTAAAACTTCTTCATCAAGAAACTGCTCCAAGATTTCCTTGTGTTCAATCTCATCTTTATGGCTTTTTATGACATATATATCATATGGAAATTTGATACCTGGAGAGTTTTCCTTATTTTGCTTCCAGTCTGCAGGAAGCTGAAACCTAGGTGAGTCTGCTAAAGGATAACTTTCTCTGATAATGTCTGTGTTGTTTGGGGATCCTGAGTCTTTTTTTAAGTTTGTACCCATAGTGCTAGACGTTTCATCACTATATGTGCTGCTGCTGCAAAAATATGAGTCTTTTTTATCGAAATTAAGACTCTTTCCCTGTTTGTTTTGACCATAGTTTTGACTATCTACGCCATTATTATTTTCATAATTGAGAACTTCTTCGCGAAGCGTCTTTTCTTGTGTTTCAACTTTTCTTTCTGAATCCGCATCTTCGGCATCATTTTCGACACAGAGTTTTCTTGTGCTTCCTTCTTCTATCCTAGTGCAAAGACCTTTAACGAAAGCACTAGGAATGGTATGTCGAAGAGAAGAAGTTTGACAAAGAAAAGTTTCATCAATCCTGCAGAAGACTGGCCTCCTTCTTTGCAGAAATCCATGGCTTAGTCTTACAAAACCCCTTAAAGAACGAACTCCAACAGAAGTTAACATCGTTACCAATATTTAAAGCCGAAAAACGGTAATTCTAACGTTAAAATATAATAAAATAAGTAGAATTCCTGTCAGTCGGTGAAATTTCACGCAGAAGATCCGCCATTTTGATTTCCACGTGCAGATTCGTGGGCAGGGACTGGAAGCTAAACCACAGGAAACCCGCTAAGTTCGAAATAAAATGTCGTGACTCGTTGTTGGGCTCCCTGTCTGTGAATAGGGTGTCTTGTTTCAACAATGGCTGCTGCACGCGATGGTCTTTTACTCTCGGGTCGTTTAGCTCTTGTAACAGGTAAAAATATCAATCTAATCTCTGAAATAATTACCTTAATTCTTCTTAATTTAATCATGTCATAGATCTTAGATCCCCGCATGCAGTGCATAAGACATAAGCTTAACAAAAGAGATTTTGTTCTGGGAGGGGTGCAGGGAATAAAGTCAGCCCAGGGAAGGGTGCAACCATCAAAATCACAGAAAGAAAACATATATTGTATGGGTATCCTCAAAATAGGAGGACAAAGTTGCTCCTAGGGGGTGGGGTGCACACCCTCTGCACCCCTCCCCTGGATCCACCCATGTGAAGTATCGCTATATATATATGTCCTGGTATTACCACTTTTGGTATGAATAGTTGTTTATGTTGATGATGATGATGATGATGAGGAGGAGGAGGAGGAGGAGGACTAGTCATTCAATGCATATCATGCATATTGATTCAAATTGTGGTTTTTGTTTTCTGGTTGTTTGCAGGTGGTGCTAGTGGGATAGGAAGAGCCGTATGCCAATCACTAGCCAAAGCTGGAGCATCAGTAGCAGTTGTAGACAGAAATATCGAAGGTGCTGAGGAAACTCTAAACAGCCTGTCAAAAGTTGATGACAGCAAACATTCTTACCACTGCACTGATGTAACATCATCGGATCAAGTGAAGGAATTGATATTAAAGGTTCAAGAAGATCATCAAAGACCACCTTGTATCTTGGTTAACTCTGCAGGAATCGCAAGGAAAGCTTTGTTTTTGAAGATGGAGGAAAAGGCTTTTGATGAAGTTATTGATGTCAACCTCAAAGTAATTATTCTGAAATCCTGTGTACGCAAGACACTGCATAGCGCATTTAATGCAGCTACAAGATTTGTACAGTTCCTGTAAATCTGTAACATGTGACAGATCCAGAACAATTTCACAGTATACTCTTCTCAGACCCTCCCTACCCCCACCTTCATGTAGGAGGCATGCGTTTTTATCAAAATTGTATAGCCTTGGACGTTTTTCTTCCCAGGGTACATTTTTGATGTCACAGATTACATCCAAGGCAATGGTTGAACACAAGATAACCAATGGTACCATAATAAACATTGCTAGTATTGTAGGAAAGGTAAGGGAATGATGTCCGTGATAAATTAACTGTCACAGTCTATTGCTCACAGCCATGGATCCATGCCTGCACAAGCTAACTTTTAATTTAATAAGAAACTAGCAAAAAATGCTGACAGTTCATTGCCAACATGAAGTTTCTAATTAAAGATGAGGCAGTTGTAGCAATACTCCAGTTTCGCATTCAATGCAAACCACTGTTTTTGAAGACCACAGACTCATTTGCACAGCTTGTTTATAAGTCAGCTATTCAACGACATCATTGAAAGTCCGTGGGATTTCAAAACATTGGTATTGTTCAACTCACACATTCTTTACATTGCAGTTGATTTTTGCAAATCATTAGCAACAGCCAACTGTTATGTAAAGAATGTGCAAGTAATAATACCAATCCCACAGACTTTTAATGATGTCGTTGAATAGATGACTTATAAACGAGGCTAAGCCTGTGCAAATGAGTCTGTGGTCTTAAAAAACAGCGGTTTACATTAAATGCGAAACTGGAGTATTTGCAATTGTTTTTAATTATGAGAATACATTATTTATTCCTTCTAGACAGGCTTGCTAGGTCATGCAAACTATACAGCTTCCAAGGCAGGGGTTGAAGGCTTGACAAAAACATGTGCTCGTGAACTGGCAAGGTTTTGTATCAAGCTGTTATTAACAAGAAACTCCTTTCAGAAATATGCTTTTAAAATTATATGCTTCAATATTTTCGAGAACTAAACGCATGACAATACAAGCGACATTATTGTGCAACTTGCCCCTCAACATATATTGTTGTGTCACAAGTTGCCCAGTGTATGTTGTTTCATATTACCACCCCAAGCACAACAAATTTTTATTGTTGCAGAGAGCAGAAAGCACTTAATTCTACTTCTGCAACAAAGTGGTGCAAGAAAACTTTCTTGTTGCATGGGGTGGAAATACAGCAACATTCAACTGCAACTTTAAACACAACACTGTTGTGCGAAAAGTTGTTCAATTTTGTTGCTCGTATTTCTGCATCTCAAACAATATCTCTTCATGGGAAGTCCGGGGGACTCCAATATGAAAGGGGCGGGGATGCTCGTTGTAGCTTTTAGAGGCTAATTTTCGTAATTTGGTACATTTTAGGGTGTTCAAACGAAAAACTAACAAAAAAAATGCTGTAAAATTAGTGTCATTTAGTACCATTTAGGGGTGAAACTTGCATTTGTTATGGCTACGATAAAGAGAATTTTGGTACCTTTTAAGGGTCATTTTCAAAATTTCCAACAAGCATCTCTGCCCCTCTATATATTTGAGCCCACTTTCCCCCTGGAATGTGAAGAGCATGGTTAAATTTTTAGATCTAAGCAGTTATAATTCTGTAATGGTTGCAGATGAATGGATGTTTTCTGGCACTACACAATTTGTCAGCCTCCATGAAGAAGGCTTTGCTTAAATCTGTTTTTTTTTTTACAGTCTTGGTATCAGATGTAATGCTGTTCTTCCTGGATTCATTAAAACTCCAATGATTGTGAATATAGAGGAAAAATATAAGCAACGAGTAAGAGAGCACAGTGAACCCACCTAAGCATGAGTATTAAATATATTCATCAATATATGGATCTATCCACCCACCCAATCATATATCCCTTCTATCCTGGATGCATTCATCCATCTATTAACCCAACAACCTATCCATCCATTCATCCATTCTTCCTTTCCATCCATTCATCCATCCATCCATCCATCTGTCTGGACACCCATCCATTCATCCCACTTACTAAACCCTCTCTTTCTCCCTTCTTTCCATTATTATTTCCAATACGTTTTTATTTATTTTCATTTTTTCATTCACTTCTTAACTAGTTGATGCAAATGATCCCCCTGGGTCGTATGGGAGAACCATCAGGTATAGTCTGACAGTCTGACAGAAAACTGCAATAGACCCCTTCACAGTTGAAGCGAGATGAACAGTGAATTTGCATATAGAGACATGTATATGAATAATTGTCCAAGGTGATAAAAAAAGGTCTTTATCATTACAAGGTCACCATTCATCTCCCTCAGATGCAAGACAACTTAATTGTAAATTTAGAATAAAATTGTATATTTACTATTAACACCCAGGATTGAGCATTTCAACAGGTCTCAGAGGGGGAGGGGTATTTACTGGTACCAACAGCATAATTCAATAAAATCAAGCCCCTATTTTGGACCATTTTTTAACTTTGCCCTTTGCGTAGATCAAAAAAAAAATCATTTTAGAGACATTCCTAAATTTTGTGCTTATTTTTCTCATTAATGTTCCTATCTTTTTAGAAGTGGCAAATGTTGTCAATTTTCTGGCCTCAGACCTCAGCAGCTACATCACTGGAGCCTCAATTGAAGTGACAGGTGGGTCAAATCCTCTTTGGGACTTTGAACCAGAGGTTGCAGTTAAAATCACACTATATCAGGAACTTGGAATTTTTTTACAAAAAAAAAAAAAATGCTCAATGACAATTTCTAGAATGAACCTAGCTTCAAACCTGAATGCCAACATTGTTTTATTTTTGTTTTTTCTTCAAGGAGGAATGCAAGGAACATGATCAAGACAGACGACTTTCTGCCCCTACCTCAAAGATAACCACTGCAAATAATGAGCACTGCAAAATAATGTTTTTTCTCCTGTGATTCTAAGGGGTGCACCCATCCCTGGGACGTCTTTATGCCCCTAATTCAAAGATAACCAATGCAGCACCCATCCCTAAAGAAAATTCTGGATCTGCCCCTGGGACTTGATATGATGGTGCCATCTCCAAACATTATCATTGGCTGAGCATGTGACCTTGAATGCTGTGATTGGCTCAAAAGACTGGCCATGCTGTTGTGCAGTTACAAAAATTCGGACGATCACATTACTCACTCAAATATATTCTTACATATTATAAAAAATAACACATCAATAAAAATCATAACTGTAGTAGTTAATGTCCGAAGTCCATAGGCCCCGCAGGCGCATGAATAAATTAGTAACAACACTAAGCAACAGCATGTCGAGCGCCAGCATTAACTTGTAAGTAATTTTCCTCATTTTTGTATGTTTTCTTTTCTTTTTTTTTGGTCTTATGGAATTGTAAATTATAGATAAGTGTATTTTCTTTATTTGTAGCGAATCGTATGATTCTAAAGATGATTTCCGAGAGATAAATAAATACGCATGTTGAAGTTTAAAGGCTCGACTACCTCACTGTAGTTGAAGACTACATTCATTCGAAGTTAATGGCATTTTTCACTGACTTATGCTATCAAGATCGCCGAAATTATCGAGAATAGAAGATGTTCGACCAGGATGGAAGAGATTTGGATAGATTTGGTCAAGATTTAAGAGAGGAATTCGGAGTAAAATCAGTCCACGAGCATGTAAGCGAGGAATCGCACGTGCGACACAGGGAGCCCAATCAGGATTTCCAAGAAATTAAGGGGGCTGCGTCAACAAAACCAAGCGTCGAGAATGGTGGAAAAAAGGTGACATGGCCATCATTAACGCAATATTTAGATGGTTTTGGTGGTGAACCGCGAGAGCCCGAAGTCAGAAGATCTGCAAGAGTAAAGGCAGCAAAGAAATCAGAAGAAGAAGGAGTCATAGCCGAACGAGCGGTTTATTGCAGACGTAGCAGATCAGGACATCTTGGAGAGCTGAGAAAGAATTGGAACAGAGTACAAGAATTAATGAAGAGTCCCGAAGTCGACGTGATAACACTGGAGGATAGTGTCCGAAAGTATAATGAGGCGTTCAGGAAGTTTGTGGACGCCCACGAAGTATGTATGGAGATAGAAGACGACGAAGAGAGAAGAGCACTGTTAGTGGATAGTTATGAAAACCAGAGAGACATGAAGTGGCAGTTAGAAAACCTGTTGAATGAGTGGATAGCCAACAAGCACAGACCAAAGTCCCCAAGATCAGAATCCGGATTCAGCCGCGCTTCTAGTTCGTATAGTATAAAGGAGAAAACGAAATTCATGGAAGAAGCTAGACTTAGAGTGAACGCGTTGAAGCAAAAACAAGACTTGGATCGCCAAATGGAACAGATAGAAAAGCAAAAGGCTGAACTCAGCAGGAAAATCGAACTAATGGACGCGGAAACCCAGGCGAAGCAGGCTGCAATTGACTTGATGATAGAACGATATGTTACAGAAGAAGATGTTGAAGACTCTCGTCGAGAGATTGAGAAGCACGATGAGATTGCACCCCAGTACAGCTACACACGGCCCCGGTCCCCATTAGAAAGGGATGACGAACGTTCCAAGAAAACTTTCGTACCCGTAGTAACTAGCGAGTTCGTGGCTAAAAGTACGAATACGCAGGTTCCTGATACAGTTTCGTCGTTCCACCACAGCATTCCAAGCGTTTCTACAACTTGTTACTATACAAGCCCGCAAATGGCGTCCACACCCTTCAGCCTTCCAGAGAAATTCACTATCCCGCCTCAAGCGAGTCAAGTGACACCGAGGGCATCTACGTCGCAGTATGTTCCAGTTCTTCAGAACCCAATGCCAATGGAGTTTCGTCCCTCGTGTACCCCTCCATCACTACCCAGAGAAAGTTCGATGGTAGAGGCATGGACGACGATAGCGCAAGCAATCAAACAAGGTCCGTCCTTACCGAAAGTGGAATTAATGAAGTTTAGTGGAGACCCGTTGGAGTACGCGGAGTTTGTGACGAATTTCAAGGATAACATTGAAAGCCAAGTGTCAGACGAGTCGCAGAGACTTACCAGCTTACTGGCGCAATGTGTAGGAAAGGCTAAGGAAGCAATTCGAAGCTGCGTGAACCTTCCGGTTTGCGAAAGATACGTTGAAGCATGGAAAACCCTACATCAGAACTTTGGACAGTCACACATGGTAGCTGACGCGCACGTAAGAAGGCTGAAAGAGATCCAGATCAGAAGAGCTGACGCAAGTAGCCTTATGGAGTTCGCAAGAAAGTTAGAAGATGCGAGGAGAGTGCTTACTAGCATGGGTTATAGCTATTCAAGCCGCTTAGACAACGAAGAGACCATAGTTATGCTGATGAAAAAGCTTCCAGACGAAGGTTTAAAGAGGAAGTGGGCCGACAAAGCAGGAGATATTATCAAGTTGAAGGGAAGAGCCGAGTATGCAGACTTCGTGCAGTTTGTCAAGAATACAGCGGATAGAATTAATAACAGATACGGGCAGGAGCTAAGAGTAACTACCTCGATGACAGAAAGAGAGAAGAGGGATCCAAAGAAAGAACGATCTGATCAAAGATATAAAGTCACGACTTTAGCCGTTCAAAGTGATCAGAGCCCACGCCCATCCACTACAGCTCACAAGTGCCCGCAGTGTTCAGGACCTCACGGAGTGTGGAGATGCTGGAAGTTTAAGAGCTCTTCTCTAAAGGATCGTTTCAAGTTAGTGAGACAACATGGCCTTTGCAGAGCTTGTCTCGAAGAAGGACACTGTGCCAAGTCATGTACGAAGGGATTCAAGTGTAGAATCTCAGGGTGCGGCAAAGATCATCACTACCTAATCCACAGCGAAGACGTCGGTGGTGATCGCGCCAAAGACAGTGGTAATTCATCAGCGAAGAGCGTCGAAAGAAATGCGCAAGCAAGGGAGGTGGCTCCAGAGATTCAAGAAGGAACAACATCAGTGAAAACCACAAGCCAGTCCACGCCTCCGACAGTCAGTCCGAACGCAATAGCAGTAGAACCAAATGATCCAGTTACAGTCAGTGCACTTGACGTTAGCAGACCAAAGGTATGCTTCAAAAATGTACCTGTTAAAGTCAGCACCCCTCAGAGTGACAAGCAGATCATCACATACGCATTCTTTGACAGTGGTTCGGACGCAACTCTTTGTACGGAAAGCTTGATGGATGAATTACAGATTAAGACCAAGAGACAAGCAAGATTTACGATGTCTACTGTCAATTCGCAGGAAAGGAAATGCGGATATGAAATAGACTTAAAGATAGAATCTTTAGAAGGAGATGCACACTTCCGTTTAGAGAACGTATTAACCACGAAGAACCTTCCCGTTATGCCGAAGCACGTGGCAACCAACGAAGAAATAAAGAAATGGCCACACCTCGAAGACCTTACCTTGAGAGAGATCGACAGAAGAAGAGTAACCCTACTCATCGGTAGCGACCGTCCAGATATCATAGAAAAGGAACTGGACAGAAGAGAAGGAGGAAAGGGAGAGCCCTTCGCAGTGAAGACTCCCTTTGGTTGGACTGTTTATGGTCCTATAGCAGAATCTGCAGAAAGTCAAGTGAATGTTAGTCTGACTAGCACCGAGCACGAGAAGTTAAACCTTCAAATAGAACGTATGTACAAGGATGAGTTTGGGAACACTGCTGATGACATAGATGAAGGTATGTCGGTCGAAGACCACAAAGCCAAAGAGATTATAGACAAATCAGCTATCTTGATTGACGGACATTATCAGTTAAGACTACCATTTCGTCAAGATCGCCCGATCCTTCCAGACAGCAGAACAGCCGCAGAAAAGAGGTTAGAATGGTTGAAGAAAAAGATGCAGAAGGATGAAGTATTCAAGGAGAAGTATAGTCAAGTCATGGAGAAGTACAGAACTGAAGGCTCTTCGAGAGAAGTACGAGAAGAGGAACTCCAGAACCTGAAACCATTATGGTTCCTACCTCACCATGCAGTTTGGCATCCAAGAAAACCGGACGAACCGCGAGTAGTGTTTGATTGTGCCGCCAAAAGCGGAGGAACTTCTTTGAATGAACAGTTACTTCAAGGACCCGAGAATACGAGTCCGTTGATTGAAGTAATCCTCAGGTTCAGAGTGAACGAAGTTGCCGTTGCAGCAGACATCAAGAGAATGTTTCATCAAGTCCACGTAGCGCCCGAAGACTGTGGCGCATTGTGTTACCTCTGGTGGCCAGAAGGAGACATATCTAAAGAGCCCAAGGTTCACCAGATGCTCGTACATATATTTGGTGCAACGTCGTCGCCGAGCATCGCTGGATATGCATTGAGGAAAACAGCAAAGGATAGCGAGCACGACTTCACACCAGAGACCACTAATGCTGTGTATAAAGATTTCTACGTTGACGACTTGCTGAAATCGTTCGCTGATGTTGCGCAAGCTATACGAGTGAGCAAACAGTTACAGACTCTGCTAGCAAGGGGAGGATTCAAGTTAACAAAGTGGGTGTCTAATCATCGCCAAGTCTTGTCGGAATTTCCAGCGGAGGAACGCGCACCAGCAATCAAAGACTTAGACTTAACTTCCGAGAGTCTACCTGTTGATAGAGCCCTAGGTATTTATTGGGACGTGGAGCAAGATACGTTCAACTTGGCCAAAAGCAGCAAGAAACATCCTGAGAATAGAAAGGGCGTACTGTCGTCAGTTGCAACTGTTTATGATCCGCTAGGATTTGCGAGCCCTCTTCTCCTACCTGGTAGAGAAATAAACCAAGAACTTTGCCATAGGAGATATGATTGGGACGAGAATCTCCCACCAGACGTACTTGCCAGTTGGGTAGAATGGAAAGAAGGACTTGCAAGTTTAGGAGATCTAAGTATTCCACGCTGCTTCAAGCCAAAGAACTTTGGTACCGTGGTGAGAACGGAGCTTCACCATTTCGCTGATGCTTCACAAGAACACGGTTACGGAACAGTTTCCTACCTGAGACAGATCAACGATAGAGGTCAGATTCATTGTAGTTTTGTGATGGGAAAGTCTCGTGTTAGACCTTTGAAGAGCACCATGACAGTACCCAAGTTGGAACTCACAGCTGCAGCTCTACTGGTTCGCATGAATAAGTTAATTGTCAGAGCATTGCAAGGAAGACTCCAGATCGACAGTGTCAGCTATTGGACAGATTCTATCATCGTCCTCAGATACATCTTCAATGAAGTGCGAAGATTCATCACGTTTGTTGCAAACAGAGTTGCCGTTATACGACAAGAATCGGTCCCAGATCAGTGGAAGCACGTAAGGTCCGAGCTTAATCCCGCCGATTATGCTTCAAGAGGGATCAAGGCAACCGAATCAAGAAAGTTGTTGATATGGAGACAAGGACCAGAGTTTCTGTGGAGAGAAGAGGAAGAATGGCCTCCACAGCCACCAGAGATGTCAGCAACATTATCAGAAACGGATGAAGGAGTTAAGAAGGAGAAGGTGACGGTTGGAGCAACGACACTGCAGTTGGACTTCTGGAACTCACTGTTCAATAAGTACTCGACCTGGAACAGACTAAGGAGGACTGTTGCATGGCTAATCAGAGCTGTTCGAAAGCTGATTGGAGTTTGGCCGCGTAAAGCTGAGCGCGACTGCACCAAGAACTTGCAGCCCAGTCAAGAAACCTTGTCAGTGTCCGAAGTCGAACAAGCGGAGAGAAGAATCGCGAAATTTGTACAAAGAGAATCGTTTTTGAACATTCAGGCCGGTGAAGACTGCTTGAGCAAAGAAGTGAAAGAAAGATTTATCCGCCTGAAGCCGATTTCAGAAGATGGAGTAATTCGGGTTGGAGGAAGATTGGATCGCTCACATCTGTCCTACGACGCTAAGCATCCGATTATCTTGCCTGGAAAACATCCAGTAACAGAGCTGATAATACGTCATTACCACCATCGTAACGGTCACGTTGGAACCAATCAAGTATTGGCTGAGATACGACAGCGCTTTTGGATCGTAAGTGGAATTTCGTCAGTAAAACGAGTGCTGCGCAAGTGCCATGAATGCAGACGTCAGAATGCCAAGATGGGAGAGCAGATTACCGCTCCACTACCAGAAGTAAGATCGTCTTCAGACAGACAAGAACTAGTCTATCCCTTCGCCGCAGTGGGTTTAGACTACTTTGGACCGCTGTACGTTAAGGTTGGTCCAAATACAAGATCCAAGAGAGATCCATCATTGAATAAGCGTTACGGTTGTATATTCACGTGCCTAAGGTACAGAGCAGTCCACATCGAGGTTGCGCAAGACTTATCTACAGATAGCTTCATCAACGCCGTGATACGTTTTGTTAGCAGACGTGGACCCCCGAGAATCATTTACAGCGATAATGGCACTAATTTCAAGGGAGCAGAGTTAGATGTCATTAAAGCTATGAAAACGTGGAATCAGGAACAGATACAAGATGAGCTGAACCAAAGAGGTGTACAGTGGAAGTTTAATCCTCCCGCAGCGAGTCACCAAGGCGGTGTTTGGGAACGTCTCATACGATCAGTCAGAAGAATTCTACACTCCATGTTGGGAGAACGTCTCGTGAATGATGAAACGCTTCACACGTTCTTGACCGAGGTAGAGAAGATCATGAATGACAGACCCATAACCAAAGTCTCCAGTGAGCCGCAAGATTTAGAAGCACTCACACCAAACCACATCTTGTTACTCCGCAAGAACGCATCCCTAGCCCCAGACGAGATTAAAGATGTTGACAAGTATAAAGCCAGATGGAAACACGCCCACCTGTTAGCGAACGAGTTTTGGCAGCGATGGACGAAGGAGTACTTGCCTATGCTGCGAGAGCGACAGAAGTGGTTGCGAGAAAAGGCTAATTTCAAGGTTGGCGACTTAGTTCTTCTAGCAGACAAGAATACCCCAAGAGGAGAATGGCCAAAAGCATTGATCGAACAGACGATGCCAGACGGTGATGGAATTGTGCGCCGAGTAAAAGTGAGAACAGCAGATGGAGAGTACCACCGAGATGTACGAAAACTCTGCATGCTGGAAGAAGAACTACTGAAGGCCAAGACCGAAGCCGGAGACCAAACAAGCAGTCTACAGAAGGAGTAAAAACAGAGTGTGATAGATATCACCACGCAAGCCAAAGCAGTAACACAAGAGAACGAAGGCATTCAAGACTTGAACTGTTCAGAATTTAGAGACGTTTAATTTATTGAGTACTTTAGCAGATGATTATGTTTATGTACAAAAGACTTAGTAGTCTTTTGGCGGGGGAGCGTGTAGTAGTTAATGTCCGAAGTCCATAGGCCCCGCAGGCGCATGAATAAATTAGTAACAACACTAAGCAACAGCATGTCGAGCGCCAGCATTAACTTGTAAGTAATTTTCCTCATTTTTGTATGTTTTCTTTTCTTTTTTTTTGGTCTTATGGAATTGTAAATTATAGATAAGTGTATTTTCTTTATTTGTAGCGAATCGTATGATTCTAAAGATGATTTCCGAGAGATAAATAAATACGCATGTTGAAGTTTAAAGGCTCGACTACCTCACTGTAGTTGAAGACTACAATAACAATTGTAAATTATAACAAGCAAATGTTAATATCCCGGCTAGCGTTAGAGTAACCGCTAAAATCCCCGTTATTTATAAACCTGTTACTACCCCCGCCTCCCCGAGGATTTATCCCCCCAAATTCCCGGAAATGACACGTTAGAAAAGCGTGCTTGGGCTCCCTGTGTAAACATGTTTGTATACTGGGTTTCCTGTGGTATGTTCCAACATGGCTGCTCTCGATGGTCTTTTACTCTCAGGTCGTTTAGCTCTTGTTACAGGTAAAAATATCAATCTTATCTCTGAAACAACTATCTCAGTTCTTCTTCAATATTCACAGTGAATCATGCAATAATTTGTGGAAATGTAGTGCATATATTATGGATGATGATAGGTCTGCATTGAAAATATCATGTTGATTAAAATCATTGATCCATTGATGTTGTATTTACGATGCTTACAGGTGGTGCTAGTGGGATTGGAAGAGCCATATGCCAATCACTAGCCAAAGCTGGTGCATCAGTAGCAGTTGTAGACAGAAATATCGAAGGTGCTGAGGAAACTGGAAACAGCCTGTCAAAAATTGTTGGCAGCAAACATTCTTACCACTGCACTGATGTAGCATCATCGGATCAAGTGAAGAAATTGATATTAAAGGTGCAAGAAGATCACCAGAGACCACCTTGTATCTTGGTTAACTCTGCAGGAATCACAAGAGATGCTTTGTTTTTGAAGATGAAGGAAGAGGCTTTTGATGAAGTGATTGATGTCAATCTCAAAGTAATTATACAAATATATTGAGTATACACACAGCACTATTATGATTATGATCATTGTTATAGTACATTAATACAGTCCTGAAATTGACTCTTCTTAACAATTAGCCCTCAAGTCCGAATGGTCTACAAGTCAATAGCCCATGAGGCCGAAGGCCGAGAGGGCGAGAGGTCTAATTGTTTTAGTAAAAACCTACTAATCGGTCCAATAAAAGGATGCAAAAAGTTTTGGATTTTGCTTTTTAAATATATATTATTTGGTTTTCAAAACTGGCGCTTTTCGCTACTAGAGGTCTATCACTAATAGACTCCTAGTAGCTCAGCCAATCACAGGGCTCGATTGGTGATAGACCATTAGTAGGTTTTTTATAATCAAAATTATCTCAGATATATGCAAGGCTAATATCAAAACACAAAAGAATTTGTGGCATTTCTTTCATATTTCCATGTTAGCCTCCCATCCAAAATAATTTTGAGAAGAGTCCATTCTGTTGCAAATACCAGCATATCAGCCCGGCATGGATAAATGCCAAGACAAACAATTATATATTAATTCTTTTCAGACCCTCCCCTCCTCCCCCAAGAAATTCTAATCCCTCTGCATGAATTGGCATTTATCAATGATCTACTATATCACATCAAAATCTTATAACCTTGGTCGTACACATTTTTTCTTTACAGGGTACATTTTTGATGTCACAGTTTACATCCAAGGCAATGGTTGAACACAAGATAAGCAAGGGCTCCATAATAAACATTGCTAGTATTGTAGGAAAGGTAAGGGTTTTGATCAGTGATAAATTAACATTCACTAGGAGCACATTTAGTCTTATTAAATAGCTCAGATAGTACACATGCATATATGCTTTGATTGGTCAAGAACTCTGCAACATTAGTGGATGGAGCAAGGTTGAGCACTGTTGCCAACTGTGCGCCTGTGCAGCTAACTTTGCAAAGAAGTGTAAAATAACAGCATTGAAGACTACAACAGATTTTTTTCATTTTGTTGATAATTTTTAAAGATAAAGCAGCTGTAGCAATATTTTTTTTTAAATTTTGAGCATCATTTATATTCCTTATTTTTTCCAGACAGGCAATGTAGGTCAAGCAAACTACGCAGCTTCAAAGGCAGGGGTTGAAGGCTTGACACGAACATGTGCTCGTGAACTGGCAAGGTACGTACTAACTTGCTTACAGTAATGTTTGCAGATATGTTTTGTGGAGCTACACAATGTATCAGCCTCCATGAAGAAAGTAGAATATGAATTCCATGATAAGAGATGCAAGGTGATTCATCAGATCACAATGCCGTGAATACCAGTTCTCTAAATATAATAATGACCTAAATTGCAATTGGCTAAACTGAGAGAAAGGAATCTACCACTAGTTCAAATTAGAACAGCCATTTGTGGGAGGGAGCTTTGTGTAACAACCCTAAAAATGGCTGCAGGGAGACTACCATGCTTACATCTGTTATTTTCACAGGTTTGGTATCAGATGTAATGCTGTCCTTCCTGGATTTATTCATACCCCAATGACAGAAAAAGTCCCAGAACAAATTATAGGACAAGTAAGAGAAGAGACCATGCACCACTGATCCATCCATCTACCCACCCACCCATAATTCATCCCATTCACCAATCTCTCCATCCCATCTAGCAATCCATCCATTCCTTCCTCCAACCCTCCCTCCCTCTTTTCATCCTTCTATTCCTTCCTTCCATCCCTCTCTTCTTTCTTTTATTATTCCCATTTGTTTCTTTATTTACTTTCATCATTATTTTTGTCATTCACTTCCTAACCAGTTGGTGCAAATGATCCCCCTGGGTCGCATGGGACAACCATCAGGTATGATTACCAGGAATTGTCCTACTAGGTTACTGGATACTCTACTGGACTGAATGTCTACGTACTTGAATCAAATGTGTATTTAGGGATAAGGACAAAACAATTGTCATCCTGCTAGGCACAACTTAGAGAGGAGGAGGGAGGTTACCTGAAACCCACCAAATCTTGAAGTAAAATACTGGATTTTGTCATCAAATATCTCTAAAACTAAAAGTCGAATCGCAGAATTGAATGTACTATCTTTTTGCATGTTTGCTAAATAACATAACATAATTATTATTTTGATCAAAAATGACCTAGATGTATCAAAAAGACTGATAAATAAAGATTAGATTAGATTAGATTTTTAGATTTTGTGCTTATTTTACCACTGGAAAACAGCAACTAAAACTCATTATTTAATGTTCCCATACTTTTAGATATAGCAGATGTAGTTCATTTTCTGGCCTCAGACCTCAGCAGCTATATCACTGGAGCCTCAATTGAAGTGACAGGTGGGTCTAAAAATTCAAATCCTCTTGGGGACTTTGAAGCAAACGTTGCTACCCTGCAAGCAGAGGTTATTTTTCTTCACCTCCGTAGGGCTGAGTGGCAGGATGAAAGGGCTGTTTTTTCCCTAACCTAAAGCCAAAAAGGAGGGCAGAAAAAGACTTCTGAAAGCAGGGTAGATGTTGCAGGTTCAAACAGAATTTCTAAAATGAACCTAGCTTCAAACCTGAATGCCAATATTTCTTTGTTTTTCCTATTTTTCTTGAAGGAGGACTTTCAATATAATCCAGCAGCTTTGAAGTTCACAACATCTAGACAGTGTCTATGTGAGTATCTCTTCCACAAAATCAAGCTATACCAAAGAAATGGAAAGTGCATGCTATGTGCATTAGTTTATGAAGTGTACAGGGGTTGGTAGAGCATGAGAGAAGTGTTGGGAGAAGCATGGGAGATGCAAAATTCCTTCAAAGTTTCTCAAAATTTCTCAAACTACATACACATGATGCTTAAATTGGAGGACAAAACAAAAGAATTTTGATCTCCAGAGAATTGGAAACCTATTGTTTTGTCCTCAAAATTGAGCTGCATCATGAAGCACTGTAAGGCGTCTATAGCCATTATTTTGGATAAGAATGGCAAATTTAAACAGGAGGTATGCATGCATGTGCTGCATGCTTGTACAGAAAGAGAGATTTACAATGATAGTTATATCATAAAACAAAATTATGAAAAAAGAAAAAAAAAACTAGATCAAGAGTTCATTTTCCTTACCCCAGGATATAAAACATTTTTTTTTTATTTTCAGTCATTTTGGGTCCAATGTGTACTTGACACATTTAGTGATTTTACAATTTGTCAAAGGTCTGTGAATGTCATATCTGGTTTTTCATGACCAGACACAACACTGTGTAGCCTAAAAATTAATGAGAGTAGAAAAAACGTACTGCACATGTTCAGATAATCAAGCAGAAAGTGGGAGGGAATTTTCACACACTAGGCGTCAAGTCGTGGCAACACAACGGGGGTACACATCACTGTGATAATTCCCTTTGTATGTTCTGTGGAATTTCTGTGAAAAATCTTGTCCCCGCAACAGAATTTTTTCCCTGCAACATGTCTCATGAATTCAAACTGGTTTGCATTCATGTCACCTGTTGTAGTGACAATTAATTAAGTGAGTGAAAGTGGCATTGTTGCATCATGTGTTCACATGGGGGTATTGTCTCTTACAGACTTATCTACTTTAGGGATAGCCTCATTTAAGTGTCAGAATATTCACGAATACCAAAGAAAAGATTGCACAACTTTAACACTACAAACACTTTGAAGTTCCACAGACCCTCACTGGAACAACACATGAATATTCTGTGCAAAATCGAAGCTATACAACCCTGAGTTACAGAGAACTTGAAACTGGAGTATTGCAGTGCATACATTTTCTGAACATATGCAGTACACCTTTCTACAGTGTGAAGAGTAATATCTTAAAAAGATCACATGACCAAGCTAAAGATATGTGATGGACTGTAACTATAGCTACCTCGCTCACTACTGAGCAATGTCATGGCATGACATCACAGCATTATAATGTGAGATAACCTCCACAGCACTCGGTTGATGTAAAAACTTTATAAACTCTATAATTTTATTCTACTGTATTTCTATTGATGTGTTATTCATTATATATCTAAAAATATAGAGCCAATTACATTTTTTGTAACTGCACAACAGCATGGCCAGTTACTTGAATCATGCAATCACAGCATGCAAGGCCACTGCTCAGCCAATGAAAATGCTTGGAGATGGCATGACCATTAGTTTTTAAAAGTCATGTGAAATTGCTTACTATCAATCACGTGACTTTTCTGGATTTGACTGGGGGGCAACTAGTGATTCCTTAGTCAAATTATTTCAAAATAACTCCTCAAAGTATTCTGACTATTTCTACAACATGAAACCAGAAAACAAGATACACAGACAACCTTCAACATTCTACAAGCTGGTCAAAACAGAGATACTACCGGAAGTGACGTCTATTGATAGTAAGCAATTTGCTTTATATTACATCAACAGAGTGCTATTTGGTTCTCCCTTTTAAACTTGTCAAGATCATTAAATTATAGTCATTTAGCAGTCCCAAATTCGTAGTAATTGTTTGATGTCATCTAAGCATATAGACCTGTTCGGAATAATAACAGCTCAATTTGGAGGGCAAACCAATAGGTTTCCACTTCTCTGGAGATATTTGAAATTCTTTTGTTTTGTCCTCCATTAATTGACTAATTGTTTTTATGGCCAAACATATCGTCAACGATATGTATTAGAATATCTTATATCCAAAACATTCATGTTATATTCATTTATTGTTTATAGGATTTATTAAAATCTCTTGACTGTGCAACGAAGCATTCAGTGTTTTCTTATCTAATTGTAGGGAGTAGGCTACTAAGAGTGACACCTAAAGTTTGCAAATTTTCTCGATTGTGATTGGCTAACATTTTTTCTCAGACTGTCTGAATGGCTTCAAATCTGATAAAAGCACCAATCATGTGTTGCCAATTTGTCAGCTTTCCAAGAAAGCATTTGCCTACACAAATGAACAGAATGATAGCAATTTTGGGCATAGTGCATGATTGACACTGAGTGTCAATGGTGCACTATGATCTTGCCCAAAAATGCCTCTTTTTCATGTTTGTACCTGTGATATTTTTGAAAGCGCTCACACATCTCGAAATGGTCTATTGATCATGTGACTTGTTTGTGGAAATATCCCTTATCTTGTGTTATCTGGAATTACATCCATATCTAATCTAGTGATAACCCTTCTTTCCTATTACTAATTTGATTTAGTATAGTATTATTATTATTATACATTTATTATTTTATACCTTTTTTACTTATCTAGAAAAAAGGCAGATTAAGTTAGTATAGGTGACAAAGAATTAACCATTCCAAGATTGAGAAAATACTGGGTTTAGTTGGCATTGCAATGCATTTTGGGACTGTTTTAGGAGTCATATTTCCAAGATGGCTTGTATTTCGTCCCATAAAACAGTCCCACAGTGCACCGTTATGCCAACTCAACCCAGTTTTTTCAATCCCAGAATGACTAATAATAACTTCTTCATGCATATATTGTTATCCTTGTCAAATGAGGCACAGGAACCCCAAGGCAAACTTTTGTGCCCGCATATTACAGTAAACATGTGGGTACAACTAATGGACCTCTTTTGAGTTCTATAACTATGACTCTGGCTTTGCAAATAACTGCTCATTGAATTCTAATAGCAATGTTGAAAAAGAAGTGTGTCAGCTACATAGATTTACTGTCACAACAGAGCTTGGGCTCCCTGTGCTTAGGGCTCGTTATTAAGCAAGAGGGGGATGGGTAGAGTGTCTTGAGAGGGCAATGGTCATCGATCATAAGAGCCCACTTTTGATATTCTGCTTGAGTGATCACGCACAAAGCAAGGCTTGGGAAAGAAATACAGTAATCCTAATATATTCTATTATTTCCTTGGTGCCCCACCTTGTATTGCTTTGCGTGTGATCTTTCAATCAGAATATCGAAGATCATTGTGGGTCATGAAATACCAACCTACTTTCAGTAGGTTTACATAAGTTTAAGCTGACATTAGGAGAAAACTATTACTAATTATTGCTAATTATTACGAATTACTAATAATTAACAATTACCAATACTTAAAATATTTTAAAAATTAAAATGGCTGCATTACTTTAAACCCCTCCCACCCAATCCCATCCCCTCCCATTCTGCTAATTTATGCTCAGCTCCTCAAAGTGGCTCACTAAAGAACATACCATGCTAGCTTTTCACTATCTCCCTTTTTGAGCTCTCAGCCCCTTTTTGAGCCCTTAGCCCCTTTTTGAGCCCTTTAGCCACTTTTTAGGGGAGCTAATATTTTTCCTTTTTTATTTTGGACCAGCAAATAAAATATGTAATCCTGCTAATTACATATCATAAATATAATATAAAAAACAAATACATCAGTACAAAACCGCTAAAAATTGAAAACCCAATTAATTCATTAAATTGGACGCTATGGTTTTCCATTTTAAACCTTCTTAAATCGCACCTTAACTAGTCTTATATTGTTATCTATTAGATTAATTATTAATCTCATCAATGAATCGTTATTATTTTTTATGTGCTATTAGAGAAAGAAATGGTATCCAAGGGGATGGGTCCCGTACTTAAATAGAATACTGCATCTGATGTCATAGCAGCTCAATTTGGAGGACAAAACAAAAGAATTTCAATCGCAATTGGAACCTATTCTTTTGTCCTCCAAATTGAGCTGCATTCCGACGTGCTGCAAGGGGTATATATATAGCTTGTAGTGCATTCCAGGTACGAATATCTATTGTTTATAACATACCTTACCTTACACGGAGTATAATTTGTACCCAAGCTAGACCAGAATGCATCAACAAGTCCATCTCAGAAAAGACCAGGTCCATGGCAGGTGGTCTAAAATGAAAAACCATCGCGCCCACACAAAACGTATCTATGCTGCATAATAAACTTTGAAAAGAAAACCCTAACATTTATACATGCAAAAAATTCTTAGGGGTTCATTATTTCATTAGGATACGTTAATTGTGCAAAGTGTGCCACTGGGTCACTGCTCTTCTCGGAGATCCCAACATGTCAGCCCAGTGTCTCAAATCTGCCCCACTTGAAAGCTCCCCAACCACGCATTTCCCGATCATTTCGCTTCTTCCCACGCGGTCGTAATCCAGTACTGAGATAATGAGAGAGGATTGCTCGATCTTTTCGAAGGGGACTTGGAAAGTGAAGGTTTCGTTGAAGTAAGGATCGAGCGTCCGTTTTTTCACTGTCGTCTTTTTCTTTTTGATCTTGCGACCTTCTTGTACCAGCGCGATCTTGACATATGGGTCTGTGGAAAGAGAAAAAGTTGACACTCAATCAACAGCGAAATAAAGATTTGAAAATGGCAATCGAACCAGTAGTGGCCGGTGTGGCTCGCTGATCAGCTTAAACGCGCACTTAGGATTCTTCTTGTCCTCCGAAAATCGAGACTCTTTTACTTCGACGAAGGACTAACGCCCGATACGTCAGCATAGTTCCCTCACTACTTGTATTCAACACAAAAACGCTTTGGGTATTAACGTCTGCGCTTTTCAAAGTTCCTTTTAACCAAGGAAGTTAGAACAATCGATTCCACTACATACCGGAGTATCCTGATAGGTCCATACTCTTCAGAGACTTGGCTTCTACGATCGTTATCTGTAGTTTCCCCGCAGTAGGAACATAACGAAGCGAAAAGCAGATCTCTCCTAATTCAGATCTTGAGCCCTGGAATAAAACACAAGATTAAACGATCTTCTCAAACAACGCAAACTTTTGCAAAGAGCTACTAGAACACAATTAGGTGCAGATAGTTTTGATACAGCACAATGAGTATTAAAAGCCCCAATACAACTGATTGGTACCAAGCAATAGAATACTCTCTGGTTGCTAGCACATGACGGACAGTATTTCTAAGACTTTAAGATTTATTCAGCTGATTCAGCAATTGCCAGCAATCTCATGCACAGGAGGGATTGCAATGCACCCACCCCTCCCCCTCGATCCGCCTATGTCAACATACCCCAGCGCCAGAACGAGAAGAATGAGGTGGAGTTAGAACTCTCCATTCATTGATATTGGAGGCCAAGTCCACGTCTATGAGCGGCAGCCGCGCCTCTCCGATCAAGTCGTGGCGGGAAAACCGATCAAAGTCGAACAACTCCATGAGTAAAATTCTGTTGGTGATTTCACTGTAGGGGATGTTTTTGAAAACGAATGTCTCGTTGAAGACAGGGTTGAGTGTCCTTCGATGCACCTAGAAAAAAAGGAAAGACGTTTGAGTGACTCTGTAATGGGAAAAAATACAAGGATATAATTCTATCATATGGACGATGTTGTTGATTATGATGATGATGATGGTGATGATGACAATGATGATGGTCCTATTGATGATGTTGGTGCTGATCGATGTTGATTATGATGACGCTGATGATGGTGATGGTGATGACGATGATGATGATGGTGATGATGATGGTGATGATGACAATGATGATGGTCCTTTGATGATGTTGGTGCTGATCGATGTTGATGGTGATGATGATGTTAGTGCTGATCGATGTTGATTATGATGATGATGATGGTCCTTTTGATGATGTTGGTGCTGATCGATGTTGATTATGATGACGCTGATGATGGTGATAGTGATGATGACAATGATGATGGTCCTATTGATGATGGTGATGCTGATCGATGTTGATTATGATGACGATGATGATGATGATGGTGATGATGACAATGATGATGGTCCTATTGATGATGTTGGTGCTGATCGATGTTGATTATGATGATGATGATGGTGATGATGATGATGGTGATGATGCTGATGCTGATGAGTACGATGACGATGCTGTTGATGATGCATGATGACGCTATTGCTCACGATGATATTGATGATAATTATCATTATTATGTGACGATGTTGATAATACGATGATCATGATGATGATACTGATGATGGTGATGACAATACTGATGATGACAGCGCGCGTGAAAAGCGCTAGCACATGAGAACAGACTTATTATGACTGTGAGATACACCGTACCGTGACCGTGCCGCTTTCTCTGAGCATTTTATTTTTATTTATTTATTTATCATTTTATTTATTTATTTATTTTGATCATTAGCTTGGGGATAATCTTGCACAAACTGTGCTTAGTTCAAAGAATACCGCCAATTACGTACTATGACACAAATCTACTCTACTGAGTGTATGCAACAACTTCCCGTCCAACACGCTTCAAAAAAATCATCAGAGAACTTTGTTTTCGTATGAGATTCAGTGAAATCATTTTTTTTTATTTGTTTGCGCCAGTAAGACGTGAAGTGGGAGGTTAAATAGCCGTGCAGTGGGCGAACAAGAACGCAGAAAAACAAAAACCTTCGTAAAGTGGTGCAAAAGTCAGTACGAAAATTTTATGCTGGGTAATTTTCTTGCCAGACCTCAACGTGGGAGGATAAAATATACGCAGATTACTAGGAACGTATAAAGAAAGCCTTGCTTGAGGCAGGATATTATTGAAATAACAGGGTTAAAACACCTCTTTACCACAGACAACCCTTGTGGTCTAGTATTTGTTGATTTTGTCACTTTTGTGAGATGTATGACGTAGGTTTTTGTGGGTAATAATAGGACTTTGTTTTTCTCGGTTGACCATATATTAGAGTTGGGGATACTGAATAGATAAGAGATATGTATTATATCTATTATTATTAACTGAATAACCTCATTTTTACTGATTGCGGTCGAGAAACGTTTTGAGTGCCATTTAAATTTCATTTTTTTGTGGAGAAAGTCAATTATGGAAGATGCGAGAATGAATGAATAAATAAATAATGAAAAAATGGATGGATGGGTGGATGGATGGATGGATGGATAAATGGATGGATGGATGGATGGATGGATGGATGGATGGATGGATGGATGGATGGATGGATGGATGGATGGATGGATGGATGGATGGATGGATGCATGGATGGATGGATGGATGGATGGATGGATGGATGGATGGATGGATGGATGGATGGATGGATGGATGGATGGATGGATGGATGGATGGATGGATGGATGGATGGATGGATGGATGGATGGTGGATGCATAAATGCATGGATGGATGAACAAATGGATAGGTGGACGAACAAAATGATTAAATGAAAGGACAAATGGAAGGGAGAAATTATAAGGAAACTACAAACTGTCGAGATACTAAGAAAGAAAAGAACAAACCTTAGTCTCCATCTTTTTCTTCTTGTCGGGTAACAAGAATATTTTCACATAAGGATCAGACGAGCCACTAAAATCCTTGGCTGGAATATCCTCAGCTTTTATTATTCCAATAGTTAACGTGTTGTCGTTAAAACTATAGTCAAGAGTGAAGTTTATTCGACCTGATCATGAAGAAAGAAATACTACGTTACATAATGTAGCAGGGGTATGAACGTCAAGCAAGCAAGCAGACAGGCAAACGAGCAAGCAAGCAAGGAAGCAGACAGGCAAACGAGCAAGCAGGCAGGCAAACAAGAGAGCAAACAAGGAAGCAAGCAGCCAAGCAAGCAAGCAGACAAACGAGCAAGCATGCAGGCAAGCAAGCAAGAGAGCAAACAAGGAAGCAAGGAAGCAAGCAGGCAGGAAAGCAAGCAAACAGGCAAGCTTGAAACAAGAGATCAAAATTAGGAGACAACACTAGCCTACCTATTTTCACCCCAGAACTAACGTCAGAATAATAATCTTCACTATTATAATCCAGTTCATCCATCGATGGCTGTACTTTTTCTTGATAGCTGGCGCCTATCTTCACCGCTTGAAGGTCCACTCTTTCTTTCCCATTTTTCTTGTCTTTATCTTTTTTGTCTTTCTTTCCACATTTCCGACAACAACAACAATATATACAGAATATTATGGCAAGAGCCGCTATGAGTCCAGCTACTGCAATGATCCATATTGGCACTGAAAGATGAGGACAAAAGCTAGTGTTAAAAAACCCTGAGGGACAAGTGATGGAAGGGAAGATAGATGGAAAAAGGGAGAAAGATGGGATATAGAGAGCCGCTATGAGTCCAGCTACTGCAATGATCCATATTGGCACTGGAAAAGGAAGACGAAAGGTGGAGTTAAAACTATCTGAGGGACAAGTGATGGAAGGGGAAAAAAAACCCTTATAAATACGAAACGAAAGAATAAAGGAAGGAAGGAAGGGAGGAAGGAAGGAAGGAAGGAAGGAAGGAACCAAGCAAAAGTCAAAAAGAACTAACTCAATTTTTTGACAACTTGCAATCAGTATGAAATAAGAAGAAAAAATGCCACAAGTTTACAAAGTCCAAGACTACTGCTCTAGCAACTTTACATTAGTCAAACGAACCCACACAATCCATCGACAGCTAACCACTATGTCCTAGCAACACTAATGAAAAAAAAATCACGATTTCTTTGAATGACAATTTCAAGACTTTTCTGTGCTCAAAATTGGATTCAATACTTTCAAAAGTTTCAAAAATAAAAGTAAAATATAATAAAAATGACGCAAGAAAAAGAGAGAAACTATGCGTCTACTGTTTTTTTGCGGGAAAATAAAAAACAGATTTCTTCATATTCACCGACGTCAACTTTTATCCATGGTTTAGACAACTGTCAAAACCCATCATTGTGATTTCTACCCACACTGATGAGATCCTGCCGGACACGATGTCACTTGTGCGTCTAAAATCCTATCACATGAAATACTCGATCACAAGGTGTGTGTGCGAGGGAAGTTTACACCAACATCTTTGACAAGCTGTTTGTTTGTTCGTTTTTTTTTTGTTCGAATTTTTTTGCAAAGTTGGTCGTACAGAAAGTTATGCCAATTCATGCCGTCAAGACGGTGTAATTTTATGGGTTTTTTTTCGGTTTAAAAAAAATATTTTTAGAGGCTTCGAGAAAAAATGAAAATGAAAAAACAATTAAGTAAAAATGATTTTTACAAATTTTATTTCTCATACAGAAAGTTGTACTAAATATTATGATTTTATGAATTTTATTTTCTCTAATTCTTTATGTTCCAAGCCTTGGATAAAGAATAAAGAAGAAAAAAACGTATCACTTCGCCTATAGACGACAGAATTCGAAAAAGAATGGAATGTTGCTTGTTTTGAAATTTAAACGAGTTACTTGAACATCCGGGAAATACGCTCCCTTGTTTGCGCGCCAAAAGTCTATATTTGCACTGTCAAAGCGAGCGCACAAGTTAGAAAATTACAGAAGCCCCAAATAATACCTACTTTTTTATGCATCACTCTACTAAAAAGATATATTTTTTAATACATTCTTACTCATAGAATTCCTGTTTACCAAAATTTTGACAAACGAGGCCTAGGACGTTAGTGTACTAAACAGATTTAACGAGTTCGTTTGAACAGATGGTAAAATAGGGTGAATAACATACTTAGATGTTAGAAAAAAACTGAATATGTGTGACTAACTTCGAATGGATAATATTCTTATAGTTTATTCTTGAATGAAGAATGAATAAAAAGAAAGAAAGAAAGAGTGAATGAAAGAAAGAAAGAAAGAAAGAAAGAAAGAAAGAAAGAAAGAAAGAAAGAAAGAAAGAAAGAAAGAAAGAAAGAAAGAAAGAAAGAAAGAAAGAAAGAAAGAAAGAAAGAAAGAAAGAAAGAAAGAAAGAAAGAAAGAAAGAAAGAAAGAAAGAAAGGAAAGAAAAGAAGAAAGAAAGAAAAGGAAAGGAAAGAGAAAGTGGATAGGAAAAAGAAACAAAGAAATTAGGAAAAGAAAGAAAGAAAGAACCGAACAGGATAGAAAAGGAGAAAAAATATAGTGGCCAAGCTATTATGAACTATATGTATATGTATTTGACCACCACAACACGTTCTATTAGATTAGTACCAAATCCATGCTTAAGCCACCCCTTTTAGTACGTTTTCCTCGTCAGTTCTTTTATAATCTTCAATGACAAAAACAGCACAGGCCATTGGAAGTCCCCAAGACACAGAGGCGTGCTAATGATGGCGTGTAATATAAGAACACAATTAAAAAACCCCTTCAAACGTCAGTTAGCAAAAAGAGCTTGCTAATATCATCCCCCAAGAATGGCAAATTAATGAAACTCAGCCCCAGCGGCTTATTTTCTCTCGAATGTACGGTGTAGTGAATAAAAACAAGTTATTCAAATCGTATCTTAATAATATTCATCGTCCGTTCGACTTTCTTCGCTATCTCAAATACGCGATAGCAACAGAGAACTAACTAAAATTCACTGGCAGCTTTCAATAAAATTTATTATATATCACTCTTTCAAAAAAACGATTTATCATACATTAAAAACAAACTTAGAATCTCTAGAATAGCAAGAATATAACACTAAAAATTTTCATTAATATTTCTCGCTGAAATAAAAGGAAAAAAAACCTTGAATTTCTAAAGACGCGCAGTCGATATTCCTAACTTCATTAATTCAATATAATCAGATTTTTCGGTCTGACAACGAAATTTCCTAACGTCGAATGACCAGGAATATTGATAACATAAATAAATGTTCTTTTTAATAAAATTTGTAAAAACATAAAAGTTTAAGACTGAAAATATCACGGGAGTTTTTTTTAGCGAGTTTGGGGATAAATTTGACCCGAGAAAAAAAATAATTCAAATATTTCTTCTCTCGCTTTTATGCGATATTTTTATCATTCGTAATTTCGCTTTCGTTTCAGTTTTTTTAGTCTACTTCTTGTCCATTCCTGACTCTGAATTTATAAGTAATAAAAAGACTTCGGTATGAGAAGATATTATAGTAAAGACTGATATATATTTACAATTATTTTTTGATGATTCGTTTTGAAATTTAGCGGATAAATAACTAACCTTTTTTCAAAGACTCCTTGATCGAGTCAAGGCTCATCTTTCTTCTCGAAGATCAAAAAACAAACTTGGCAGATGAAATATTCTGGCGAATGTAGGCTTCTACTCATTTATCATTAATAGGTTTTCCTTGTCGTGAAATATGGAACATTCACTAGTGAGAATAGAAGACATCACACATAATGAATTCCCAGAATTCCAGGGAATTTGAATATAGAATTGCAAAACAGGATTTAAAAGACTTCACACCGCAAATAGACCACACGAAGTCGACTCCTACTCATCTGGTTTTTGATGGACATTTTTTTCTATTAGCAAAATTAGACCTTTTTCGCCGTCAAAACGACAGCTCAAGGATGAAAAATTATTTCCTCTCAAATAAATGCGGTTTCTAAAACAAATCGAAAATAATAAGTCGAAGTATTGTAAACTCAACAGTAATGATTATCTCACTTTTTCTTAATTAAAAATATTTCAAGAATAATTTGTTGTTTATTTATTTTAATGTATGAAGGTGTTGTTAAGCGAAATACGGAATAAATGACATGAAATATTTCTGTGAGCGAATTAACCAATCACCGAGCAGTAGTGGTACTACACTCGCCTCCCACCTCTGGGGTCTTGGGTTCGATTCCTGGGCTTGGCATCATATTTGAGTTGGTTTGTTAGGTCTCTCCCTTGATTCAAGGGGTTTCCTCAAGTTTCTCCGCTTTTCCTTCCTCTCGCAAAAATTAATACGCTACATTCCTGTTCGATCTGTGAGTTAGTCATGCCCTGACTTAGATCAACCCAGAGGTTGTTTTAGGGTTTTGATAAAGTTTTGAAGATTATTTTTGAGCGATTCGTAGTAATTCTTACTTTCATCGTCAGTTTTTACGGATTTGAAAGTGAAAACATAAAACCAAGAAAAGATTTAGAAAATATCTACTTCTTCAAATAGCATAGAGCAAAATGACAAGCAGTGAATATTCATTTGAAAAAAAAAATACTGCATTGCTGGTGTGCGCATTGCTTCTATGTGCGCGAAGAGTCGTCGTTGTCGTCGTCTTGACAACGTAGAAAGTCAACGTAGTTTTTAGTGGATGTCAATTTTCAACAATTAAAATTGTTTCCAAGGGATTGACGGGAGAATGTCATGGAAACGACGTGCGGTTTGACGTAAACTCATTCATTCTTCGTTGAGACAGTAACCTCGCCTTTAGGAAGTTAACGAAAAGACTGGTAACGGCCTCTTCTACTTCTGTAACATTGTGCAATAAGTTTTCAACGTCTTCAACGTTGCTGGCAATAAAATGCAGCTTTTTTGTGCCGTGTCGGCTGGCCAAAACCTGTAGATTATTCTGCGCAAAGACCTTCTGGGAAATTACACAGGAAGCCCAACCAAACAACAATATGTCCAATATTATTACTGTGCATCTAATCATTACTTGGGTTATTTTCGCAAATGTATACTGGAAAATAACAAATATATTCTAAGAAATTTCAATTTAGCTTTTGTTATTGAACATTTACGTTATCTTCATTCTAATAGGCAGAACTATGAAATATTTCAAATCTTGAATAAAAATGTGAAAAATTTATATTCAATAATGTTAAAGTGAAAATTATGCAGTGAAAAATACAGAGATATTCATTTTTTCTGAATAAGCAAATTAAAAAAAAACTCTTCAAATTCTTAGCTGAATTCATTCAAAATTTGCACATTTCTAGATAAGATTCCATAAAGTGCATTACAAGAACAAAATAGAAGAGAGAGAAAAGTGGGTAAAAAACTACTTTCAAAATTGTAGAATTTAAAATTTAAAACTATTAGAGCCCCTTCTGAATATTGAAAAAATAAATTCAAATAACCTCTTTTTGTAATTTAGCCCCTTTCTTTTCAAAGTGATTGGGGAAGATTTGAGGAGCACAATTTCCAATCCACCCATCCATCCATCCATCCATCTCCCTCCCAATATATATTTTTTGATTACGGTGCAATGCTTCCCAATTTCTGACCCGACATGTCATTCTCTTAAGAATCAAATTCTTTGTTTTAGATGACCCATATTCATGTTTCTTCTCATGTGCAATCACTAAACAAAGAAATAATACTCTAGGGAATGACACATGATCTCAGTGGGAAAACCTTATGAGTCAGCTTATAGCTAGGATGTCTATTCCAACCCCCCCCCCCCCCCTCCAAAAAAAAAGGTTTATCACCACATACCTTGTGAAAGAAGTGTGGCTGCATGTTCTGTCTTTGGCACTGAAATACTTGGTGTTGGGCTTGGGTTCTTATTAACTTGTGCTGGAGATTGCAGTTGCTTGCTATCTCTCTGTTTTTGTTCTTGTTTATGGAACTTTACTGACCACTTTGTAGGCTTGATATCATTGGTGTTGTTCATTTTTGCCTTGTGCTTTTGTTTATAAATCCTATTGTTTATACGAATGTCGATCTGTATATTCTTTAAATATATCCAGTTTTTTCAGTCATTTTAATGCAGGGTTTTCAAAGAGTTGAAACTTTAAATACCTGAAAAATATGGAAATGTAAAAGATTCATTAATCATGAGATGGCACCAGAAAAAGGTTTTAAATTTTTACATTTTTACACATGTTAAATCATTAATAAGGGTAAAGGTATAAAGGTATTATTATGTACATATTAAGATTATTAAAATCATTAATAAATTATTTTCTCATGAATATCAAAAACAAAAAGGAATAGTAACAGGAAATTATCTTTTACAACAGACTAGGCAATGTACCAATTTTAAAAACCCTTGACAGGTCTGATATAAAGTGTTGGGGGAGGGGAAGAGGCTGCTAAAACATTTAATAAGTAAATAAATTGAATAATAATAATAATAATAATAATAATGTATATCTTTGATTTAATGGAAGAGGGGGGCACAATTCCCCTCTCCCCTCCCCTCCCCTCCCCCTGATAGTGCAGGCCGTTTACTAAGCTCGATTCTGAGACCCTTTCTATTTAATCAAGATAAAATATACCTAGAATTAAACTTTTGAATTAATTACCGGCAAGAAAAGATACATACGCTCTTTACCTTACTTCCTGAGCTCCAAAATTCAATATTTAGAAGTCAAGACAGCACTTTACACGCATTAATTTATAGGAGCACGAACGGTTATAATTTTAGAAGACAGTCTGTTGTCAACCGGCAATTCGATAAATTTGCAATTCCAATAACACTAACTATCGTCTACCAAGTATTAAGAACCTAAGTCCTTACCTAATTATGAACTCCTGCTGAATAATAAATGATATTTTCCCCACCTAGCTTTGAGCAATACTTCTTTAAATCTTATCACCACTGAGGCAAGTCCGCGCGAATTTCAAACTTCTTTACTTCCGGTGCAACCGCTGAAACCGGAAATGTAGAGCAGGCTCAATTTTTTTATTCTCGACTCCCTCTCTCTTTCGGTCTCTTTCAGTCCCTTTCTCTTTCTCTTTCTCTTTCTCTTTCTCTTTCTCTTTCTCTTTCTTTCTCTCTCTCTCTCTCCTTTTTCTATTAAAAGGCCTTTGACAAAGTGTCAGAAAAATAAAGCAACGACACACGTTGCAACATTGCGCACAAAGTTTCACCGTGTGACTGCGCCATAAATAATCCTCAATTTTGATTTTTATCCGATTTTTAGCCTAAGAATTCGCGACTAGTTTGTTTTCCAACACGCATCCCACATGGAAGGGCGTGACCATGCCCAGTAACCCATCAGTGGCACAATCGTCATCCAGGGTCTGTAACAAGGGGTTAATCATCTACGGTCTAGGGGCTAACTAACCTCTCCCTTAAGCTTAAGCCGAGCTTCCTGATCACTCTGTAAATCCAGGGAAAGCAGTGTCAGGGCCGAAATCTCCGGCATAGCCGTAATAAATGCTTCGCGCTGCCATACTGTGCTTCAGCACTGCGACTGAAGGTATAGCCCTAATTCAATTAATGACCTGATTCTATAAATCGCTTTGTCAGCCGGAAGAATATTTTTAAAAGGAATAGCGAAAAGCTGAAGCGTAAGTCGCCTTGGAAGGGGCATAATGTTGATGACGTCAACGGTAATACAGCATTGACAATGAAAAATAAATAAGCATTACATCCTACACAAAAAGGAATCTATTCACACAAGAACGCGTTAATTTTAAACACAATAATAAGTTATGCAAATAATTCCAATTCTTTTTTTAAAGTTAAGTGTATATTTGGCTATTGTTGTTTGCACAAAAAGGATGACATAACCAGTACTTATCACAATTGAATGAAACTACTCAACAAACCAAACTCTATAGCAACTTGAATAAAAATCATTTATTTGAGGAAAAAAACTATTAAAAATAGTTGCTAGGTTAGCAAAGTTGAGAGAATTCATTTTAAGATCGAACTTGTTTTCAAGCTATTCGAGCATAACTCAGTTTAAGTACGTTGTAGCCTCTGGCTGATTCACGCGACCATGATCCGTGATAAAAGTTTAAAGAGCAGCAGACGAATATTCATGAACTGTGAAGGATTTGAATTCAAAAAATAATATAAGACTCGTATTATTATTCATAGAGTTCTACGTTAATTAGTCTCCAAGTTGAATACTTTGGCAGTGAACTTCCTTATCGATGAACACATAGATAATTAAGAATATTATATATCAACATTCCTCGTTAATTTTCACTGTTTGTGGTAAATACTTACAAAATTATAAACCCGAAAAAACAGTCA